>OY979626.1:13750000-15000000 GCA_963855885.1 Coenonympha glycerion | reverse complement strand
AAATTTGATATAGTATACTGTCAAAAAACATATAGGAGTGAGACATGAGAGGTAATTATAATAACAGTCACAAGAAGTTATAAACATAATTAAAATTCCATAATTTATAGTAGGTTTATATGCCAATAAGTTAATCAACTCAACTGCTAAAGTAGTTTTAAGGGTTCAGTATCTCAAAAGAAAATAAACTGAACTTTTATAAGATCAATTTATTGTCCATCTGTCTGTCTGTCTGTCACAACCCTTTATTTCAGTAACTATGAAAGTCATGTCACATGGAATTTGGAATAGTTGTAAATAGTAATGACCCCACATCATAGCAATCATAAAAATATTTTTTTTGGTCAATCAATTAACCTCAAAAAACAAAGTTAAGGTTGTGGTTCAGTAAAAAAGTGATTCCTATAGTTTCACTTTTTGTAAAGTTACAGAATCCTCGGTTCACGAGTCCGATTCGCACTTGGCCGATTTTGTTTTTGCTTCCTAATATTGAGATCCTGAATAAGTTACTCATAGAACATGAGTGGCATTTGTATACATATTCTTTTTCCTTTAAAAACAATCACTTGTGAAAGCTTGATTGGAATGAACATCAAACAAAACATTACCTCTCAGCTACATTAATCAAGAAACAATTTGTTTACCATGGTGTCATGGATAGAAATTAATCTTGCACAAAAAAGAAATACATAGATATGACATACAACCAGAAAAGTTAATCATTTACATTAACTGTTGTCTTTACTCTTATCTATCTACACTTTATCAAAAAAAAACTATTTCATAAACCAATCCTGCATATAATTTGACAATGGGGTTCTAGATTTTACATATTATATGTGAAATATGATGTGTGTGTAAGTATACGTCTTTTACTTACCTGCAGGGTCTGTTGTGGTGAAGTCTGGCTTTGGAAAGCCATTGGTAGACTGTTGTTGTTCATTCTTATTTTGTAATACAAGCACTATAGCAATGACGCTTCCTATAACAGTGATGCACACAGCAGAGAAGGTTATTTTGTGCCATACTAAAATAACTTCTTTCTTGTCAGCTGTAAAAATCAATAATTCATCAATACAATAAATGTGATGGTAGGTTCCTGGGTCATGCTACAATTACAGATAGAAATTAACTAAAATTCTTTATTTTAATAAAATGTACATGTTATAAACAACAATAAAATGTACATATTATATGCAATATTTATTTATTTATTTATTTATTTATTCGTACACCTTAAAACTATCTTACAGGTTACCCCAATACGATAGAATAAGTCACACATTAATTAATCTTAACCTACTTATTCATATAACTTAAATAATATAATGTGTTATTATGAAGTCATCACTCAATTTACACCAGACATGTGAGACTGTATACAGACAGATGTATGTGGAACCGGGCAATAAATAAATAAAATAAATAAATATATTAGTAAATAATAAAATAACTAAATATTACACTAAATAATACACTAATACAGTTTAGTTGTACTTTTTAGATTTAATCTTATCTTAATATATATAAATCTCATGTCACAATGTTTGTCCTCAATGGACTCCTAAACCACTTAACCGATTATAATAAAATTCGCACACCATGTGCAGTTTGATCCAACTTGAGAGATAGGATAGTTTAAATCTCAATTCAACTATTTTTTTAATCCCCAAGGGCAAAACAACGTTTGCCAGGTCAGCTAGTTATTATATAAGGAAGTTAATAAAATTGAAATAATTAAATATATTAGGACTACACATCAGAATCTAGCCCCAAAGTAAGTGGTAGCTTGTGTTATGGGTACTAGATAACTGATAATGTATATTAATATATATAAATATAATAACTGATATATATACATAGTATTTTATTATATACATAAATATAATATACTTACAGGAAAACACCCAGACACTGGAAAACATTCATGCTCATCACACAAACATTTACCAGAAATGGGAATCAAACCCACAATGTCCAAAGCAGACAGCGTTACCGCTACGCAAGACCATCAGAAAATAATGCAATGTAAAATTATTTCTTTGACATAGAGTTTAGTTAAACAAAGCACTGGACAATTAATTGAAACATTTTTGACAGTGACATTATTATGACTATGTGCATATACACGTAGAAAGCACGTTGCCAGTGCCACTTATTGGTACCGGTGCAAGTTGTCAGCGCAAGTAATTTCCATACTTGTGACAAGCCAACACTAACAGAGCTGATCAGAGCAGGTTGGCACATGTTGGCGCTGGCTTTTCACAAGTATGGAGATTACTTGTGCTGACATCCTATGCAGTACCGATAAGTGCTGATAGATCGGCGCTGGCAACCTAGAAAGAGTGACCGCTAAAGAGTCTTAACCTCAAGCTTTCACAAGGCTGAGGGATTTATACTAGTTCTCAGAAGTTAATTGTTACAAATAACTTAGAATACAAGAGCAGGCAATGCAATAGTTCGGGACTTGAGGTCACCCCGTCTCAGATAATGGATAGATGACTAATAGGATGGACGAAAGGATCCTCTTCGTCATCTAACCATCCTTGAGTGGTTATTCTCTGCTATGACCATCCAGAAATAGGAGCCCCGGCGGGGCGGGGCTCCATCTACCGAGCTTTATCATGTTTTAAGAAATATTCAAAGCTACCGATTTCAAAACCCTTACTGAAACTTATATGCACAACACACCACAACACATATGTGTTGTAGTGTGTTGTGCATACCACCTTTACCCCCACAGTTCTGCCAAAACATTGTCAATTTAACTTACAATTCTGCTGGTATTTTCCATTAGCAGTTTGACTCCCAGGTATATTCTCCTCATCACTTCTCACATAAGATGGGTTTTCTACACCAGACTTACTCTGAACAATTTGCTTCACGGTCACAGGGCCATTGAAGAATGTGTTGTTTCCAAATTGGACATTCTCAGAGTTAGTTATCGCGACCCTACCAAAGGATGGGACGGCCGAATTTTGCAGTAAATTAGGAGGAAGGCTCGATGCGGCGTGAACATTGCTAAGGGTCCTCGAATTTTTTTCTTTATTACCACTGTTGTCCTCGCTATCACTGGGTGCATCTGTCACCAGAACGTCTCCCAGGTCCCCAGCTACTTTTATACCGACGACACTTCTACTTGAATTGGAGCTCTCTAATTTCAGGGCCATTTTATTTTATTAATTTACATTTTTAACGTAAATATTCACTTTGCACAATGCTTGCTGCTTGGCATCAGCTATTCTATCCTCTATCAATATGAACAAACTGAATTAATATTCTATCACAAATATACTTTAAAATTTGAGTATGTAATATTTCAAACTTCTTAGTGTTTTATCATTTATGTCTATGTCTCTGCCCTTCTATATTTATTCCATAGAGATATCAAAGAGGATACCATACAACTGGAAAACTTACTTCAATTAATTTAACAATCAAAATGAACCTTATTCTTTTCTCATTAAAGTATTTTTTTAAGTAACCTATAGCTCCATATAGAAATGAGCCCGAGCGAGACATCTTTTTTCTTGGTGTGTCTCTCTCGCACAATTGCCATGTGAAATATATAATAATACAATGGTACATAGATGCAAAAAAGCTTTTTCCGCAGAAAACAATAAATTGAAGGCATAAATATTATCTACGACATGTTTTTAAATAATGCGAAAGAATACTATCGATAAATGCAATAGCATGTACGGCCAGCGCATTTCACGACATTTCAATATTATAGGGAAGTTTTATAACTTTTCCGTTAGGCATCACTAGGTACAATGGTAGCATTCGGCAGCGGAACTAATAAAACAATATGGCGTCTATTTTCTTGCAACTCCACTTGTTTTTTATGCTTTCTTAGTGGAAAAAGCACTTTTGATTGTGTATTTGATTGCAAAATGGTGAAAAATATATGTGCTGTGAGTGGGTGTAGGAAATAATCATATTCTTGTTGTGGATTTTCTTTTCACAGGTATAATGACATCCGTGTGAACTAGGGTGACTACACTTGAAACTACTTATCATGGAATTGTACTTCGTACCACGCACTTTGTAGTACTCCGTACTTTATACGAACAAAGTACGTTGGTAATTTCATGCTACTTAAATACTTAACTGAAAATTCATGAGGGTCATTAACTTTAATCGAAGATTTCATATTACATCGGTCAAAGCGTCAATTTGAAAACCAAATCACAAAGAAGATTTCTTTGTGTGATAATAATTTTGCATATTGTGGAATTATTTTAATAATTCTATTGGAAAAATTGTAGTGGTGGACCCAATTAATTTATTAATATATATATAGCTACTCGTGCTGATTGGCCACTGACTCATTGATCACCTCTCCTGAATAATTTTGTATGAAAAAATTTTTTTTTACTAATCGTTTCGTATAAAAGGGAAAAATTCATTCGGAGGAAAAATACGGAGAGAGCTGATGATTGAGGATTTCGGAGACCGGTGAAGAGCACGGGGAGGGTATTAAAGATAGGTGGGGGGTGCTCGACCAAATGTCATTCGAAATGTCATGCAATTGACAGTGAGCTGAAAAAAAGTTCAAAATGGCGGATTCAAGATGGCCGCCATACAAACTTCATCGGTGTCCATCTCGAAGAGTATAAAAGATGGAAGAGTGGTTTCTTGACAAGAAATGATCAGAACCCCATGGTCCATTCGATGGATAGAAAAAAAAATCAAAATGGCGGAATTTATTTTTCCATAGAAAATGTATGGGAAATGTTGAAGTGACTAAAATTGGTAATTATGCAAGGTTTTAATGCGGTTTTTTTCGGAGAATTACTAGAGAAAAATATGGAATGAGATGATGATTGAAGGTTTGGAAGACAGTTGAGGAGCATGGACGAGGTATTATATTTAGGTTGGGACTGCTGAAACAAAAAATACTTGGAACCTCATGCAATTGGCAGTGAGTTGAAAAAAAAATCCAAAATGGCGGATCCAAGATGACCACCATATAAATGTCGTGTTGTTCTGTCTCAGAAAGCATAAATGAGAAGAGTATAGTTTCTTAGCAAAAGGTGATGAGGACCTCAAGTTCTATGGGATGGATGAAAAAAAAATGGAGGAATTTATTTTTCCCATGGAAAATGTACATACTACGAGAAGTGACAATGATCTAGGATTTGGATGATGATTGAGGAGCACTGTCATGGTTTTAAAGATACGCTGAACCTCATCTGATGAGGTTCAGCGTATTTTTTCTTCGAACTGCCCTTAACTATCTTTAAAACCATGACAGTGCTCCTTGGTAATTTATTCAGCTCACTGCCAATCGGATTCTAATGGGCGATGGAGATGACGGCGATAACTTTATGGGCGGGAAGACAGCACGCGGGCCACATGTGGCCCGCGCACACACGCGCCCTACTAGTTAATATATATATAGCTGCTTGTGCTGATTCACTGACTGACTGATTATCACCTCTCCTGAACAATTTTGTATGAAAAATTTTTTTTTCACGGATGGGGTGTTATAGAAGAAAAAAAAACAATCCGAGGAAAAATACGGAGAGAGCTGATGATTGAGGATTTCGGAGACGGATGAAGAGCACAGCCAAGGGTATTGGAGATAGGTGGGGGGTGCTCGACCAAATGTCATTTGAAATGTCATCCAATTGGCAGTTAGCTGAAAAAAAAATCAAAATGGCGGATTCAAAATGGCCGCCATACGAATTTCGTCGATTTCTCGGAAAGTATAAAAGATGGAAGAACGGTTTCTTGACAAGAACTGATCAGGACCGAATGGTCTATTTGATGGATTGAAAAAAAAATCAAAATGGCGGAATTTTTTTTTTCGATAAAAAATGTATGAGGAATATTGAAGAGACTAACAGTTGATAATTATGCAAGGTTGTGATGTGGTTTTTCGGAGAGTTACTATAGAAAATATGGAGAGAGCTGATGATTGAGGATTTCGGAGACGCGTGAAGAGCACAGCCAGGGTATCGAAGATAGGTGGGGGGTGCTCGACCAAATGTAACTCGAAACGTCATCCAATTGGCAATTAGCTGAAAAAAAAATCAAAATGGCGGATTCAAGATGGCCGCCATACAAATTTCGTGTTGTTCTATCTCGGAAAGTATAAAAGATAAGAGAGTAGTTTCTTTGCAAGACGTGATAAGAATCTCAAGGTCTACAGGATTAATGAAAAAAAAAATTCAAAGTGGTTGAATTTATTTTTCCATGGAAAATGTAAACTACAATAAACAAGGCCTATGAAAAACTATGAAAAGTATGAGAAGAGATGATGGTCTACGATTTGGATGATGATTGAGGAGCACGGTCATGGATTTAAAGATAGTTAAGGGCTGTTTGAAAAAAAAATACACTGAACCTCATCCAATGAGGTTCAGTGTATTTTTTTTTCAAACAGCCCTTAACTATATTTAAATCCATGACCGTGCTCCGAGGTAAATCTTTCAGCCCACTGCCAATCGGATTCCAATTGGCGATGGAGATGACGGCGATTCTTTTATAGGTGAGAAGACAGCCCGCGGGCCACATGTGGCCCGCGCTCCCACGCGCCCTACTAGTTTATAATATATTATAGCATAATAATAACAATTTGCATTTCCAGTTTGCCTTTGGATGTAGAGTTGAAGGAGAAATTAATGGTAAGAGGTGACACCTGGGAACTTCAATAGCTAAAAGCTCTGTGATTTGTTCACTGCATTCCGAACAGAGCCCCAAAAAAAGTTGAAACTTGGAGTGGTTCCCTCTATCTTTCCAAAGGTATTACTAAATTACCTACTTAAATAAACAACATTGATTCGTAATAAATAAGTTACTGAACAACAATAGGTATGATTATGGGAACATATTTTTATGTAATTTCATGACAGATTTTTGCCGAAAACAAAAAAATGTGTTAAGCGCGATATATACCTGACTAATTCAGAAAACGTAAAACCTGGATCTTCTAAAAGTTCTCCATGTAAAAAGATGAAACTTGATATCTGTACACAGACATCAACATTGCCTGGTACACCAAAGAAAATAAAATTGAAGCGCGAGGTAAAAAATCGAAACCATAAAATCAAAAGAAGAGTAGTAGTTTAAAGTCACTTATGATTTTTTAAAAAAAGGTGTAAAAATTATTAAGAGGTATAACAATCTGTCATAACAAGCTGTTATCCAAATATTCATCAGCAGTTGAACAAAAAAAATCGGACGAAGGCATGAGATACAGTATAACGACTTAAAATCTTTTGCTCTGACTTTTTATTTTTCTTTTATTTATTATTAGTAAGTATCCACATTGCTTATTAGATTATGAGACGCAAGAGAAGTGTGTGCTAGTGTATATATATTTTTGATTTTATTTAGATTAGGTACAAACAATCCTGTCAAATCCAAAAGAAGAATGGTTACACTACTTTGAAAGAGACGCACCAAGATTAATGACTTCTCCCTCGGCGTGTGTTTCGATACACAGTAAGCCTTCCAGTTGTACGAAGTACTTATTAATTCCATGGAGGATACCTACAAACATTTGGAGCACACCACAGGTGTGCCCGCGAAATTCATTTTTTGTGGTTTTTCGCGATTTTTAAGCTGATATGACGTAATAGGCTTTTGGCAGTCAAATTGCGATAATCCCAAGATCATCTTCACGTATTTATATAAAAATCTCTGCTTGAAAGTGTCGAGTTAAAGAAATTAATCCGAGATTTGCGAGTTGCTCACTTGAAACTCTTCATAAACTCTTTACTCGGACTAATTTCCTAGGATCGACATTTTTATGCAAAAATTTTGATATAAACATGTAAAGAAGTAACTGCCATTCTCGCAAAATTATGTGCCATTAGCGTACAAATTGCAAAAACCACGAAAATTTTGAATTTTGCGGGCAGACCTGTTGAGTTCGCCTTATGCTGCGTACAGACCGGCCAAACGAACGCCAACGAACGGGTTTCGATAACCTTCGTTGCTGCAATCTGGACGGCTTAAATGCCAACGATCGCTCGTTGGCGTGTGCCGGCGATCTGAAGCGTGGCGGTAACATCAAAGAAATCGAGCTATTTGATCGAACTCTGTTTGGACGGTCGCGGAAGGCCAACGAACGAACGCATGAGAGCGTAGCATGTAGATGTCCAATTTGGTAATTATTTGGATATTTCTCGTTTTGGTATTGGTATATATTGGATATTACTCGTTTTGGTATATAAAACTAGCAATTATAATGATGTCGTCGTCGTCCATGATTAATTTGCGAATGAAAGAGAAAAGAACCGGAATCAAGTGCCAACGAACGTTCGTTCGAGCACTAATGTATTTGGACGTATTAACGAACTCCAACGAGCGTGCGAAGCCAATGCTAGCGAATGATAAATATCCATCGTTGGGCGTTCGTTGGAACGGTCGGTACGCACCTTTAACATGCCTATGATTGATGCTGTTTTACTAAGATGCCATAGATAATTTAAAGTGTACTCTGTGGCACACACCATAGATAAGGTACAGACTCTGTAGCACAGACCAATGATAAATTTTCCCAAAAATGATTTTCTCTGTGACAGATTATAAAGTATATGTTTATACTCTGTGACGCAAACCATAGACAATATGCATTTTATACTCTGTGGCATAAACCATAGATAATAGACCGACTCGAACCATAGATAAGGTACAGACTCAATAGCACAGACCAATGATAAATAGTATATCTAGAGTTTCGGTTCCTGGTCTGTGATCTAGAGTTGCATGGCAGATTCTACAGGGCCCTGATGGGCCCGGATGTAGATCCCATTGCTTCTGTATCTTGGTTACAGTTCGGAGACCTCTTTGGGGAAACCGAAGGTTTTGTCTGTGCAATTATGGATGAAGTTATCAAGACGAGGAATTATCGGAAACATATTATGAAAGATGGCACTATTGACATATGTCGAGCGTGCCATCGTCCTGGGGAGTCCCTCAGGCATATTGTTTCCGGTTGCTCCCATCTTGCTAATGGCGAGTACTTGCACAGACACAATCAAGTAGCCAAGATCATCCATCAACAACTTGCTTTTCAGTATGGCCTCGTAGATGTTGAGATACCGTACTATAGGTACGACCCTGCGTCAGTTCTGGAGAATAGTAGTGCATTGCTCTACTGGGATCGGTCGATTATAACTGACAGGTATATATTGCTGCCAATAGACCTGACATAGTAATAGTCGACCGTTCGGCGCGCCGTGCAATAATTGTGGATATCACCATTCCACATGATGAGAATCTCATGAAAGCGGAGAAGGAAAAATTATCCTTAGACCTTGCTCATGAGATTACCGCCATGTGGAGTGTGAACTCGACGATTATTGTTCCGATAGTCGTTTCAGTTAACGGTCTTATAACGAAAAACTTCGACCAACATCTTAAGAAGCTTTCGCTCAACTGTTGGATCAAGGGCCGTGCACGCATTGTGAGGAGGTTCCTCACTCTTGAACCCTGACCACTGGTAGCTTGGGTCGTTAAGACTCCGCGACCAGTGGTGGACTCAATTTTTTAATATTTTTAAACGTGTTTTTTAATTTTTTTAGGAACATTGTTAAAAATATTATTTAATTGTAATAAAAATAAATGATAGAAAAAAAAATAGTATATCTATAATTTTCTCTGTGCCATAGATAATATACAAGCATATATGTTTTTACTCTGTGGCGCTAACCATAGGTTAGATGCATTTTGTTCTCCGTGGCACAAACCATAGAAAAATAATGTTTTAGTCCGTGCCATAGATAATATACAGTATAACGAAGATTTTTTTTTATTTGATTATAATATGATAGAGAATACTCTTAAATCGTAAAATCTTCTGGTACTGGGGGCATTTTTCTGAGAAATTTAGAGATCATTGAAAAAAATAGTCATAAAAAATCATCATGTGATCAATGAATCATCATGGTCTAATTTCGGACCAATAGATGTCTTGCCCTACTGTGCCCTACATTCAATATACTCTATGCTTGACTCTGTGGCGCAAACCATAGATAAGATACTGTTGTTAACAGTCAGACAAGGCTCTCTTGGCATTTGAATGACGTTGACAGGAGGCCGTTGTTATCGATCAATGGCAGCCTGAAAGTAAAATCTCCTCAATAGGCTATTTGACTAAATTTTGAAAATGATTTTAAAGAATTTATTACTACCTATTAAGCACATTACATTGATATTTCGCGGAAATTTAATGTAATTCCCTTTAAAAACCACTTTTAAAATTTCAATTTTCAAAACCGCGCCAAAAACGCCAATTTTTTAATGGCGCTTGTCATCTGACTTGTGACGTCACACATTGTCAAACGCATATAGACAGACTACAGTACCGTACAGTTTAGTTGAATTTCTTCGCTTTTCTTTAAATTTAATAAAAAATAATATATTTTAACAGAAAGAATGGTGTACAAATGCTGTGTAGTACCATTATGTACAAATACCTCCATAAATTGCCCTCAAAAAGTGTTTGTGTCTTTAGCTTTACCATGATAAACCGAACTCCCATGAACTTCCTGAGTATTTGTCAACATAAACTAAAATGAGATAATGATTAATGATTATAATAAATAAAGGAAGGACTAATATGTTCGACGCGGTAGGTACTTAAATTGCTGTTTTTATGTTTTTCAGTTCCGCGCCATAATAATCAGTATTATTCTTAAAGTAAAGTGCAACCATAAAAGCATCTACCATAGGTAGGTTGCTATTATCAGCTCACACTAAATTTGATTCCATTCTGCGATTTGAAATACTTAATTATTTATTTCCTTAGTATGTTTAGTTATAAAGTTAACCAGAAAATTACTGTTTAAATAGCTAAAAGATAAAATAAAACGCCCGCCAAATAAAACACTCAGAAAAATCAGTACAAAAAGCTGTTGTTTTCCCGCAAATTTTCGAGTGTGACGTCACCAGAGTTGCAACCAATCACAGGGCGTTCCTGTCACAGGTAAAATATCAAAAATTATAACATTATTTAACTCTTATTTTGCTGAAAAATATACATATATTTGATTAAAATAAAGTGAAATATGCTTATTTACGTTGTTATTAGTGAGATTTACCACAATTTCAGGTATATTTTCATTGTTGTCAAATAGCCTATTGTACTTCAATTTTTGTTTTATTTTAGTTAGTATTAAGCTACAACATAACACACAATAGTGATATACCGATAAAGCGAACTATCAAACAATATCACAAGATAGTGGTGTTAGTTCCTATTTTAGCCACGCGCAGGTGCCATAGAGTACAGTGCTGAATGGTGGATCACCTGACATCCCTCGGACATCCGCTTACTTGTCATTTCAATTATTACTTGACTGTTGACAATTGTCAATTGACTGCAATTGACATCCAGCAGCAGCCAAAGAGTATATAATCACTACGTTTTAAGAGACGGAACTTAGAACAATAAGTTTTTTTCACCAATTCCTAACCTTCTTTAGCCAACCTTTTAAAATAGGTAACATTGCTACCAACCGATGAACTTCCCTGAGTAGCATAGACTAAAGACTAACTTAGTAGTCTCTGTCAAATAGGGATGTGCAACGTATCAAGGGATGTGACACTTATCGATATTTAGGGTTTTGTCGATATCGATAAATTATTCGTACCTACTTACCTACATATTATCTTCAGAATATCACGAAGATGAAATAGGAAAATTAAACAAAATTATCAGTTGATTAATCTTTATTAACGTGAAATCAACGGGTCTGCCCGCGAAATTCAAAATTTTCGTGGTTTTTTGCAATTTGTACGCTAATTAGACATGATAGGCTTATGGCAACCAATTTGCGAGAGTGTCAGTATCATCTTTACATGGTTATATCAAAATCTTTGCATAAAAATGTGTATCCTAGGAAATTAGTCCGAGTATCGAGTTTTATGTAAGTAACTCGCAAATCTCAGACTAATTTCTTTAACTCGACACTTTCGAGCAGAGATTTTTATATAAACACGTGAAGAAGATATTGGGATTATCGCAATTTGACGGTCATAAGCCTATTATGTCTTATTAGCTTAAAAATCGCGAAAAACCACGAAAAATTTGAATTTCGCGGGCACACCCGTGGTGTGCTCCTTAAATTTACGCCCATACCTGCCAAGTTCATATTATTACAAAAAATACTGATGTTGTCTTGTGATAATTTTATTGTTTTTTCTTTATTTGAAAGAACTTCACCAGATCTCTTTACAGGTCTCGCAGGTGTCCTTTCTGAAAGAATAAAATGTAAATTATAAATAACATTTGCAATTGATAATTATTATTGGTAAATTGCTTGAAATGTACATAAATATTTAAAATATATATCAGGACACACATGGGGTACTAAATAACTGATAAATATACCTAACTAGTTGGACTATGCTCTGTATTTTTTTTGTTTAATTTTCTAAAAATGAATCTTAGCTAGATCAATTATCACCCCCGAAAACCTCTGTATATTAAATTTCATGAAAATCGTTCTAGCCATTTCCGAGATTCAGATTATATACATACAAGCAATTCTTGTATATTATACATTTATATTGCTCTTTAAAAGGTATAAGATATTTGATACACATCAATACAATATATTGAAAAACACCAGACACTAGAAAACATTCATGCTCACCACACAAATATTTTCAAGTAGTGGGAATCAAAGTGCAATCCTGACATGTGCTTTGGAAGAGGATAGACTGGTGCAGTATTAATCATCATCCATTCAAATACTTAAAACTTGGTGCAATTTAAAAGATAATATGATAAATTTGGACCTGTTAGATGGAGTTGGGACCACAGAGCAGGACAATTTCTGCGAAATCAACTTTCTAAACCTTTAAACAAATGTATAAAATACACACCAATTTGAGGCAGCTCCCCAGGGCTACTTTTTGTTGGCTTGTAGATGGCACTGCTTCTGGGAGGTGTTCTGAAATAATCAACACATACATATATTAATAATATTATTTAATGTATATTACTTTGAAATATCTGAGAGAATAATATTGTTACAACAGAATAACATCATAAAAGGCACTAATTCTTCAAACAACACTATTGTAAAGACTGAAATAAAATTGCACAGAGCAAAGGGGAAAAACCCGGTATTTTATATCTTAATCTATATAATATAATTCATGAGGACGCACCCCACTCCTTCAAAATCGCTTGTATTTCATGCGATTGTAATCGTAAAAATGGTATGGTAAAAGGTAGGAATTGGACAAGTCTTCGTGGATTGAACTAACTATACATATATATAGTGATAGTGATATGTATAGTGATAGTGATGAAAAAAATTTGTTGGCTCGAATTTTATATTATTTGACCTTTCCTTTTCTTACCTTTAGGCTCTGTAGGCAGATACAGTTGTAAGGGTAATTCCTTCAATTGTCTGTCCGTTAGAGGCGAGGCAGCTAAATTTAAAGTTGGTATTTGGTTTCAAAGTGGTTTAGCACACACATTTCGCTTCTTGTTAAGTTTTTCTATTGATCCTCTTTACCAACTACTTTTACCCATTCCCGACACCTGGAATGTAAAAATTATGAGATGCAAACAATTGAAAGAGACTGGAAGGTTAAGGACCAGGCTGCACAATAACCTCTTGGTGCACATTGTCATGACCGCTGTTCATTATTATTAAGAAGAGTCACAAAAAATGATTTGTTCTAATATAAAGTTTTTATCATTATTAATAATGAGAGCAATGGAAAATCCTCTGTAAATATCCTGTGACGATATTTCAATATTCATCTAGAACAGCTAGGACATACAGAACAGTGCAGATTATTCACTTCACATTGACTTAAATACTAAAAACAAAGGATAGATCATAATTACTGGAATGACAGTATCACTCACCGGTTTCGTTCTAGTGGAAATGATGAAAAAAGCAAGCGGCTTTCATCATGTCACTCTTTGATCCCGCAAATCTCACAGGTTCTGTGACCTTTACTGGTTTCATCAAAATAAAGTACCTATCTATTTACACTAATTATTATATACACTAATTATTAATTAAACTAACTAATTGAGTCCAATATCTCGTTCATACATAACAAACACTAACTAATAGAGTCCAATATCTCGTTTTATCTAAATCACTAAAGAGTCAACCCTCGTGCACTATGCGTGAGGAATCGGAGGAACAATGGCTCAACACGACGAATGACGATAAACAGCGAGTCACACACATTTAATTATGATGAAATTTCGAACGTAAAAACTAAAAACAAAATACAAACAGCAATCAACTCAAAATTCTCATCACAAATGGCAGCTGACAAATGGCGGCCGACATATTGAATTCATGCTTGTGGTGGTCAATGTTGGTCAATTGTCAATTCTGGCATAATTTCTGAATGTTGGCTAAAAAAGGTTAGGAATTTCATACAAGGAACCTTGTACCGGAGTTTCTCGAGACTGGCAGCAGCAGCCGGCTTTTTTTAGCCGATCGCCCTGCTTTTGTTTTCAAAATAAATAAATGTAGGATGTATGTAAGTAAAATACTAATAATTCACTTATTTTTCAAATCTCTAAGCTGAATTAACAATAGTCCTCGTTTTTGGTACAGCAGTCGGCTAACATTTATGAAATTAATTCGACGCTAGACCTGTGGATTGAGAGGAGCGTGAACCATCGCAATTCGCAAGCGAAGTTACCTACGAAATCACTGCCCTCGTTAACGATAACTTGATAAGACTGCGACTGCACTCTGCTTTACGCTTGCGGCTATCGATATGCAGAAACAGTCCGACGACGCCGCGCTTGAAACATTAGTCGAACAGGAGCAGTTGGACGTGGAATGGGGGGGCACTTGCGCTAATGTATACGACGCGTTGTTCGACGTTGTAAAGCACGAGGTCGATGATGACACCGCGGTAGCGGGATATTTGCGGGACGATGAAGCAGAGAATGATGTGCAGCGCGCAACCACAGAGAGCCAAAGCACGCGCGACACGGTAAGTAGATATCTACGTCGTCGTCTGCAGCACCCGTCGCTGTTGCGCTCTCGACGAGACTATACTAAATCCTGCTGCCCTGCCAAGTACAAAGTCCTTTGGCTTGCTAATTACAAAAATATGAACTTCACCAATACAAATACAAATTTCACCAATCTCATGGAAACTGGATTCCTCATCAAGTAATTTACAGCACAGTCTGTCTCACTTATAAGCAATCTAAATAGGTCCAGTAGTTGCAGGGTGAAAGAGTAACAATTATACAGACACACAAAACACCTTTAAAATATATGTGGTATAAGATTTAATGCTCGCAATAGTCAAGTGGTAAAAGTAAAATACTTTAATCATTATCTGCATACTATGACAATAAACGTTAGTAGAAAAATATAAACAAACATTGTGTTTTCTGCAGGAGCTGTATCAAGCTGAAGCCAGCTTGCTGCCAGACACATTGAACACAGACAGGAGTCAACCAGCCACTCAAACCCCTTTAATAACTAACAATGTAACTCCTGCTTTAAAATTTTTTTCCTGCAATTTTTGCAATTACCAAAGCATACATAGATATACTTTAATGCAGCATTTGAGAAGTCATACTGGTGAATTACCCTATTTATCACATGCCAGCAATCTAAAAACCTGCAGTTTAACTCTCAATAGAGTTAAATTATTGTCATGTGAGAGTTGTGACTACAAGTGTTTGCAAGCCAGTCATCTTAAAAGGCATAATATAAAGATGCACTCTGAAAACAAACTCTATGCATGCAAGCATTGTAACTATAAATCATCACAAACCAGTCGTCTTAAAAGACACATGTTGGCTCACACTGGTGAGAAACATTTTTCATGCAAGTATTGTGACTTTAAATGTTCACTTGCCAGTCACCTGAAAACACATATGATGACTCACACTGGAGAGAAACCCTATGTTTGTAAGCATTGCAACTATAAATTTGCAAAAGCTCATAATTTAAAAAGACATATGCAGACTCACACTGGTGAGAAACCCTTTTTATGTGAGCATTGTGACTATAGATGTTTACAACCCATTAGTCTTGAAAGGCACTTGGTGACACATACTGGAGAGAAACCCTATTATTGTAAGCATTGTAATTTTAAATTTACACAAGCTAGTAGTCTGAAAAGACACATGAGATTACACACTGGAGAGACACCCTACTCTTGTGAGCATTGTGATTATAAATGTACTACTAAATATTCCTTGAAACAGCACATAATGAAACACACTGGTGAGAAACCCTATTCATGTCCGCATTGTGACTATAAAAGTATCACAAAATATGCTTTAACACAGCACATGAAGAAGCACTAGTGATACACCTTATCGTTAGTTTTGTGTCAATTTATTAGGGGGTACAGTAACCTAAAGGCTAAAAACGGAACTCTATTACAAAGACTTCGCTGTCCATCCATCTGTCACCAGGCTGTATCTCTTGAACCGTGATTGTAACATTTGAAATTTTTCTGTTGCAAACTAAGAATAGAAGAAAATAAATAAATATTCACTGGAGCTCCCATACAAACATAATTTTTTTGCTCGATATTGATATCACTGACAGTTAAATGCTTAAAATATTCAGGAACATATGTATTCACTATTATTATTACAATATTCAGGAAAATATAGATTTTCGTTTTTTGAATTTGGCAGACAGAGGTGTTTTGATTGGAATTGGTCTTGACAGTTATAGGTAAGAGCCTGACTCGCACTTGACCAATTAAAATAAAACTAAATATAAACTTTCTTGATCCTAACCGTTCATAGACATTGTATATACGTTCTTTATCTATTGCAATATGCATTCACTTGTCAGTAAAACGAAAGAGTAATATTTTTCAGAGTTAGATATTTGATAAATCTTGTAAGTAAATATAAAATTAACTTCATAATATTATCTTATTGATGTTCACTAAAATATTCAAAACAAAATATATGAATTTCTATTTAAGTAATTGTTAAAATGTTATTATTAAATTGGCTTGTTACATTCTTTATTTTCTCATTTCACCTTCCTTTTTGTGTAAAAGGAAGTATTTCCTTCTACATATTGATTTTTTTGAACAAATCTTGCAGGTAATTTTATGTTCATATAAATCATTTCTTTCATTTTTTCAAAATGATTTCTTGATAATTTCAAAGTAAACTTGATATTAATAAGTTAGTTGTTATTCTTTGTTCGGTATCCAGAACTCCAGGGCAGCTTCACATGTGCCAACAGCTAAAACTCCATTTAAATAGCACAACTGAAAATAAAATAAAAAGAACAGACTCAGGCTCTATTAATTTTGAACAATACAGGATTAAACTGCGTCTACTTTTAAAAGGATGCATTATAAATTATCTGTATAATATTATGATTCATTCAACATTCTATGGTAGGTATAGATATTTCAATCGACAAAGACGCGCCCCACTCTGTCAAAATCACTTATGTTTCATTCGATTTGTATGGAGTTTGACAGAGTGGGGCGCGTCATCGTCGATTGAAATATCTATACTTGCTATTGACAGAAAAAATCATACCTTTGTGACATCAGCAGTACCAGTTTTGATGCTCTGAAATTCTTTAGGTGGACAGCAATTGTATAAAAATTTTATTTCTCCTCTGTCTGAGCAGCATATTAATGTCCCTTGACCTTGATTGCAACTGACTATCTTACTGGATCGTTCGATTTCAGATTCAGACTCGGGCCAAATTTCGAGGGATCTTACATATTTGTAGTCATGAGGGTTGTAGAGATGTAAAGATCCTTTTGAATCACCCACATACAGGGCATAAGTGTTCCAACTCAAACTTACAGGAAATGCCTTAACTGTCGGTATTTTTAAATCAGATTCCAGTACTTTTCCAGCAACTCTATCAAATACAGCTAAGGATTTGTCTTCACTCACTGATGCTACTAGATTGCCGTAACTTGTGAGTGCTAATACAGGCCCTCTATGAGGTTTGTATATATGAACCGGTGTTGGTCCACTTCTCAAATCAAATGTTAATATCTTTTTTGAGTATAAACCTGCCATCACATGATAGCCATATGCTATAACTGACAGTGCAGACATGCCACATCTATGGTGGGGAGAAATTAAAAATAAATTAATGAATGTACAATGTGCATGCTAAAATAATATTTAAATAATATAAAGAAAAAATTGTTACTTAATTCCGATTTTTCAATCGCCAGATAAACAACCTGAGTATTAAGTAACATATCATTATGTCATCACTGATACGTATCTCATAAAATCGATCAAAGCGTCATATTTTTTTCTTAGTTAACGTTTGTGGTGATTGAAAAATCGGTCCTAAATCAATAAATATAAAATTAACTGCATTTTATATCAGAGAATGAAACTGTACTTATTTGTTTTCAAAGAAAAAATCGTTAAATTAAATTTATTATCATAATAATTTTAAGTACTAAGAAAATTTGGTTGATAAAGGAATCTTATAAGAAATCTTACCTTGCTAGTTGTAAGCATATAATGTGTTTCAATTGAGAAGAGGACTGTCATTGATTTTGTATCTCTCTTACACATAATCAACATCTATAGTGTGTGAGCGAGAAACAAATAAAATGACAGTCTTATTTGAAATTGAAACAAGTAATATCTCTATTAATTCTTGTGTGATGTAGCACAAGGCTATTAATACTTACTGAAATGTATGTACACACTCAAAGTCACTGTTCATATCCCAAGCCTTAACTGTATTATCCCATGAAGCTGAGAAAATGTAAGAATCTTGGTCATCACTTGTAGCAAAATCCCATACCCAACCTAAATGGGCATCATGTCTTTTTTTAGTGGGTTTAATATCACTTAGAACATTATTAGCTCCACAAGGTTCATCTGGCTTGAGGTCAGCCACATTCCACAATGCAATGCACCTGTCCCTTCCACCTGATATGCATGTCCTGCCATCCTACAAACAATGTCAGTTTCAAACAATGATCACATGTCAGTTTCAGTTAAGAGCTATATGCTGTCATGACCATCATCTGCATAATTAATATATTTTGATTCCAATATTTAGAGTGAAGCTAACCTTACTTACCATGTACAGAAGATTCCTCACAGAATCTTTTAATTAGCAACTCTATCTACACAAAATTGTCTCTCTCAAATGTACATTTCATTAAAAAGTTCAAATTGGCACTCACGTTAACCAGGGCAACAGCATCGACTGATGCATAGTGAACATCTTTAACAACAAAGTGGCTCACTGCAGTGTCAGCGTTGCACCATTTGTTTTTCTCACTTTCCATTTCGATGCACATTTCAGTCCAGTCCACTTCACTGTCATCCCAATTGTTTAAACAAGATAATGGTGGGAAACTCCCACTCAGTTTACTGCACACCCTATACCTCCACAAGCTGACATCAGCTAAAATATCATCAAATCGCCTACACACTTTTCCTAGAACAGTTGTAAGAAATTCTGCATCCAAATATGAGCATATTTTCAAAATAATCTGGAAAAATGATAACATTAATGAGTAGGTACTATGAGCTGAATTTATATTTGGAAAAAAATTGTCTTTTCTTTATACAAAACTTGAATTGCAGATTTTTTATTGACAAAATGGAAACAACAAACCTCAAGTGGCATGTTTTCTAAAGATGGCTCTGCAGCACTATAAACCTCATCAGACTCTGCCTGTGTATGCCTGACACATACTTTCTCAATATCACCTATTTCTTCCCTTACTGATTGCAATATATCACACATTTTGTTTGCTGCACCTCAAAAGTAATAAGTATATGAATATACCTACTTAAAGTAAACTGGTATTGTTGTGACTAATAGAAGTTAGAAACCTACTGCAAGTATCTTTTTAAGGTAATCACCACCTTGTTCAAGGGTACCACACATCAGTCTGTTGAATGTTTAGATCTTACAAAGTACTCATGAATTACAATGCAATTTTTTAAATTAAAATTTAGTTGTTAAGGGTGGTATATTGACTGGGAACAAAAGTTATTAATAATTGCAATGAATACTGACTGCACTTTCTAGTTTCTACCATTCTGACCCGTTTTATGTTACATGGGAATTTTTAATTGTTGTTTGTAGAGTTTTGAAAGATTTTATATGCGAAGAAAAGCACAAAATTAACATTAAAATGTAATATACCTACCAATAAAATGAAATTTGTTTACAAATTACAATAAAAATGATTTCTGTACCGTAAAACGGGGTAAATTGGTACGATTTCCAACTTCAACTCGAATTTAAACCTTATTCCGCAACACATTGGGTATGTTAAGATACTGTCTAGGGTGGATGGCAAGCTGTTTTAGATGTTGAGTAGCTTTGGATTCTCAAAATATTGCCAGATTTTAAAATATTCACCAAAAACTATGCTGGATTCCAATTTACCCCTGATGGGGATAATAGGTTCAGGAGAGGGGTTAATAGGAATTTTACTCAGGGCTGTCTATCCAAATCCAATATTTATCCAAAGTAAGTGCCTACCTACCTAATTTAAAAAAAGTTTCAGTTTATTTAATCTAATCATGCTGCTTAAATTATTTTATGTGTGTAGACTGTAGGTAGGTATAGTAAAAATAAAAACTTTTTGAAATCAAGTTTTTATTGTAGCTAGGGTACATATACAAGTAACAAAAATATGGCATTGAGCTAGAAAAACAGTATTATAATCAGTCTATTCCTTATTTATTTATGGCCTTTTAGAATAGCTTATACAAAATTACTATTAAATGTTTAGCTTACAAGTTACTTAAATAAAAAAATGAAGAAGTTAGCAAAAAAAATAATAAACAAAAATACTTTTTCATTCAAATCAACAAAACATAACAGCCTGGCTTGGGTGTGTAGTTACGAGGCATTCTGAAAAAAAAACATTAAGACATTAAAATGTTTTTCAAGAAAATAGTTGTACTATTTGAATACAATGCTTCACTCAATGAAGAGTAAAATAAATAATTTAGATTATATCAATCATTATTCATAATAGATTCAATTCATTATTCATAATTAAAAAAACAGTAGCGCCATCTGTCAAAATTCTATATTCGCTGCTGAGCGAACGGTGGCCTGACTGTTGGTGGCAAATCAAGCATTTTTGGCACCCATAAACTGGCGACATTTACTTAAATATTCATTTTTATTATTGTGTATAATGTAAATAATGGTTTACGGCCAAAAGTTTTTAACTTTAAAAAGTTTAATAGTAATAGTTTTTAACTTTAATAAGTTTAATAGTAATCGTTTTTAACTTTAATAAGTTTAGAAGTAAAATTAACTTTAATTAAGTATTATAGTAATTAAACTTTGGTTTTTGACAACCCTATTTCATGATTCCTATTTACCTCTTGTGCGAACCAAATAACCCCCTTGCTGTTCCATTTATACCTGTTCCTGTGCCTATTTCCCCCCTTCGCGTTCCTTTTATCCCCAAAATAACCCTAAAACGAGCATTCATCTAAAATTAAGGTTTACGATGAAATTACGCAATTATTTGCTTACCTCTTATTGTTCCTTCAAATTTCAATCCACTATTATTATAATAATCAAATCAATTTCACCACTTCCTCATTAGAACACATCGAAAACTTAAAGTTAAAAACAACAAATTTCACGTGTCCACGACGACCTCACTTTGAACGCGATTTTTTAATATAAACTGATTAGTGATTGGCTAGTTTAAAAGTGGTTAGTCTTGCCAGTAGCAAAAATAATAAGCTCGTTCAAAAATAAAAAACAATTGATCTCTCATGCTTAGGATGACAAATAACAGGACAGTTTAGAAAGTCAGAAATTTATTCCTATTTACCCCGCCATTCCTATTATCCCCGTTTTACGGTAATCTGTTGTTACCTTACCAAAGAGTATAATATCTTACATCCTGTACCATTACCATAGGTACCACCAGGCACCATTGACGTAGTGGTAACGGGGTAAATAGGACCGGCGGGGTTAATACAATACGTAAATACTTGGCATAGAGATAAATCATGAGTAAATCATGGACCTAACACGTAGTAACACATAAGCTAGGTCCATTGAGTACCTAAATCTAATTCATTGATCTATAATTGATCTGTGGTCTGTGGATCACATCTGTGGAAAATATAGTGATTATACTCAGATAAATATGTATGTACCTACCTGATTATAATTTATACCATAGATAAATATGTATTGATTTATACTCGGTTCCTGGACATCCTGGTCTATGATTTATACTCTTTGGGACAATCTAGGGAAATCCTTTGGCCCGGCGCCATAAGAAATCAAAGAATTCCTTTATCTTGTACTGCATCAATAAAAATCCGTGGCATCAATCATCATTCCTCAAATTCATCATCATCATCCATTCATCATCTGTTGTTCGTGAGTATGCAGCAAACATTTACGTCTAATGGTGGCACTTCACATGGCTATTTGTATTTGTGATTTGATGTTCCGCGTATTTGCCAAAATTTTCGACCTATGGGCAAATAGGCGATACAGGAGCCAAATACAAAAAAAAAATAAGATATTTGCCACCAGAAAGTCCGCCCAGTTGACAATTCGCGCGCTTATGCCGACCATGTATGGCCAGTACATTTGCGTGTTTGCCTATTTGTCTCCTTTGATGTGTCTCAAAAAATCGACCGCCGTTCGGTAAACCGTATTTGTTATTGGCTGTATTTGCCAAATAGGCAAATATGGCAATAATTTTGGCAAATATACTCTCCACACATGGAAGTTATTTGACAAATATGACTAATACGCAAATACAAATAGCCATGTGAAGTGCCACCATAAAATTCCCTTATTTCTGGAAACCAAAGGCCGATTGACTGTTAGTTGACTCTCGATCGATGTGCGGCATGCCACGTCGCCACGTGGGCTGCCGGCAACAACGACCGGCAACCGATAAAACAGTTACCAATAATTTCGAAGTTGGTTGTGTCGGAGGTTTTGTTAGGTTAGGTTACGTTAGATTTTTTTTAATTGCGTTCTGATTGAATAGACATGCTGCAGATCTGCTGGTACTCATAGAGGTAAGGGATTTGAAATTGGTCGCCTTGAATATTTCTTATATATTTGATCCTCTTAAAAGCCTGGTCGATTTCTGGGTGGTCATAAAAGAAAATAACCACTCCGAAGGATGATCCTCTTTGTCACCTAAATTATCCGAGTCGGGGTCCCCTCAAGTCCCGAACTCGCTTCGTTCGTTCTTGTATTCTAAGTAATTTATGACAATATACTTTAGCAAACGCATATAAGACCCTCAGCCTTGTGATAGCTTGAGGTTGACTCTATAGTGTTTTATTTTTAGCCCTCTTAAAAGCTTAGCTTTGAAGAAAATTCGACTCGATTCTAAGCCTCACCCCTCATAGAGATCTAAGAGGCCACCCTCGACTTCAAAAGTGCTGTATAAAATACTCTGTCTAAGTAGACAAACCCGAGCCGGGGTGAGGCTTTGAATCGAGTTGCCTTCATTTTATGAAGGTTGAACATTTTAAGAATGTTTTGCATTTAAGGGCCTTATACCCGTTCGCAAAAGTCTATTGTCACTAATAACTTAGAATACAAGAGCAAATTAAGCGAGTTCAAGACTTAAAGGCAACCCGACTCAGATTATGGATATGTGACTAAGAGGATGGCCGGGCCTTGCGGGCCCCTCTGAGTGGTTATTTTCTTTTATGACCACCCAGAAATGGGAAAAATCAATAGTTTCCGCAGGGATAGTAATTAATGGATTTTCAGGTGTTAAAAAAATATTCACCTACTTGTAAATATACATTTACGCGATACTAGAAACACATTAACGTGATGAGAAGTCCCAATTCTTTTATTTTATTTTCACTACAAAAATTATTAATTTATTTAGAAAAATAAAATTTAGCAACTGTGATATCAACAACCCTCATATCATTTTCATTATTCGCAGTTCATTGATTTGAACCAGCTGTTTTAGAGATGACACTTAAAATTTATGGTACATTTTTGAAATCCCTATAGTTCCCTCATGAATCATGATATGAGCTACACTTCTTGTGTTATTTTTTCATGCAACTTTACTTATTACTTTAGGATTTTCGGCTAATTAAATCTACATGTACTCATATAAGCAGCAAAATATGCCAAAATTTTATTAACTTGTTATTGTTACAGATTCATTGCCGTACAAATTATCTACAACTTTCTGAAAATGAATGTAATATTTAATGAAAAATATGGAAACGAACAAACCACGAGCTTAGTTTGTCTGCATGGTAAGTTTGTTTTGTTAATTGTTAAGTTAGTTAATTGTTAAGTTTGATTATATTATTCTCATGCCTGTGCCTCATAATGTGCCTCAGACTTGTATACTTATGTCTGCTTTTCTAGCTTCAATATTAAGTTGGTAAAAGAAGAATGATCAAAGGTATTATCAAGTTTTCTCATTAACGGAAACCAAAATATTCTAGAAAAATGAAATAGTGTTTTTTCCAAAACAAATTCCTCATGCCAATGGTTCTTACCATTGGCATGAGGAATTTGTTTTTCATATCCAGAATTTAATTTGGCATACAAGAACTTTATTTTCAATGCAAATTTCCTGTCATACAGCTTTTATTAAGAAGTACTTCTTATTGAACTTAGAATGTTATTTAAGATTATTAGGGATTTGTAGGAGTTAATGTGGAGACAGTAGTCTATGAAAAATAAAGTTTGGATTTGATTCAGCTTAAAATGGGATTTCATACGGCCATGTCATAATCCTTTGAATAGTTTTTTTTTGTAGTTATTTTTGATTTGCTATGATTTAAATTTTCCAGACCAAGCCAATGTAATAGTGGTCACAAATAAACAGACCAGAAATATCTGTAAAGGATGGTGGTGGATTTTCTTACAAATATTCCTGCCGCGAGGTTATCCAGATAGTGTCAGCAAAGATTATTTATCGTACCAAACTTGGGATACTTGCCAAGGGTTTTGTAGCTCCATTATGGGTATGTATTTTTTATGATATAGTTAGCTTAAAATATTTGAGCATCCCATACAACAAACGTGACTTTTTTGCTTATTTTTGCTGTATATTGATAACAGCAACAGGTAGACGCTATAATATATTCACAGAATATTTAGTTGTATATTCATTCTAAAAATATAGTTTTTAGAATGAATATACAACATATATAATATGTATATTTTAATTTTAAAATAAAAACTTCCACCATAACTTATGAACGGCTGAATAGATCTGGACATACAAGAATCCTTATTTACTTGTTTTGATTCTGTTACTTCATTACATTGGCATATAAATCTATGAACTGTGGGTGTATTTTTATAAACAAACTAAAACATTGTTATTTATGTCTATACAGACTAATTTTGCTTAAGTGCAATTGGAACTTTTTTCGCGTTTTGGATTTTATTTGGTTCGAACACTTTTTAGCACTGACCCGAAATCCTTAGTTTATAAATCAATGCTTCATTACCAAGTTTTTGAGATTTATTATTGTAATTGAAAAGGTATACTGGCGACACAAGAAGTGTTGAGAGGAGTGGGCGTTGGAGAGGTCACTGCAACCCCATTAGCAGCCACAATCACGTGGGTGTTCAAGGACGGCTGCGGTCACGTTGCACGAATCATATTTGCTTACTGCAAAGGGTAAGAAGTTGTGTATTTTACTTGTTTGAAATTAAAGAATATGCCACGGGTGTGCCCGCGAAATTCAAATTTTTTGTGGTTTTTCGCGATTTTTAAGACATAATAGGCTTATGGCAAATCTCGGACTAATTTCATAGATTTTGATATAAACATGTAAAGATGATACTGACATTCCCGCAAAATGATGCCAAGGCTTATGGCAAATCTCGGACTAATTTCATAGATTTTGATATAAACATGTAAAGATGATACTGACATTCCCGCAAAATGATGCCAATAAGCCTATTATGTCTTATTAGCGTACAAATTGCAAAAAACTACTAAAATTTTGAATTTTTCGGGCAGACTCATTGATTTCGCCTTAAAGAAAATTCAGACGTAATATATAAATCTAAAACGGCCATTATCTCTGTCACAATAAATCACACAATGTAATTTCACAAAAATTAATGTAATCATTTCTGAGAAAAATGCATAAGTATTTGCAGAGGCAACTTTGGCATTTTTTTTCTATCGAATGAAGTTTGCAAAATCGTGTTTCTGCATCAGCCAGCATGTCAGAAATACACTCAATTGTATCCACATATTTTTCAACAGTGATAAAATCTGTAGATTTTACATAAAACGATGCTATAGGAACGCAATTTGCCAAAGTTCTGATCACAGCGCATTATACCTTTATTTTGATTTTTCTTGCAGAAGTAACTTGGATGCATACAGTAAAAAGTGGCGGCTATATGCGGACATCTTAAATGACGCAGCTATGTCTATCGAAATTTTTCTACCTTTTTTCACCAAAAACATAACGATGATGTTATGCATAAGTAGTGTATTAAAATCGATTGTGGGAGTTGCGGGTAAGTACAAAAACTTCTACAACATATTTTGTCTGTTGTTTAGCTAACTTATATTAATTTTATACATTTTGAAGTTCTTTGCAAATAACTATCATGTAACTGAGCGAATGAAAACACGGGCAAATCAGGCTCTTTGTTGTGGAAGGGCTTTTATGCATAACTACATGTAATCAATTATTATTTTGTGTAAAAAATATTTTTATACTATAAATTCACCATACAGCATAACCGTAATACTCGATAATAATCGATAATCGAATAGGTCCATTAACGATTATTATCACTGTCTTATACCTATCTGTCAGCTGTCAAAATAAGCATTCTATTTTAGACATTGTGGTCGATTCTGTTGTGCAAAATCTCTAAACTAAACTAATTTAAAATAGTGTTATCCTTTTCAAACTGATCGCGATGGAAAAGGATAGCACTATTTTAAATTAGTTTAGTTTAGAGATTTTGCACAACAGAATCGACCACAATGTTTAGTTACAAGTACAGTGTGTACTCTGCATGATTCTTCGGCAGGTGGCGCGACCAGGCTCGCCATGACACGTCATCACGCACAACGATCGAATATGGCCGACGTGGCGGCAAAGGATAGCGCACAAGAAACAGCGGTCAACTTAGTCGCGTCGCTAACCGCGTTGGTCATCATTTACTACTGCAGGTAAATATCAGTATTCCTATTTTTGGGGTTCCGTAACTCAAAATATAACGGAACCCTTATAAGAACTCTTTGTTGTCAATTATGTATGTCTATCAGCCTGTCACAACCATTTATTTCAGTAACTATTAAATTAGTATGGAACCCTCGGTGCGCGAGTCCGACACGCACTTGGCCGGTTTTTTTTTGTTCCAACTAGAAATCTATTAACTCAGTTGAGACTTGAGCAGTCTGCCAAGTTTCTAGCTAAAACGAAGTAGCTAGGTTGGTAGTGTAGTGGCAACCTTATTTGGCTGCAGTTCATGAGGTTTCCACCACAGAGCTAAAAACAAGTTGGTTTTGGTTTAAAACGTAGATCCAGATTACCCAAAGTTCATGAGGTTTCCACCACAGAGCTAAAAACAAGTTGGTTTTGGTTTAAAACGTAGATCCAGATTACTATAGCTTGGCCACAGATATTATGTTGGCACCATTGCATAACTCACATTAATAAACCTTAAGGGGGATGGGTACCATCCGAGCACGAAAATTCAAATTTTATTTAATTTTCGCTAATAGTTGGCTAATTATACATCGTAGGCTTATGGAAATGAGTATGAGTAGAATGAACATTTGGCAATAAATATTGACGCTGGCTTATTTGCCTACACACAAAATATATTTTGCATACTTCCTGTGTATCTAAGCTTTAGAAGGATAATAATATATTTATAATATTCTTTTGCCACAGTATACATAAGTTTAGAAGTACTGACCTACTTATGCTATGTTATGTAGTCACCTACCTATGCTATGTTATGTAGTCAATATGCTTTTTTTTTTCTATTTCAGATTTGTGTTTTTTATTTTCTTTTTAATGATGGTTCTACATATTGCTTGCAATTACAAGGCGGTGTCTTCAGTATGTCTTACAACTTTCAATGAGCCTCGTTTCCTTCTGGTTATCTACAATTACCTGGAGTCTCAATCAGTTGCCACCCCTAAAATTATTAACAAATTGGAGCCCATCTTTTCATGTCCACGCTGGCTTAATTTCCGAAGACACAACTCACAAGGTGGGTACACAAAACACCTATGTAAATCAACGCTAGGTTGCTACTTGCTTGTAAACAGGTACATTAACCTTGCGTTTTTTTAGGGTTCCATACCAAAATGGTAGAAATGAAACCCTTGTGGTGAGATTTTCTGCGTCTGTCCGTCTTTCACACTCGCTTATTTCAGTAACTATTAAAAGCTTTCGACCTGAAATTTGGGTAATACAGACACAACGTCGTTGCAATTTTCAACCGAATAACCGGGGTGTTGAAATTGAAAAATGAGATAATATTGAGTGGGGTACCATAGTAAGGTACCTTGTGTATTGGGAAATTTTTGCCTGATAGTTAAAATCAACTCTAACTAAAACCTCTAAGATTAGAAGGTGTTCCTCAGAACAGCCACCGGACTGCCAAATAACTAAAATAACTTGTTTTTTACTTGTTAGTTCGTTTTTAAAACAGAGCGGGCGAGTTTTTTAATTTTGGCAATTTTTTTATTATTTAATATTTTATTTTTGTTCCAGATGTTAAAATGATGACTTCTTATCAGATTAAAATAGGCCAATCTTTGAAAAATATCACAAACATTTACAAAAAAGCGAGTTCATTTAACGCTTTAAAAGAGATGCATGCTGATAAAAACTATTTAGTAGTCCCAGACACTTGTAATCTGATCATGTATGTGTTCCTAAAAGACGGTGCCTCACCGGAAGATATTCTCTGCGGTTATTTCCATGCAGTAGTCCTGTCCAATGTAATGGAGTCAGTTAATGTCGATAGTGGAAGTGAGGTACGTGGCAAATGGCATTGGCGGCTGGTCATTGTATCAGGAAATTGTGTCTGAAACGTTTATATTTTTAAAGTAACTTAACAGGAAAACACAGTAACATTTTTTAAAACTTTTACATGCTTGGGACAATTCTCAAGCATGTAAACTTAAATGTAAATTTTCGTTGCAATATAATTATTTAAGTTAGGAGTATAACTATTACTTAAGCGAGAAGCCCGGAGATTGTGTTAAAAACTTATTCATTGTAGGCGGAATTGGCAAAAGAATACGCACTCTGATTGACCGAACAAAACGCACATAAGCTCAAAACACACACACTCACTGTCACGCACACACACTTTAACACTTTACTAATTAAATTACGTTCTTTTATAAATATTTCAATCCACGATGACTCGCCCCACCTCCATACGAATCGAATGAAACATAAGCCATTTTAACAAGAGTGGGGCGCGCCTTCGTGGATTGAAATATATATTTATGTGTTGTCTTATTTGTAAGTATGTTTAGCGCTGATCGCTGCATCACAATTGACACACAGGACCACTGTTCAACTTTGTTTAGTGTATCTGTTGTCACAGGATTATTGAAAACAACGCATTTGCTGGCGATTATTCGAGGCGTAATTAAACTCATCAATACGTGTAACTTTCAGCCCCGCGTCAGTGAGTGCAGGCTGCCGCTGGTGCGCGAAGCGAGCTACCAAGTTTGTGAAGATTATCGCGAGAAGAAGTTCGGAGCTGGAAACAACCAATTCAAGCCATCCTTTGAAATTCTAAATGCTTTCGTCCTAACTGCTACAAGGGAGTGGGATATTTATCTGAAACCCCTTTTGCAAGCACAAGGTAAGCTTAGTTTAGTTTACAGAATTGTGTATGTATGTGTGCGTGTGTGTTGTGTATCTATATGCATGTGTCTCAATATGTGTGTCTCTCCTGCTGTTTGTACTCGTATGTCTGAGATTTCAATGACATTCAAAGTGGAGAAAAATTTACAAATTGGCAACTTATTTCCATAAAAATCCATGATTCCCACACGATTTATCAAAAAACCTAAAATTTTCATTTCTTACAGGATGGGATCTCACCAAGCAGCTCTTGATGCTTGACGAGTGGCGCATTACAGACAGTAGCCACTTGAACAGCTCTTGGACCAGACCAAGGTCAAACAGTGCCAGAAAGATGTCACTAAGCCTTTAGGAGAGTAGCTTCGCATCGTACCATATTGATGTAATCTAAGAAAATGTGATGTTAATTTTTTTTAATGATTGAATTTGGTTTTTGAACATGTGAGTTGATTATAAATAATCATGGTGATAATTTATTAATTGCTATCAACTCTTTTTAATCTATTACTATTCTGTTTTCAAATTTGACTAATTTCCTCGAATCGGCCGTTGGCGTCATAAAGTCTTTGCCTTACCCTTAGATAGGGAAACCTAGCAGATAATAAGGTAGTCTTAGCTATGAACAATATTTATTTCTGAAATTAAGTAACTATAATTTTATATGAAAAGTTCACTTCCTTTAGTTTTCCTATTTATAAACTTTTAGAGTCATCCTTTTCTTTCTCAATTCTGCTATTTAAAATTCAGGCTGCCATATCTACTAAATTGGTACTGCTTTACAACATAATATCTGTTTCGTAATTTGTTTAATCTATTGCAAAGTATTATTACATAAGTCATGGCCGAAACTAGGAATCTATGACGTACCTGTTATCTATCTTATCTAGCTGTATATTTTGTATAAGACTGACGAAGGTTAATTAGTAATTTTTATATTTCTACTTATTCCTTATTACTGTGATATTAAAATAAGTGAAATTAAGTAAGAAAAAAGTATATGTGATATTGTTATAATTTTTTTTTAATATTTGTATTAAATTGCTTGAGGATTACATGTTTTTTTTTTCTTGTTGTTTACAACTCACGAGAAGGATTTCTTACTAGCTCACGCGGCAAACGTTGGTTTGCCGTTTCGGGGTATGAAAAATAGCTTACGATCTATTCTCAGACCTGCCGAATGTTGGCAAAAAAATTTATAAAAATCGGTCAAGCCGATCCAAGAGAGTTTGATTACAAACACTGACACGAGAATGTTATAGTATATTAGAAAGTTTATCTTGACGAGTTTTTGTATTTATCATATTCGAGACCCTACCTACCCTACCTACGTCTCAATACGAAACGCTGTTTAAATTCCACGTGCACGGAAGAATTTCAATACAATGTACAGTTAAGGTCAAAAATGCATACATAGCTTAAATAAAATGTTAGGAAGGTCAATCTTAAGTCAATACTTTAGGTTTAAAATATGTAATCGATGCATGCAAGATATCTTGTTTGCAAATTCTAAAATATCTACTTTTAACCCTCACAAAGGTCAAAGCCCCTTTCGCACAAGGGTCATAAGCGTACTGTTCGCGTGCGAGGCTTGCGGTGTTGCATAAACGTATAGTACCGTGCCGTAGACTCATAATGAATTATAAAATTATTTGTAGGCAAGGGTAGCCTTCAACCATATTGAGAATTCAATTATGTTTTTCGGTCATATTGTAAGTTAAAATTCATAAAAAAAATAAAGTTCAATTAAATACAGGTTTATAAAAAATATGAAAAGCCTTTGTTTCTACGCCAGTACCCTACGACTAACATTATGACAATAAACTCCTCCCAAGATTCGCTGCAACACAGTTTCGTATGCGGACTTGTTAGAACATCGTATTGCTCTCGTCGTACGCGCGAATATCGAACGATACGCTTACGCTACGACGTCCTGTGCGGAGGGGCAAAGGCTTCTTCGTTGTCGTTACCTTTTAATCTTCTTAAAAATATTATCCACATATGCAGCAGGCAGCAGGAGTTTTCATTCTTGTAAGCGATGAGATTTGTCTGAAAAATATTTATAAATCTGTACGCGCTTACAAAAGAGTGAGCCTCACTCTTCAGTGTGTATCATATTATGTTATATCTAATCAGGTATTTTAATTTTTATACAGTACCTATGCAATGTGTAGAATATCTATGTTCAGGTTATGTATAAATTATTATTGATTTTGTATTTTGGCTAGATATTCTATACAATACCGAATGCGCAGCGGGTTGTGAGTAAGACGAGAAAAGGGGAGTGGCGTGTCCAAATAAAATCTTAAAGTAAGTATGTAGTATTTGGCCCAAGGAGTAAATGTTTGTGTGATGAGCATTGAGCATGAATGTTTTCCAGTGTCTGGGCGTTTTACTAAGTATATACAACGTGTTGGTTACTTGCCATAACGAGCCGAAAGCCTTAAGTAGGTGACGACGTATATGCCTGAAAAAATATCACAAAAAGTGTAACTGATATCATGAGGGAACTATAGCATAGATAATACATATATATGAACTATAGGGAGTTCAAAAATCTATACTTATAATAAAACTGTACAGTCCATCTATAAAGAGTAGAAAATAATTGAGGGCGCCAGTGTCGCTTATATGGTAACACTTGACAACTCCATATACTGCGACGAAAACCGGCTTGATACTTGATATATATATATTGTGCTTTTTATGAAAGGAATAACTTATAATCTTGTGAAGGTGTATAATCACTTCTCTTTTTAAAAAGTTAAAAAAATATATTTATTTGTTTTTGTGGAACCAGAGAATTATTACTTGTACCTACCAACCGTTACACGTATACACATATTATACCAATCAATCTGTTGAGGCGATTAGAATTAACAATCATACAAATAACCTTGAACATTTTGTACGTATTCTTATGTTTGAAAAGTTTTCTATTTACTACAGAAAAACATGAAAAAACTTCAGTGTATTGTTGTAAACTTTTTATTGCAGAAAAAAAAACAAAAATTACACAATCTCATATATAATTTTTTTTAACATTTAACTAAACATTACATATTTACATTTACAGTCGACCTTTCAGACTGAGAGAGGAATCACAGGATCAAATAATTTATTTCATAAATGTCCTTATAACAGTAAGATAACTAAGTGATAAATATTTCACGACATAAAAACTACATTTATAAGGGTTCTAACGCACCCTGAACTGTCTGCCTGCAAAACACTCAGACGATCATAATTTTAATTTGTCACTAGTAATTTAGAACAATGTGTTACTCCTATGGGTTATTTTCATTCCAGTTTTATTTTGCTTATTTATGAGTTTTGGGTGACCGAAATGTCGAATACATTGAGTCGCAGCTTATTGTAAAATCTAATACAGCAATGTTGAAGTCAGCCAATTGGTTTTTTAGGACATCCATTGAGGTTTTTGCCGGGCGTAGAAAACACAGCCTTTTTTGGATCCTTCTTCTGCTCATCTTCTAATCGTACTTTCAGATTTTCCTGAAATAAAAACAATTTCACTACATTAACAAGTTTTTGAACTTCAATCGGTAACAAACATTCGAACTTGAAGAATTTAAAATTTATGTCTTTAAATCATCATCATTATTCAAATAAATCAACGAATACGTAATAATTATATTCTTTGTTAAAAGATCTTACAAGCTTGAACTATGTATAATATTATGTACATTGTAGCTGTAAATTAAAATTTGTAGGGAACCCTCAGCGTGCGAGTACGACTCGCTCTTGTCCGGTTTTCAAAATAAATATGAATAAAAACAAGTACTGGATATGATCATAATGAAAAAACGTGTTGCTTAAACTATCAAATCAATATGATCGCGCTACAAATTCTATGAAAAAATCATAACAATTAAATCAAATCAATATGATCGCGCTACAAATTCTATGAAAAAATCATAACAATTAAATAACCTCAAAATACTAAGAAATTTACATAAAAAGGAAAATAATGAATTTCTCAAGCAATAATCACAAAGTGCCAGCTTGTTATTCGGCAAGACATCGCAAATACCAATGTGTAAATAACTTTTCGCGTTCCGCTTCGTATTGTCCGGTTTCTAGTAATGATGGTGCTCGTTCTCTTTTTTGTAAAAACAACAAACTTTAAAAAACTGATGTTTTCTTTTAGTGCAAGCAAACCATAGACTATAGAACCTGAAGTATATAAACAAATGTTGAGTTGCCAGCATTAAATATAACTTTAGTTCCATTTTTATTAATTTCTACACTTTATAGACGGACTGTAAAGGGTCGAATTCTGTACATTGAAGATATTTTGAAAATTTTTGTTGGAGGACACTATTTAGTCGATACTGAAGCCAAAACTGTAATTTGTTTAATTTTTGTCTGTCTGTCTGTCTGTCTGTCTGTCTGTCTGTCTGTCTGTCTGTCTGTCTGTCTGTCTGTCTGTCTGTTTCACGGCCGGGCATCACGGCTAATCCACTGGATGGATTTAAATGAAACTTGACATGATTATAGTTCATACCCCGAGGTAGAACATAGGATACTTTTTGTCCCGAAATTCATCATGGTTTCCCTGGAAGACTGCATCAAAGTCCAAACGTTTTTTAGTTATAATTCATTAACGCGTTGTCCGATTCCATTCATTCTTTTTTTGTTAGAAAGGAGCTTCTTTATAAAGATTATTCAATACAAATATTATCATCATCAGAACCTTTAAGTTCAAGTAGGTAGGTGACTTGAAACTCGGAATGCACAAAGAACTTAGAGCTAGGACGTAGGACTCAAGTAAGACTGGAGTACCCTTACAGCCGTAAATAAATAGGCTTAGAAGGAGATTTTGTATGGTTTAAAATTTTTCACTTTTAGGGTGAACAAAAATCATGTAACTGGCGTTATCGCTACGTTATACCGTATAGCGCCATCTCTACAATTTATGTGGAACTTGAATGTAAAACTCTCAGATAGGTACGTACTACCGATTTTTTTTAAATAAAAATAAACTGTCATGTTATTTACTGTTTCCTGACTTTATATTAAGATGGCACTGTTAAGACATGAAAAGATTTAAACTTTATCATCCGCAATATGGAAAGGGTAAGATAATGGTTCACAAATATTTTTAACTCTTAGGTGTTATCGATCCTAAACGACTGATTATTACTAGCTGACCTGGCAAACGTTGTTTTGCCCTTGGGGATTTAAAAAATAGTTGAATTGAGATTTAAACTATCCTATCTCTCAAGTTGGATCGAACTGCACATGGTGTGCGAATTTTATTATAATCGGTTAAGTGGTTTAGGAGTCCGTTGAGGACAAACATTGTGACACGAGATTTATATATATTAAGATTAAGATAAAGGAGTTTTCAAAATCACCACAAGATAACCCGTGCAAAGTAAGAACAGGTTTCTGTACAACATCACACAAGAATCCCGCGAAAAATCAACGAATTCCAGTAGGAAGGTATACTCGTATTATGTAAAAAAATCGTAATTCACGCGGGCGGAGCCGCGGGCAACAGCTAGTGTAACATAAATTTTGAGTGACTTCCCTAAAAACGGCTCATTCAATATGATTGAAGTATTACGCTTTGTTAACAACACTGTTAGGGCTGATAAAAACATTTTTTCTAAATTAAATAACAAGTGTTGTATTGAAAATAAAACAAAATAATTGGGTCTTCTTATCTAAAATGTTAGCTGCGGGCACATTATACAAATTAACCAACACCTTGTATATTATATCAGTTTTCTAGTATCCAAGAAGTACATACAAGCTATCGCTTATTTTGGCGCTAGATTCCGAAGTGTGTGTTTGTCCTTATATGAAAAAAACCTTATTGCCATTTTTTCCCAAGATCGGGCAAGGCACCGAGGCCTTTTAACTAAATATGAATTTGAAACCAATATATTATTATGCTGAGGTCTATATGCCTTAACGGTATAAAATAATCTAGCCCCTAGTACTTAGGTAGGCGAAATTATTATGCAGCCGAATAAAATATTGATTACGGCCGTAAGTCAACAGTAAACAGCTACGACCACAACCTACCTATTGGGTACATTCCGTCCAAAAATCATAAAAAAAGCAAATAGGAAGGTCCATTGATCTATAATAGGTATACCTCATAGGGAAGGTCTTATAGATCTACTAGCACAAGTAAAAGGAAAAATCCGAAAGTCGTTGAGTAGTTGTCATGTCAGTGGTCGATCCCCAACGAGGTGGACGGATCTAATCCGGAGTGCTACAAGTTCCTCAATTATTGAATGTTCTCGCAATGCCGTCAACAGGAGCCGCTGGAGAACTATCGCTAAGGCAGCAGTGGCACGTCATTATAGACATCGTAACTGCGAAAGTATAACCACGACCACTCTGTCAAGAGTGAACGACTAAGAAGAAGAAGAAATATAATATTTTGAAAAACGCCCATACACTAGAATTCACGCTTATCACACAAACATTTATTTACCAGTAGTGGGATCGCTACCGCCAAGCTATTTAATTTATTTAAATGTATGAGGCGAATGTTGCGTATTCCGTGGACTGCCAAACGCACAAATGTGTCTATTCTTTCTCAACTGAAAATAAATACGCGACTTTCCACCATCTGTCTTCAGCGCATTCTTAGCTATTTCGGCCACATTTCACGACGCGGCGATAACAGCATCGAAAGATTAATCCTGGTTGGCAACGTGGAAGGAAAAAGGCCAAGAGGCAGATCTCCAACCCGGTGGTCAGACCAACTCAAGGAAGCGGGCGCCAGTTCATTTTACGAAGCAGTCCACATGGCTGCAGACAGAACAAGGTGGAAGGAGATAATTCACCGTGATTACTCGCCGTGATTGATAGTCACGATCCTCAGTCATGAGGGACCGACTGAAGAGAGAGAGAAAAAATGTATGCAAATCCATGATTGATAATTCCGCTAGATACTTACCACCCGGTAGAGAGTAGTGAGTGCTGCCTAGAAATATAGCGTTCCGTATCGATCACCAGCGGGCCTAGACAAAGTGTCTTGTCGAAAAACCACGTGACCACCGGTACAAAACAAATGAAAGCAGGATGTACTCTATGCGGAGCCACCACCACTGCCTGCTGTCGCTTGTCACGCGAAGTACACTAAAAGTTATCTACAAGTCTGTGAGAACGCCAGGGAGCGTTCAGATTGTCGTACTCGATTTTCAAAAACAGCGTGTTTTCCTCTATTCGGTCACGTGGTTTTTCTACAGTGACGTGGTTTATTCAAGCCCCGCAGGTAAACTTTATCCAGCGAATTTATTTGATGTTGTATCAATTTTATATTGGGAATCTGTCAAAAGGCCAAGTTTATTCGTTAGATAAAGTTGGAGATGGTGATACAGGCCCGTGTCCTAAATGAAATGCAGGTGTAAATAATAACAACATTTACTACACCATACCAGTTTATTTTATACTATATAGGGTATTGTCAATTGCACTATTTGTTGCCACTGTACTCGTTGATATAGGTACCTCCGCACAATATTCCACTAGGTAATTAAATATAACACGCATCAACTCATACAGACAGCCAAATAGTCGATGTAACAATAAATATTACGCTATCAAATACATCGTACTACATAAAAATTTAATGAAATGGTATTATAACAAGACTTCATTTTTCATTACACGAAATACTCGGCAAAATGTATCCAATTTTTAATATTTTGTAACAATAATAATCAAAACTGCATTCGGACATCTACAAAAAAGAAAGGAAACACTTTGGTAACATGATTGTAAAATAACAGTTACGAACTAGGAAAATTTTCTACATGATTAAATAAATAAGTCAAGTAAGAGGTGTACTAGGCAGAGAAAATAGTTAAATACATTATAATTAACAAGTTGATTTGATGATAAGCCAATTTTAATTGTCGAATTTTTTTCAAATTTAAATTTAGGGTCTAAATATAATTAAATTAAAAAGTCCTTCGGACCTAGTAAGCTTCTTACTAATCACAGAGGCTATTGCAACTAAGTACAATGAAAAACAATACAATACTGAGTGAGCAGCGTTTACGTAATATCTAACATTTTCGGCGCAAATATATTTTATAATATGTATTATTTATTACAAATATCGGCATGCACAGCGCACCGCCACTGTAAAATAGTGGGCATGTGCGAAATTCAAGTTGTAAGAACATAAATAAAAGGCCACAGACATTCCACTGCTCTTGAAGAATCCATCATTTGACAAGGCTCGTAGTAATATCATGTGTAATAAGAAAAATAGAAAAAAATATATGGAAGAATTAAAAATTAAATGTAACAGCATGAAGTCACCCTTGTTGTCTCATCAGTTATATAAATATTAGATCTGAAATATGAATTAAGATAAATATTACATCCAATTATAGTCCTTCATCCTTCGTATTTTTTAAAATAAATACCAAATGTGTCGATATATATAGTATAACGAGATCTCAAACTCAGTTGATGTTTTCAATCATAATTACACTCCGTTTTATAGTAAGATGGTTGACATAATAAAATAGAGTCATTGCTTTCCATGTTTGATATAATTTTTTTAAAGATGTAAAAATTAAATAAAAAATAGGTAAATTCTTTAATTTCCAAATAAATAAATAAAAAATAATCAACGTATTATGAAATAGTATTTTTTGTATATGACGCGATACGACTACGTGTGAAACGAGCAAACATTATTTTGTTATTTATTATTCAAAAATCCTTTTTGAGATAGACAATTGAACATTCATGTTCTTACAACAGTGAATCTGTTTTTTTTTGTATCTTCCCATCACCTTTACCAATATTATTATTATTGTGAATTATTATTATTATTTGTATTGAAATACCAAACATTATGTAACATTGCCCTTGGCCACTAACAAACAGGGCTGAGAGGCATTTGTATCACACCACATCAAAATGAACATGATAGCTACGAAACAAAAATTTCAAATAAAATGTGTAATAAACCTACATTACATTATATGAATGGCAAACAGACTAAACACGATCACAGTTATAAGTACACTAGGGTACCGCTAATGCAATGATTATAAATGTAATTATACAAAACACAAAACTTATTATTCAATAATAACAAGATTAACCAAATGTTTTCTTAGTTAAAAATCGTTTCGGTTGGTTTTGTTTTGTATAAATACAGCGGTGTTTTATAAATAAATAAAAAAATCATTCATCACTTACACTTAACACTAAAAATAATTTAAGAAGTGTGAACGGTAAGCTTATATGTTACAAAAATTATATTCAGAACGTATATCGATTCAATCGGTATTGGGTGTGAAACAATAATATGCGTTATAGTTTTTCTATTACGTATTTTATGATATTTCAAAATGATTGATGAGCAATGAAATAAGTGACTTTCAGTCGTTGATTTATGTGAACGCGCTTTCTAAAAGTCTCATAGGCGATCTATCAGTTTCATTTTCATTAGTCGATAAGCTGAATACATATTTCCCGATTACATATAAATACAATTTTATTTTGCACACAATTCATATTGCACATACTTATTATGCATACAACATAGTTATGTTTTAACTTAAGGAGAAGAATTTAAGTTTAATTCATAGTTTGTAAAATCTTAAGATAATAATAGCATGAGTTTTATCAACAGTTGACTTTTTAGAAAAAATATCTTCATAACTTAGCATTGGTTGATTATTACTGACAGGTATATTGTTGCCAATATCTATGCATAGTAATAATCGACCAAGGGGCGCACTGTGAAACATTTATTATTGAAAACACCATTCAATTTGGCTCGGACAATGAAAATCTCAAAAAATCGGTAATTAAGTACCTCGAGTATTAAGAGTATTATGAGGTTAAACATATTTTTAGAACATCTAAAATTAATTTTTTTTGTATTTTTTTTCCACCAATATTACACATCAATAAAAAATTATAGACACATAATATTAGACATAAATAATAATAGAACGTTTTTTTTTCTACCAATTCTGGCAGTCATTTAGGACAATTTTGGTTTATATTTCCACAACAGATATTTTTCACACCAACTTGAGGTTTGATTTAACTTTGAACGATAGTATATTGATGTACAATTATTGAACAATCAGTAATGTTACGCCGTAATAATTGTGTACAATTTAGCAACGAGTCGCCATGTTAAATATTATCAGGGGCCGTACTGTCAATTTCTTAAAGCAGTAACGCTGCAGTACTGTCTCAATATTTTCATACAAACATAGTATGAAAATGTCAAAACAATACTGCAACATTAGTGTTTTAAAAGATGGTGGTAAGGCGCTAGGTTCACATACAATCGTAGCTAAGAACATGTGTGTGTAAAGTTGCTTCATCAGCATCACAACGTAGTGTGCGTGCAGTCGGGAGCAATATGTAGCCAGCTGAGGCGCGCTATCCTGGCAGTGACAGAAGATCGCCTATCGGATGTCGTTGGGTGGTGTTTACTTGCCGAGCTGCTTGATCAGCGCGTCCGTGCTGAGCGACTTGGGCCGCTCGATGGGCAGGCCGAGCGCGCGCGACCAGATGAGCTGCGCGAGCACGCCGAGCGCGCGCGACACGCCGAACATCACCGTGTAGTAGTTCATCTCCTTCAGACCGTAATACTGGAACAAGACGACACATAAAAATACAGGAACCCCGAGTCCAATATCGTAATGGAAATTATTCAACTACCTTGAAATATTTCCATAGTACATGTTGCAATGAATATATTTTTAATAATTATAGAACTCTGTGAATAAAGTAGGTCAATATGTGACACATTTTGATTTCATAATTCGAACTTTAAGCAATGATCGTAGATTAAAAATATTATTGGTAAAGGATAACCAACATAGATGTAGATATGTAATTCCGTATCAAGCTGAATCAAATCCAAACTTAATTTTTATAGGCTACGGTCTCCACAACTCCTGCAATAATTATTACACGACTGCCCAAAAAAAAGAGTGTATGTATGTATGTATGTTAGTTTCTTAATGCCACCATAATTTTTGAACGGCTGAACATAGGCCACATTGTTTTACCACAGGGCAGTCGTGTTTTTTAATTTTAAATTATTTACTTGTTTTAAATAGCATCCGCATTCCAAAGTTATAAGCAAATAAACAGGTCGCATTTCTTAGTAAAATCTTTATGACCGAAAATGTCCATTTATTTACCTAGAATATTTTGGTTTTGGATGAGTAAACATAATACCACCTTTGGTCATCCTTCTTTGAAGAAGTTCTGTTCTTAATAAACAGAACTTCTTCAAAGAAGGATTCAAAAGTTATTAGGATAAACGGACAAAACTTTATCCACTCAAGTTAACTCGGAGTCCTTGTTTTGGTCTGCCAATGATGCGTACACTTATTAATAAAAAAACCTTCTCAAGTTCGTAATATACAAATGAATACCTGTAAGAGGACACCAGAGTGGGAGTCCACGTTGGGCCACGGGTTCTTGACCTTGCCGAGCTCGGTGAGGATCGGCGGGACGACCTTGTACACCGCCGCAACAAGCTTGAACATCGGGTCGTTGGGCAAGTGCTTCAACGCGAACTCGCGTTGGCAGGTGTATCTGATCACGACAAACCGTACATGAACACACTTGGCAGATTTTACTGACATGTCATAGAGGATAACAGTCTCTATCTGTGAGGTTGTAACGATAAATAACTACAAATTAAACATTTTGGAAAACAGCCTCAATTCGCTTCAGAAAGGCTGATCATGATTACTTCACCATATACTGTCATTATCAATGAAGTAACACGGTAAAAAATTTCGAATCTATCGGACATAAGGAAGTTTGTCCCCTCATCAACTAGGAAAGAACTGATAATCTCCAAACGGCTGAATCGATTTTTATGAAACATCTGATGTTCTTAGCCTGAACACTCGGGATTAAATTATCTATGACGCAAAAAAAAAAGTAAATGAAAATCGTTCCTAACGTAAGGATAAGCTACGATACCACAGATACACAGATAAAGAGACAAGTTAAACGTATAACACTCCTTCCTTTTTGTGTCAGGGTTATGGGACCCTTAGAAGGACCACGAGAGGCACCAATGTGTTTGTCAGATTCCGACGCCTCTCATTATGTGCAGAGGTAGACAACCGAGGTTTTAGTGGGCACATAACTCGTGCCTCCCTCAGGATATATCATGAGGAGATTTCCCCATAACAAAAAAATATAGTTTGTACTGTAGTTACTCTCTTATATATACTTACTTACTTACTCTCTATAAAATTATAATATAAGTATCTCAGAATTATCAACCAAGGCAGAGTGTCTCATTCTAAGTGAATTCTATTTTAGAATGGTACTCGCTTGGCTACTAGTTAATTTCACTTTAGTTTAAAATTAAAGTCTTTATTGAAGTGCTAATGAAATGTGAACTCAGTTTGCTTGTAGTAAAGTATAACTTTTACATAAAACATGAAATACATTCTCTTTGTAATTTTTAAATATTTAACAGAAGCGTCAAACATCAAAGAATACTAATTATTTGTATTCAGTTCACCGGGCGGGGTAATATATTCAAATAATGCTCACCTAGGGTCGGTCTTCCTCAACACTGCATGGCCGTATCCGGGCACAACCTGGCCAGACTTGAGGGTCTTCCAGATGAACTCTTTGAGTCCCTCTTCTGTGAAGTTGTCGCCCACCTGCTTGCGTAATTTCTCCAGCCAGATCAGCACCTAATTTCATACAAATCAATTAATAATGATTCAACGCTGAACTGGCTCATTCAGGTTGGATATATTTTTAACTAGCTTTTGCCCGCGGCTTCGCCCGCGTGAATTTCGGGGTTTTACAAATCCCGTGGGAGTCCTGGATTTTCTGGGGAAAAAACAGCATATGTGTTAACCTAACTTCGGAAACACGATTGGATAAAAATTTATCGCCAAAAAGTTCTCCCAAAAATTGCTCCAAAATCTCCATTTTTCTAATTTCCATCGAAAACTACGAGGGACATAATTGTAATTTTTATTTTAATGTATCGGTAAAAAATAATTCCCAAAAACGCTCAGAACGACATTTAAATAACTGGCTTAGTTTTTGAAGTAATTAGGTAAAACAACGTTTTTCTGTTATATTCTTCCGCAACGCTGCATACTAACCTAACTTTTTTTTTTTTTTTTTATTATCGTGGGGAATCCTCATGGATACCCAGTCGCCCGGGGGAGCGGCTGGGTTATGCCAGACTCTTACCGGCTAAACCCCACGGTGTTTCCTCCTCGCACCGTATGACGGGAACACGGGAACGCTTCCGCAAACCTCCGCGAACCCGCCGGTGCCCGGCCGCTTGCGCAGCCCCTCCACGAGGTGGAGCATGGAGCTCCCCTCCAACAGCAAGGCCGGCCAGAAACACCTAAGCCGGCCTTACCTCCTCGGCGCCCATCCGTAAGGCGACGGACCCCCCCGGGACCGCCACCCAGGGGCCGTGGGCACGGGTAAGCCGATACCTGCGAAGCTTGCTCCTGCACTTCGCAGGCATCGACCTCCCATACCCCGCGGCGGATCTGATCTTTGGCTCCGCCGCAAACCACCAAACGGCCGCAGAGGACAGGGAGAACGGCAACGACACACCGACACTCCTCTTCCCCTGCGGCCCCGCCGCCGACGCATCAAACGGTGCGCCACCGTTTGGTCGCGGGAGATAGGGCGAGCGGCAACGACACACCGACACGCCTCTCCTCCCGCGACCCCTCCTGGCTGCAGGAGACAGAAAACTCTGTCCCCCGCACCCCTCTTGGACGCATCCAGAGCGGGCCCATCTCCAGGCCCACTCCGAGCGTCCCCTCCTGGATTCCTTTTGGCTTCACCGTGCGGCCCAACCACGGCTACTGAGCCCCCCCATCGCGACAAGATTGGAATCCATCGGGGGGGATACTAACCTAACCTAACCTAACCCACCAACGTATTCAACAGAGTGAGAAGGACGAAAATAAAATCAACGTATCCGCTTAAGAGTGAAATAATTTCAGAACCTTTACCTTATAGGTATCCATTTTCGCATTTATAGCATAATTACTATCACATAATCTATTGCTCAACTAAAACACATATTTTTAATAGCGAAACAGTTCTAATATCAGAAACTATACAGGAACACCTTTTTAGCATTATTAACCTGTATCCCATTGCTTAACCAAAACACACATTATAAATAGCGAAACAATTGTACTTTCAGAACCTTTATGGGTAGGTACCCATTTCCACATTTATAGCATTACTAATTACTTTACCATATCCCATAGCTCAACTAAAACATACATTGTCAGTAACGAAACAGTATATCATATAGGTACCCACTACCCGTTTTTATAGTTATAATATTATTAAACTGTATCTCATTGCTCAACTAAAACACAAAATGCTAAAAGCGAAACAGTTGTTATGTCGGAACCTATAATACGGGTACCCATTTTCACATTTATAGCATTATGCATTATTTATAGCATTATATCATTATTATTTATAGCATTATTATCCCTCCCCTTGTTCAACTAAAACACACTTGTTAAATGCGTACAGTGCTATGTTCAGAACCTACATAGTGGCCATTTTCACATTTACAGTGATAATAGATTCAGTTTTTGCCCGCGGCCCGGCCCCGTCAAATTCGCTTTTTCATGAATCCTAAGGGAAACGTCATTTTCCCGTTATCGTTCCCTATTCCAACCTTTAAACATGCTTTCAAGCAAGTTCGCTTGAACAATCTATCTATAGATGTAGCTATAGATTGCTCTAGAAAATTTGGTATTTTGAGTATCCCACGGGAACTACGGATTTTTCCGGGATAAAAAGTAGCCTATGTTTTAATCCGGGTTATAAGCTACCTATGTTCTAAATTTCAGCTAAATCGGTTCAGTAGTTGAGCCGTGAAGGAGTAACAAACACACACACAAACTTTCGCCTTTATAATATTATTAGGATTAAGTACAGGTAATTGTAGGTAAATAAACTATTAGTAGTTCCAGATTCCGAACTTCCAGACAAATGTTTTTTAAGACAAAATTTAATGCCTCGAGTATTATATATTGTCTGTGTACATATACATTGAATGCCCAGCATATAGGAAAAGGTTAGACGGCTGATTTTAGAAATACCAGTTGAGAAAGTAAACGTGAAATTTTATGGTTAATTAATATTTAATACATGACTGCGTAAAAAAATGTTATTAAAAAATTATATTCGACAACCCGGTTTTGCCCCCTTTTAAAATAAAAATATCAACTATTTGTAAATTGTTATGATTGCAATGACGTTGGGTCACTATCTATAACTATTCCAAATTTCAGGTCGATAGCTTTAATAGTTACTGAGATAATTGAGTGTGACAGACGGACGGACGGACGGAGAAAGTCTCACCGTAAGGGTTCCATGTTTACCATTTTGGTACCCTAAAAAACATGAAAAGTAAGTAGATTTGAACCCACCTCCTGGTTAGCCAGTCCGTGCAGAGGTCCGGCTAAACCGTTGAGTCCTGCAGCGAAGGAGAGGTAGGGGTCGCTGAGTGCGGAGCCGACCAAGTGGGTAGTGTGCGCTGACACATTGCCTCCCTCGTGGTCACTGGAAGAGAACATTCAGTAGTATTAGACTCAAGATTCTCGAAACAACTATTTCATTATCAGTATCAGCCTGTCGACGTTCACTGTTGGACGTCTTCTAAAGGGAGCGTCTACACACTTAATCCTTAGCCGTCCTCATCCAGCCACTTCCCGCCACCCCATATACCCACATAGCTAGGAGTGGAGAGTGCCCCAAACTGTAAAAGTGGCTGCAACGGCCATCGCTCTTATGATAAGCTTGACCTGCCTACTGTCACTTCAGCTTGCTAATAATGGTATGGGCTAAGTCAACAAACTTGGTTTTCTTCATTTTATAATTCAGAGAAACACATGACATATGTGTTTCCATGGGTGACTTTAAATTTCCATGTGCTATTTTCAGACAGGTGTTTTATTTTCATTATTACTGACCCTCCTAAGACACAGTTTAAACATAGTTTCGTGATGTAACTTATATTCAAACTGTGTATTTAGGATGCTTGACCATCAGAAATGTGCTATGTCGCCAAGCTATATTTTGTTTCAAACGTATAGAATAGTGAAATCAAATGAAAACTAAGCGGTTCCTATTGACAAGTACCCTCAGATACGTCAGAACAACCTACAGGGATTCGACTCGCAGAAAGCTAAAAAAATTTTCCTACTTGTGTATATGTATGATGGTGTATGTATAATTATTAAGTGTAAAATATACACAAAAATTTTCTATGGACCTGATATAGTGCTAACCGACTCATCGCCGCGCCGTGAAATAATTGTTGATATTACCACATGTTTAGAATCTCGTGAAAGCGGAGAAGGGACACTATCATAGTACTAAGACCATCAACTGAAACGACTATCGAAATAATAATCGTCGAGTTCACAATCCACATGACGGTTATCTAACTCAAACTCAAACTCAAAATATCTTAATTTCTCATAGACCTTACACGTACATGCTATTGTAAAACGTCAAAATGATATCAGTTGCATAAGTATGGTGATAACCACAAGTCGACTAAAAACTAAGTTTACGAGGGTTCAACTCAGCCTACCTATAATAATAATCTCATGAGCAAGGTCTAAGTTTTTGATAATAATTTTTCCTTCTCCACTTTCTTAAGATTCTCCTCATACGGAATGATGATATTCACAATTATGTTATTATTATATTATTTAATTTAATACTTCCAGCTTTATCAAGTTGCGTATTGCCTATTGCCTGCGCGATAAGCTTATCATTCCTTGCGCCCGAAGTGACATGTTTCACGGATTATAGTCTGCTTGCGACCACTTGTCATTGCCACTTTTCACATTATCGGCATTAATTTGACCTTGACTCGATATTACATTGTATAAGATTAAATTGTTATATAATATCTCGGTAGGTAACTCCTGTTTTATTTCAACGATTTCGTTAAATATAAAAGATTATTAAATATAACATGAATCTGGGACTCTTCGAAGTATGCACCAATATTGATTTTGATGAATGAACTGACGATATTTGTAAGTTTCGACCTAAAAATTAAAAAGATCACTTTTACCTATCATAATTCCATAATATTATGTTATCGAACGTTAGGAAAATAAACCAATTTCTCTTTCATCATCTTTTTATTGCCTGGCTTGTTGTTTCGGATTTTACAATGCTCGCAGTTTAAATATACTTATTTATACATTTAAGTTTTTGAACAATCCCACACTATACAATATATACCTATACGAGCAAAATTACTGACGTGAATCAGCGAACCAATCAGCGGCCAATTTGTTTCCGATTACGATGAATACATTTTTCTTACAAAATCTAGAAGCCGAGGGCTGAGCCTGATTCCGTATCGATCAGTTTGTTAGTTAGCAACAACCCTCACTGGAATATTAACTAAGATAAATCGGTTCAGCTAAACACGAGATAATCACGGAAAATCCTAAATACCGATATAGGGATTAAACAGAGAACCTCTTTTTTTGACGTCGGTCAATTAAAACATATATTTCAGTCAACTTGAGAATCTCCTTCTCTTTTGAAGTCCGATAAATCTACACTGTACACTATTATACCGATCGCAAGCGATTTACTGTTTTCCGTTGAGGAGTTCCGCTCTCCATCTCCGAAGATATTCATTAAATCTCGACGAAATTAAAACGAGTCTACCTGTGATGTATGGCCTATCTAACAAAAAAAGAATCATCTAAATCCGTTTTGCCGAACTCGAGATAATCGCGAACAAACTTAAATACAAATATGTCGATCAAACTAAGAACCTCTTATTTTTTTAAGTCGGTTAATATACTAAAACCTTCTCCAGAATGTAACAAATACTTTCCTGAAAACCGCATCAAAATCGGTCCAGCCAAACGTGAAATAATCGCGGACAAACATACATACATACATACATACACACATACATACATACGGGTCGAATACAGAACCTCTTTCTTTTTTTGAAGTCGGTTAAAAACGGAGACAAAAATCCTGATTTTGCATTCTGTTTTCACAAGTTACCAACCTAGGTTGGTATGGAATCATATCATACCATGCTAGTTGTTAATCCTCCGATTTCTTTGTTAATTAGTTAACAACCCAGTGAGGGTTGCTCACTAACAATACGATGCAGAATAGCCCACTGATCACTCATTTTATAAGCCTCTACCCGACTGTGAAAGTCTCTTCAGAATCCGTTTATCCGCTCCAAGGGTATAAATTATGCGTTATGCCGCGCTTTTAGATCGGCTTTCAAATAGATATATAGTGACGAAAAATATAATAACGCGTGTTAATAGGTTATTTTTGTGGAATTCACAGCTACCGATAAAAACGTACTTTGTTAAGGTTTTACATGATAATTGATAAGAGTTAATACCTGATAACACGAACCAATGTACGCTTACATTTTACACTGTGCATTTGCCTTCAACTGCGTAATCGTTCTACCATTCAGAGGATCCAATGGATTTATTTTTGTCTTTCTTACTCTTACGAATATGTTGATGGAAGAATAAAACAGAAAAACTTATACCTATTTACTAAAAAACAGCCAGTTATCAAAATTCATTCTGAGCCGTTCAAAAGTTATGATGGAATAAATAAACTCACATACATACATACAATATACCCTAAAAACATTACACTCCTTCTTTGGGCAATCGTGTAAAAAACAATAACATTCATTATAGTTCCCGATAAAAATTAGTTAAATTTTGGAGCAATTTTCGGGAGAACTTTCTTTCGAGAAAATGTATCCAATCGTGTGTCACAGCAATTTTAAATTACGCTTATATTTACGCCGTTAGTAAAAAACAAATTCGCAAGCATATCGCAATCACGCACAATTTGATTTAAAAATGGACAATAATGTCGATTGCGCGTCGGACGTATTGCATTCATTGGTCGAGCCAAAAATTTACGAATGACATTGGTTTGTCACGTGCAACACTCAGACCATTAATTGTTCTAATTCAAATTCGATATAATCTCAACGCAATAATACTTTACGCAGAACAGTAAGTATTAATTCAGTTAGATATTAGAAGATTGATATACAGGCATCAGATATACAAGAAAGTGATCCAAAGAGGATGAGTAGGATCATGATTCAACGGCATTCTGTTGTGTTCAGTTACATAAACAATACCTATATAGCCATGTGTTGCATAGTGACTATTTCAAAGGCATCACAATTTCGCATAGCAAGGCTACGGCGACAGTTTTATCAATGTCAGTTTAAAACAGCGTCTCCATGTACACGGAAATTGCTTTGATAAGGTATATAATAGGGTAATTACCGTAGGTGCACGGTAATTCAGTCCCGATCTACCGTCAAGGTAATATGGCATTACCGTTACCATGTTATGTGCCTATTTTTGAAATTGATGTATTTTCGATAACTCAGTTTGCCAGGATTATTTCTATGAGTATGAAAATAATCTAGGTAAATTGCACATTTCACAGGTATCTAAATATTCCAGTGATCATCTCTGCTATGAAGCATTTAGTTTCGGTATTGATAATGCATTCGCTCAAAAATATAATTATTACAATCATATTCCAAGTTTTCATATTTTGCGTACAAAAATCCATGTAGGGGTGATTTTCATGATTATATTTATTTAATGACACATAATTTACGTACATGGTACAATTTTCGCTAACCCACCATAACTTTATCTAGAAACACCGCAATTTTAATCTGGCGTTACATAATATGGAGACACTGGTTTAAAATTACATGCTATGGGACATGCGACAGAATACTATTCGCATAGTAACTGAGCGTTTGAGTTTGGAAAATAGATACTTAATTTCTAATTGCGTGCATATTAATTTCTAGAATGGCCAATGTGGGCACACTGTCTAAATTATTATTTATATTCCTCACGTAAAAAAACGAGAGTCTCATGAATAAATAGGCACAAATTTCTTTACGTATTATTAATAAATAAATTTTTGCCCTTCTTTTCAAGCAAAAAGTAAAAAACTAAAAAAATACGATTTTCTCCCAAATGGGCGCAACTAATATTTATTTTAGTTCTTATAAAAATGAAATCTTTATTTTTCACATAGGCCTACTTTACAGCCTTAAAACTACCGCCAAGTTCGGAAATCGGTTCGCACGGATATGAAGCAAATGATATGAGTTCTTACTAGATTTAACTATAAATTCAAACTGAACACGGGGTAGATTAAAATCGTTTAAGAAGTTAAGAAGTCTATCGCGGACGAAAAACGTGACGCGTCATCTATCTATACTTATAATAAAACTGTAAAGGGTCGAATTCTGTACATTGAAGATATTTTGAAAATTTTGGTTGGAGGACACTATTTAGTCGATACTGAAGCCAAAACTGTAATTTGTTTCATTTTTGTCTGTCTGTCTGTCTGTCTGTCTGTCTGTCTGTCTGTCTGTCTGTTTCACGACCGCGCATCACGGCTAATCCGCTGGATGGATTTAAATGAAACTTGACATGATTATAGTTCATACTCCGAGGTAGGACATAGGATACTTTTTGTCCCGGAATTCATCATGGTTGTCCTGGAAGACGGCATCGAAGTCAAAATGTGTATTTAGTTATAATTCATTAACCCGTTGTCCGATTTCATTCATTCTTTTTTTTTTAGAAAGGAGGTTCTTTAAAGATTATTCCGTATAAATTTTATCATCATCACTTTTGTAGTTCAGAAATTATAGACATCAGAACCTTTATCGATGAGTTCAAGTAGGTGACTTGAAACGGAATGGACAAGCACCTAGGGCTAGGACGTAAGGGCTCAAGTCAGTCTGGAGTACCCTTACAGCCGTAAATAAATATGCTTAGCAGAAGATTTTGTATGGTTTAAGGTTTTTCACATTTAGGGTGAACAAAAATCATGAATTTATCACCACGTTATACCGTATCGCGCCATCTCTACAAATTATGTGGAACTTGAATGTAAAACTTGGAGATAGGTACTACCGAATTTTTGTTAATAATAATTAATTGTCATGTAATGTACTGTTCCTTGACTTTATATTAAGATGGCACTGTTGATGGCAATGAACATGACATGAACAGATTAAAGTTTTCACTTTTGTGGACATTCCCAGAGTGCCACGTCTTTTTATTTATCATCCGCAACATGGAAAGAGTAAAATAATGGTTCACAAATATTTTTAACTCTCAGGTCTTAACTGGTCCTAACCGATTGACCGTCATAGGTCTTTTTATACGTAAAGAAATATATAGCTACTAGCTGACCTGGCAAACGTTGTTTTGCCCTTAGGGAAAAATAGATAAATTGAGATTTAAACTATCCTATCTCTCAAGTTGGATCGAACTGCACATGGTGTGCGAATTTTATTATAATCGGTTAAGTGGTTTAGGAGTCCATTGAGGACAAACATTGTGACACGAGATTTATATATATTAGAGATTGCCCATTCTGATACTTGGGATTGTATTGAGATGAAGCGAAGATTCTTAACAGACTCTTATGTTGGGCTGGGGAATATTGTTAGCAGAGTATTTTATCCCAGTGGTACCTACCCGGCCGAACTCTGAAAGAAGATTTCTACCACCAGTAGGTACAACTTTTTACATGATTTAATAATTTTTGACATATTTCGTGGTTTCAGAATAAAAATCACAATGAAAAGGACGATTTTAACTGTCGATATTTCGATACATTGGTACAAGTAGTGGTCACGTAGTGACCACGACCTGTGCCATTGGGTCGAAATATCGACAGTTAAAATCGTCCTATTGATCTTTCAACTACGTATTAATGAAACTTTATATTTTTTATTAAAAAAAGGAGTTTTCAAAATCACCACAAGATAACCCGTGCGAAGTAAGAACAGGTTTCTGTACAACATCACACCAGAATCCCGCGAAAATCAAGGAATTCTACGGTATATGTAAAAAAAATCGTAATTCACGCGGGCGGAGCCGCGGGCAACAGCTAGTTTATATATATTAAAATTATTATACAGCGGAGCATGATATAATCAAAATTGATTGCACAGCAGTAATGTGTTCTTACATATTATTCTCGTAACAGAAACAACCTACTCACGGAAACCAGTTTTGTCCCATCTATTACCCATTTACGATAGATTAAGCTAAATAGCTTTAACACAAATTAGGTAGGTACATTAGTGACTTGTTCAAACGATTTTATCATGCGAGGTCTTTACACGCAGACTAGTAACTACTTGCATGCTATCATGTAAGCCACTTGTAATTATTATTAACAATATACATTCGTAATATAAATGTATTGTTAGGGGATGAAGAAGTACAAAATCAGCGAACATCTCCGTGATTAAAGCTCCTACTCCTTTAGAGTATTCTTTAATATAAGAATTTTAACGAGTATTTCTTTAATACTAAGAATGCGCTGACCTACGATTTCTCCATACATTCGTAATACCAAAATAATTTGTAATTCAAGCATATCTCGATCATGTTGTGATGTTATTCGGGTTCGTATACTAATAATAATCTATATGCCATATTTGGTTCGGAAATACTTCTCTAGAACGAAATATATATGAATTTCGATTTGCTTATTTTTCCGTCAAAAAGGAAATATTTTCTGCTTATTTGTTTTATAGTAAAAACAACACTATCTCACGTCGCATTAGTTCAGGAGCACAATTTTTACTGTCAAGCTAAAGAAAAACACCATTTACTAAAGAAACTTACAAGTTTTCATTCATAATTTTTGGTATTACGGAACTCGACCGAAGTTATAACAGTTTTGATCAAAATTGATTTATATTTCGTTTTAGAGAAGTATTTCCGAACCAAATATGGCCAGGAGCATAGATTATTACCATATGAACCCGAAACATCACAACATGATCGAAATATACACGAATTACAAATGAATTGGTATTTCGAATGTATGGAGACATCGTAGGTCACAGGACTCGTTAAATACCAGCTTTACGTCAGTTACCTTCCAGTATAAAAAAAAATTATGAAATATTTCCATTATCAAAATGCAAGCTTTGAAATTGCCTTTATATCGATTTACTTGTAGGTAGTTACTTTACTCGATAAAATCGATTAAAAACATATAATTATTACAACCATATTTCTAGTTTTCATATTTTGCGTACAAGAAACCCTGTAAGCGTAATTTGCATGAAATTATTTTTTTAAATGACACGGTATTTTTCGCGGTACACGGTAATTTTCACGGTACTCGATTTTAATAGAAGGAAGATTTAAGTCACATGATTTAGTACAATAATTATGTACTAAGACAGTGAATTTTCACGCGTTCACACGTGTTTGGTTCTACTTGTTGTAAACGATACACGTGGAAGCGTTGAAGCCGATATGACGTCACGCGGCTATTTCCACGATTTGTTATTGAGATAGATGTTACCCCAGTTATAGCGTTAATTTTTTTTCTCAACATACTTGTGACACGAGCATTATTTTGACAACCTTCTTCGAGATAAATTGAACTTGCTGTACCGGCCAATCAGCGACTGACAAAACTAGTATGAAAATCGATTTTTGTCGTCGGTTAAATTACTCGTATCGTGTCATTTAAACATGTGACGTTCTTTCAATTATTAATTGTTATTCGTTGTTCGTGATTGATTTAAAACAATTCTGCCTAGATGTTACTTAGCCGCGCATTGTTTGAGAAAAGTACTATGTTACTACAAGTCTTGGCGACAACTATGAATGGATGGACTCACGTATGTGCGTATACTCGATCTTCCATCAATGCCTCTTTTGGTAGCCACTGCAGTAATATAGAAGGTCAAGTAGTTTGTAGTACCTATACAAGCGTAGCATATTCGCATTTAGCAGACAAATAACAAAGCATGCCACAGCGCTGACACGAGGAAAACTTGTAAGTAAAAAGATTAGCGACAACAGAAACGGATGAGGATGGGAGGTAAAAGGACACTTAAAGAGGTTCGTAGTAGGTTCCTTCGTTTTAGGAGCGATCAATGAAGTCTATATAATATTGAGTAAGAGAATCTGAATGACCTTGAAGTAAATTTTAAAAAGAAAAAGCAATCTGAAAATTTTCATATATTATACCAACTTGGTAATAATTCACTTCACTGATCACTCCCAAAATTATACTTTCTTGTAGAAATAAATCCTTCGCAAAGCAAAACAAGTACACACAAAATTATTAGTATAAGTATTTTTTATTTTTTTATTATAAGTGTAGTTGAATCTTAGAAGTTGAATATTGTTTTTGGCATAAAATGTCATTTGCGTGGTTCTTATTCAGTATGTCTCACTCAAGAGATTAAATTGCTATACATCTTTCATCCGACAAAACCGTCATCAAATAATGCCGCTTCTGTATAACCTAATGGCGGTTCCCAATATTCGATCTATCCGTGGTTCGCCTTACTAGAGATAGAAATTTGACATAAGGTCCATAAAAGTTACGTCAAATTTCTATCTCTAGTAAGGCAAACCATGGATAGATCGAATATTGGGAACCGACATAAATCGAGAAGACTTGATTTATACGTAAAGATTGAATCGGAAAAGACAGAGCAATTTGAGATCTTCAAAAAATCATTGCCTTAAAGTGGGAAAAGTGGATGATAAATCTTGAAATGGACCACAGAATGAATAGAGTATAGACAAGGCTTAAAACGCAGACAGGCCAATGGAATATTTTAAATACTGAAATCCACGCTGAATAATTTGAAAGCTAGTATGTTTTGTGGCAGTCATATTATATCTCGTCTACTCGAGTCTGCCATAAAACAATAACGCCTTTTATCGCAGCAAATACGAAGAATATCTACCTATATTTTATACAACTAATAATAATTTAGTTAAAATGTTTTAATCCAGACCTCCCTTTATCTATACTTATAATAAAACTGTAAAGGGTCGAATTCTGTACATTGAAGATATTTTGAAAATTTTTGTTGGAGGACACTATTTAGTCGATACTGAAGCCAAAACTGTAATTTGTTTAATTTTTGTCTGTCTGTCTGTCTGTCTGTCTGTCTGTCTGTCTGTCTGTCTGTTTCACGACCGCGCATCACGGCTAATCCGCTGGATGGTTTTGAATGAAACTTGACATGATTATAGTTCATACTCCGAGGTAGGACATAGGATACTTTTTGTCCCGGAATTCATCATGGTTTCCCTGGAAGACGGCAACAAAGTCAAAATGTGTATTTAGTTATAATTCATTAACCCGTTGTCCGATTTCATTCATTCTTTTTTTGTTAGAAACGAGGTCCTTTAAAGATTATTCCGTATAAATTTTATCATCATCATTTTTGTAGTTCAGAAATTATAGACATCAGAACCTTTATCGATGAGTTCAAGTAGGTGACTTGAAACTCGGAATGGACAAGCACCTAGGGCTAGGACGTAAGGGCTCAAGTAAGACTGGAGTACCCTTACAGCCGTAAATAAATATGCTTAGCAGAAGATTTTGTATGGTTTAAGATTTTTCACTTTTAGGGTGAACAAAAATCATGCATTTATCACCACGTTATACCGTATCGCGCCATCTCTACAAATTATGTGGAACTTGAATGTAAAACTTGGAGATAGGTACTACCGAATTTTTGTTAATAATAATTAATTGTCATGTAATGTACTGTTCCTTGACTTTATATTAAGATGGCACTGTTGAGTCATGAACAGATTAAAGTTTTCACTTTTGTGGACATTCCCAGAGTGCCACGTTCTTTTTTTATCATCCACAACATGGAAAGAGTAAAATAATGGTTCACAAATATTTTTAACTCTCAGGTCTTAACTGGTCCTAACCGATTGACCGTCATAGGTCTTTTTATACGTAAAGAAATATGGAGGACACTATTTAGTCGATACTGAAGCCAAAACTGTAATTTGTTTAATTTTTGTCTGTCTGTCTGTCTGTCTGTCTGTCTGTCTGTCTGTCTGTTTCACGACCGGGCATCACGGCTAATCCGCTGGATGGATTTTAATGAAACTTGACATGATTATAGTTCATACTCCGAGGTAGGACATAGGATACTTTTTGTCCCGAAATTCATCATGGTTTCCCTGGAAGATGGCATCAAAGTCCAAACGTTTTTTAGTTATAATTCATTAACGCGTAGTCCGATTCCATTCATTCTTTTTTTGTTAGAAAGGAGGTTCTTTAAAGATTATTCCATACGAATCTTATCATCACCACTTTTGTAGTTCAGAAATTACAGACATCAGAACCTTTAAGTTCAAGTAGGTAGGTGACTTGAAACTCGGAATGCACAAAGAACCTAGGGCTAGGACGTACGGCTCAAGTAAGACTGGAGTACCCTTACAGCCGTAAATAAATAGGCTTAGCAGGAGATTTTGTATGGTTTAAAATTTTCCACTTTTAGGGTGAACAAAAATCATGTAACTGGCGTTATCGCTACGTTTTACTGTATAGCGCCATCTCTACAATTTATGTGGAACTTGAATGTAAAACTCTGAGATAGGTACTACCGAATTTTTATAAATAAAAATTAACTGTCATGTTATTTACTGTTTCCTGACTTTATATTAAGATGGCACTGTTAAGACAGACATGAACAGATTTAAACTTTATCATCCGCAATATGGAAAGGGTAAGATAATGGTTCACAAATATTTTTGACTCGGTCTTATCGATCCTAACCGACTGACTGTCATCTAAGGTCTTTTTATACGTAAGGCAATATATAGCCATTGTCCTTTGTGATGTTTTGGATTGTATTGAGATGAAGCAAAGATTTTTAAAAGACTCATATTATGTTGGGCTGGGGAATATTGTTAGTAGAGTAATTTATCCCAGTGGTACCTACCCGGCCGAACTCTGAAAGAAGAGTTCTACCACCAGTACAACTTTCACATGGTTTAATAATTTTTGACATATTTCGTGGTTTCAGAATAAAAATCACAATGAAAAGGACGATTTTAACGGTCGATATTTCGATACATTGGTACAAGTCGTGGTCACGTAGTGACCACGACCTGTGCCACTGGGTCGAAATATCGACAGTTAAAATCGTCCTTTTGATCTTTCAACTACGTATTAATGAAACTTCATATTTTTATTAAGAAAAAGGAGTTTTCAAAATCACCACAAGATAACCCGTGCAAAGAACAGGTTTCTTTACAACATCACACCAGAATCCCGCGAAAAATCAAGGAATTCCAGTAGGAAGGTATATTATGTAAAAAAATCGTAATTCACGCGGGCGGAGCCGCGGGCAACAGCTAGTAGTAGAATAAATTTTTATTTGCATACAAACGAACAATGAGACGAGCAAGTCGTTTCACCTAACGGAAAGTGATAGGCCTCCTCATCTCAGAATCAGTACGTCCTAAGGCTTTACGTTGCAAGGTTATACGACGCATTGCAATGCGGCCATCATCTTGAGAAGTTAGTTTTTAAATCTGATTTTGCCTAGTAATCACATCGACATATAGCGCCTTTCAAACCGAAACACCGTACTGCGTCACGGTCACCGATAAAAAAATCTCAGGATAAGTGCATCAGAACGATTTACGTGTACCTTTTTCGTACAAGCTAACAGTAGCGTCATCTGTCAAAATTCTATAGGTGACTGCTGAGCGAATGAACTGCAGCGGGGCCTTACTGTTGGTGCCAAAACAAGCATTTTTGGCACCGATAAACTGGCGTCATTTTTTCGCGCCGTCTGCCCTGGCCAGGCACATGTCTATTGTCACGGTAAAATGAAACTGACACTGCTGTGGTACCTACCCAGACGAAAGAGAGTCCGCAAGAAGATTCATAAATAGAAACCATTCCAAGAGATAATAGATTTATATGCTAATGGAGATAATACATGCGCTGGTCACGACTGTCACGTTATGAGTCATAGTGAGTACTAAAAATTAGGTAATCTGTATGTCTTTATAATAATGATGTTACATAGCCTGCCATGGCTAAGGTAAATTGTTTTCAAAAAAATCTTTATAGAAACCACTGGAAGGCAGTATAATTATTATTACACTTATTATAAAGGCTTTATTTTGTATGTGTAAGTAATATATTCACATATCACGCCACAACTAAGTAAACCAATAAACAATTGATCTGAATAAAAATGAGGTTAATTTTTATCCCGGAAAATTCAAGTTTCCGCGGGATTGTTTTTAAAATAATATTAAGCGGGCGAGGCCGCAAACAAAAGCTAGTTAACATTTTACGTACCAGTGACCTTTTTAATATACAATTATTTAAATGTTGTATATCTAATAATAATAAGAGTCCTAATGCTGTTTACTGTAGCCCTTACCTAATGATGTTGTTTTGGATCTTTGTTTCCTGTAGCAATCCCAATAATTAATTATCTATTTTTATCAATTAGTAAGTAAGTATTACAAGTATTGTAATACTTACGTTACGAGTGTAAGTATAAGGTCGTCTATTCCTATTTAAAAGTTAGTTTAGTTCTTAAATACTCAAAGTATCGTGGTTCCTATTTAAAGGTCCCTTCTGACCCTGATGCACGAAATAACTAGAAGGTACCCGCGGCATCGCTCGGGTGACCTCTATTTTACTCCTTTGCATTTTCTAACATCCTTTGTCAGCGGATACCACCATAATAGCTATATGCAAGATGTAGCTATGCCAAACAATCCTATCTTTCGAGTGGTTTGAGCTGTATGCTACAAAATTTTGATGTGAAATGGTTACAAAGTATTAATGAATTTCCTATAAAATAAATTTCACAAGCGTTAGAGATATATTTTTTACTGTCCCTGCGTGACATATTGTTTACCCAACAAATTCACGAATCAGACAGCCCTGAAACTGCAGCAAGGGAGTTTATAGCGTAGCGAAGGTTTATAGCGTACCGGCGTTGCTCACGAAGACGAACATCAACAGGGTTATCATGAGTAAATAATTAAATCTTTTTCAATACAGTTGTATGGTATGGCGCACTTTCAGAGGCTGTCATTAGTATTCGAAAGTTAAATCTTACGCACAGGCATCTTTCTTTTTCGTGGTCGTAACTTACTTTTACAAGCTCGATCATTACTTTTGCAAAACGTTTGATACCAAGGAGTTTTCATTGTACAATAAAATGGGATGGACATTGGGATGGGATGGACACAGAAGGATTTTTTTTTTCGTTTTCTTTTATCTTTTTATCTTTTATCTTTTTTATTTTTTTTTCTTTTATCTTTTTATCTTTTAACTTTTATCTTGTTATCTTTTAACTTATCTTTTATATTATATCTTTTATCTTATATATTTTATCTTTTATCTTTTATCTTTTATCTTTTCTCTTTTCTCTTTTTAACCGACTTCAAAAAAAGGAGGAGGTTCTCAATTCGTCGGAATCTTTTTTTTTTTTTTTTTTATCTATGTATGTTCACCGATTACTCGAAGACGCGTGGACCGATTTGAAAAATTCTTTTTTTGTTTTAGAGGGTTTTGTTTCCAGATGGTCCCATTTTAATCAGGTCAGGATCTGATGATGGGATCCTGGAGAAATCGAGGGAACTCTTCAAATTTTATATGGACACATGATGACTAAAGTCATCAAGTCAGGGTCTGATGATGGGATCTTGGTGAAATCGAGGGAACTCTTCAAATTTTGCTAGTATACTTGAAGCGAGTTGGGTATTTTTTATAGTTACTGGTGCATTTGCTAGCAGATACTGATTTGATGACTAAAGTCATCAAGTCAGGGTCTGATGATGGGATCTTGGTGAATTTGAGGTATCTCTTCAGATTTTATGAACACACCTCAAGCAATTTGTGTATTTTACAACGCCTTGTGCATTTTATTGTTTTCCACTAAAAAGTATAAAATAAAAATGGGAAATGCTTTCCAAAAAACCAACTTCAAATGCCACTACAAAGAGTGAAATAATTTTTATTTAAATTTTAGGTACCTACACCAATTCGAAGTCGCGCGATTGTCTATGACTTCGTCATTTCTTCGCACATCAAGTAAGTAAGAAGGACTATTAGGGATTGTATGAAACATTGCCCGACTTCGAATTGGTGTAGGTACCTAAAATTTAAATAAAAATTATTTCACTCTTTGTAGTGGCATTTGAAGTTGGTTTTTTGGAAAGCATTTCCCATTTTTATATCTTTTATCTTTTATCTTTTTATCTTTTCTTTTTTTTCGTTTTTATCTTTTATCTTGTTATCTTGTTATCTTTTTATCTTTTATCTTTTATCTTTTATCTTTTCGATTGCGAATTCGAAGTCTCCTTCGATTTCGATCTTCGATATTTTATTTAAGGTAAAAACCAAAAAAGATGGAAATTGGCCCCCAAAATCTTGAGCAAACATAATTATTATTTATCTCTTTGATTTGTTTTTTTTACTAATTCTCACAACTGTATTGAAAAACGTCGTGTGATACACGGGTGTATAGGATTTTGCAAACTCGTGACATTAAAAACCCTCGCCTTCGGCTCGGGCTTGTTAATGACAGCTCGTTTGCAAAAACCTACTTTCCACCCTTGTATCACAATGTACTATTGAATTAGTGTGTTATTATTTTCATTTAAACATGTTAATGGGGCTGCGATTGAAAGTTACGATCCTCAGTCATGAGGGCCGACCCATAGAGAAAAGAGAACTAAGAAGGCGCCCCATTTATTCACTCTAGCCTACCTTTGGGTGACATGTTGAGCGCCAAGATTTGCTGTCAAATGTTCGTGTAGGTACTGAGTTTACTTCTGAGTGATGCCATCTTATGCGCCACTTTACAGATTAAAAATAGTCACGCTTGTTTTGTAGACAGGACCCATCCATATTGTTTCCTAGATCTGTTGGTAGGGGAGCTCACGATGCTAAACCGGTAGTTACTCGAACGTCGTCATTGTAAATATTAGGTGCTAAAATGCTAAAGAGATTATGTATTTTGCTATTTCAGCGGTGGGGGAAGCTACTGCAGGTTTTCAAAAAATAAAAAAAATTGTCCATGAAAGTATACTCGAGCGCGTCAGATTTTCATACAGATGCTCGAGTAACTATCAAAATCCCCTCTTGGGCTCCTCTACTATGTGGTCCGACCGGAGAGAGAAACATATTTTACTGACAGCTGATGAAAGATATTCCAGGTCTCACCTGTGGATGGTGAGGTACAGCCGCATGAGCTCAGTGAACTGCGGGTCGTCGAAGCCGAGCATGGTGCAGTAGTTGGCCGACCAGTCCTTGCTGTCGTCGATCGCGCCGATGCCCTTGCCGTCGCGGTAGGTGTTGCGGTAAATGGTCGCGGCCACCACCGGCAGTTTGGCGATGAGGTTCATCGTGTCTTCGTACACATACTGCCGACAGACGATCAGAGTTTTAACCAAGTTTCCTACCTCATTACAACCAATGACGAAAGTACGCTACGCTAAGAGGACGGGAAAGATATGACGTATGATTGAAGCAAAAAAAATCTCAAATGTCGCGCGTCGTACATTTTGCCGCTTACAACACATACCGCTGTCGGTCACTTAAATTAGCGCCATTTTGCAATTTTAACAAATTAAAATTGAGGCTTCAGGGCGGACCCTAAAAATACATGCGTGAGTCACTAAGTGCTGATCCTTTTTATGTTTAATCGTGAGTACAACACACTTTTTTTAATAAATCTATTTAAGAATTCCCGTAGTAAGTCATATGCCTGAATATGTTGCCTGGCAACACAAAGGCATATTGCAACCATTAATCTAGAATGCTGGTTACGCCTTTGTGTTGCCAAGACCCTGCCTTGCTACAGCAGTATTAAGAATGGTTACATTTTGAAGAAAAAAACTATCATATTTTTTATTATTATAATTAACAATTAATAAAATTAAAAAATTCAAGATGACTGTTAACTTTTTGGAGCCAGATGGTTTTATTAAGATTTTAACAATTGATTGTTGTCAGTAAAAACAAATCTTTATTAATAGACATACTAACCTCCCAGTATTTAGACTTGTGTACACCCTCACTGTAAGCCTTGGCGAATTGGGACTCGCTGTTCAGGGCTGTCACAGCAGCGGAAAACTGCGACATTGGGTGCAGCTTGCTCGGCATGTTGTTTAGCATCGTTACTACGTGGGCAGGAAGTTCAGCCCTACAACCAAATGAGTAACCATCAGCTCTACACGGCCTCCATATCAACTTCTTTTCAAATCACGAAACTTCCTTCCTTATTTCTTGTACAGACTTAAAAAGCACAAAAAATTTTTACACTATAAAAGTTAGTACTTGACTGCGATCTCTCCTGATGATAACTAGTGATGCAGCCGAAGATGTTATCGTACTAACTTGGAAGGGGTAAGTAAACTCACCCCAACGGTTTCTACTCAGCATCGCGCCGGAACGCTAAATCGCTTGGCGGTACGTCTTTACTGGTAGGATGGTAACTAGCCACGGCTGATTTAGTAATTATACAATTCCAAAGTGGGTCCTGTGGCGGGAATCGAATCCGCGACCTCCTACTCGAATCCGCCAAGGAGGTCGTCAAAAGACACAGGAGTGGCCTGTATCCAAGAGATTTTCTTTTGCGTGGTATCATGATATTGAACGATATATACATTATACATATGCAATACTTATAACGCTGCAAGTTTTGAAATTTAACTATTTTATCCTAAGAATTACTCAATGAAGTGAACGTAGTACTTGAAAGTATTCTTTGTCTTGAGTGTACTAACGTGTTATGCGCATTTAAGACTGTAACGTGAAGCTTCCTGTATTTAGTGTCACTTATAGTCTTCATTCAAGTTCGCGGAAAGCGAATCATAACGTGACATAATTCCCATAATGTTAGTGTGTAAATACATTCAAAATGTGTTTTATATGCACGAGCCCTATTTAGCGATAAACGTTATAATCAAAATCATTAATTAATGCGCGTGACAAAATAATCTTCAATACTAGCACCTGTTAAGGACAAAAAGCAACCCATTTGAATAAATATGAATTTGTATGCTCACCTTTGTGCCCATTCCTTAGAAATGGCTTTGACTTGCGCCTCGGTGGGAATGTCGCCAGTCACGAGGAGCCAGAAGAGACCCTCAGGCAGAGGTTCCTGACCTCCCTTGGCTTTGGGCAGTTGCTGCTGGCATTCGGGGATGGAGAGACCACGGAAACGGATTCCCTCGTCGGGGTCCAACACTGAAGTTTCCCATACCAGACCTTTGATGCCGCGCATACCACCGTACATCTGTTAAACAAGTTTAATGTTTCTTTACAAACATTGGCATATAAACCTCGGGTGTAACACAAAATTCAGGAAAAATTTGTTCCGATAAAACCTATATAAACGAGGGTACATGTGTATTTTTATAAACCAACTAAAGCATTGTAATTTATCTCTTAAACCATTACTATACAGCCTAATTATGCTTAAGTGCGATTGGAAACCTTTTCGCGTTTTGGCTTTCGTTAGGCTCGGACACTTTTTAGCGCTGACTCGAAATCCTTAGTATTATATATCAATGATTACAAAGCATTTTTTTTTCATTTTTAGGGTTCCATACCAAAATGGTAAAAATGGAACCCTTATGGTGAGACTTTCTCCGTCCGTCCGTTCGTCCGTCTGTCACACTCAAAAGGTCCCTAACCTGTATTTCTGTAATAGTTTAGTGAGGGCAAGACATGGATCGCATAGTATATTATAAAAAGTATGACTTAGTTGAATAGCACTTTGAGGCTTAAGAGTCGTCTGACCCACGGTGTCTCCCATACAAACGTAATACCAAAATCATTTGTAATTCGTGCAATTTTCGATCATGTTGTGGTGTTATTCGGGTTCATATAGTAATAATCTATGCTCCTGGCCATATTTGGCTCCGAAATACTTTTGTTAAACGAAAATGTAAACAAATTTAGTTTTGCTTATTTTTATGTCAAAGAGGACATGTTTTCTACTTATTTGTTTTGTAATAAAAACAACACTATCTCACGTCGCAATAGTTCAGGAGCACAGTTTTTATTGTCCAGCTAAAGAAAAACAACAGTTAATAAAGAAAGTTACAAGTTTTCATTCATAATTTTTGGTATTACGGAACTCGACCAAAGTTATAAAAATTTTGATCAAAATTGATATTTCGTTATTTGAATTTTCGTTTCGTATATTGAATTTTGATTCGAATTATTATTTCGTTTTAAAGAAGTATTTCTGAACCAAATATGGCCAGGAGCATAGATTATTACTATATGAATCATACATACATAGTGGTGTCAATAACACCACAACATGATCCAAATATGCACGAATTACTAATAATTTGTAGTTTTGAGTGAAGGGAGACATTGTAGTTCACAGGCCCCTTAAAACAATAACTATTAATTTAGATTTAATCATTTCATTTGGTACGAGCACACTTTTTATAACGTTTTAAAATGCGTTAAAAAATGTTGGCTGCCTTATTAGTACGACTAGTATTGCCTGAGAACTATAAATATAGATTGCAGCTACAACAATAGACGGTTACGAGTTACGACTACAATCACCTTGACACTGAAACCCTCGCACCAGAACAAGATTTGAAGGATTCAATAGCAAAAAATAGTGTGAGGTGTCTGTTACGGTAACAGTGCCGCGAGTACAATGGTTTTCTTCCATCTCAAAAACTGACCATCGCATCTAAAGAAGTTAGTAGTTCAAAAATATGAACGGAGACTCTTTTTTTTGTGTGTGGAATTTAGTCATCCTTCCTGATTTTTATTTCTACACACTTTATTGTAAACCGACCGAAACGTAATAAAGTGCAACTAGCGAAGCATGATGCTGGACTGATGAATTAAAAAAGCTCTATTGACGCTACTGTAACGAATATATAAGCAGATTAGAATATAAGAAAAAAATATTAAAAAAATGAATAAAGTAATCGTAACTCGTACTTCGGTAACTACAATAATAAAAATAATTACAAAATGATTATTTTTAAGTAGAATTTCTCTATGAGGCTATTTTTATATTTGGCTATGAGGTCATAATGACTTATGAGAAATGAAAATATATTTTGTAAGCAATTGTCATTCCACTACTCCGAAGTCCGAAAACAAGAACATCTTTTAAAAGTATTCCGATAGATTTATTTGCATTTGTAGAGAAACCGTCCTTATGCATAATATGACATTGTATTCAGAACAGAGGTCATTTAGCGATAAAAATGTCTGTGCCTTGGTAAACCAGCATTTTCCATGTGCATGTGTAATGAGTATTTAATTGAAACATTAAAGGCCATTTAATAAGTCGTTACAATTTTATGTTTAACGATTTTTCAACCGGTAAATTACTTCAAAATCCGAAGTGAAATTAACTAGGCAATTAAAGAATTGTCAAAGTGTAAAGAACTCGGTCATCAGTGGGTTGGATGAAATCTAGAAGAAAAAAAATGTGCAATAGATTTGACGACCTCGCTGGTGAAGTGGTTTGGAATTTTATAGTTTCTTAATTGGCTCAGGTCTGGTCTGGTCACCACCCTACCAGCAAAGACGCACCGCCAAGCGATTTAGCGTTCCGGTGCGATGCTGTGTAGAACCCGTTCAGGTGAGTTTACTTACCCCTTCCAAGTTAGTACGTTAACATCTTCGGCTGCATCATCGCTTACCATCAAGTGGGATTGCAGTCAAGTACTGACTTGTAAAGTGTAAAAAAATGTGCTACATACCATATCAACTGTAACTTCTCCGACTTTGGTAGATCCATGTTTCTTGCGAAACTCGCGGATCTTTTCTTGCTCCTTCGGAATCTTTTCTTCGAGGATAGATTTAAGATTGGTTGATTCTGCGCTTAGACCTCTAAAGAGGACTGATGCCGTTGGACATGCTTTCTGTACACAAAAAAAAAAACAAATAATTAATATTTATACCTATTCACTTCGTTCGAATTTTAAAACTTTTCTCACAAAGAGTCAAATTGTTGCAAAAAGGAAAAAGTTGTTTAACTTAGATTTTGTTATTTTCGTCGATAATATTGGTTATAATATTGTGCAACAATGATAATGAAATGAAAATTTTTATCTTTGACATAGGCCTAAATAATAGGCTCCTATGAAAAGTCAAAACTCTACCACCAGGTCCGGAAAGCAGGTTTGTACCCAGAAGCAAGAAAGTCAGCACTTGCTTTTTTCGAAAATATCATTATATACAATTTTTCTTAAAGGTATAATATGAAAAATTATTACATGTTATTAAGATATCTCGTGACATGATGGGAGATTCCATTTTCCCGCTATTCTTCAAGAAAGGAAACCTTCAGACCACAGATTTTACTTCAGACGATACAATTCTAATTTTTAATGGAAACAGGTGTTAATTTACGGAAATCTACAAGGACAGATTCACAGTACTATTTCACATTGTGAACTCAACATCTGCTGAGGATGTCCTGGTGTCGGGACGAAATGTGCGTCGAAGAAAGTGTTGGAAAATTGTGTATGGTGTTTCATGTGGGCAGTGTTCCTGCATATTGTACCATACAGAATCTTTTCAAGTAGTAGATTATTTTTATTAGTAGATTTAACAAAACAAATTAATCTGTCTTACATTCTAATTTTTATTTAAATACCTTGAAAGTTTGAGCATATTTGGCTTATTTTAAAAAACTGATGAAAGTGTGTAAAGCGTGTTTTTTAAGGTACTTAAGACTCACTATAGGCTCGCAAACTCATCTTTCTATCTACAGTAACAATATTGATTTATTGTTTCGGTGCTCACGGGGTACATCCCGTTGGACAAGAATTATGTAAATTGGCAAGAAGCGAATAAGAAGGATTGATAGCACAAGTAAAGGGATAACGCCAAAAAATATATACTCAGATATATCACATTTAAAAAATCTAAATCCTTACGTACGTCGTACATTAAAGTTGAATGCAGTCGACTACATACAAGCCACAAAGTACAAACTATACAGCAGAATTCAGCTCGCGCTCCTAATATAGTTACTTAACTACACACTGAACGAATTCCAATCGGACTTTTCCAATTTTTTATAAGACCTACAATTACGTTTTTGCCTTGTAACATTTTCGTATATTATTGACTAAGCAAATGCCTTGGATAGAAAGATATTTGTGTATGGATCAAAGTAAGCAGTGACTCGACGCTTATAATTGCCGTCGCTCGGAAAACGAGTGTTTTACATTATGTATATAAAGGTGGGTCTACGCTAGGCGAATCGAGCACGAGCCTAACACAATTCGTGTAGCGTGGACCGACTTACAAGTCTCGAACGAGCACGCTGCGAGCATTTCGTTTGTGCTCGGCTGCGTTCCGCCTGTTGTCAGTTTTTTGACGAACACAAAGGGATTGGAGGACAGTGATCGTTGTAGGTTTGTTGTACGTCCACACTTGACGCCGCGAACGAAGAAGCGAAACGGCTCCGCTCATGCTCGGTTTGTGCTCGATTAGCTTAGCGTAGACCCACCTTTATAATATTCTGGTACACATTTATTCGTGTACTTCCAAGCTTCCTATAACTCTCCACCAAAATTAATCAGCAATAAAAACTGATAGACCGAGATACTTCCTCATTTATATTATCTTCGGATAGATATGTTTTTTTAACAAAATATAATGATGTTGTTCAAACATGCTATGCAGAAATTTACATGTACATACAACCATAGTAATATATATGTTCGGCCATACAACTAATTATGTATACATGCATTGGTAACAATAAATTGATGACAGTAATGATCACAATAATAAGTAGTTAGTTGCTTTGTAATCACTTACTGGAATAATAATAACTATTCTCAAAATAAGTCTGAATTTCCATGGCAATTTCAAGCATCATTAGCAACATAGATCCGAGACTAAGTGTATATTGACAAGCAATGCTATTGTACTCGGAGCTAGGAGCTACTTTAAATCGATGGAGTCATTTATTAATCGAAGTCAATTTCATTTGAGTGGAAGATAGACGGGACGAGATGAGATCGAGTCGACATTTCAATCAAACCAATCACTACAAGAACGATGGTCGTCGGCCGATATGGTTAATCAAAGCTGATTTAGTCATCTGAGGTCAGCTGAGGGGCAGAGTTCAATACTATTGACATTGATAGAGCACGTATTATGTCGGTGACTTCAGTTTATTTAATCAAGTTTAGTTTTCTTATACTTTCTATTTAACGGCCTCTTAGACCTCATCATTTCTGCCCATCAGACATGATTGTAGTCAAGCGCAAGCCTATTAATTATATATTTTTTTTTAACTATAATTAATAATTAAACCATCTGCTGATGGTTTGGTGAACGCTAAACTGTCTGTTCCGATAGGTTGAGACGAACACCACTTGTCATGTTTAAATTAATATCTACTCCAGCATCGAAATCTTCCCATTTCGATTTTGATAGCTGAATCGTTATGAACTCTCTTCCGGTTTCGTTTCTCATAACGATGCAGCTCGTTGTATAGGAACTGCTTCGTTATAATTTTCCATCATACTGTTCATTTGTTTTTTTTTTTAATAAACATCTGCTGCACGGCAATTATGAGTTTAGTATTGTAAATTTAAACGACCACTAAACTACGACAGATATGGATTTTAATACAACTTTTGGCAGTCGGTGATTGACTGGTACACCAAGTAAATTAATAAAATCTCGAAGAATTTGTGAAAATAATGCTCAAATTTCCTAGCATGTTTGAGAAAACTTTATTTTCCTTGTCGTCGTCGATAAAAACTTGTATGTAAAACTATTCGTAATTGGTTATTTTAACTCTCGTACCCTATTTTGATACACGGCAAGTTTCGTATCAAAAACCAGCACTCGAATTAAAATGACCCTCCTTACGATGCAATTGCATAAATAGCTACTTATTTAGCGACTAGGAATAACTCCCATAAATACATAATTATATTATAGCAGCGGTAGCCTGCGGGATGCGGTTTCGCACGCGTAGTTTTCCAGTATTCTGCGTAATTTTATTAATTTTTCTATTGTTAAGAAAGAAAGCTTTTACAAAGTATCTATTAGAACTTAAAAAATCGAGCGTGACAGACGGACAGTCGGACGGACGGAGAAAGTCGAAGTTGGTAAAGACTTTGTCAAATTATGGCCAAGGAGAGTGTGAACAAGGGAAATAGGGTTTTAGACCTTGGGAAAATTCATTGCTAATCTGCTCACCTTAACACAAGGAAAATTTCATCACATCACATGATGATCATATCAAAAAAAATTCTGACGCCGGAAAAAAGACAATTTTTTTTACAAAGTCATGGGTATTAGCTAGTATAGATTATGTATTTATATCTCTAAATTCCAAAACGCGAAGAAAGAATCGGTACCATTTTTATTTAAAAAAAGAAATAGGCAGGGTATTGTACCACATTTAAAATTCAAATCGTTCGAGCAAATGATCGGATTACAACTAAAACAAGTTCATTATAGTCTTCATTTACATTTCAGTTCAAAGTCAACATCCAAGGTTTATTCCTTATTTAGCTAATCTAATTTTAGGTTTACCATAGTGTAAAGATGCAATTAAATCAAAAATGTTTTGCTTCTAACACGCAACACTTCGAGAATTTAGAATTTATAACAACTTAGAAATTTTCCTCACCAAATGATTAGCACTTTCATGGTGCTCCGTACAATCCCTCTTTAATGATACTATAAGAGGTTTATACTTTAAGGACTCTGTGACCCTCGCTAATCATTTAATTTTTAATATTTACCAACAAAGCAACTAAATAGGATATTATTCTTGTGTGGGTGCCTGTCCGTACGATCTCACACATCGGCCCAGGCAGGTGAGAGGTAGATAATGGCAGATCATTATTGTCATAAATTCGGTCGTTTTCCGTAATACCAAAAATAAAAACTTCTTTCATGAACTGGACAATTAAAACTGTGCCCCTGAACAAATAAGACGTGAGATAAAGTACAAAACTTACTTAGTACTTTGACGTAGAAATAAGCAAAACTAAATTCATTTACATTTCGTTTTAGAGAAGTATTTCGGAACCGAATATGGCCAGGAGCACAGATTATTATTGTAATATGAATCCGGATAACACCACACCATGATTGAAATATGCACGAATTGCAAATGATTTTGGTATTACGAATGTATTGAGACATCGGTCTTCATCATCCTCTTAATTGTGGCGCAAACAGAATAATGGGGCTAAAAATAGAAGAAATCGTTATAAATATCTACAGATCCTATAATATAAATCTTTAGTAACAGTAGGTCATGGCGCAGACGCAGTAAAACCCCGCAGGTTTTCCCCCAAGAAACCTCGACTATTTATATTTTATTCAATTACCTTATTAAAAAAACCCTTAAAAAGACACGGCGGAAATTTTATTCAAATTATGTGGCGGATTTTTTTTATTGTAGATACTAGATAGGCTTGCGCTTGACGACAACCGCTAAGGTGTTCCACACCTTAGCGGTTCGTATCAGAAACGTGGAAGAAAAGCATGCCCGGGACTCGGGAGATTTACTTGTCTGGAAACACGGAGGCTGGAAGGGTGTTCCACACCTTAGCGGTTCGTATCAGAAACGTGGAAGAAAAGCGTTTCATGACTTTATTACATTTTAAAACTTAATAGAATAGAAGAAATTAAGGCAAGAAATTAAACTCTTGGTAGTTAATCAAGAAAAAAAATGTCAGTTTTTAACTTATTCTGGACAGGTCTATTTATGACCGAACGGCGCCACTTACTATACTCAGTTCGTAGTTTACCTTACTAGAGATATAGGCCTAACTTGTATTGAAGCTTATTTCACATTGATACCTCTAGTATCGCAAATAAAAAATAGAAAAAATTTGTTGGGAACTTCCACTATTTAATAAGTAAATAGTGCCTGATACCTATTTGGCTATTTACCTTCAATATTTGTTACGTCGGTGCAAGCATGCTCTAATCTAGGATTATTATTTTTCTTGTGAAGCACAAGCTAATATTGAACTTAAAAAAACATTACGAGGTTATCTTGACTCCCATAATATGGCCTGTAATATGGCTTTAGATCAGAAGACATTATTTTAGATACGAACATTTTCGACTTCCCTTATATGTACCTACACATGTATACCTACTCTACATGTATAGTCAACCCACAAAACTCGTTTGGAAGCAAAAAAATAACTTGCTAAACAAGTATTTAGTTAACACCAATATTCTGTTTATTGTTTTTAACGCACCTACGAGTATATATGAGAAGAAAAATTTAGAATCAAAGCATGGTGACTGACGTCATAGAGCAACGAACAAACTCGGCGCCAAAATACTGCGGACGACTTTGAAACGAAAATAACCATCAGATCATTGCGTAATGAATCGTTGTTTATCGCAAAAACTTGTGCATGATTCGATACATGGCCGACTTTTCTCTTTTATAATGCAGTACGAGTACATAGTATGTACTCGACGAATTTCAAAATCCCTATGTGGCATGGTAATCACTGTTATACGATAATTCATTGAATCTACCTACGGCGGGAGGTCATTCGAAACTACGTGACTTAACTGTGAATACGTTATTAAAATACAGACTTAGGTAAATAGTCCATTGAAATGTTACAATTTAAGCACCGAATATTGCATTTGTTAGAGGACGCAATTTTATTTTTGGGACATGTTTGGGGGGTCAATAGAAGCTTAACCTCAAATTTGTGGGGTCGCCACCCTTGTCCCCCGGCCGCCATCTTGGAAAAAGGGGTGAAAACGCTTTTTTTCGCAATATCTCGGAAACTATGCGTCTTACAAAAAATTTGTAAAGACATAATTTGTAGCAAATTGTTTTGCCTACAAATATGTTTATATAACTATTTGCCCTTTTAAAATTTAAGCAAATGCAAAGCTCATGTAACATTTCAATGGACTAAAAAGTATAACGTAAAATAGAGCGGAAAATTTTGGCAAGTCGACGAAGATCATTACGTCATTAAATTAATTAACTGACGATTGGAGACTGATTCTGACGAGCCTATATTTTTAGAGACAAACTCGATGTAGTTAATTGAACAGCTTCAGAATATTTCATTTGATAAGATAAAACAAGATAAGAACACTAGGTGGATTCAATGACAGCGAATCACGTGCCGCAAATTGGGCGGAATGGAATACACTTGTGACTTGGAAATGACTACCGTAGCGGTAGGCATTTTACCTTATTTATCTCATCATAAGTCATTCTTATAAATTTTGTAATTGGCATAATGGACCATAGAAAATGTGTGAGAATGACAGTTGTATAAAGTCACGTTATCAATTTTTCTATGGAATATGTTATCCTACTAATATGAAAAGTTTGTAAGGATAGATGGATCTTTGTTACTCTTTCACGCTGCAACTACTAAACCAATTTGGCTGAAATAATGGAACATAGAACATAGCTTACAACCCAGGTTAATACATAGGCTACTTTTTATCCCAGAAAATCTATTGTTCCCACGGGATTTGCGAAAAACCGAAATTCGGAGCCACGGGCAACAGCTAGCTCCCATATACAATTCTTTCGATGAAGTACCGATCATAGAAATAGAATTTGTCACAATTCCATGCATGCTTACTACCAAATTCCTTTTTTGCTTAAAACTAAAAAGTACAAAATGTGAACAAAATCGGAATTTAGGATTTTTATTGGAATAGTTTTTTGAAATTTTATGCACATAGCGTGCATAAAATTTTGATATAAAAAAAAAAAAAACTAATCAAGGACTATCTCAGGTTTCTTACGTATTTAGTAAAACATAAAGAAGGCATAGTCAACCACTTGTACTATTTTAAAAGTGATTTCTCTTATATTTAGAAGTCCGCTCTAGTCTCTTAGGCACCAATACCAGCCAGATTCAATTTTTTATGGGTTTTTACTTCTTCAAATTTTAAATACATTGTACCATAGCAAACATTCATGGTGAAAAATAATAATTGCAATGATAATCGATCATCATGTTTAAATTAAGACATTTCATCAAATATGGCTATTTCAGCGCATTAATAAGGAAATCTACTGTTACACCACATAAACAGATTATTCGATTAATTTTCTAAAATAGACGCTTTTAAGAAAAGAGTTTATTATGAACATGTTAATGAGAATCTGCCATTCCCACAATTATTGGAATAAACCTTCAGTGTCAAGTCAAGTCAAGTCAAGTCAAGTCAAAATATCTTTATTTCACATAGGCCTAACATAACATAACTGCGAACGTCGGCATGACATTTCTTGCATAATAATGGTGATAACTACAAGTCGACTTAAAACTAAGTTTACGAGGGTTCCAAACGCGCCCTACCGCTGAGAAGATGTTGATGTTAATGTGTAATTGTGATAGTTTGTAAAACTTAATAAAATATTGCATTGACTGTGTCATTAACACGGTAATTCATTTTCCTGAAACACTTGTACAGAATATAACGAGAACAGTTATTTAAACAAAAAATGTATGTTTCATTTGATTCACTTCTTGAATTCAGTAAATGAATTAAATTAAGTAAGTAAACACAATACAATAATTCTTATAAAATATCTTAAATAAAAATATACAATTAAAAACTAAAATAATAAAACTACATAAACTATAAGATACGTTAAAACTAAATCCTAAAAAATACATGAAAGGGACCTAATCAAAAAGGCCACCCCTGGTTGAACCTGAGCCAAAGGTACCCATCAAGCTTGCAGCGTTGCCACGCTGAATGGCGATGGATAACCTTTGGACCAGGTAGGCTCCAGAGCGTGGATCGTAGCCCCTCTCTCTTAAACGACGGCCGATTTCTCTTATAAAGATTTTACTTTCCGCACCCCAACATCCCATGGTTTCCACTGCGAGTGGGACGAATAAATAATTGCCCAAGAGTGGCGCATACTTCTTGAATTATTTTATGAAGATAGTTTAAGCAGTACTAGCTATACATAAGCAGTACAGCTTCAAATTTTATTCTTAGTACAAAAAATATAGTTGTAGTATCTGATGCTTAACCGAAAATACAGGTTGCATATATTTTTAATTAGTTCTGTCTACTCTGGTTTGAAGCTTAAGCAATAGCTAGGGCTACCCCACCCCACAGGCTGTCAAGCCGTTAAGATTTCAGGTGCAATGCAATTTAGCTTAATAATAATTGAAGTTCAGAGGTAATTTTAATCCTCAGAAAAGTGTTGTAGTTAACTTACTTAATATAAAGCTATTTTTTTTATTTTTTTTTTGTAAATAGAAATAATATAAGAAATAATATGATAAAAAAACTTATCAACACAATCAAAATGCTTATAACTTTTTATAAGCATTTTAATATTTCTGATTAGAATTAGAAGATGAATGTTGGGATTTTTACAAATACTGTGTTCCTCAGGATTTAAATTAGCCTTTGTGTTAATCCAGGGTTGTGTTAGTCTCCTTTTTTACCAACAAAGTAAAGTAGGTAGGTACCTACTTTATAACATTTACCTAATTATGTCACTTAGTATTTAAGTAATTTGCATAGTGATTCTCTTAGTAGTGAAATACTGATAACAAAAAAAAAACAGGTAGGCCTTGTTAATTTATCAGTTTGTATGGTTTTCATTGAAACTGCTACAGCCTTGATAACTCCTTGAATCTAATTCTTTAAGAGGAAATTAATAACATAAAATAATATAATTACATATTTACTGTGTTTATGAAATGGAACTTTATAATTTTCAACGATTTGATATTTATTAACTAATAAGGTTTAGTGTCTGTATCCATAGATTTTTCCGAGATAAAATGTAGCCTATGGGTTAAACCAGGATATTAACTATCTCTCATGCACATTTCAGCCAGATCTATTCAATATTTGTGGTACGAACTTACAATGTTTCACATTTATTGTATGATAATAAGTATAGCCTATTTATATTCAGGTTATGAAAGCTATCTTCAATTCAAATTTCATCCAAATTGGTTCTGCAGAATTGAGTTTATTAATAGTTTAGTAGTATCCGTCCGCATATGAACTGAAAATGTTTCTTAAATTATATAAAAATTATAAATTGAGTTTTGGAATGCGTAACAGAAGGCGTTTACTTCAAAAGGTTTTACAAGCGTCAGCGTGTCATAGGTTTGCCGCGGAAAGATTATGCAACATGAAGCTTTTATCTTCAATATATTAATTAATTCACACAAAGGTTTGAAGTAAAGAAAATTTTGTTTAACCATTTAATCCTAAAATAGCTTTATTCACGTTACATAACTTTGAACTCAAAATGTGGCAGTGAAGGTTAGGAAAAATCCGTAGAAAAGTTGTTTGAATTTATGTTAAAATGAAGATTGCTCATAATTATATAAGATAAAATTTACCTGTATCTCAATTAATTTCGTAGACGTGATCCTGAATAAAGCCATTTTTTAAACCACCGAGCGCTAACCAACACTCAACGTACACCAACGAACACCCCGCTGCCGCTATTGATCGTAAATCGTAATTCGTAGGTAATTCGCGAGTGGCAGCGGGCAGAGCCACAGATAACCTAGGTATATTGAATGAACAAGTGCCACTGATCTATTCTATAGAATACACATTCTATACAAAGACAAAGTAAATATAAGGACAGGAAATTGTCAGTCTTATTGGGTGGGTATATCCGCCATCTTGTGTCGAATTGAAATAGCCAATCAGAGCCATCGGCCAATCACAGATAGGCACCAGACAGCTGATCAGAAAGGCTGCTCTAACTATCTATCGATATGGAAATATTGTCGATGTAGTAAGTAGTTCGTGGTTAGTCATTAAAGATTTGAGAGAGCAAAAATGAATGAACATAACCTACCGTTAAAAACCTACTGATAAAAATTAATGGCTAACGGTTTTGAAATCGGTCGCCTTGATGCGAAGTAACGATTATCTTAAGAACATACAGTATTACGAGTCGTATACATTTTTCTCCGGAGATGCAAAATTATTTTTTTGTGGAATAGGTTACAACTCCTCTTTAATCCTCAGTTTCTCTCACCCATTTCAAAGCTCCTATTTCTGGGTAGTCATGATAATAACTACCAATAAAGATCCTATTCGTCACCTAATTTGTCGGGGTTCTCCAAGTCCCGAGCTCGCATCGGTCGCTCCCGGATCCTAATATTTGTAACAAACATCTAATCTGCAAATAGCGTAAATCTGTAGTAGCTGAGACTTCCAGTTCAAATGTTCAAAGTTCAATATGGCAGCCATTTTTTAAATTTTGACCACAAATTACATGTCTTTGCTTGCTGCAATGGTTTTTGTAATTTAGTCATTTCGAGATATGAACAATTATTTTCTTAAAATACAGTACCGCCAAACTGACTTAAAGTTGTTACTTAAAAGTTGTCAGACATCGATTTTAAAGAAATTCATCATTCATGAAAAAACTTTAGAAATTTTCACTACTTACAATTTGAATTTCGAAAATTCCCGTCTTTGTACAGAATATACAAATATTCTGTAGATTCATGACCTAATAATATGAACCTGAGTACTAAATTTTACATCTCTACGACTTTTAGTTTTACCGGAATCCGTGGAACAACGAAAATGCCTCACTCCTTTTTTTATATTATTATATCAAATTTACGGAACCCTTCATGCATGAGTCCGACTCGTACTTGTTTGTCTTTGGCCTACTCTCTGTTTCTTTTTTATAACTTTAATCTATATTATTGTCTATTGCGTGTTAGTATTGTCTATGTATTTATGTCAGTTATTAGGTATTGTGGGTTGTGGTCAGCAATATTATTATAATATTTACGTAATGTGCTGAAAATTTTATTTAATTCATACAAAATAAATTCACATCTCCGGGAAAAAATAAGTATGCGTGGGTCTTCTCGTTCTACTGAATCTCCCTTAATTCATCGTAACTTCAAACTAAGGCGACCGGATTTAAACCAACAGCCAATACTTTAACAAATCCCGCGAGACCAAACTATATCTATTCCTGAAGCCTTTTCCTCTATTATAAAAGTTTGCAATAGATAATAGCTATAGAAAAGCTTTAGTTTCTGTAAAACCCCGAGATTTTTTCCTATCTACTCAGCTATCACAAGCATAGTATGAAATTTATCGATAACGGTATAATAGTAGTCACATCATTAGTACTTTGACATGAAGCAATGCGCATGTCAAAGTGCGACACTTTATGGCGGTTTTTGCCACCCCGACACGTATAGTGTTAAGTAAACTATGGCCTCTCTATACATATGTTTAAATTCTCTAAGATTCTATACCACAGATCTTGGATGGGCCCCTTCAAAATAAGCGTGACCATTTTTAATCTGTAAAGTAGCACATAATATGGATGGATGAAGATAACAAATAAAAATACTAAAAGTATTTTCATGCATAAAGACAAGCTTTCATTTTTTGAAGATTTAAATCGTGAGGCGCCTTCCTCTAAGGTCCACTATAGATTGGCAACTTCGTGCGTGACCCTCCTGCGGGGTGACAGACGTTTGGGTAGACATTAGGCAAGAAACTTAGATGTCAGCGGTTAGCGGGCGGTGTGGCGGGGAAGGGGATACTTTCTGCATATATGCGTTACCGCGTCCCCCGGCCGTCTGTCACCCCGCAGGAGGGTCCCGAACGAAGTAGCCGAGCTATAAATCGACATTTGTTGGAAGTGAGTACCGTTGTCGTTTTGAACATGTTTTGAATGTCATTTTATTGGCGAGTGGCAACTTGGCTATAGTGCAAAGCTACAGTGTTAGTAGTCTATGCAACTTGGCCACAGATTTGTACCTAACTTGTTTGGCAAGTGGAAGCCATATTAGTTGTTTCTTTCTGCACAAGAAGTTTATCACACATCTAGTGATGTGTGATCCTTTGATTAGGTATTGATCATGTGTGTGATATAAACTTCTTGTTTGTGCATAATGTTCGATCATTGTTGGATCAAGATGAGCACCTATTTTCGTTGATCTACTACTAGATCAATGATCTACTAGCCTATTTTAGTTTGAAAAAATAGACAATGCAAAACTTGGGCATGAAAAGTGAAAACACTTTTAAATTTAATTTTCTTTAATTAATACATCATAATTGGTAATTTAGTGAAACAATTTAATAAATGCAATTCACAAAATTAATTTAAAAGCAAAACTACTTCAAATTCTTAATCAGATTCTTTAATTAGTAAATATAGTATCATTAAATGTTTGGTTTCCTCAAACCATAATGTCGTATAATATCATTACATTTTGTATTTAAAAAGTATATAAAATTACTTTCGTTTATAAATAGACATGCTGTAGATGGACATAGTGTAACTTTATAAAAAAATTATATTATCATATTACAACTGCATTAAATTACATTACAATGTTATAAGTATAAAATTAAAATATATGGGAAATATTCAATACATGCATCAGTGAACATTTTAAGTTTTTTCCTACTACACTAAATCACTGTTTGTTATAGTTAAAATGATGACTATTAGTCCACGCAATATATTGCTGCAAGTGGTCTAATAAAAATAAAAGAGGCCTGCCAACGAACAGAATGCTGTTCTGTTTTATTCCACTGTGTGTAGAAATATATAGTGTTGGCTATAACAAATACATTTTTTAAAAATAGACAATGAAACATTTAATTGTTTAAAGTCGTGCAAAATTAGGCTGTCCTAAGAATGATGTGGACGCCAGAATCTGTATCGACCGGCTGGCTTAGTTGGCCAACTTGCAGAGAAAATGCTACCAACTCAAATGGTTTCTGCATTTGGCCTTTCTTGAAACGCCCTAAGTCTCCATCACGCTTGGCTGAAGAACAGTCAGAGTACTGTCGAGCCAACTCTTCGAATGTTGCTTCCTTGTTTACAATTTTTCTGCGATATTCTGTAACAGAAATATTGACAAAACTGAAAAATTGCTTGAGTGTCAGTATGGCTCACGCACTTAGGGTTCCCTACCATCAAGACCAACCAAATCATTTAGAATAAAATAATAATTGGTAGGTGCAAGTCGGGCTCCCGCACTGAGGGTTCCGTATTATATTAGAAAAAGTTAAACCATAAGGTCCGGTTGCCACCAAAGCAGAGAGGAGCGGACCTGTGTTTAAGTAACCAATCAGATTTCGTAATTTCGACATCTCTCCTCTCAGTTTCGGAGATGTCGAAATCTGATTAGTTATATATATTAATGGTTACACATTGGTTACTCATCAACATTTATGATCTCTTGATTGATTGACACCTATTAAGATTAAATGCAACAGTCTTCCTCTCAAATTTAAATTTTATATTGTTTTCCTAATTTGTAGCCTAATAAACTATTACCGAATTTTATTTAAAGGGGCAGTGGCGATGTACACCTGTGCATGCATGCTATAGGCAAATTTGTAGTTTTCAATGTTGTTTCTCTAAATTAGTAAAAGATAGAACCTATATAGTTGGGAAAAATTACTTGTTTTAAAAACATGATAAATAAAAATTTCTTGATTATATATTTTTTTAGATGCATGCTGCAAACAATTTGCTACTTATTTCAGGATACACAATATTATTTTTGTTGGGTTCCTTTTATGTCAAGATGCCTAGACGTGTTTTTTCAACTACATCATTCAATTTGACGACCTTGGTTGTTTATTGCATTTGTATTGTTTGGCATTCCATTGAAATGCACACAGCATGTTCATAATAGTGAGGAGATCAACTACTCATGATAACACGCACCCTTGAGTATTTCCATAGCTTCTTCCTTGGTCCTGGTGATGTTTTCCTCTCGCCATGACGAGGGTCTGCGGCTCCCAGCATGCTTCACCAGCAAGTGACTGCACTGCACTGAGCTTGGGCTGCTTTCATCATCATAATCCTCTTCTACTAATGGAGCAGGCTCATTGGGTTTGTCCCACTGGGACTTCTTAGTATGCTTATTCAGGTAGTATATCATGCCTGTAAACATTAATACCTTTCTTTATGTACTGTAATTTGTGTAATTATTTGGGTTATTGGGGTCCTATAAAGCCTTCCCATCAGAGTTGGCAAGCTATGATTACTAACTCTGATGGGTGGTATTGGATAAGCTGTTACCCCAGAATGCTTAGCATGAGCAAGTGTTAATTTATCTCTTAGGGATTTAATTTTGTAAATTATCGTTTACATTAACTAAAGCATGGCAAAAGGGGTAAGGATATCGACCTTTAGTTTTATCCACAGATCTTATTGTTTTCAGTCCCTTTTAATAATCTGAGAGTGGAACAAACTTGCTGCCATGCTAGCACTGTGGATTTAATTTGGCAGAAACGATGATACCCTTAATCTATTAGCAAGCTGAAGTGGCAGTGGACAGATCACGCATGTTGTAGGGGCGATGGCTGATGGAGCTGAAAAGTCCTAGAGTGGAGACCGCATACAAGCAAATGTAGAATGGGGGTGCCTTCCAGCTCCGTTGAGGGAAGTGTCTGGACGAAAAAGGCTGAGAACAGGATGTGGTGGCGCTCTTTTGGGAAAGTCTATATTCAACACTGGATGTCTGAAGGGTGATATGATGATAATGATGACCCAAAATCACTTTTTATTCTAGATAACCCCTGTTTCCTATGCAATTGACGAGTAATTGAATTACACACAGAATTCATCAATATACAAGAGCTAGATATTGTTAATTTTTTAAGAGAGTTGAGTTTCTCATACATGCAGCTATTGAGTTAAGTCACCTTTGGCCTTACTGGTACAATATATTCCTTGCCTGACTCAAAAAATATAACCAAGACCCTTATACACATTTTAATGTCCTCTACTGCACATGACTCTCCTTTAAGAATGAGTGGAGTTTTTTTGGAGTTTTTTTAGTTTTTAGTTAGAATATTTTCCACTAGAGATGCAATATGTTGCTCCTCTACGTTTTTTTAATGATTTCCAAGCTGAAAATTGAAATCGAATGATAACAGTGGATAATAATCAGCCATACCTATCTATGTGCCTTTTGACAAAAAACGTGAAGTGGCAACATAGCACATCTCTAGTGGAGAAACCAAATACTCTTATGGTTCCTATCCTGCAAAATCTTTGGCCCAATCCTCAATGGTAATGAAATTACTTTTATACTAACCAGTACTTCTGCTTTTGCGTGCCTCCCATCCTTCTGGAAGAGTTTCGTCACTTGACGCCATTTTTGAATACGATGTGGTCTTTTAAATTAACCAAAAGAGAAATTACTGAAGATCACTAAGATATAATATAATTTTACCACTTTTCGTTTCTAGAAAGTAGAAGCGGTAAGTATCCCTATAGTGTTTTATGTCTATGGCGGTAAGCATAGTCCCAGATTGATTATTACCCCTAAATTCATAATTCGATGTACTCTGTGGTTATGATCTGTAAAAAAACACAGAACACTATTACTCCGCCAGGAGTAATAGTGTTCTGTGGTAAAAAATGATATAATATGAATGCTATTGTTATAATTTTTGGTCTGGGCCACAGAGTACATATCTACTGTTTGCGCCACAGAGTAAAAACATGTTTGAATATAAAAAATATATTTATCAATGGTCCTCGCCACAGATTAGACTAAATTCTGGAAACAATTCAATTAAAATGACTTTGGAAATTATTATTTAGGTACGTTGTTTATCATTGGTCTACGCTACAGAGTGCCAACTATACCATATCTGTGGTTAGAGCCACAGCGTTACAGTCTGTACCACAGACCACGAAAGTCTGTACCATGGAGTGGTAGGTCCATGGACCCCTTTCTATGGTTTGTGCCGCAGAGTAAGATTGTATCTTGACTATGGTTTGTGCCACAGAGTACAGATTGTATCTTGTCTATGGTTTGTGCCACAGAGTACAGAACGCGTCACTGATTAGACTATATGCTATACCATTACTATCTAGGCACAGAGTAAAACTCTTCATATATATTTTTCATTGGTCTGCGCTACAAAATCTGTATCTTATCTATGGCTTGTGCCACAGAGTACAAACTATTTTTCCATGGTTTGTAGTTGTACTCTGTGTTACAGACTGTAGGTATATTTCACTATTGCCCGGTTCCTATATCCAATAAACGATTCGTTTTGCTTACCAGTCGTTATATTTTTTACGAGACGTATCATAAAATCGTTCCAATAAATAACGATAATTTTCTATGGTTTACGCCACAGAGTATCATCTTTGAATACGTAGTCACATAGAAGCTAAATGATATTATCCCCTTTTCACTCCCACATGAAAGAAAATGCAGTATAGCGCTGTCAAACACGAATGAATGAGACAATTATCTTTGGTCTACGTTGTGATTTACTTTTCGACACAAACCACAAAACTTTTCGAAGTTTAGTTGTCTATGTTCGAAGTAATCTGTGCTACCTAAAAATAGGTATACCTATTGTGTGTGATATACTTTGACATTGTACTTTGATTATAATCAAAGGTGATATATGTTCTGTGGCTATCATAGACATAAAACACTTGTGTTCTGTGGTGCTGTCGAGCCAAGATACAATATCTTTAATCTGTGGTCGAGCCTTGCCCGTCACAGAGCTATAGTGTTTTATGTCTATTATAATTTATAGTGTTTTATGTCTATGTCTATGGTCACAGAGTACATTATACGGTTACCCGTGGAAATTAAAATTTTGAAATCCAATATTATTAGTTATTACCATTAATTATTGAATGAAATAGGACTGAAACGTGCGCAATGTCGTGGTTGTTTGGCTACAGTAGACCCCAGCAGCCTCCTCCGGATGAGTCTCCTGCGGACGGGGCCGGCCCTCCCGCTGCGCCTGTTAACCTAACTAAAGCCGAGAAAAAAGCCATGGAAGCTTACAGGTTCGATTCTAGCGCCCTAGAAAGAGCTGCCCAGGCTGCTCGGGAGTTGGAAAAATCGAGTGAGTTGTATAGTTTAGTAGGTACAATGTGAGCTATTGCATAATGTTGTCTCATAACCTATTGTACTCAACCATTAATTATTTATTATTTTTGCCTATGGGTGTCTTTAAAAATTTCGAAGTCATAAGAACTCACACACACACAGATATTAGAGACATTGTTATGTTGGATTTATTAATGTTTTGGATGTTGGGACCCAAACTGCTGGAATGGTGACTTAGCGAAAGCGCAGTGTTGGCAGACCACCAGATGGACTGACGACATTAAGAGTCGCGGTAAGGCGCTCGATACTAGGGGCGTAGGACTGTGTGAGCTGGAAGTCGTTGCAGGAGGCCTTTGTCCAACAGGATCTGTCGGCTTTAACGAATGAACAAACAAAAAGCCTCTCTATGCTAGGCCCATTTGAAATAAAGATTCAATGAAAACCGTAACCTGTCTGTTATTCACCATTCTCTCATCAATCTTATAGGGCATGCGAAGGATGCACTGGAGCTCAGTAAACTCCAAGAAAGCACTCGCCAGCAAGAGTATGTGGCTAAGATCAAAGAGTATGAAGCTGCCATCGAACAGTCCAAAGTAGAGCAGAAAAGAGTTGATTATGAGGAGAGGCGTAAGACACTTCAGGTAATTCTATCAACTCTCTCAACGTTTTCAGACTTAAAAACAGGAAACTATATACAGTAGAGCATTGATTATTATCTAAACTATTTAGGGGACATGGGTATTCAGAAAACCGGTTTTTTCAGAAAGCCAACTGATACAGCCATGGGACTCCACAGAGAATTTATATTACAAAACATATGTTTAACAAAAGTCCAGTCTTGTAAAAAATGTATATAACATTATGTACACTAACCCTCAAAAATTCTTCAATTTTCATTTGGCCGATGCAAACCAAGTGAGCAACTAGATTTACATATAGAAGGAATTAAAACTTTTTGAATTTTTAATTTTGTGGAGGGATATAAAGAGATCTAAAAAATATTTTATGTTGAAATTTTGTATATAACTTAATGATGGTTTCACTATGCTTTTTGCCAAAACTAAATTTGGTAGCTACGCTACACCCATTCTTCCGCAACATAATAATAGCCGATTAATTAATGGATAGACAGAAACAGTACCTAGAAGTGTTCTGAATTTCTCAATTTGGGAATAAAACCCTTAAATATATTTTAATCTATTACTGTGTTTCCACAGGAAGAAACAAAGCAGCATCAAATGAGAGCGCAATATCAGGATCAATTAGCAAAGACCCGTTATGAAGAACAGTTACTTCAACACCAGAAATCTCAGGAAGAAATATTGAGAAAGTAAGTTTACGACTATCATATTTTTGCGCATAGCATGACTGAGCTATTAAAATTTACACAAAATTGATGGCATAGTAAAATAGTTAAAGTAAAATGTCTTCTATAGTAATATTACTCAGGATTCGTTTTCTGAAATAGAGACTTCAATATTAAATAAAAATTCTGCAACTTCAATAAAAAAATAACTTCAATATTCAATAAAAAGAGTTATTACTTGGCAAGAGCCAAGTAGGTACTAACTCTGCAGCCATTTTGAGCAACAAATAATGTTCTGAACTGGTCACCGTGGTTAATCTTCTTGGACATTAACTAGGTAACCAAGAGATATTATACACAGGTACACTCTCTCTTCTCTCAGTCTCATAGATCTCTTTTGTAGGTTAAGACTTAAGGAAACTGTTAATTTCCAAACTTGGGGCTGATACTTTATTATAGAATTTCTTCATTGAAAAAGCTTTTCAATGAAGAGTGAAGAAATGGAAAGCAAGGATGAGGTCTAAATTAGAGTGTGCTTGCCTAGAGCAAGACCTCATCCTTGCTTTCCATGAGGCATGATTTATCCTCAAGCGCAAGTTCATCTAGAATAAAAAATATATATATTAGCTTGAGCTATGGATCACTTAACCCTGGACATTGTGATACACAGCTGAGTATGCTCAACACTAGTCCTACAAGGCAATTAACAACTAATTATTATCAATAGGCAAGAAGAGAGTGTGGCCAAGCAGGAGGCTCTACGTCGTGCAACCATCGAACATGAAATGGAATTGCGCGAGAAGAATAAGCTTAAAGCCATTGAAGCCGAGGCGAGGGCTCGTGCTAAGGCTGACAGAGAGAACCGTGACATCACACTAGAACAAATCAAACTGAAAGCTGCTGAGAACAGGACTACTATATTGGAGAGCATACAGTAAGTTACATACGTAGAATTTATTATTTAATACAATAAAAGACGTTATGTGCTATTTATATGTCTATACCCAGTATAATCAGTGTCAAACATGACACGACTGTGTCAAACAAACTTGTACGTGAGTCGAATTTAGTACACTGTACCTAAAAATACGAAACCAGTGTTTCATCTTTCAATAACGGTAGTTTGTGCTATGTCATGTCAACTGTGATTGGTCAGACTAACATAGTTTGTCATCCGCACTGGTTAACCTACCAACCAATCCAACTCATTTAAATGAGATTTTAAGCTCCATCCAAGTGTTTAGATTCTGAACACAGTACTGAAAAAAGGACCAAAGCTTTTAATGATATGTGTAATTAGTTCTTGAAATCAAATTACAGGACAGCAGGGAGTGTAATAGGCGCAGGAGTAAACGCTCTGGTGACGGACTGGGATAAGACGCTGACCGCAGTGGGTGGTTTATCTCTGCTTGCTCTTGGTGTTTACACAGCCAAAGGAGCAACTTCTGTCACTGCTAGATTTATCGAATCCAGAATTGGTAAGTGATACTTATTGACAAGAAGTGGCTCACTGTGAACTGAGACAACTTACAAGTTACTAGGATCAAAACAAAAAAAAAGATCAAAATTTGAAAGATTTTTATAATATTGAGTTAAAATTACTGAAAATATACCTATTATCAATAAAACCTTACCAATTCACCTTAAGGCAATAAAGGAATTATAAAATTTCAATTTGAACTGAAATATTTGGCTTGCTTCAAACTTTGAATCAAAATGTGCCAATATTCTTCTTCTTAAAGTGCCGTCTCCTAACGAAGGTTGGCAACCATCATAGCGATTTGAATTTTGGAGACCGCTTCTCTGAACAGACTACGGGTGCTCTTTCCAAACCACTGGCGTAAGTTTCGAAGCCAAGATATTCTTCTGCGGCCAGGCCTCCTCCTACCTGCCACCTTCCCTTGCATTATTAAGTGCCAATATTATGTAGGCGATATTATGTTATTGCAGCTTTTAGACTATAATTTACCGTGTTAACTTTAGACTTTTTGTTTTAGGGAAACCTGAATTAATAAATGAGACCTCAAGATTTTCCTTACTCGAGGCACTCAAGCATCCAATCCTTACAATACAGAAAGCTGTGGCGAATTTCAGAAAACCCTCTGACGCTCTCGCCGGCGTTGTACTAGCACCAAACTTAGAAAAGCGTTTGAGAGATATAGCAATCGCCACAAAAAACACTAGAAATAATAAAGGTTTCTATAGAAACCTACTTATGTATGGACCACCTGGTACTGGAAAAACATTATTTTCGAAGGTTAGCATAGTTTATGTTACAATAGAATTATTCACAAGGTTAGCAGGGAAACCAGCGAGTGTTGTGCAAAGGAGCCTCTGGTGCGTTTGTATGAGATCCCCGAGGCTTCCAACATATGTGCTGACGATGTTAAAAATCCCATATAATCTTTCTTATCGGTAGTTCCATCTACGAATTTGCGCCCCACTCTTTCACAATCGCTTATGTTTCATACAATTCGAGAGAAATTAGGAATAAGTGGGTTGTGGACTGCGTCTTCGTCGATTGAACGCACAGGTTGAATATCTCAATGCAGATTTCTCCCCGTACCAAAAAAAGGTAAAGTGATACCATGTACCGATATTTTATTTTAAACTGATGATTGTTATTTTGTCTTCTTTCATTTATAGAAATTAGCAAAGCATTCAGGCATGGAATACGCTATAATGACGGGCGGTGACGTCGCACCGATGGGCAAGCACGCAGTCGCGGCAATACACAAGATGTTCGATTGGGCCAATACCAGCAGGAAAGGTGAGCTCATAATAATTCCATCAATCTACTAGCTTTTACTGCATTTAGGTATTCCGGAATAAAAAGTACCTACCCCGTGTTAACCTACATACTTAGATTTGTCCTGTACATTTCCGTACAACCTTTAGATACGTACATATACGTACATCCTTTGTATAAGTACATGCATCAATTCCAATAAAGATTTATAGATGTTAATTATTACCGGTTGTCACAGGCGTGCTGCTGTTCATCGACGAAGCGGACGCGTTCCTCCACAAGCGCTCTTCAGCGCAAATAAGCGAGGACCTCAGAGCAGCGCTCAACGCCTTCCTCTACCGTACATCGGACCAGAGCAGCCGGATCATGTTGGTGCTGGCTTCCAACACGCCGCAGCAGTTCGACTCCGCCATCAACGATCGCCTCGACAAGATGATCGAGTTCGGGCTGCCGGGCTTGGAAGAGAGGGAGCGCTTAATTAGGCTGTACTTCGACAAGTTCGTGCTTCAACCAGCTTCGGAAGGTCATAGGTGAGTTGGATTCTTATTTTTAACAGGTTATTATTATTTATTACTTAGTGAGTGTCGCATACTATTGATTATTATTATGGATATACTCGTAACGAATTCGAATGTAAAAAAATATGCAAATATCCTTTTATTGGGACGGTGAGAAAATAATAATGGTGAAATATTTGGAAAGGGGTGTTAATAATCGCCGCAACATGGCCCTGTAACGACAGGGACGATTTCGTGGACCGCGGTCCAAAGACAGTACTACGGTCGGCTTACAATAGACGCTGTTGGTGTCAAACAAACATTTTTGGCACCAGTGAACTGGCGACATTTTTTTCTTGTGGTCTGCCGGATCCTGTGTAAACGTCTGCTTATACTCACATGTACATGAATTATTTTTCCAGACGATTGAAAGTGGATGAGTTCGACTACGGCGCCCTGTGCTCGAAGCTGGCGGAGCGGACGGCGGGCATGTCGGGTCGGGCGCTGTCTAAGCTGGGCGTGGCGTGGCAGGCGGCCGCGTACGCCTCGGACGACGGCAGGCTCACGGAGCAAATGTGTATTGAGATATGCGACGACGCGGTACACGATCATCGCCAGAAGGCAAGTTTCACATACCTGTTTTCACATATCTATATGTACTCGCTGAATAGCGTAATGTATGGGTATTCAACAAAACATGAAAATGTAATAAAAATGAAACAATTCTACAAAATGAAGATTCATATTACATTGAAGTCTTCCCTCAAAACTATAACATGGGGTGATTCAAGGGGCGGATAAACAAATTTCTTAAGAGCCGACAACGCATTTGCAGTTCCTCTGGTGCTGCAAATGTCCATGGGCCGCGGTGATCGCTTACCATCAGGTGACCTGCCCGCTCGTTTGCTCGCGTTAACCATTAAAAAATACATTAATTTATTAATCGTCAGTTTACAGGCATACGATATCGATAGTTACATAATATAAAAAAAAAAACTTATACTTCTTTATATAATATTAATACTTATTAATTCTTTAACATGTCAAATTTGAATATTAGTTAGAAATGCATTGCGAGTAATTACAAATTTGATTATTTAATAATTTATAGTCAAACATTTATTTTATTTATTCTCTTTCTTAAATTCTTTAAAATATGAAATGTAAAGAATATTTTTCTTTTATTTAGCTCTAATAAAAAGTCAGCTTACCTTATAGATCAATGGTCAGTTGTTGTAAATTTAAATTGTCACCTATGGGTTTAGCTGTACCTTTCAATTTAGCGATTGTCAGTGAAAACGAGGTTCTATCGCTATTCACAAAATATCAGTTATAATGTATTAATCACATCACATTCCGCTTATTTTATTAAGACGAAAGTTTGTATGTAAATGTGTATGTTCGTTGCTTCTTCACATCGCAACTCCTGAACTGATTTTGCCGAGTTTGAAATTAGAAATGGATTTGGATTTCTTGGATTAACACATAGGCTACTTTTGATCCCACTCAGTTTTTACAAACATTAAGCCCGGAGTCATTTTCATATGGAAAAACTATTAAAAAGTAAGGAGTTTACTCATAAAATTTTAATAGACAAATCATTTAATTTCCAGATGGAATGGTTATCCGCTGAAGAGAAGACCCGAAGCATGATGCCATATCTCCTAGACTTACCTCCTCTGGACAGACCTGATAATGCAAAGAAAGTGACTATTACTGAAATAACAGACAACCCAGAGAGACCACCAGAAGAAAACGACGCAAGGACAAAGAAACATGTGAAAGAGGTTGATCCTGAGAAGTGACACATGGCCAGCAAAGATGAAACAATTCCAGTAAAAAACATTCACCACAAGAATGGTACCGAAGAGTGCATTTTATATGATTTTACTATTACTAAAATACAAAAGTATATTCATTTGTCTGAAGATGACATGCAAATTTTGCGAGACCTGTCTAAAAGACACCAAAAATAATTATAATTTGAAAAAATATGAGTATATGTTGCAACTAATCTTTGCGTTGCATATTATAGATATTTGATACACGGTGACGCGCCTCACGCTGTCAAACTCCTTATGAATACAATGAAGCAAAAGCGATTTTGATAGAATGAGCGCATCTTCGAGGATTGAAAAATCTATATTTTTAATAAACGTTATATTGCTCTTGATAAAACCCGCACAAAGAAACTTACTTAATTAAATAATAACTATTCATTTATAGATATCAATGTATAGCTAAATGTTTCAAAACTTAGGCTCAAAGTCAAAGAAAATTGTTGATATTTTTGATTGATCGAGAATAACAATATTTTCTAATATCAATTTCATCTGTAATTTACATTCGACATCATACGATTGGTTGATTGATTGGTATGTAGCTTGAATGAAAGGGTAATTTCGGAATCCATAATTAGCAGGGCAAATTTGTTTTGTTATTATCCACTTGAAATATTGTAATATAGAAAAAATTGATATAATCTACTTGAAAAGATCGAAGGTGGAACGAACGTTAGTGTGAGTCAGTAGAAAGGGTATATAAGAACGCGTCGCTGATACGCGTGACACTACGATTTTGCATTGTGAAGTCAACATCTCCTGAGGATGTCCCGGTGTCGGGACGAAACGTGTTTCGAAGAAAGTGTTAGAAAATTGTGTGTGGTGTTTCATGTGGGTATAGTGTTCTTGCATATTGTACCATACAGAATCTTTTCAAGTAGCGGATTATAGCAAAACAAATTAATCTGTCTTGCTGGTATGTAACTTGATTAAAGTGTTTTCGTATTTTGTATGAAATAGGAATATAATAATAAATTACTTAAGTAATTCCCCTGGTAGTGCAAACTTTCTTATGTAAAATCCAGGAGGCGATAAAATAAGATTAGCGAGCGGCTTCCCATTTGCTCGTGTTATAAATAAATTTTATTATCCTATAACTAACAACAAGACGGCTACATTATATTTAATTAAAACTTCTGAAAAGTTATAAGAGGTTATATAAAAATACCATTTTGCTTTCGGCCTGTAGTTTTTTTTACATTAAAACAACTTTTGTTCTACCTTTTTTTTTTAACTCGATAATATTTCGACAAATATCAAATATTCCATATTAAACAGAGCTACTCTAATTGTTACTACTCTGTAACGTAACATCGGAAAGCAGCAACGGCGGTGGCGTGCGAACTTGTGGCGATATTTGGTTTCACAGTGTAATGTCACTTTACAGAAATAACATGATTCATTAATTGAATCATGTTATTGCTGTAAAAAATTAAATAAATTAATTCTGAATTTTCAATTCATAGAACACAAGTTGTTAATTTAAATGCAGACAACTACAGGCCGACTGCGATTTGGTATTTTTTATATGACTCTGTATTTGGAGACCATTTCTCCCATTATTGCAACATTAGATAGAGATTATACAAGTTATTATTTAAGAATAACTACAAGACACCGTGCATTTAATAAAGTTTTTTGTGATAGTGTATTATAATCTTCTTTAAATTCTAATATAAACAGTAATGTTTTGTTTAAGTTTAAAGTGGATTTTAGTATTTAAAAACTGCCTTTCAAAATGCATATTGTAGTGAATACAAAAATAGTTAATTGTAAATGCAAGAATGTTACTATAAATATGCCTACTATTGTACAAAACGTTAGACTGTTGGGTTATTTGAATGTTTTTAGATTTATTAATAGAACGATGTTACCCTTTGTGCTGTTTTTTATTTACTCTATCCCACATCCAAGGTTATATTAATTAAACATGTTAGAAAAACGAGAAATATTCGCTCATGAAAATATAAATAGCAATAGCAATCAAATAATAATTCGGTTTCGTCGTTACTATTTCCTAACAACAAGTAGGCAAACTTGTGTTACAATAACTAGTTCAGGGTACGTTTCCGGTATAAGAAAATATCATAAAATAAATAATAAACATTTTTAATTAATCCAATTTACAATTAAAAGATTACAACAATATAATTAATCCATTTATAATAATTACACATAAATTCGTTTAAAATCATCGCATTGCAAAAACAATTTTTTTTAGAAGGATCTCGCAACAAAATCATCCAAACAAGCCACTTGTATGAGTCAAAGTCAATTTTGGATGTTAAATAATATTAAAATGATAAAATTGGGTACACAATCAATTGCTAATATTTTTAAAGATAAGTTATAAATTACTCTTCAATAGAAAAAAACTCACCATAATATAATATATCCAATAGCACTATCCACTATATAAATACTGCTTTTGGATATGTTTTCTCAACTAACCATTATAATTAAAAATCTTGCTCCCTACAAATTATCTAATGAGGTTGCAGAATGTTTAATTTTATTTGATTTATATAATAAAATAATGTATAATTTATCTTAAAACTTTACATAATTTGTGATTTCACATCATATTAGATATTATAAATCTAATATGATGTGAAATCGCAACTGTGATACTCTACTCTTAAGTAATAAAATTACCTACGAAATAAAAATATTAATTAGGTTTTATTTGAATGTGGTACTATAGACTTTAGATGTTAGATTCCTAAATATTTAAGTATACACTAGATTAGACTTTTAGTCACAGCGCCATATTAATAATTTAAACAAACTATTAATTTGATTCTCACTTTATGTTAACTTGACAAAATTAAATTAATTCAACTTATTGGTCACCTCATCCCATTTATTTAAAAAACAATCTAATTGTATATTTATTATTATCAGAATTACAGTTCATTTATGTATTGAAATTACGACTTTTTAAATAAATATATTTGTGGTTCTCAAATGAATAGCTTGTTCAAACGATAGTACGTATTACATAATATAAATTCAAATTCCATTAAACCAACGAACGCTATCATAGCTTAGTTAAAGATCCTCCACTATATATTCTATAACATCTAGATCTATTTCTTGACACAGTAAAGTTGTGGAGCAAGGGTGCCAGGTTTTTTTATGGACTGTCATCACGTAAAAATGCCTCCACATGGAATGCTGGGAGGCCACCATATCAGTCTCGGCAAACAAAGATGAAAGAGGTGTCACACAGACATTATACTGGCACCTTGTCTCGTAAAGTGGTATAGGTTTTTACACTATAATTTTATTTCAGTTTCATATAAAAAGGTAGGGATATACTATAATATATTAGGTAAGAATAATTTAATATTGTTCATATTTATACAGAATTCATTTTGAATTTGGAAGATTAAACATTAACTGCATAAAGACATTTCATTACTTCAATTAACTATTTCAAATCCAACCATAACATCTGTGATAGATATATTAAAAAAACTGCCATAGCCCGCAAGACGGTCTGAAGCTCAAATTCCTTTTTTTTTGGAAATTGTAAACCAATTTCACATTGTAGATTTACAGCACATAAATTGTGTAAATGCAAGATCATTCTTCTACTTCAGTGTTTCATCTAAGAATGGATCCTAACATATGAATTAATCATGTTATAGTTGTTGTTGGTTTACAATTTGCGAGGAAACCAGATAAAAGTGTTTTGTTTATGACAATTATAATTGTAAATAATTATCATTATTGTAAATTGTAATGATGCAACGAAAATAATTATAATAAATAATCTTAATAACAACCACTTTAAACAGCATATAAAACTATATACATATTATACTATACATATACATAATCAATTTCACTCTTTCAGATAAAAATATCAATAGAAAATCCACAAAGATTATTATTTGCAGACATTTTTTACATACTCAAGGACCTTTCTTTTATCCAAATCATCATAATGTTATCTCAGATAAATAAAGTAAACACTGATAAATTCATACTAAACCACGTCATCACAATATGTTGATCGATAGCTTCTGTGCTATCATAGCTTTATAAGGTTTCCATACAAACAATGTTGTGTAAGTAAAGCAAGAGGCAATAACTAAGATCTTCAGAAATTCAAGCATCAATAAGATGTTATATTTTTTAACTATCTTTATTTTTAGAATATACTAAAAACTAATATAAAATATATAAGTTTATTTCTATAAGTTCCCAAGTACTAGAGATTATATTAGGTAGTAATAAATTAAAAAGATGGCTGATTGTGTATGAAATATACAATTTCAATTCTGAAGCAGCAGATTCAGAAATCAAAAAATAAAATTCGTAGGTTTCTAAGATAACAATGAATACGTTTATAGTTACATGATAAGGGGAGTTGATTTACATTTGTATCTTAGCATGAAACAGAGTACATTTTTTTTTCTTTTTTTTTTTATTATGGATAGGCTTGCGCTTGACTACAATCATATCTGATGAACAGAAATGATGAGGTCTAGGATGGAGCGCGCTTGCCTAGAAAATGCCTATTCACTCTTCTCTTGAAGGCACTCAGGTTGTACTTGGCTGGGAACACAGAAGCTGGAAGGGTGTTCCACACCTTAGCGGTACGTATCAGAAACGTGGATGAAAATCGTTTCGTTCGAGCTTGCTGGACATCAACCACATAAGGATGCCACTTCTCCCGGCGTCTTGCGGTTCTATGGTAGAAAGGTGAAGGAGGTACATATAATTACTGTTAGTGTTTTAGGTACTCCTGTTACCGGAGCAGCATGAGGACTGTGTAGGTGTCTCATCTTCCACAACGAGCACCCTCGCCGGTCGACTGTTGTCAGTTTGAGAGTTCTTTTCAAATCGGTCAGCCATTTCGCGCGTTAATTCCAGGAAAAGTTCTTCTATACCTTGGTTTAATTTAGCAGATGTATAGAAATGTTTTGCACCGACCATTTCTGCATAACTGAAATATATACAAGGTGTTGGTTAATTCGTATAGTGTGCCCACAGCTAACCTTATACGCTTACTTGATCCAAGAAATACATTAATGGAGATAAGAAGACCCAATTATTTTGTTTTATTTTCAATACAAAACTTATTATTTAATTTAGAATTATCTTTTAAGCAACCCTAACAGTGATGTCAACAAAGCGTAATACTTTATATACTATAACCCACAAATTGCTCACTGTGCCAGCATCGGTTATCGTAACAGTGTGAGGTCGTGCAATGGTATTTTCCCATGTAATAAGTGGCCCAAAAATTTAAATATAAATATAAATAGTGGACAACATCACATACATTGCTCCCATCCCTAGTAAGTAGCTTATGCACTTGTGTTAAGGAAATCAGAAACAACGAAGGTACCACAACACTCAGACCCAAGATGATGTAGAAAACTTATTTTTCTACATTGCCCCGACCGGGGATCAAACCCCGAACCTCAGAGATGGTGGCGCCTTGAAAACCGGCACGCTAACCACTCAACCACAGAGGTCTTCACAAATTGTATTATAACTTGCCAGCATACCTTTCAGCTTCATCCAGAGGCACCATTCTTTCATGTTCCAAATCAATTTTATTACCAGCAATAACGAGGACTATGTCAGAGCCAAGCATTTTCTTCAACTCCTTCACCCAATTTTTTACCTGTTATTAAATAATTAAATATCAAATTATTACCTTTAGTTCCATGGTAAAAGTCTAAAATGTCGTAGTAACTCGATTAACCAGACTAAACGTTGTAATCTGTAATTGAATATATTTATTAATTATTTAGATCATCCATTTTATGTCATATTATACCTTTCCAAAAGATTCTTCATCGGTGATGTCGTACACAAGGATAGCTCCGTTAGAGTTTCGGTAATATATGGGACCAAGTGCATGGAACTTCTCTTGACCTGCTGTGTCCCAAATTGACAGGTTTATTCGTTTCCCATTGATGTTTAGCTTTTTATTTAAGAATGTTGCCTGTAACAAATTTTTTGTTACAAAACTAAACAAATAAAAATCTAAATTTGTTTACATACACATTGAAGACCACAATGAAACCATCATTATATTATACTATGGACGATTCCTTGGATTTTAAAATTGTACACAATTTTTTCCAAAATTATTTAATTCCAAATATCATATAATCCTGAACATATTCTCATGGTGACTATCATACTTTGAAATTATTACTGTAATAAGTAAAAAAATGTATTGTTGATCATATATTATTGATTTTTATAATTTATTTTATAAGTATAATTTAAGACTTTTAATATTGATTTCTTACCCAATAAACTGATATCGTCAACACAATATGTCGCTGCACGCTGGGTCATAAAATTGCGAAAGAGGACAGTGGAATGCTGCACAGCAGACCTGCTCTTAAGTCCGTAAGTGTGACGTAGAGCGCAACAGGCGGTCTATTCCCTTTTTTTTATGAGCCAACGTGCAACGACATTTTGCTTTGACTGTAAGTATAAGTATAATTAAACGACACATAAATACATTAAAGAAATACTTGTAGAAGTATAAAAAAGTGTAAGCGTCTTCAGTCGTTTAATTGGATTACATGTTTACACTGATTCATATACCTGTAATGTTGTCAAATGTTTATCGTTGAATTTGTCTTCAATATATCGAAGTAGGATGGACGATTTACCAACGCAACCCTCTCCTAGTAAGACAACTTTGAAATTGTGCGTCCCACTCGGCGCAGCACTCATTGTTAGTCTAGAATTATTCTAGTAATTGGATACTTCTTTATTACTTATAGATCACTCTCACTTGTTACCTCATAAACACGTTATTGCAACGCTACTCAACTAAATACATTTATTTTATAGTAATACCATTAAAAAGCCAACTAATGTACCTACTGAAAAATTGTGAAACTGGTTTTAATTTACAGTACAACTGCAATGGATTTCGTAATGATAATCTAACCACAGTCAAATAGGATTCGAAATTGTTTTCTTGTGTGCATCGAATTATTGACATTTGACAAGATGACCTTTGAGTTTAGAAGTTGACACTGACACTGATATTTCCCACAGACTATAGTATATCCATAGAGTCTGAATAGGCCATAGACAGAATCAGTTTTTTAACCGATTGTCCATTCATTAGCTACATTGAATTCTAGCTTTTTCAACTTATAATATTTGATCATTCAATCATGCACTATGTACAGATAATAATAAATAAATAATTTATGATGTGTTTGACGGTGGTTTGACGTTCCCATACATAGCGCGCCAAATTCAAAATTCATGAATTAATTACTTGATAATAATAATTTTTACCGTGTAAAGCTACGAGTTTTTAGCTTTATTTTTTTTACAAAATATTTAGTTTTTTGCAAAATATTTTATCCTATACCTTAAAACGAGCAATTTTTCTCTAATCTAGCTAGGATTAATTTTTAGAAAATTTCGAATTTACAAAAAAATATGACTCCTTCTGCCATCTATTGGTGGATAGATGTACACATAGAGCAAAGCTCGGTCACCCTTATTTTATAGTAATACCATTAAAAAGCCAACTAATGTACCTACTGAAAAATTTTGAAACTGGTTTTAATTTACAGTACAACTGCAATGGATTTCGTAATGATAATCTAACCACAGTCAAATAGGATTCGAAATTGTTTTCTTGTGTGCATCGAATTATTGACATTTGACAAGATGACCTTTGAGTTTAGAAGTTGACACTGACACTGATATTTCCCACAGACTATAGTATATCCATAGAGTCTGAATAGGCCATAGACAGAATCAGTTTTTTAACCGATTGTCCATTCATTAGCTACATTGAATTCTAACTTTTTCAACTTATAATATTTGATCATTCAATCATGCACTATGTAGGTACAGATAATAATAAATAAATAATTTATGATGTGTTTGACGGTGGTTTGACGTTCCCATACATAGCGCGCCAAATTCAAAATTCATGAATTAATTACTTGATAATAATAATTTTTACCGTGTAAAGCTACGAGTTTTTAGCTTTATATTTTTACAAAATATTTAGTTTTTTGCAAAATATTTTATCCTATACCTTAAAACGAGCAATTTTTCTCTAATCTAGCTAGGATTAATTTTTAGAAAATGTCGAATTTACAAAAAAATATGACTCCTTCTGCCATCTATTGGTGGATAGATGTACACATAGAGCAAAGCTCGGTCACCCAGATTTTTTTAAATAATATGCCAATTACGTATTTATCCATGTTTCTTTTATGTATCATTATTGTAGTTTTCATCTGTTAATATATTATCTTAATATATATAAATCTCGTGTCACAATGTTTGTCCTCAATGGACTCCTAAACCACTTAACCGATTATAATAAAATTCGCACACCATGTGCTGTTCGATCCAACTTGAGAGATAGGATAGTTTAAATCTCAATTTATCTATATTTTATCACCCCTAAGGGCAAAACAACGTTTGCCAGGTCAGCTAGTATTATTATAAATTACTGGGTGACCGAGCTTCGCTCGGTGGCCAATAGATGGCAGCAGTAGTCAAATTTTTATTTTTTTGGTAAATTCGACATTTTCTGAAAATGAATCCTAGCTAGATCGATTTATCGCCCCCAAAACCCCCTGTATGCTTACTATCGTTCAAGCCGTTTCCGAGAACCGGATTATATAGAAATATATATATATATACAAGAATAATTGCTCGTTTAAAGGTATAAGATATACATCAATGCATTTATCCGTTATTTTTTAGGGTTCCGTACCTCAAAAGAAAAAAAACGGAACCCTTATAAGATCACTTTGTTGTCCGTCTGTCTGTGCGTCACTATCGTTTATTAAAGCTACCGACATGAAATTTAGAGTGGTTGTATAACAACTAACAGTGGGCCAGTGATTGCAATCTGAATAAAAAAATTAAAATTTTATTTTATTAAAAAGAGGGGAAACCGGGGCGTCAAAATTTAAAAAATATAGTTTTTGGAGTTTGGGAGATAGTTTTTGATTTGTTGGGCAAACTGTCGAAAAAAATACCGTTCACCCCCTTATCTCCGAAGTTTACCAATCGAAAAATCTGAAATAATTATTATGATTAATAAAATATACATATTATATCTTACGGGAATAATAAAATCAACTTTGAACCTATTACATTTATTTCCTCAAAAAGAAAGTTAAGATTGCGGCTCGGTAAGAAAAGGGATTTTTTCGTTTTACTTTTATATGTATTAAATATAAGTAGTAAGTAACCCTCAGTGCACGAGCCCGACTCGCACTTGACCAATTATTTTATTTATTTATTTTATACACGCACGGACGAACCCATGATTTCTGATTCTGACGCAGACGGCAAGATGGCTACCAAGTTACCAACGAGTTCGTCATGCCTAATATCTAGATACGTGATTATATTCTGTTGACTAGTAAGGGAAACTTTCATTTGTAGAATAAAAGTTTCTCTTTTAAAAAAAGTTTTTCGTAGATTTTCTTTCATCACGTAAAAAATCAATTTTCTTGCGCTTTTCTTAAATAAATAGTTATTACTAGCTGTTGCCCGCGGCTCCGCCCGCGTGCAGTTCGTTTTTTTTACAAAAATGTTTCCCGTGGAATTTCTTAATTTTTCCCAAGATAAATGAGTGGTCCCTGGGTTCGATGGACCCGTAAAGGAGTCTTCTTCCAATCTCTCCTGTCAACGTGCTATCTTTCACACAATTTACCTATATCTTCTTTGGTCTTCCTCTACTTATACACTCTGTCGAAATCGCTTATGTTACTCAATTCGCATGGAGTAAGACAGAGTGGGGCGTGTCATCGTGGATTGTAATATCGATACTAACCAAACTTATCTTATTCTGAGATGATACCAACGCCCAGATATTGTAATTAAGCATTCTGATGCGCTGCTATGTACGTAGCAACCCGTTCCTGCTACGTACGGGTTATCTTGTATAGTTATACCTAAAGTTGCACGATCAAAAGGACGATTTAAACTGTCGATATTTCAACCCCGTTTTGATTGTGCTACGTAGATAAGTAGCTACAGGTTTTTTTAAACATCCCACGGGTGCTCTCAAATTTTTCAGGATGAAAAGTATCTTAAATGTTGGCCGGGCATATATATAAAGTAGGATCATAAAATTGCATTTAAATCCGTTACTTGAAAGACGCCTGCTTTTCCTGTTTTTGTAATGTTTTCTTTCCCGCGGGAACTCGATTGGATTAATAAGTTTTACTATATATATATTTTGTTAAAGAGGCAACATAAGGTATCAGCATGACAAATTTTACTAAATTAAGTTAATTAGTTGTTGTTTACAAAGCTGTTAAATTAATTACAGTTTTTTAACTATCCCACGGGAACTCTTTATTTTACCGGGATGAAAAGTATCCTATATGTTGACCAGGGACATAAGCTACCACCACACAAAATTTCATTGGAATCGGTCCAGCCGTTCCAAAGATTAGCCCGTACAAACAGACAGACAAACAGACAAACAGATAAACAGACAAACAGAGGAACAAAAAATTTAAAAAAAAAATTAAATTAGTTCTATTTCACTTCTTACATCCGTTTTTAGCATTTTTTTTATTTGTACAGAAATTCGACCTCTACAGATTTATTATATGTATTGATATTGATTAACTACTCGTATATAAAAAAAGCGTAAGAAAATTAAATAGTATAATTAATAATATGTCTCATTTGGGCCTAAATTAATAATGTTCTATTCTTGGGCGACGTGCCTATATTGAATTGTTCCCTGTGCTCAGGAAAAAGAAATACATTTTATTAATTCTTTTATAATTAGTTTAGGTACAGCGGCTGTGTTCAATTCTGTCTTGGAGAATATGCTCAATTAAACACGATAGACTCCAATAAAAACTAATTTTAATTTAAGTTGAACAACTTCAGAGATTAACACACAATAAATCTAACATACTAGTTTACAGGTGAAGTAAGACGACTGATGTGCAACGCGTTTAGAACGTAACTTACTTGACTCTTATAGGGCTTGTCCTTATAATGCATCGAGCATACACAAGCCTATGTGAGGGATGCCTCTACAATTAGGAACAGGATAAAAGCGTTTTATTTTTAAACCAATATGAATACCTGCAACGATTTAAATCGCTAATACCTGTAAAATTTCTGCCTATGTGAGATCTATAAATTGTCCTTGTCGTTTTGGTGTTATAGTTGTTCTCAGTATGAGAATTAAAGAATTGTTATCAGTTTTAATTCTTTTCTGCATATGATTAAACCAATCCATTGCTTTGGGTAATTTACTATTTTTCCTGTACTTGAGCTGGTTTGTTTGAGGTGTTCGAATTTTTGTTTTCGTAGATAAAGATGAGTTGGTTTTATTGTTACAGACATTTGCTGGATTGTCTGTAATGATGTTTGTTTTGTTATTGTGTATCTCATCATTACTTTCAATTGTACTAAGTGTATTGGTACTAACTTCTGTAGCGCAAGAACAATTACATCGTTTAGGCTTCGTCTTTGAAGCTTCATTAATTCTGGATCTTGTTTCAAAGTCTATAGCTTTTGCGACGATAGGTTTCTTTGTTATTCTATTCTGAGACTTGTTTGAAAAAATTAACTCTTCATTAAGATTTCGTCTAGTATCTACAAGTAAAGTATATTCATCGTACCGACTGTCGTCTTTATTATTTTTCAACTGATACTGTATCCAATATCTCACCGGAGCGATCGCAATGAATTTTAGTTCGGAATACGGATTTGTCATCAAATCCTGTATTCCTAAAATCCCTAAAAACTGTTCATTCGCAAATAACGGCGTACCTTGAAGAACTTCGTAGCCGGTGTAAATCTCGTCCACAGCACAAACGTAATATCCTTCATCATAATCAAAATTCTTATCGCAAAGTTTTGTCGTCATCCTCCGGAAGTGTAGAGTATTATTCAGTAGTATCGGCATCTTAGCTTCTAATCCTGTCGTTGAAGGAACGCTCTCCGCAAAAGAATCGACGTAATTGTAGTTTTTGCTGACGATAGTATCCAGTTCCATAAAGGCAACAGTGTTGGGTCCATTGAAGTTATGGCCGATAACATAGGTCTTAGGGCTCGGGTTAATATGAATTTTTATTTTTCGAAATACCTGGCTATCTATTTCAGCGGCCTGGCATGTTTGTGCACAATAGTTGGAAGTCAAAACGTACTTTGGTGATACAGCAGTGCCAATGCAACATTGATTCAATTTCGGCATGCATCCTTTACAACACAGTCGCAATACACTATTTATAGAAATGCCCCGGGAAATATCGGCAGCTAGTAATAACATTACATAATAAGAAATCAATAAATCCATGGCGGCGTGACGACCAAGTTATTGTTTTAAAATAAAAATTTTATGTAGCTTCGACTACATTATGCAAACCTAGGTACCTATATAACATGAATAAATTGTATTGTCCGTCTTTATACTTTTTATTACAATTCCAAGCAAATGAAACACGCCCGGCACTATTGATCACCGCGGTACATGAATATTTGCACCACCAACATAGGGAAAGGGATAAAATCTGCTACAATTTTATCCACTTTATGAGTATGAGCAGACAGGTGGAGATTTTAATTCCCGAAGTTAGCCGGGAATAAAAAAAAACCACTTTCCCATTCCGTGCCGTGATAATTTTATCCTCTTTCAGAAGATTATCTATAGGTAGTAGGTACATCTAATCCAGGTTTTTTTTACATTTCCCTAATCCAAGGAGTTGGGTACATTTAACGTTAGTTGCGTTAGTGTTCGATGACGTAGAGGCAAAATTTGTTAGATGTAGTTTTAGATACGTAGTTTCCTAATTAATAAGCATAGGATTCTAATTTACATTAAATCAATAATTTTGTTTATTTGTGTCAGGGATCTTTGAATCGTCTTCAAATAAGAAGGTGCAAACAACCTCAAGTAATCTGATATTAATATAATCTTAAAATTTTAATATGTTTAATACACAATTTGCGAGGTAGCTTTTAATGAAGATCTTCAACTACTTTTTGTATCTATTCTGATAACGATGAAAGTTTGTTGTGAACGCATCCGAGTTTTGATGAAAAAAAAATTGAAAACGATATTTTCAGGACACACATCGCAGTCTAGCCTCAAAGTAAGCGATAGCTTATGTTATGGGTACTAGATAAGTGATAAATATACAGTCATACTAATATAACTAAATATAATGTCTTGAAAAACATCCAGACACTAGAAAACATTCATGCTCATCACACAAACATTTTTCAGCAGTGGGAATCGAACCCGTTACCTCCGAGGCAGTCGGCAGCTTCGCTACCGCTACACCATTCGGCAATATTATATATTCGTTAATTCGGCCATCGAATTAAATACGTCAATTATAATATAATATACGAGTAAGTAAAAAACTTTATTAGAGAAAATTCAGAAAATTTTCCTACCTTCGTAAATACGCTATATTTTTCCATTGAAGCAGTGTGCATATTGTGGAACCTTGAGTTATATAAGGAATAATATTTATGCCTATCTTCATTATATTATGTTCACTGATCTTAGTCCCACGTGAAAGAGGAAAGCACAATTTCTACGCAAATATAAAGCGGCTTAACCCTGGTATAGTCCGAGAGCTGAGGGACCGACACTGCTATATTTTTCACTGTTTTAGGGGTTTCGGATTTTAAGGTCCATTAAGGGGATTTATTGAATTTATTTTTGTCTTTGTCACTCTCACGGATAAGTTGATGGGTGCGACATGCAGCGTCGCGGAAGAATATAACAGAAAAACGACCTTTTACCTAATTTCTCTAAAACTAAGCCAGCTATCAAAAACCTGTTTCTTAACGTTTTTAGATATTATTATTACCGCCACATTAAAACAAAAATTACAATTACACCCATTATATTATTTTCGAAAAAAAGAAGAAAAACTGAGATTTTGGAGCAACTTTTGGGAGAGCTTTCTATCGAGAAAATTTTATCCAATCGTGTTTCTGCTTCTCAACGATTTTATATTGAAGACCCGAAATACATGACGTATTAATTTAAAAGTAATTGTCTTTATAGTTTTTAAACAAAACTTCACTAAAGATCGCTGAAATATGGCTTCTACGCCGTTAAGGAACCCTTATAGTTTCGCCATGTCCGTCCGTCTGTCCGTCAAGATCTAGCACCTGGACTTGATCCTTCAACTATTTATATTGTGGGTTCCCACAACATTTTGCAATTAAGGGTTCTTACTGCGAAATATTAAGCTTTGAAGTGCTAAGTTTTGCGAATTACATTTTAATATTTTTTGCGACTTACATTTTGACATTTTTGCGACTCGAATAGGTGGTTTCAAGCTTTATTTCAGGGGGTTGGTCATAGACACAACAACATAGAACAAACAAGTAAATAATTTAAAAAATTAAAAAACACGACTGCCCTGTTGTAAAATAATTTTTACCAAAAAAAATATAGCCTATGTTACTAGGAATAATAAAACTATTCTAACAATACCCCCATATGTCCGAGTCTAGTCATCCGTTCGGAAGTTATGGTTGAATAAAGAAACTCATATACATGAACCCTAAAAACATTATACTCCTTTTTGGGCAGTCGTGTAATAATACGCTGAACCTCATCGGGTGCGCAAGTAAGCGAATTCAAGCCAGTGGTCAACATGATTGTAGTCAAGCGTAAGCCTATCTATCCTAAAAAAAAAAGTGGGTTCATGAAAGAACAAAGACTGTCGTCTGGCCCCCAATGCCCCCATGATCCCTTCGTTTCCAAACACATTGACTTAATCTCTCGTTTTTTCTAATCGTCTGACATTTCCTGTCTGCCTGTAGCACTAGCGAAATGTTAAGCATATGCGAAATAATAAATAATTTGATTTCTTGATTTTAATAATTACGATGGACATCATCATCTCCTGAAACCGCATGCATGACCTAGTGTCAAGATAAACTTTCAAGTAGGTCAAAGCAAGCCTTTGCAAAACGATTGCAGTTGAAGTCCTTTTACTCTGTGACTATTTACACGGGCACACACACATGCACACCGAGCTCCACATCTATGCCGGGCACCATGTGTGCGTCTAGTTACCGTGTGGAGTGCCCTGGGGCCTTATTCTGTATCGTTCACTTAGTTAGTTAGTAACCCTAACTGGGTTATTAACTAAGAAAACGAAGGCAAAAATCCTATTTTTGCACAAATTACCGACCTAGGTCGGTATGGTATCATATCAGTATACCATGCTAGTTGCTATCTTGTACAAAAAGAATACAAAAATAGGATTTTTGCCTCCGTTTTCTTAGTTAATAACCCAGTTTGGGTTACTAACTAACTAAGTGAACGATACAGAATCAGCACACTGAACCTTTAACAAGCCTTTTTCGATAAAATAAATAAAAAAATATCAGGATATTACACACATCGTGATCTAGCCCCAAAGTAAGCAATATAACTTGGGTTATGGGTACTAGATAACTGATAAATATACATACTATTTAGTATATTATGTACTTCCAAAAATACATTATTGAAAAAATATTGTAGCAATCGAAACCACGACCTGCGACGCAGACAGCAGGATCGCTACCGCTGAGCCAGTCGGTCGTCAAACACTATACAAAAACATAATATACGTAATAAGTTTTAAGAATAATATGATAAATATAATAAATTAGGCTTTGCTTACCAAATATGACTACTGCTCCGAAGCAGCTCGACCGATTTTTGTGAAAGTTTTTGTCTACTTTGGTAGGTCTGAGAAATGAGGATAAGTAGATCGTAATCTATTTTACATACCCCTAAATGGCAAAACAACGTTTGCCCGGTCAGATAGTATGTTAATTGAACCAACGTTGTCCATTGAGGTATGAAAATAAACGAGCGATACAAATTGCAGTTTATGAACATCATCACGTGAAATAGACATTATTACGAAAGTGTTTGCACGCCGGTGGCGCCAGGCGCATTCCTCGCGAGCTGGAGAGAAGTGCATCATTGAATATCCCCTCAATGAACATTGATCACGCATCAGCATTAAGCCACCACGCGCCGCCGCCTCTAAATAGAGACGCTCCATTCATAAACAATGCATATCAGCCAATTCTATCAGATTCGACTACTGCGACCACATCGCCGATGGATTTTAATCGGAAAGGAGACTGGCGAGCTCCCATGCATTTGCTGGCCCACACTAAAATCCACGATCAGTGAAACTTCTGATACTTGTGGAACTAAAGCAGACTAACAAAAATGTCATACAAAGTAATTAAAATAAAGTAGGGAGAAAAATATTATATTACCATTATTAAAAGTGAGGTTGGGTATAAGTATATTTCATTGTTTCCAAGTGAATAATTAATTTAACTGCAGATTATTATCTGACAGAGCCAAAAATAATCCATTCTCATCATAAATGTTCCGCGTCTTGTAGTGGCCCAGTGATGGGTTGATAGTGTAAACTTAGATTAGTCTTTGCCATGGTTAAAAAATATTGCCATTTGAACGGTTTTTGATAGTATTTTATTTTTGATCGACTACTTTTACATTCTATGAAAAATATCAATCCAAATAAATCATTCCATAATAGTAGCCCAAGAGGGGATTTTGTTAGTAACTTAAGCTTAGTGGGGATCTATAGGATTTTAAATATTAGAAGCTAAAATTAATTTAAGGATGATTAAGAAAACTCTTCGCTTTTCTTCATCTGTTATATTTATTGTTGTTAACATTTGTTATAGCGGCAACTGTTTACAGAACTACATAATCTGTGAAAATTTCAAGTTTCTAATTATTACGGTTCATAAGATAGAAAGTTCGGCATGGTGACAGACGGGCAGACCGACGGCGAAGTTTTAGTAATAGTAACGGAACCCTAAAAATTGGTGAAGCCGTTTCAGAGAAGTTTTGTTAATACACTGACACGAGAATTTTATATTTGAGAAAAAAATATTTAATATTTATTTTTTTAAGGTGTCCGGGTTCCAATGCACAAAATCGTGGCAAATATAACTCTTTAACGCATTACCATTAAATTAACCATTCGGAATTCGATATTCTGACTTATGACTCCAATGGAAGCGAACGCGGTAAATCAAGATAAGGTCGGCCAGCTATGCGGATGGGCGGCCCATTAAAATGCCAGTAATATGCCAACTTCAATTGCAATGAAATAGTTCCGAACTAAATGATACGAGCCACTGACGTACTGTTCGTGCGTCGAAGACCAGTGACGCCAGCGACGAAAATCGTATGGCGTCATCCGCGACTCCCCCCGCCCCCGCTTGCTCTTACACAAATCACACGGGAATTAGGATCATGGATTTTTCCGGGATGACAACTATGTCAATTTAATGTAGAATAGATTACCCTGACTGCTACTTCCAGATAGATTTAGATCGATTTCCATTTTCCATTCCAAATCAACATCTGTATCCATATGAATGAATTATTCCACTTGGTTTAGTTTAAGTTTTGGTTTCTTTTGTCAATTTAGGTTGGTCTTTAAAAGGTTTATAACTGTGTTTTTCTTTATTTTTATTTTTTTATTCGTATTATACCACAGGCAAAACAATAAATAACCTACCCGTGGAATCTCTGTGGAGTAGGGAGACCACTGGGCCACGGTCAACAAACGTTCTAAGATTGCTTGTGGTAGGTAAGCTTATCTAGAACGAAAATCCAAAAATGTTTGGAAATGACGTCATATCCGATAGTAAAACAAATCAGGTGACTCCCGAGTAGATATTACTTATCTGTCATTCTTGTACACTTGCATTTCGTTCTATACTGCAATCTTTTTAGGGTTCCATACCAAAATGGTAAAAATGGAACCCTTATGGTGAGACTTTCTCCGTCCGTCCGTCCATCCGTCCGTCTGTCACACTCGATTATTTCAGTAAGTGTAATAGTTATCGAGCTAAGGAATAGTTATAGACAATAGTGACCCAACGCCATTGCAACCATAAAACATTGAAAATCGATTTTATTTTTATTTAAAAGGGGGGGAAACCAGGTCGTCACAATTTCAAAATGAGATAACAATATTGAGTTAGTTGAAAGGGCGTTACTTGTGTATTTTAAAACCAATTTTTATTTATTTTTATGCCTAATAGTTTTTGATTTATTGAGCAAACTGACGAAAAAATACCCTTATCTCCGAAGTATATCGTTCAAAAAATCTGAAATAATTATCATCAATAGACATTAACGTATATTTTACAGGAAAAATAAAATCAACTCTCTAGCTAGTATAATTTTTTTGATATCAACAATAAACCTCTGAATGCTGTTCGCCAACAAATGTACCTGCTTGAAAATTATACTCGTAAATTCAATAAACAAAAGTGATTCTTTTTCCATTTACTTCTTTTATAGTATGGAACCCGCGGTGCGCGAGGCCGACTCGCACTTGGCCGGTTTTTGATCAACTCGTTTTTAACTATTTAGGCAAGCGCTTGACTGTGACACACCTGATAGAGTGTGATGATACAGTCTAAGGTCTATCTAAGGAGCGCGCTTGCCTAGGAGATGCCTATTCACTCTTGATTTGGAGGCGCCCAAGTTGTAGGTGCTAGGAAAGTAGTTGTGCCTGATAGGGTATTCTAGACCTTATAGATAAGACCTTAAGGCTACAGCTGTAGTTTGTTACCTAGTTGTTTTAGGGTAAACTATGAAGGGTTAACAAACATACATACACTCATAATATAATAATGACCATGGATGTATGGATTCATACCAAGCTGATTCAAATCCAAACCTTATTTTTGAATACACTACGGTTTCCACATTAACGCCTATCTTTTTTTCCATTAACATCTGAAATCCAAAGTTATAGGTAAATAAATAAATTGTACCTCATAAAATCTGTATATCCATTGAAAAGAAAGTATCTTCTTTAATGCAAAATTAAATTTCGGATTTAAAAAACAAATTCCTAGTGCCAACCGTTCCTACTCATACTTCAATTTCCTAGAATATTTTGGTTTCGGTTCCTGAGAAAACTGATTGCTTTGGTCATTCTTCTTTTCGCCTTTAAACTAATTATAGTGACGGGATAAACTTACTTATATGTTCAAACATTACTTACTGGATTTTACCGGCGGATTTGCATACTTTTGAAAAACCTATTTAATACAGTATTACGTAAGCTACCTGCTAAATCGGATTTTACACTCCCAGATTCATCGTTGCCCAGCCTACTTAATACGTTTTATCTGCAGATTCAACCTTTTTACAGTATAACGAGTAAGACCCGGTTTTCACCAGCTGTGTTTGAGTAACCAATCAGATTTCGTCATTTCGACATCTCCTCTTCCCTCAGTTTCGGAGATGTCAAAATGACGAAATCTGATTTGTTACTCAACATAGCTCCGCTCCGCTCCGCTTTGGTGGAATCCGGGCCTAACAAGAGAATTAGATCGCTGGTGCCCGATTGCATGTTTTGCAAGCTCTTCTCAATACGACAGGGTCCTTACAGCTGTAAGGACCCTGTCGTATTGAGAAGTATTTAAATTTTACTAAGCTATTAACCACAGTTTACTTAAACATGGTAATGCTGTACTTTTTTTTGACAGATGACAAGATGATGGAGTTTTCGAAAAAGAGGGATACCTACCATGACTGTGCTACTAAGTAAGCCGTGGCTAATGGCTTTTTAAACTCTGGTCTAAATTATAAGAAAAATACTAGCAGGGTTGATTTAATCGCCAAGTCGTTGGCACTTTTACGTTAAACTAATAACTGTAGCTGAAGCGCATCCTTATTACTTACGCTTTGAAAAAAAATTAAAAAAAAAATCTGGGACTGACTTTTCCGATCACAAAAAAAATCACGTGACTTCAGCGGCTTTGAATTCAGTTTTCTGTTACAAGTGAAAATCAAATGTAGCTTGTTTTGTTGTAATATTGGCGGAGCTTATTGAACTTAGGAAAGAACGTTGGTGGCATCAGTCCCCAAACTGACCTATCTATCTATCCTGTGGCGCTACAGCCCCTTGTGGGCCCTGGCCTCCTCCCCAAACTGACCACTGCGGTTTTATAAATCAGTGCGTAAAAAACGAATGAGACTAAAGTCATCATACGAATAAAACAATGAAATATATTATTTGAATGCATTTATTTTCCAGTATTAAGTTTCAAAATTTATAGTAGTAAGTCATTGTGCTTAACACCAGAAGTTGCGAATACATAATATTATTACATTAATTAGTTATTATACAAAATTAACTTTTAATTACTTTAAACTGAGGCGTTCCATAGTTTTCGTGAGGAATGCCTTGACTAGTAGAAACCAGACTGGAATCAAAAGTTGATTCTGAAAGTGAACTTTCGGAACCTAAATCGGCCTCGACATTGCTAGATTCTGAACCAACATTTGTAGAGCTGGACCCAGAGTCAGAACTGTAGGTGCTTGAACTTGTGAACTTGCTAGAAGAAGATTCACTACCGCCAGAGGATCCAGAACCAGAATCAAAGCTACCGGATCCGAATCTGTTTGAAGTGTTTAAGCTATTAAGGGGCACAGGACTAAAAGTAGAACTTACAACCTTGTACGTTGAAGGAATGTTTTCGAAACTTACAATTACAGGCGTCGACACTGCGGAACTACCTGAATTTAAACTACTGCTGAATCCAGAGCCACCCGAGGATGATCCAGAGACTAAACCAAGGTTACCAGAACCATAGCCGGGAGTGCTAGAACTGATTTCGTAACTATTACCAGATGAAACAGTGCTTGCTTGATTAGGTACATTATTAGTTTCTAAACTACTTTGGGAACCAAAAGTAGAAGAACCTGATCCAAAGCTTACACTAGGCTTGTAGGTTGCAGAATTTACAGAGGTCACCTGGCTACCAAACGAGGAACCACTGCCAGACAGTGAGTTTGTACCTGATCCAGAGCCAACCCCATTAGATGGTATAATAACAACATTAGATGATGGAATAGGGACAGGAGTGGAGCTGACTGTATTCGATCCAGTCGTGGAGCTACTTTCATAAGAATAACTACCGCTGTTTGATCCTGAGCTAGGTTTTGAGGTTAAACCACTGCCATAAGCAGAGCCAAAAGATACGCTAGGTTTTGTACTGTAGGTGTTGACAAAGTTATAAGTACTTGGTTTTGAATCTACTTTGTAGTTAGACCCATATGCGGAACCACTTCCATACGAATAGCGGCCACTGTTTAATCCAAAGCTAGGCTGCGAGCCCAAGCTACTGCTTGGTACAGTGCTAAAAGAAACGCTAGGTTTTGCGTTAAGAGTGCTAACATAATAATTGCTAGAACCCGCATTGCTACCTGGTTTTACATCTGAATTATAATCAGATCCAGAAGTGGAGCTACTTTCATACGAATAGCTGCCGCTGTTTGATCCAAAGCTAGGTTTAGAGCTCAAACCACCTTCTGAGACAGTGCTGAAAGAAACACTAGGTTTTGTGCTAAGAGTGTTGGCATAGTTATAGTTAGAGGATACGCTGCTACTTGGTTTTGCATTAATGGTACCTGAAGACAAAGTGCTGCTAGTACCTTCACTGCCGGTAGTATCTGAGCTCGAACCAAAACGATTTTCAAAAACAGAAGAAAATTTGTTAGATGACAAATTACCACCCGTACCAAATGATGTGCTACTAGGAGTTGTAGAAGAAATTGATGATCCGAAAGAGCTACCAGAAGTGGGATATTTACCAAAAAAACTTCCTGAAGGGCCAGAAGAGAAACCAGTCGAAACCGTGTTAGGGATGCTGCTTATTGAAGAAGATTCTATTGAACTGCCAGTCTTATAGCCAGAAGTGCCGCCGGAAATGCCAGAGAAAGATGCCGATATTCCACCCTTGTTGTAATCATTCACAATGCTGTCAATGAGATATTGAGAATCTTGTTTATCATTGTATTTAATGAAGAATACATCAGGTTTAGTTGGCGCCTTCGATTCGAATTTAGGAAGTACGATATTCTTAGCATCCTCAGGCTTCTTGACAAGAACATATACAATGGTCTTTTCTTCATTTTGCTGTGGAACTGGAATAACTTGAGGTACTGCAGGTTGTTGAGTTGGTGCTTTGATAAAAATGATCTTATAATGTTTTTGTGGGGGTGGTAGAACTATTTGAGGCCGTGGCTTTAGTGGCTCAACTTCTTCTGGCGCAGCATGTACATAGAAGTGTTTGAATACCTGAGCTGGCTGTTGTTGTATTTGGTTGTAGTAATCTTGGTAATTCTGAACAGCGGCATTTTGGTACTGGCTTGACGAAATAAATTGGTTAGCAGCACTTGCCGATTGGTAGTAGTTTCCTATGTTATCGAGAGCACTAGTATCAACGGTCTGATAGGAGCCCTGATTTTGTCCAAATCCTGGATAGTATGTACCTTGTTGATTAGAATTTGATCCAGAGCCAAATGTATAGTCCACTAACTGATAGTTACCCTGGTTCTGTCCATAAGTAGCTCCTGGATAATATGTACCAAAATAGGACGGTTGTTGTTGTTGTTGTTGGACATAATAGTTTGTGTTTGAGCCCGTTAATCCAGCTGCATTGGACCCGCTTCCAGATATGCTGGATCCAAAACCTGCTCCTCCAGTACTGCCAACTGTATTATAGTTAGAACTAGAGCCCGATTCGTATTTAGTACTTAAAATCGAAGGATTGGCTACTTTATAACCAGATCCAAAATTCACTCCAAACTTCGGCGAGTTGCTAGAACTAAAGGCATTATAGTTATAGCCCGTATTAGCACCTGAACCTTGTCCTTGTCCAAATCCAGATGAGCCGCTTGAACTTTGTCCAAAAGAAGAGGAAACCTCTTTGGTTCTTTGACTAAAGGTTGTAGGTATAACTGATCCTTGCCCGAAGGATCCCGTTGATCCACCTTGACCAAAAGAGCTAGAAAATCCTTTGGAGCCTTGGCTAAAAGTCGTAGAAGGTACATATGAGCCAAAAGACCCAGTACCAGTCGAACTTTGTCCAAAGTTTGAGGTTGAACCTAATCCTTGACCGAAGGTTCCACTGCTAAATCCGGAGCCGCTGCCAAAGGATACAGCGGGACGTGAAGTGGTGTAGTAACCTTTGTTAAAGTTATTGAATTGAGTCGATGAAGCACCGAAGGGATAGCTTGGTTTTTGGTATTGGTAACCAAGCCCAACATCCGCAACTGCCACGCCTAGCGTCAGCGCTAACACCTGTAAATAAACAAAGAAGAATGGTAAAGGTGGTATCAAGTTTTGTAATCAACAAAAACCAAAATGTTTTAGGAAAATAAAACAGTTTTTTTGAAGAACCATCGGCATTAGGAATTTGTTTTTAAAAGTCGGGAATATAATTTTGCATACAAAAAATTACTTTCTTTTTAATTCACATTTCCTGTCATACAGATTTTATTGAGAAGTACAACTTGTTTATTTTCTTATAAATTCAGAATCCGGATGTTAATTAAAAAAGCTGAGTTTGTTGTGGGCTTCTTCTCAGTGTAGGGCGCGTTCGAACCCTCGTAAACTTAGCTTTAAGTCGACTTCTAGTTATCACCATACATATGCGACTTATATCATATTAACTTTTTACAAGAGCCTATACGTTAGGCCTATGTGAGGTAAAGATATTTTGACTTTGACTTTGGAAATATATATTGTAGGAGTTAATGTGGAGACAGTAATTTATAAAAAATAAGGTTTGGATTCAATTCAGCTTGATATGGGATTCCATTCATAAATGGTCGTTATACTGAAAATTAAAGTTTCTGAGATTAATCTAACCATAGATTTATAGTAGACCGTCGCTCGCGCTCCGGCTAAATCACAGATATGGATAAATAGAGCCCTTTCTAACAACGACAACTCCGTGAGAGCGGCAACTTGTTCTTGTAGTGTGAGTATGTCAATTTGAAATTTGTATGGTGCGCGGATGCTAGTGTGCTTGAAAAATTGTGTAGCGACGGCTCGGATTTGTCAAATTAAGCAAAATATTATTTGGCGCATATTTGAAGTCGCGAACCTCTCGAGAAGAGCCTCTTGGACTTCTATGAATCTAACGATACCTTAACTGTCAAAATTCATTCATCCGTTGGGAAGATACGAGGTAGTAAAATTACAAGTAGTACAAACATACAAGATACGCGCGAAAAACATAACTATTATGCTTGGCAGTAATAAGTTTTAAATCACATACCAAGGAATAAATCGCTCTCGATTTAATTCCATAAAACGGCAACAGAGGAACATAAAGTGCAACAAAAGTGAAAGAAATTCTTTCTCACAGAACAATGACCTCATATTCTTTGGTAAGTCTAACAAAATGTTACAGGACTGGTTTAATAACTCCCGGATCGGGCTTCGGGCCTCGAAAGTGAAAATAGGTTAGAAAGTGATTATTATATATAAAACAGGAAAAAAGTTCTCGAATATAACAGCTGAAGTTGATTTGAAAACATTTTAAAAAGTTGTCGAGTACCTATTAACAAGATACAGCGATTGATTTTTAGCGCCCATTAACAAGATATACCAACGGGATTACGGGACTCTATACGTTTCTCATTCTGGAGCCCTGAACACTAATGGCTTGGGCCTTGGTGGCCTCAGTTTTTTTATTATTTTAAGTGTTTTCTTATACGCGACCGAATGGCGTAGCGGTAGCGATCCTGCCGTTTGCGTCGGAGGTCGTGGGTTCGATTCCCACAACTGCAAAATGTTTGTGTGATGAGCATTAATGTTTTCTAGTGTATTTTAATATATTACTATAATAATAATACGTATATTTATCAGTTATCAAGTACCAATTTGTAGCTAGATTGTGATGTGTGTAATGTTCTACTCGTAAAATATTTATTTAATTGTCTTTTTTTTAATTAAACACGAGAGAATTTAAACTTCATATTTCATACATTTCATATGTTTTTCATTCTAATATATATCGTAACAGTGATTGTAACCAAACTCGTCGAAAACTGCGTCGATTTTTATGAAACCTTTTGTTTACATTCGGTAGGTCTAAGAACAAAACAACGTTTGCAAATAATTCTCGTATCACAACTACCCCGAAACGGCATGATCGGTTTGTATGTTATTTTTTGTGTTGGTATATTTGGTAGATCTGTATGATCTGTGGGACGTAAACTAGATTTTGCTATATGTGTAAACTAGCTGACCTGGCAAACGTTGTTTTGCCCTTAGGGGTAGTAAAAAATAGATAAATTGAGATTTAAACTATCCTATCTCTCAAGTTGGATCGAACTGCACATGGTGTGCGAATTTTATTATAATCGGTTAAGTGGTTTAGGAGTCCATTGAGGACAAACATTGTGACACGAGATTTATATATATTAAGATTTTTACTCGTTATAAATGAGAAATAATTTAAATGGCTAAACTACGTTTGTCGGGTCAGCTGGTATTATGTAAAGTTATCATCATCACTGGTAACACGAGCCTCGTTAGAGTTTCATAAGATGACGTGAACTCTCAAATCTTTCTTTTGCTATTGCGCAAGTAAACCTTGAAATTGAGACAAGATCAACGAACTTGAGACGGGTTAACATATTTTTATTACTTAATATTATTAATTTACAAAAATAATATACATTTAAAAAAATGGAAAATTTAATGAACTAAGCATGAAAAACCGGTACCGGATGTTTATGGATATTTAAATAATGGTAGGTCACTCCTCGGTCACTCAGTTCTTCGCAAATCTGACATAATAATAATTTATGTCAGGTCAGCCCATGTCAGCCTTTATTTTGAAGTAACGAATAAATTACTTTTAAGCCCATTTGCGAAAACATCGGTTAGCGTGTTAACTCTGAGTTACCACGCTGCCGCTGGCCAAGGTTGAAATTGTTAAAAATGTCCAATGATAGTTGTTAACTCTGGTTTACAATTAATTTATCTAAATATTTAACCCGCGGTTTAGCGCAAGCCTTACCCGTTAAACTATTCATAAAACTGTCAGGCTGCCCAGTTCTTTTCGTAGAATCGTAGATAAAAATGTATTTACTAGATTAATCAACAGAACATAATAATTATTATTTGCTTGAAAAATCTTTGTATATAGATGAGTAATAACTGCCAATATTTCAAGTTAGGTAGCGCGAGGCTGATAACATTAAAAAAAATTAATGTGCTAATTCCGTGTTCAAACTTGGCATTTAGTTAGTGAGGCGTTAATTTTAACAGCAAATATTTTAAATATTATTCGTTTGATGCATGTGTTATTGCGGAAATCCTTGATAAGTAATCAATGAAACAGCAATAAAAAATAATATGTGTCTTACTGACTGACTGATCTACTGAATTAAAGAAATTAATTCTTTGATCGATATAAAAAACAATTAAATTCTATTATTTAAGGTGTTTCATTCAAATTCAAAATTCATTTAGTTTTAATAATTGACTAACTAAATACAGATTGTAGGTTTATGGCAATAAATTTTGCGGGAATAATATTTATGCTCTTAATAGAAACTTTGTTCGGATATTCCTCTCGTACACACTCACCTCATATTGGTTCCCGAAATATATTTTTTTGCAGTTTCCCAGATTTCACAATATTTTAGTGGCGACGGCACCCTACGGCGCGGCTGTATAAATACATAATAATATTTCTTTACGTGATGCACGGAATGATCGTTTCTGTCATCTGTCCGTTCGACTGTGCCAGGTCTGTCCATCGTGCTTTACGGATAACAGTTACAGATTACAGACCTATTGTGAGTTTATAGAGAAACTATTATATCTATATAAAGTTACAATTAATAAATCTGTAAAGTACATCGAGTTGTGTAACATTTATATCGATGGTAAAGTAAAGTAAAAAAATTCTAGCACGTTTTTTTAAATCAATAGTTGGCAATTTTAGACTCGAGGTATTTATTGTGGGCATTGGACTCTTTAGTGCAGCAAAGTAAATCCTTGTTCGTATCAAGGTTTGGGTAAGTTCGTATAGTGTGCCCGTAGCTAAACCTTTTAAGTCCTAATTATTTCATTTTATTTTTAATACAAAAAATGTTATTAAATTTAGATAAATAAAATTAAGCAACCCTAACTGTAATATCAACAAACCTCATATATCATTTTCATTATTCCCAGTTCATTGATATTGAACCAGCTGCTTATGGATGTCACTTAAAATTTATGGTAGATTGAACACTCTTATAGTTCCCTCAGAATGAGCTACACTTCTTCAATATTTTTTCATGCATCTATACATCGTTCCCTACTTTAGGCTTTCGGCTAATTAGGGAAATTAATTAATAATATAACCAAGTATCTAAGTAATGTTAAACCATCTTAAGCATTTTATATTATGTTAGGAGCTACTTAGATCTTATAGGTTTGCATCAAACACCTCCATTAAATAGGTCATTTGTATGAATTGCTATTAGCTTTTATGAATATTAAGTTTTTATTAATTATACCTATATCTTTTAAATATCGGATCTATTTTTAAGGCAAATAGTCAATAAAGTTGTGGTCAAAATGAGCGGTCAAGGCTGACGGCTATCGGCTATTTATCTCTTTACAAAATAAAGAATACAGGATATTGAAATTAATTCGTTAAGAGTATTGAAGAAGTGACCTTCACATATTTCCACGGTAATCTTTGAGCATCCGTGAAATGCTGCTACTTAAGGCGAACTCAACAGGTCTGCCCGCGAAATTCAAAATTTTCGTGGTTTTTTGCAATTTGTACGCTATTACACATAATAGGCTTATGGCAGTCATAATGCGAGAATGGCAGTTACTTCTTTACATGTTTATATTAAAATTTTTGCATAAAAATGTCTATCCTAAGAAATTAGTCCGAGTAAAGAGTTTTAAGTGAGCAACTCGCAAATCTCGGATTAATTTCTTTAAATCGACACTTTCAAGCAGAGATTTTTGTATAAATACGTGAAGATGATCTTGGAATTATCGCAATTTGACTGCCATAAGCCTATTACGTCTTATCAGCTTAAAAATCTCCAAAAAACCACAAAAAAATTGAATTTCGCGGGCATACCCGTGGTGTGCTCCTTAAGGGTATTCCCATATACATATTTCGCTCAAATTACGAGTGGTTTTACTACAAACTTTTATAAACATACTACGAGTAGCTTGTACCTATAAACATACTAGCTTTCGTGCACGGCTCCGCCCACGTGAAATTCGGGTTTTCACAAATCCCGATGGATATTTGAATTTACCTTTTCCGTTCCCGCTCCCTATTCCGACTTTTATACCTACTTTCAAGAAAGTTTGCTAGCAACCTACCTATCGCAGTAGAAAATTCGAGGTTTTACAAATGCATCAATTGTAGTTTTCGTTCAAACTAAAACAATGGTTATTTCTGAGAATCTTTTGAGAAACTAGGTATATACATTCTTTTAATATCCTTAAGTTCGGTTATTTTTTTAGGGTTTCGTACCTTAAAAGAAAAAATAACGGAACTTTTATAAGATCGCTTTGTTGTCCGTCTATATGTTAAGACACCTTATTTCAGTAAATATTAAAGATATCGACATGGAATTTGGATTACTCATTGTCATTGCAGTGATAAAAATTGAAAATCGTTTTTATTTTTAATCAAAAATGGGGGAAAACCCGTACCGAGGGTTCCGTAGGTACTACTATAGAATAAAAAAAGAAAAACCATAAGTATCAATTTTCTTACCAAACCGCAAACTTAACTTTGTTTTTTTGAGGCTAATTGTAAATACATAAAAAAATCAAAAAAAAAATACCAATAAAAGTATAATAGATACTTACAGAGTTAATTTTATTTTTTCCATAATATAATTTTAATTACGATTAATAGGAACTAATACATTAGTTCCTATTAATCGTAATTGTTTCAGATTTTTCGGTTGGTAAACTTCGAATAAAAGGGAATAAGTACGTAGTTTGTGAAATACGTGATAATCATTTAGTTGTTTTGACAATAGGCATCATATTGCTGATATTATATTAATATATATATAGCTGCTTGTGCTGATTCACTGACTGACTGATTGATCACCTCTCCTGAACAATTTTGTATGAAAAAATTTTTTTTCAATTACCATTTCGTATAGAAGAGAAAAATTCATTCGGAGGAAAAATACGGAGAGAGCTGATGATTGAGGATTTCGGAGACGGATGAAGAGCACAGCCAAGGGTATTGGAGATAGGTGGGGGGTGCTCGACCAAATGTCATTTGAAACGTCATCCAATTGCCAGTGAGCTGAAAAAAAATTCAAAATGGCGGATTCAAAATGGCCGCCATTCGAATTTCGCCGATATCTCGGAAAGTATAAAAGATAGAAGAATAGTATCTTGACAAGAGGTGATCAGGACTCGAAGGTCTACGTGATGAATAGAAAAAAAAATCCAATATGTCGGATTTTTTTTTTGCCATAGATAATGTATGGCGAAATTTGAAAGATTTTTTTTAAGGGCGGGAAGACAGCACGCGGGCCACATGTGGCCCGCGCCCCCACGCGCCCTACTAGTTAATATATATATAGCTGCTTGTGCTGATTCACTGACTGACTGATTGATCACCTCTCCTGAACAATTTTGTATGAAAAATTTTTTTTTCAATTACCATTTCGTATAGAAGAGAAAAATTCATTCGGAGGAAAAATACGGAGAGAGCTGATGATTGAGGATTTCGGAGACGGATGAAGAGCACAGCCAAGGGTATTGGAGATAGGTGGGGGGTGCTCGACCAAATGTCATTCGAAACGTCATCCAATTGGCAGTGAGTTGAAAAAAAATTCAAAATGGCGGATTCAAAATGGCCGCCATTCAAATTTCGCCGATATCTCGGAAAGTATAAAAGATGGAAGAATGGTTTCTTAACAAGAGGTGATCAGGACCCGAAGGTCTACGTGATTAATAGAAAAAAAAAACCAATATCGCGGAATTTTTTTTTTCCATAGAAAATGTATGGGGAATGTTGAAGAGACTAACAGTTGGTAATTATGCAAGGTTGTGATGCGGTTTTTCGTAAAGTTACTAGAGAAAAATATGGAGAGAGCTGATGATTGAGGATTTCGGAGACGGGTGAAGAGCATAGCCAGGGTATCGAAGATAGGTGGGGGGTGCTCGACCAAATGTAACTCGAAACGTCATCCAATTGGCAGTTAGCTGAAAAAAAATTCAAAATGGCGGATTTAAGATGGCCGCCATACAAATTTCGTGTTGTTCTATCTCGGAAAGTATAAAAGATAAGAGAGTGGTTTCTTGGCAAGAGGTGATCAGGATCTCAAGTTCTACGGGATGCATGGAAAATAATTCACTGTGGCGGAATTTATCTTTCCTTGGAAAATATACTTACTATGAGAAGAGACAATGATCTAGGATTTGGATGATGATTGAGGAGCACTGTCATGGTTTTAAAGATAGTAAAGGGCTGTTTGAACAAAAAATACGCTGAACCTCATCCAATGAGGTTCAGCGTATTTTTTTGTTCGAACTGCCCTTAACTATCTTTAAAACCATGACAGTGTTCCTTGGTAATTTTTTCAGCTTACGGACGGCGATACCGTTATGGGCGGGAAGACTGCACGCGGGCCACATGTGGCCCGCGCACCCACGCGCCCTACTAGTTAAATATATATTCGAGGCACATAAGTAACTGAGACTATAACCATTAAAATATTCACAATATCCTATGTCATCTTTAAACGAGCAATTTATGTATATATTTATGTATATGTATTTCTATATAATCCGAATCTGGGAAACGGCTCGAATGATTTTCATGAAATTTAGTATACAGGGAGTTTTGGGGGCGAGCAATCGATCTAGCTAGGATTCATTTTAAAAAATTACAGATTTACCAAAAAAATGTGACTCCTGCTGCATGACTATTAGTGCATAGATATAGGCACTACCGAGCAAAGTTCGGTCACCCAGATATTAATAAATTAATGCAAAGTCTAGTTTTTATAATTTATAGTAGAATGTAATACAAAGAATATTTTATTTAAAAACATTAACTACCTGCATGTTAAAGCTTAGCTTTACTTTTATTACGGTTTTAATCAATGTAAGTTATGTATATGATTTATAGTGCTCACGCGCGAAGTTTTTTAATTTAGATGTAGGTACCAATATCGATGCTCCGAATCCGAAATATCATTTGGTAATAAATTATTATAGTTTGTGTTTTATAATATATTCTTAAAAACGAGTCTTTATAAGGTTACCGAGGACTTTTTATACCTACTACGATACGGATGCAATCAGGATCCGAAAGCGTCGCATTGAAAAGTTCATTTTCATTAAATTTATAAATGCCATATTCCTTCTATATTATGTTCACGCACAAGATTCTTTTACCTTTCTGATTTGATGTAGAACTATGTTGAGGTGGATAGATGAGACCCGCCAAAATTCAGTTTAGCTTTTCGTAAACAGTAGCCTAATTAAACATATTAGGGTTATGGGAATAAATTTTGCGCAAATAACTTTTATACGTCAATATATAAAAAAATCTGTAGATGTCGAATTTTTGTACAGTGAAAAATAAAATCAGCCAAGTGCGAGTCTCTGAACTGATGATTTCGTACTATATTACAATATAATATATTGTGTATTGTAAATGTGAAAGTTTGTGAGTTTGTGAGTTTGGATGTTTGTTACTCTTTCCCGTCGCATCTACTAAACCGATTTGGTTGAAATTCGGAAAATAGGTAGCTTATAACCCGGATTAACACATAGGCTACTTTTTATCCCGGAAAAATCCATAGTTCCCGTGGGATACTCAGAATACCAAATGTTCTAGAGCAATCTATAGCTACATCTATAGAAAGATTGTTCAAGCAAACTTGCTTGAAAGCTTGCTTGGGTTCTATGTTCCCACGGAATCTGTAAAAAATGTAAATCCACGCGGGATAAATATTCCTTCATAATTACTGAACTGATTTGGCTGAAATTTGAAATAGAGATAGATTATATCCTGGGTTAATACGAAGCCTACTTTTCATCCCGGAAAAATCCATGGTTTCCGCGGAAAAACTCACTCCTAGCAGCAATGTGAGAAATCCACGCGGGCGAAGCCGCGGGCAAAAGCTAGTACCTATTACAATAAGTTAAACCATAAGAATCACTTTTTTTAATGAGCCGCAAACTAGACTTTGTTTTTTAAAGTTCATTGCTAATATCAAAAAGATACAGAGTTAATTTTATTTTGCCCGTAAAATATGTATATTAATCCCTACTTATCATAATAATTTCAGAATTTTCGATTGGTAAACATCGGGGATAAGGGGGGAAACAGTATTTTTTTTTGACAGTTAGCTCATTAAATCAAAAAATATACGCCATAAATATAAATAATATCTGTTTTAGAATATAAAGTAAGGCCTTTGCATATGATACCCGACATAAATCAGTTTTCTCTCTTTTTAAATAAAAATAAAAACTATTTTCAATTTTTATGATTGCAATGACTGTGGGCCATCATTACGTACAACTATGTCGATATCTTTAAAAGTTACAGTAATAATGGGTCGCGACACACACACGATAGACGGACAACAAAGTGATATATGATAAAGGTTCCGTTTTTTTTCTTTTGAGGTACGAACCCTAAAAATGCTAAAAACCGAGTCAGGGGAATGTAAAAACTAAAATACGGAGATTTTTTTATTTTTTTTTTGTTCTCTGTTTGTCTGTTTGTACGGGCTCATCTTTGAAACGGCTGGACCGATTCAAATAAATGTCCCGGTCAAGATAAAGGATACTTAATAAAAACTTTGCTCAAAAATACTTATTTGCTTCGTATTGGTTCCCAATACCTCCAAAACTGCAGAAAATGATCTTTCGTGAAGCATTATGCTGCGAATGGGAATGTTTTAATGAAAAAATGTAGCTATGGTACATGTTTTTCATTGCTGATTATTCTGTAATTCATTGGTGATTATTTGCGCAAAATTTGTTGCCCGAAACCTACAATTTGTAGTTTGTCTAATATTTTGGAAAACTAAATAAAATTAAATTTTTGCGTGGTAATTAGCCGAATTTTTATTTAAATGAACTAAAAAAGTCTTTTCACTTTAGGTATAGAAATTTTAGTCTGTTCGAAAATCTCTATTGTTTATCTGCAGGGCGATCGGCTAAAAATATATCAATCATTAAATAACTGTATCAATGTCAAAACACGGGTGTTGACCAATCACAATGCTTGAAAATCACGTTTTGACATTGCTACAGTTATTTAATGATTGATACAATTTTAGCCGATCGCCCTGCTGATATTTGTAAAAGAAACTTGTAAATTAATTTCGCAAAGCAAATCAGTCGCGTACATAAAGCTCTTGTAAAAATACTTATTAATACTAAAATAGGTAATAATATTATTACGAAAATATTAAAACTAGAGGATCCGACACACGTTGATCGCAGCGCTTTTATTAGGGTCCAGTTGAAGATAATAATTATTTAAAAACCATCACTATATTTTTTTATATATTTTACGCAAATAATTAAAAAAGTACACTGAGTTTATGATGTTAAGTATTATTGTTCCTTTAAAAATATTAAAAGCTTTTTTATTTAAAAAAAAACATCAGAAGTCTTTTGGAAAATAGGCACTGTCTCAAATATATGTACATCGGTACATTGATAGGTAAAAATAGGTTCTAATTTTAATATCTGTGTCAAGTCTTACTATCGAGGAGTTCCCTAGACGGGACCCAAACTTGAGTGCGATCACCATGTATATCTTATTATTGCTTTTATCGGGATAAAATCATAGACGTCAAATATGATCATGATTCCATAAACATCCACATAAATTCATCGAAACTCATCGAAACTCAACAAACATTAACACTTCATCACCATAGGATCAGAAAAATTGGTTTTAATTCAGTTCGAAAGATTTAGCCACGCAAGACACAGAGTTCTCACTTAGTAACTTAGGTACCTAAAAGCTTGTAAAAATAAATACTTAGCGGCCGCATAATTATGACCTGAGAAGTATCATTTTAAAGGTAATATCGACACTTACTCGTAACTTTAACGATTGTTTAAAAATAAATCACACCTAAAGGTGTTTTAAAGCAAACCACCCATGTACTTAGTTATTTTTTGTACATTGCCGTTTGGTGAGCCGGCGCGCGCGCATCCTTATTATACTGGTAAATTGATAATATTATTATGTACGCACCAAAGTCGTGAACATGGTTGATCCGGCGGTCCCTGTGTCACCCACAAACGACCTGAGAATGTGGTCTTGGAGTCGAAATCTCACTTATATACGAGATGAGTCTTTAATGTTCGGCGCGGCAAGTACAAGGTCATGTCACGCTCAAACCGGTAATAGACGAAAGCTCTATGAAAAGCGACGAAAGCTCCCTTTTTTCATAGAGCATAAAGTTGACATACTCGGCATGGGATGTATCTCATGGTGTCTTTGTCCATCGCTTTGTTCCTCACAGTCATGTCACAGTCATCCAATTAATTCAAACAGCACCTACTGACTAAGAGTATCTATTGACATGGTTTTTTATATTGTTTTGAGTACACGCATATCATCTACCAAATTATTCGACTAAACTAAAAACAACTCGCAGAAAATAATAAGTAACGGGATAACCTAGTCTAAACAGATAGTGCCTTTTAGGTACAGGTTCCTCTCTGGGAGGCTACTAGGTACTTTTAGAAGCGGTTATTTTAGAAACTCTAAGTAGAGTTTTACTTGTTGTCAATAAGTATATAATGAAAATCAAGCGGTCTATTGTAGTCGCCACATTTCGCTGCCCAGGGGGAAATAAAATGGGAATCGAACAATAAATAAATGGATTAGTAAATTGTAAATGTTTGCCTGAAAAGCTTCAGACTACATTAACTGTGCCTGAAAGCTCATAAAGCCACAAATAAAAAAAGATTCCGACGAATTGAGAACCTCCTCCTTTTTTTGAAGTCGGTTAATAAATGGGAAAGTAGACCGGTCTACTTTCCCATTTCATTGCACTGCGGTCAGCAAGATGTTGCACCGACACAAACGAAGCTGAGCCGTATCACATCTATGGTGGACAAGCATCGTACCCTTTAAGCCCGGTTTCCACCAAAGCGGAGCTGTGTTTGAGTAACCAATCAGATTTCGTCATTTTGACACCGCCAAAAGTAAGAGGAATGTCGAAATGACGAAATCTGATTGGTTACACAGCTCCGCTCCGCTTCGGTGGAAGCCGGGCCGTTTCAGACTCAGAGAGTGGACTAATTACTATTGATGAACTTTGGCAATAACAATTGTCTGAAACATCAAATAACAGTGTCTTATTAAAAAGTATTTAATCAAAATTTGGAACTACTTAATTATTTCAAATAGAACATGACTATGACTCATTTTTGCGCAAATTGCCATATACGCAAAATGTGTAAGTAATTTGATAATTTGCGAAAACTTTGATAAAATTATAATTTGATGAGGTACAGACAGTTCATTCCACGAAAACGCACTCCACTCCTTTACAATCGCTTATGCTTATGGCATCCGTGAGGAGTTAGGAAGGAATGGGGCGCGTCTTCATTGACGAATCGAAAACGATTGATTGAACGATATAATCTAGGACCAATCTCTTCTTTCTTTTTTTGACGATCTTCGTGGCGCAGTTCCTTTAGAGGGTTCCTTGTTCAAATCCCAGCACAGAATAGTTTGTATTTTTTTAATTTACTTCATCATCAGTCTTAGCGTCGATCGGTGCACGTACGGTCGAGTTTAGAGTTATCCGCGAAAGACGGGACTGTGCCTGGCCTGTCCCGCATGAGACATTTAATTTTGCTTAAAAAATCGGGACGTCCCACCAAAATCGGTCTGGCAACGCTTCTACCACCATGCCACTACCATACCATGATGCGCCACTCTACTTCACGTATGAGAGCGCAGTCAAGTACTAACTTAAAGTGTGTAAATAATAATTGATCAAGTGCGAGTCGGACTTAAGCACTTAGGGTTCCGTAACTACTATCAAGACCCATTCTAAACACCCCCATAAACTAAAATCAAAAACGAATAAAAAATCACATTTGTTGTAATCAGCTCCTCTTTATTTTATTTTTTCATTTTAATTGAACTATTTATTTTTAAAGCAAATATAAACTAAATATTATCTGAATAACTTGTTGCCGTTAGCAATATCGACAAGAAACAAGCAAAAAATAACGTTTGTTGTATGAGAGCCCCATATTTATTCTCTTTTATTATTTTTTAGTATTTGTTGTTATAAGCGGCAACAGAAAATTCTCGGAAAATTTAAAGTAAAAATAAAATCAAAATTTCTTTATTTCACATAGGCCTAACTAACAGGCTGTAAAACGTCATTTTATGATATTTGTCGCTTATGTTATCTGACGTTTTTCAATTTACATTCTAGTAACTGGTTGAGACATTGATCTATAGTGACATGGCAGCCTGGACAGGAATGGGTAAATAGTAAAAACGGGCGGACGGCGAAGTCTTAGTAAATGGAATCGAATATGTAATATTACTAACGTAATAGTAATAGAAAGGTAATAGGGTCCCATTTTTTACCCTTTAGGTACAGAACCCTAAAAACCCTAACGTATACATCAAACACCCGTCTTCTTGTGTCGAGGGTTACAAGCTTAGTCACGCACATAATATTCGCTAAGTAAGTATCCTTGCGAATTTGACGAAAAACATCCTAGCGCGAACCAAGGTCTTATTAATTGCTACATGAAATAAATAAATTAACAATCCGGCCAAATACAAGTTGAACTCGCACACGAAGAGTTCCGTACCTAGCATTACACCTAAATATTTTGATAAAAGCAATAATTTTACATCACAAGTTATGTTAACACTAAGTTTCAACAGCTTCAAACAGGATAATTAAATACGTTTTTCTTGACCTTCAAATTATGCTATTAATACAGTTTACACTCATTAAACACGGTTGATAGGAGACAATTTTGCTTAACAATTTTACATACTGTTTATATTAATATTGGATGAGCACAGAACATATTATGAATATTCATAGAATTTGAATAATATGTAAATGAGTGCATTTATGTTCTAAGGATAACGTCTGGAACAGAGTCAGAACGACTATTCTGATGATATTATTAATTTCTATCCAATGATAGATTTCCTATCGATGCTTTAGACTCTAACTTTACTGAAAATTTTTATTATTTTAAATGCTGCTGTTTTACTAAAATGAAATCGGATTTGGAAGCAAAACAATGATATTTTGATTTGCAGTTAAAATATATTTCCCGAGTGCATATAATACGAAACGCTAGTTAATTTCTTTTACCAACCTATAGAATTTAAATGTGAATATCACAATTTACATAAAATTTATCAGTGCCCACAATGGAAATGTACTACTTGTATGTTTATGCTCTACTATTTAAGAAAAAATAAATAAAATTTGAATATTTTGGTGGACTCGTAAAATCTTATTCATCCATTTAACTTCTTTGTATCAATTCGCATTTTTATAGAACTTACAAACTTATATTTCGAAAAATCAAGGATATCATAAAAGTTTATATGCTGTGATTAACGGTGATTGTGCTTTATAAACATTTTTGTAACATTTTGAATAATGTTTTAAATGAAAAATAAAACAGATATTAAAAGAAAAATATTATTATGATAAACTTTGTAATAAAATTATTTTTTTAAATTTTTCAATACCAAAATATCAATTAAATAAAATATCAACTCGTAATTTATTCGCAATTCGATACAAGTACATAAAATTGAAGAATCTGTCTGTAATAACTAAATCGAATCTATAATTCAAAATAACTGCCAAATAATAATTTATTACGTAATCATTATAATAATATTATTATGATTGTTAAAAAAAACAACTTTTTTTTCTGACTGTGGATGTTACATTCGACTTTCAAAAAACGGGTGCAACAACTAGTATGCGTGATCTATAGTATACCCATAATATGTTATTATCTAACTGATTATCATATTTTCACGGACGGACCTTGACACCAAACGTATTTTGTTCAATATTTAGGATTATTGATGCCGCATTGATATACTATAACATACCTACCTACTGCAGGTACGAAGAATGGGATTTTTGGTACAACGAAGGGACGAACGTCCGATAAAATTATTTTGTATAAGTACCTACTAATTCTAAACCACACAATAGTGGTAAGGGGTCTTTCCCCTGTTTTATCTTTGGGAGATGTAACCTCCATCACTACTCATAAGAATGAAAACACCCAAGTGCGTGTCGGACTCACACACCGAGTGTTCCGTACTACTACGAAAAAGTAAAACCATAGAAGACACTTTTCTTATTATTTTCGCATTAGAGGTACATAATTTATATTGTTAATATCAAAAAAATTTACAAGATAGAAATTTGATTTTAATGTTCCTGTAAAAATTTACGTTAATCCCTATAAATTACAATTGTTTCACATTTTTTCGTTTATTTCAATATATCTTGCAAATGGAGACATCAAGCCAACTGTATTCTGCAATGGGCTATAAAATGATTTTCAGCTAATTCAGTTCCACTTTTTCTTGAGAATTGTGACGTCATCAAGAAAAAATTCTAAATTTACACATCATCTACACAAACACCATTCACAATTTTAATATTCATAGGTTAATACAATTTTCTAACAACAGGGAATTTTAAAATTATTATTCTCACAAAACCTGATTATTTTTTAATTCTTTTTCTTTTCTTTTTTTAAACTAGTTTTAAAGACAAATAATATAATCAGCTTTAAATAGTAACTCTCAAGCCGGTTCCAGTATTAATATATTTTTTTTGTAGGCACATGATGTAAAGTTCGAAATAGGTAAACAACAACAAAGAATGGTTACGTGTTTGATCTTTGCATAAAAATTAACACAATGTTTACACAGTGAAAGACGTGCCAAGACTTTAGCCACGGAAAACCAAAATTTTTTTCTGGTTATCCTTTCATTTACCACATTCCGTTTGAAATAAATCTATTTTGGCTTGCCAACCCCCGTTCGACATCCTAACATTTTGAATTACATCGATAAGTAAAGAAATTTTGAATTTGGGTGATAAAATGGCTTTGAATTGGCTTTGAATGACTTTCTCCAACTACCAAAAATAATAATGATAAATTCTCATTTTTTAAATAACAACATTATTATTAGAGTTTGTCTCTATTTTATTCACGCTCGATGGAATTAACAATTCAGAGGCAATTTATTCGTCAACTCAAAAGTACGAGTAGGTCCCTATATAATTCTTAAAGATACATAATTTATACGTTTAAGTACGTAGCCCCCGCACCTTCCTTCTGTTCTATTTTAGCTCATGACGCAGGGATCTTAAAGTCATGGCTTCAAAATAACATCTACAAATTCAGTTCCGAATGATAAGCGGAAGTGAATTCAATTTCAGTGATTTAAATTTTGACAGACAAATCATTTACAAACATTGCAAGTTAATTGTCCTTTTTTTAACAAGAAAAAACAAACTTTTAGTTTAGTTCGGAGAGTTTGCAAACTTATGACTACAAGTTGGCAAATTCTAGTTGAGCTTTATTGGTTGTCCTAAAATATTGACATCGACTTCAAAAACTAAGTATACTTATTATTAGAAAATTATCCGCCTTCAAAAAACAAACCCACTGAAAAGCACTATTTCAGTGGGTTTGTTTTTTGAAGGCGGTTCCCTTTTTTAAAACAAAAGTCAAGTCCTTTTTTCAAATCAAAGTTCAAGTGCGAGTCAGGTTCGCGCGCTGAGGGCTTCGTAATATCAAGACCAAATCTCAATAGTATTAAAGTAAACTAAACAGCCCTGCCCACCAAATTCAAAACCGAGCAAAAATAATACGTTTGTTATATAGGAGACCCCCTTAAATATATGTTTTATTTTAGTGAATATATAATTAAATATTGTGTGAACTTTTGAAGCGTGTACCTTTCTCCGTTTCTTTTGAACTACTACTTTTGAAACCATCAACGGTCTTAGATAAGGAGATGCACTATCGTGCCTTCTTTTTAACATCGCTCTGGAAAAATGCATCAGGGATTCTCAGACGCAAACGACTGGCACTATATTTTACAAGTCTTCTCAACTCCTGGGATATGCGGATGACCTCGATCTGGTCGCGAGGAACTTCAGTGTACTACAAGATGAGTATACGCGAATCAGAAAGAGCGCCGAAAAAATGGGTCTCAGCATAAACCAACAAAAGACGATGTATATGCTTTCCAATAAATCCAACGTGCAACAGAATGATAAAATAAAAGTGGGTGAATCAGTGTACTGAATTCGTCTATTTAAGGTCCCTGGTAACGAATAAAAATGATATGTCAGCCGAAATCAAGAGACGAATTGCAATTGCAAGCAGAACTTTCTATGGATTGAAAAAACATCTTAGATCCCAACTCCTGACTAGACATATCAAAGTAGCACTGTACAAAACACTTATAAGACCTATATTAGCTTACGAAGCCCTTGCAATATTCGAAAGGAAAGTGTTGCGGACTATATTTGGTGCAGTAGAAGTGGACGGTCTGTGGCGTATCAGATACAACAACGAACTGTACGAAATCTTTGGTGAGCCAAACATTGTCCAGCACATAAAGATCGCAAGATTGCAGTGGGCAGGGCATGTACAGCGCATGAGTGACGAGAGGCCACCAAAAAAACTATTGACCTCACACCCAGATGGCCGTAGAAATATTGGTCGGCCAAAGCTCCGTTGGCTGGATGGAGTGAAGCAGGATGCAAAAGTGATTGGAATTAAAAATTGGAAAGCGAAAGCGATGGACAGAGACCGATGGAGGAATCTTTTGGAGCAGGCCCGGGCCCACAAAGGGCTGTAGCGCCGTTGATGATGATGACCTTTCTCCGTTATCAATGTCGAGCGAAAACAAGCAAAAGATCATATTAATTGTATTTCAGTTATTCTAATTTTAGTATTTGTTGTTATAGCGGCAACAGAAACACAATATTATCGTCTGTGACAAACTTGTAGCTTTCACGGTTTAAGAGATACAGTCTGGTGACAGACGACGGACGGACGGAAGGACGGACAGCGAAGTCTTAGGGTTCCCCTTTTACCCTTAGGGTAAAAACAAATTTGTTGTAAGTCTATTGTCACACCTCAACGGAAATAAGTATAGGTAGGTCTAGTTCGACAAGTAGACACCTTGGAATGAACGGGATGCTCAATATAGTTTAGGTATTGTACCCTAGAGAATTAAGGTACATACCTGCATCAATAAAATAAATTACTGAATGTATAACGCATCAATTTATATTTTATCAATGATTCAGAAGAACTGCATCCATGTGGATATTTTTTTTCTTGCTGCACCTACTTGTTTCTGACTTTCTGATAATGTCTCCAGTTTTTTTTTATCAAGTCATATTAACCATGACTTCAGTTTTCTAAACTTATTGTTACTATGTCAGCAAAGTATCTTACTCATAGGGTACCTAGGTTATCTTTAGGTGATAAAATAATTTCAATATCTTATATTTCTATCCATCTAATATAATCTAAAGAAAAAATTTAAACTTCCCGTGTCATGGTTTTAATAACCAAACTCCTCCAAAACTAACCAAATTCTTACGATTTTTGTCAACGTTCGGTATAGATATAAGAATAGGTCGTAAGCTATTTTTAATAGCCCTAAACGACAAACCAACGATTGCCAGGTCAGCTAGTAGGTATCTATATAAAATTATCATGTGACAGTGTTTGTAACTAAACACCTCCGAAAAGGCTTTACCGATTTTAATGAAATTGTTTGTCTACATTAGGTGGGTCTCAGAATAGGTCGGAGGCCATTTGTCACGTATGCAAAGTCAGCTACTAATTATATTAGAAGTACTGGTGTCTGGTACCTATTTAATTATTCAGGATCCGCGGTATTCTAGGTGTTTCCGAACAACTTGTTTGATATCCGGGTGCGAGTGGGGCGCGTCGACGGTTTTAGCAACTGAGGCATTGGTCGTCACCTTTAAAAAAGTTAAGGACATCTACAGACTGAACATACATATTATACATAGCAGTTTATACGTGAAGTTATTCTTCATAAAGGGCATATATCAAACTTGGTAAGAGTATCTATATCATTTTTAGCGAGGTAATAAATACAAAAATAAGGTTTTCCAGACGCTACCGTGGAAGTAGACAAAAAAAAGTTATGTAGGTATTACTTTCAACTAAATATGAAAAAAGAACGTTATATAAATTTAGGAATGACTTTTTTACCAAAACTAATTTTTTTGTTTATATAAAAAAATCACTATTATTTTTTTCCTTTTAAATTTATATTAATTTCCATTGTACATTATTATTCAAAAAAATTCTATTGGCAACATGCGTCACAACGTTCTCGTGCGAACGTTAGGTAGACAATGAGTTATGCGATGAAGCCATCAAACACGGATTGCATGCCAACAGTCACAGGCCAATATAATTGGCCTTTTTAGGGTTCCGTACCCATAGGAACCCTATTACCAACCGCCCGTCTGTCACCAGGCAGTATCGCTGAACCGTGATAGCTACAAACTTGAAGTTTTCACTTATAATGTATTTGTGTTGCCGCTAGAACCTCTTACCTCATAGGCTAGAACAACAAATACTAAAAACTACTATACAAAATATATAAAAACTAGAAAAAAAAATATTTAAGGGTGCTCCCAAAGAACAAACGTTTGCCGTTATCAATATATTATAGCAAAAAAAAATTTGTTCTCCCAAGTAAAAAAGAACAAATTTTTTACTTGTTTTTGCTATGATAACGTTAAAAGGTAGACGCCTAAAATTTTCACAGAACATATAATTATATTTACTGTAGAAATAAATAGCAAAATTAAACTAAAATAAAAATTAAAGGGGTGTCCCATACAAGAAACGTAATTTTTTTTGCTCTTTTTTGAATTTGGTAGGCTTGCGGTGCGGTTGTGTGACTCGCACTTGGCCGATTTTTTCTTGATATGAACCTAAGGATGAGCACATAATTATCTGAACACTTAACGTAAACCTTCTCCATAAAAGAAAAACAGTTTTGCCGTCTGTCGAATTTTCCGTGACAGTGGAAAGGCGTGTGCGGAGTGCGGACTAATAACAAGTACCTATAGTGATCATTGGTGTGGACCGCGGTCTGTAAACAATACTGCGGTCGGCTTACAACTGAGGTCGTTGGTGTCAAAACAAACATTTTTGACACCAGTAAACTGACGACATTTTTAGCACTGTTGCCGGGTACTGTGTATTTGTCTATTGAAACAATAGATAGATACTCATCGAACAGATTTTTATACAGACGCTTCATAATGATGTGCTTGTCGTCCTGACCCCATAATCTGACAATTATGTAATTGGGTCTTACACTACTTTTGAATTTGATAAAAAATATTACTTTATTATAAACTAGGATAAAAATAATAACGTGCAGTGAAAGAAATATTAAAATCCAACGAAGATTTACAAAGTTACAGGCGTTTAAACTTTGGAGTGGGGGGATCTTCTATCTCTTTCTCGCAAAACGAAAATTTGTATGAAGCTGCACGAAGCTACTATGGCATTGGTAAGGTGTGACGTCACAATTTCATGTTGCTATCTCTGTCTAATCACAAATCTTTAAATGCTTATAACTTTTTTGTTATTTGATCGATTTAATTAGTTCTTTCAGTGCACGTCATTATTTTAATTCTACTTTATAATAAAGTAATAAAAAAATTGGAGTCAAATACCCTATTTCTTAATCTTCCGAGTGAAAATTAAACTTTGAAACCGGATTAACCACTGAAATAGCAAACTTCATAATATAACCTCTTTTTCATTTTAACACCTAATATTTACAATGCCTTCCTCGACGCTCGAGATACTACCGATTTAGCATCGTGGGCTCCTCGACTAGTAGCAGGTGTGACTTTGCGGATGTCTGTAATTATCAAGAAACCTCAAACCAAAATTATTTTGGCATCCGCTGTAACAGAAGAATCTGTATAAAACTAGCACAAAAGTAAAAAAAAGTAATTAAATAATTAAAAACACGACTGCCCTGTTACAAAACGAACTAAAAAGCAAGAAACAAATTATTTTAGTAGACAGATAAATACAGATGGCAATCGGGGGGACTGTTCTGAGGAACACCTTGAGGTGAAACAAGGATTCAATAAAAACCCATAATAATACGTCAAATGTCAAATGCCAAATGTCTTTCGTCATTCAGACGTTATGGTAAATTGAAATAAACCTACCTACATAACATACTTATACATGCATACAATCTTTTTTTGTATAAAAAAGGTTTTTTGGGCGTACATCCCGCCTATGTAGAATTATGTATTACATATATATATATATATTTTCTGTTACTACTCTCTAATACCTTCTTTTTGATACCCATATGGTGATATTGAAGAAAAAAATTTGTTTTGCACTTTTGAAAATGGCACCTCACAGCCGCCATATTGATTTTTTACAAAAACAATATAAGTAGCATATTATATATGTTACTCGGAAGAATCTAAGGATTCTAACAATATTCCATATGTCCAAATCTGTTCAGCCGTTAAGAAGTTATGGTGGAATAAAAAAACATCACATACGTAAAAATTCAATAAAAAAAAGAAACAATTATTAATGGGTAGGCCTTTGGTGTGGGACGCAACCCTTGCTGCGCCTTCTCATCTTTCTAGCACGATGGGTTGTGCGGGCGCTGCTGCTGCATCAGCAGAGTCCCTCAAGCGGCGCAAACACATTACTCAGTAATCTCGTTGCAGATTACGTATTTGAGCCGTTTGGGGTCGAGGCGCTCGGTCCGTGGGGTCCGAGTACTCGCTTCTTCTTCAGAGAACTACCAAAGCGTTTAATCGACGCCTCTCGTGTCCACAGGGCTGGCCTTTTTTTAGGTCAGAGGATAAGCATTGCCATCCAGCGTGGCAATTCTGCCAGCCTTTTGGGCACTTTTCCAGTTGACACCGATTCGGAGGAATACTATGACGCTTAAAATAAAATTCCTTCTTATTGTTATTAATTTTTTTCACTTCTTTTTTAAAATTAGATTATATTATATTAGTTTAGATTTAATTTTAAGTACTCGTACTGTAATTATATGACATTATTGAATTTTACTTGTAAATAAAAATCTACCTTTTGAAAAAAAATATTATTAATTTGTAAAGTAACCATAACTTATATAATAAATTAATTAATTATTTATCAATCTGTTTTATATAGTTTTATTGTTATACACATATTTTTCTAGTAGCAACTTCATTTCATAGCGGTATTGCTATTATTTTTTCATCTCACCCGCTCGGAAAAGAGATCTTTAAACTTTAATGCCCAAAATTGTAATACTTGCTTCAGCTGTGGTTCATTGTAATCTGTTATTTGATAAGCGCTTTTTCGGCAGTATTTGGTCTATTAACTGTTTTATGTAACTTAAATATATATTGTTATTAATGACTGTTATTGCCAGAATAAATAAAATAAAATAAATAAATAAAATAAAATGCGGGCGGGAAATGCTGTTATATTCCCTAGGCCGCAAAAGCATTTTCTCCCTAGGGAGAAAAAGTATTATGAAAATCCTTTCTCAGCCTAGAAAGCATTTCCAAAGTCGAACATGACGTATACTCGTATTACATATTATAATGTCAAAGCTGAAAACTTTTTTTTAGTAACACAGGTACGGTCAGTAACGAAGTTCGACCTTAGAGTCTGTATAGGTACAATAGTTTTTTTTATTTTCATAGAATATCAGTAAACTCCTATTTAATTTAATTAATTATAAAGGAAATCTAATTAAATCCATGATTTTTCCTCATTGTTTATGTATTAATATATTTTTTTAATTTTATATTATCTTTGGTTCTTAGAAATTGTTATTTCTGAACGCATTCAAAATAAAAGTACAGAAAAAGTTTCTCCGTTTTTAGGGTTCCATACCAATTTGGTAAAAATGGAACCCTGATGGTGAGATTTTTATCAATAGTCTGCAATAGACTGATCTCAATCATTGAATCGTGAGATTTTCTCCGTCCGTCCGTCCGTCAGTCACACTCGATTATTTCAGTAACTATCAAAGCTATCGACTTGAAATTTGGATTAGTTTTAGGTAATAGTGACCCAACGCCATTACAATCAAAAAATATTGAAAATTGTTTTAATTTTTATTTAAACGTGTCTCGTGTGTTTGAATGTCTCACTATGCTCAGGATTCTATTACTTGAACCCCTACCTACCCTAGGATCCTTCGCCGCTCAGCATTCAAATTTGACACTCTAACATTTACATAATTAACTTACATTTACTCTTAGGTAGGTGTGGAAAAATAATAATTAGGACTAACTTATACCTGTTCTTCTTTAGGGTTCCGTACACAAAGGGTAAACGGAACCCTGATACTATGACTTAGCTGTAGCTCTAGAACCGGACACTTGAAAATTTCACAGATATTTGATTTCTATTGCCGCTATAACAACAAATACAAATAAATAAAATGGAATCGATATTTAACTCAACTGAAATTCTTCACTTTAAAAATTAATAGTTAAAAAAAATTAAATGTGACTTTTTCGCGTTTTTAAGTTAAAGGGTGGGTAAAGGTATTTTGATAAGAATTGGTCTGGATAGCACCAGCACGAGCCCGACTCGCACTTGACCATTTTTTTTTACTTTACACAGCTCTATTAAAATCAAGCTTCAGGAATCAGCATTAATTTTTATGATAATTCTAGAAAGCTAGAAAACTCATCGGCAACCAGACACTGGTCCACAAAAAACTCCAAAGCCTCGAACATCATCGTAAGGTTGCCCGTCTGTCGGTATTCTATAGAATATATTTCGGAGAGTGTACTCAGGAATTATTTAATTTGAATCCCCCGTCACCTTTTCACCATAGAGCGACTAGGCATCTAAAAGGCTTCCACCCATACATAGTCGACGTGCCAAAGACGCGCACGAAACGGTTTGATCCTTCGTTCCTGATACGCATTGTAAAGGCCTGGTAAGCCCTCCCAGGCACTGTCTTTCCAGCCGCTTACAACCTGCGCACCTTCAAATCAAGATTAGAGTGAATAGGCATCTCCTAGGCAAGCGTGTTCCACCTTAGACTTTATCATCTATCAGGTGTGATCACAATCAAGCCTATATAACTAAATATATATAATTGAATACTATAACATATAATTTGTTTTCATGATTTTTTAGATGTTTGTTAGAGACGTTAATATGAATAAACTTAAATTTTTAGGGTTCCTGTCTGTATATCTACCATGACCCTTTATTTCAGTAGCTATTGACGACTGACTTGAAAATTTTGGAAGAGGTCATAGATAATAATAGTAGCCCGACATTATTACTATCATAAAAACTGGAAAATCAAAATCATTAAAAACTTGAAAATCGTTTTTTATTTGAAAAGATAGATAGATATAAGTAGACCGGGGCATCGAAATTTCAAAATGAGATAACAAATTAATCGAGTGAGGTATCATAATAATTATGAAAGGGCGTTACTTGTTCGCGATCAGCACCTTACGATAAATGGTAGAAATTAACTATGTACCTTTCACACGTTCCTGCCCACGTAAGTTTCACAAAATGTTCATCGATGAAGCGAATGTTATTATTCACTACTTATTGGTTATTTTCTTGGAATTGTCAATCATGTATGGCTCGTGATGTAACTTTGTTATCAGTCCCTATATTATTATAAAAACCCGCAGATATAATATGAGGTACCTATAATAGTGTGACGGATTTGTTTTGTGCCCTTGATTTGCACAAAAGTTTTCGTGTCAAAGAGTCGTAACAAAATTTCTCCGTACTCGACTGATTCGTGAGTTTTTTTGTGTACCAGTATAATATATACGGTTTGAGTATAGGACGTAAATTTAATATCATATCGTATTTAACATCATACCTTCTTCTTCTTCATCTATCCCTGTTCCCGTTATTTGGGCCGACCCCAAATCTCCTCACATTTTTGCGCCAAGTCTTACGGTCTTGGGTTGTCTGTTCAGGCAATTGGGTTAGCCGTTACCTGGTGGTCTAATGTAAAGAGAGACCTCATGTCTCTCCACCAGGTTGAAGGCGGGCGGCCCCTCCCTCTTTTCTCTTCGGGTAGGTTTATCGTATTTTTAATATCATACCCATAAGAGATAAATAACTATAATGCATAACAACATTTGCTGGGTCAGCTAGTAATATTTAAAAAATAACCGCTGCATGTAGCTAAAGATTTTTTAAAATAAGAAGAAACAAACTTTCTTTTGATATAATAAACATTTTTACAAATTCTGCTAAATTCCGGTGGGGGTTGAGGGTGAAGAGTTGATAACGGGTTGCAGGGGGTTGCGTAGTGCAGCTGCTGCCGGTGTCGGAGAGTGGTGAGTGGTGAGCGGCGCGGCGGTGGTGGATGAGGGCTGCGGGCGCCGTACGGGGTGGCCGGCGCCGTGGTAGAGCGCAAGTGGCGGCGCGGCGCGGCGGTGCGCGGTCAGAGTGCGCGCTCGCGGATGCGTGCGCGCAGCGGCAGGCCGCAGTAACGCGACCAGCCCCGACCGGCACACACGATGATCGCGTTCGCGCTCGCCGCCGCCCTGCTGTGCGCGCTGGCCGGCCGCCTGGGCGCCGGCGCCAGCTTCCACTGTGCCATGCGGCGCGAGATCTCCCCGTGTACCTGCCGGAGAGACGACGCCGGCACCGGCGCCATCCAAGTCATCTGCCAGCGCATCGGCACCTACGAGGACATCGCGCGAGCCCTCACCGCCAAGTTCAGCCCGGAGACTAAGATCAGCCTCGACATCTCTTACTCCCAGCTCCCGGACTTCGCCGACCATAGCTTTCGCGAGCTCGGCCTCTCGATAACGAGGCTCAAACTCAACTACGACAACCTAAGGCAAGTCAGCTTTAACGATACCGTCTAAGGTGCTGTCTCTCTAACGAATGTGTAAGTTTTTTGTTGAGTAAAACGGACAGACGAATACACTATTGAATCGTGATAACAAAACATCAAAACAGTGCGTGAGTTGAAAGAGAAACAACAGGTCTGTGATAAGGGAAGCGAAGCGATGACAATCACTAGGTTATCGAGAGTGTGGGCGGCGCCCTCTGCAGGGTTGGCTGCAAATCCACCGCACGCTACGTCAAACCACTGGTCGTTTCGCCTTACTCAGTAACTTTCCTTTCAGCTTTATTATTTTTTCAGTATGATATTCTCTGAATGCTTCCTTATCATCTTATGAGCTTCATTAAATTTCTAAATTATATACGAGTAAGTATTAACCGGTAAATTAATAACTGTAATTAAAGTACACATCAAATTTTCCAGCATTTTTGATATTTAGAATAACCGATGAAATAACTGGCCACAACACTTTTTTGCAACGTCTTTGCAAACAATTCAATCTTAGTAGTCCTACATATAAAGAGACATTTCTAGAGATTTGGTTCTCTCCGATAGTCAATTATTATTAGTGAATAAGTAACGAATTGAATTGAAAACTAAATAATTTTATTACATAAACTTCTTTCTCCATTTTATTATGAAAATAGGTATTGTGAGATTTGTGAGTCATCAGTGCGAGGTTTGGGGGTCGTGTACAATATCACTAGATAAAAACCTGACTTTTTGTTTTCGATTAATAAGAAAATGATTGTAAACATCAATTAATTGGCAATGATACGCAAAAAGTATCTTACGGTAAATATCTTGTTGGCATAACACAACATAAATTCCACTAACTTAAGGGGATCACATCTAGGAGACGCAGTGCGATAGTTCCTCGGGTTATCGCAGGTCGGTTCTAAAGCAGTAAAATTGAAATGATATCACATTGGTCGTGTCATATTCACTATATTTACCCATTAATGGTTTACTAACAAATTACAGTTGCTGTTGTTTGTCGTCGTGTTATTGTCTGACAAATGAACAAATCCAGTTAAACGAATTGCAAGTAAACATTTCTCTTTGAAGACAATTCCGTATCCGGTAGTATTATGGGCCAATTTTTTATTGGGTACCTAGAGACTACTCACTAAGTCGAGATTCTGGGACTTTAGCCGTGAGTGATGCCTGAGGAAGGATGATATTTGATTTGGACTTTTGTAGAACTATTAAAAAAGATTAGAGCATAGTTTGGGCGAGTGGTGCGGCACCAGCAATTGTTGTCGTAGAGAACGTATTACCTCCTTATTTGGTTTCTCTCCGAAACAAGCCTTGTATTTGCTCTCATCTGGCTCTGTGAGCAGTAAGCGGATCTTAAATATAAAACCTTTAGTGAGATCTCCAAATCACTCAACAAAAGGAATCTACTACTCGCAGCCAAAATTTTTTAATGAAAGTATTTTGTGAAAGACATGTAAATCTTTTGCGGTAGGTACATCCCCTTAAATTACTTACGTGTGGTAATAAATTGTCAATCATATTGTGATTCTGATGAACAGATGAGTTCAACAAGATCCCTCAGGGTAAGTGGTTAGGGGATTCTGTACGATACGCATAAGTCCATGATGGAATTAAGACTTGTTTATACAGTGTCTAATTTTATATTGACAATGGTACCTTTGACTATCCAATGCATCTTAGCGTAATTTCCGATACACTTCTTTAATGTATCGCAATTACTTAGTTGGTATTTTGTTTAGCATTAAGTATTTTGATTTATGATTCGTATAATCGATATGGGCAGACATTAAAGGCAGAGATTATAAATCCCTTTAACAACTATTTGCAACTTTCCTACTATCTTCTGATAAGTAGGTATATCTTACGACATCATCAACAAAAGTAAGTAAAGCATTATGCTCAGTCAAGTCTAGTTAAGCAATCTCAGATGTACAAAAAGCGTAAAACAGGTCCTAAGACATTTCCTTGTATATAGGCTCAGGTATACTCCTCTTAAGTTCAGAGCAAGCAATTCTTGTCTCCCTCTAGGCATTGACAGATAATATTAAATGCTTTTTTCATCTCACCCGCTGGGAAAAGCGTTTTTAATGCCCGAAATGCGGGCGGGAAATGCTATTATATTCCCTAGGCCGCCAAAGCATTATCATTTTTCCCAAGGGAGACAAAGTAGTATGAAAATCCGTTCCGGCCCTTGGGCCTAAAAGCATTTCCAACGTCAAACTCGTATTACGTGTCATGTCATGTCAAAGCTGAAGACTTCTTTTTTTCTAATAACACATACGTTCAGTAAAAAAGTTCGACCTTAGAGTTTGTATAGGTACATTAGTTTTTTATTTTTACTTTTTCTTAGAATATCAATAAATATAATAACTCCTATTTAGTTTTATTAATTATAAAAGAAATCTAATTAAATCCATGATTTTTCCTCATTGCTTATGTATTTATTGTTAAGATTTTTATAAAATGTTATATTATCTTTAGTTCTTAGAAATTATTATTTCAGAACGCATTCAAAATAAAAGTAGAAAAAAAGTTTCTCAATTTTTTTCTGATCTAGTGTTAGTTGTCTATGTTTCCCTTTGATTATGTATATAGGTACATAATCAAAGATGTTTCCAACCGTGATTAAACGATAATCTTTCTATATATATAAAAGAATGAGGCATTTTGGTTGTTCCACGGATTCCGCCTAAACTAAGGGTCGTATAGATCTGAAATTTGGTGCCTAGGTAGATATTAGGTCATGAATTCGTACTAAGACGGGGATTCCAGAAATTCAAATGTTAAGGGGTAAAAATCGTACATTAAAAGGATTTTCCCATACAAAAGTGAATTTTTTTCGTTGTTCCAGGAATTCCCGAAAAACTAAAAGTCCTAGACATCTGAAATTTGGTGCCTAGGTAGATATTAGGTCATGAATTCGTACTAAGACGGGGATTCCAGAAATTCAAATTTTAAGGAGTAAAAATCGTACATTAAAGGGTTTTTCCCATACAAAAGTGATTTTTTTTCGTTGTTCCAGGAATTCCCGGAAAACTAAAAGTTGTAGAGATCTGAAATTTGGTGCCTAGGTAGATATTAGGTCATGAATTCGTACTAAGACGGGGATTCCAGAAATTCAAATTCTAAGGGGTAAAAATCGTACATTCAAGGGATTTTCCCATACAAAAAAGAACTTTTTTTCATTGTTCCAGGAACCCCGAACAACCATAAGTCGTAGAGATCTGAAATTTGGTACCTAGGTTGATATTAGGTCATGAATTCGTACTAAGACGGGGATTCCAGAATTTCAAACTTTAAGGGGTAAAAATCGTACACTTAAGGGATTTTCCCATACAAAAGTGATTTTTAGGGTTCCATACCAATTTGGTAAAAATGGAACCCCTATGGTGAGACTTTCTCCGTCCGTCCGTCCGTCTGTCACACTCGATTATTTCAGTAACTATTCAAGCTATCGACCTAAAATTTAGAATAGTTATAGATAATAGTGACGCGACGTTATAGCAATCGTAAAAATCTGAAAATTGTTTTTATTTTTATTTAAAACGGGGGGAAAACCGGGTCGCCAAAATTTCAAAATGAGATAAAAATATTGAGTGGGGTATCATATGAAAGGGCGTTACTTGTATATTCTAAAACCAATTTTTAATTATTTTTATGCCTGATAGTTTTTGATTTATTGGGCAAACTGTCGAAAAAAATACCGTTCACCCCCCTTATCTCCGAACTTTACCATTCGAAAAATCTGAAATAAATATGATCAATAGAAGCTAACGAATATTTTACAGGAAAAATAAAATCAACCCTCTAACTATTATACTTTTTTTGCTAATAACAATAATCCGCCGAAAACAAAGTTAGGTTTGCGGTTTGCCAACAAAAGTACCTATATGTAAATTATACTCGTAAAATCATGAACAAAAGTGATTCTTTTAATGTTTTACTTCTTTTATGGTATGGAACCCTCGGTGCGCGAGTCCGACTCGCACTTGGCCGGTTTTTTTTCGTTGTTCCAGGAATTCCCGAAGAACTATAAGTCGTAGAGATCTCAAGATCTGAAATTTGGTACCTAGGTTGATATTAGGTCATGAATTCGTACTAAGACGGGGATTCCAGAAATTCAAATTTTAAGGGGTAAAAGTCGTACACTTAAGGGATTTTCCTATATTAAATTGATTTTTTTTCGTTGTTCCAGGAATTGCAGAAAAACTAAAAGTCGTAGAGATTTGAAATTCGGTACCTAGGTTGATATGAGGTCATAAATTCGTACTAAGACGGGGATTTCAAAAATTCTAATTTTAAGGGGTAAACATTTAAAAGAATTTCCTATACAAAAATTACGAACTTTTTTGTTACTGGGCCGATTGCTCTAAAAATCGATATTTGAGTATCGCAACAAGCATGGAGAAGGAATTTGTGGTCAAAATTTAAAAAAGTGGCCGCCATTTTGAACTTTTTTGTTACTGGGCCGATTGCTCTGAAAATTGATATTTGAGTATCGCAACAAGCATGGAGAAGGAATTTGTGGTCAAAATTTAAAAAAGTGGCCGAAATTTTGAACTTTTTTGTTACTGGGCCGATTGCTCAGAAAATCGATATTTGAGTATCGCAACAAGCATAGAAGGAATTTGTGGTCAAAATTTAAAAAAGTGGCCGCCATTTTGAACTTTTTTGTTACTGGGCCGATTGCTCTAAACATCGATATTTGAGTATCGCAACAAGCATGGAGAAGGAATTTGTGGTCAAAATTTAAAAAAGTGGCCGCCATTTTGAACTTTTTTGTTACTGGGCCGATTGCTCAGAAAATCGATATTTGAGTATCGCAACAAGCATGGAAGGAATTTGTGGTCAAAATTTAAAAAAGTGGCCGCCATTTTGAACTTTTTTGTTATTGGGCCGATTGCTCTGAAAATCGATATTTGAGTATCGCAACAAGCATGGAGAAGGAATTTGTGGTCAAAATTTAAAAAAAGTGGCCGCCATTTTGAACTTTTTTGTTACTGGGCCGATTGCTGTGAAAATCGATATTTGAGTATCGCAGCAAGCATGGAGGAGGACTTTGTGGTCAAAATTAAAAAAAAAATGGCCACCATTTTGAACTTTTTTGTTACTGGGCCGATTGCTCTAAACATCGATATTTGAGTATCGCAACAAGCATGGAGAAGGAATTTGTGGTCAAAATTAAAAAAAAGTGGCCGCCATTTTGAACTTTTTTGTTACTGAGCCGATTGCTCTGTAAATTGATATTTGAGTATCGCAACAAGCATGGAGGAGGACTTCGTGATCAAAATTTAAAAAATGGCCGCCATTTTGAACTTTTTTGTTACTGGGCCGATTGCCCTGAAAATCGATATTTGAGTATCGCAACAAGCTTGGAGAAGGAATTTGTGGTAAAAATTTAAAAAAGTGGCCGCCATTTTGAACTTTTTTGTAACAGGGCCGATTGCTCTGAAAATCGATATTTGAGTATCGCAGCGAGCATAGAGAACGAATTTACGGTCAGAATTAAAAAAAGTGGCCGCCATTTTGAAATTTTTTGTTACTGAGCCGATTGCTCTGTAAATTGATATTTGAGTATCGCAACAAGCTTGGAGAAGGAATTTATGGTCAAAATTAAAAAAGTGGCCGCCATTTTGAACTTTTTTGTTACTGAGCCGATTGCTCTGTAAATTGATATTTGAGTATCGCAACAAGCTTGGAGAAGGAATTTATGGTCAAAATTTAAAAAAGTGGCCGCCATTTTGAACTCTTTTGTTACTGGGCCGATTGCTTTGAAAATCGATATCTTACTATGACAGCAACCATAGAGAAAGAATTTAAAGAAAGAAAGAAAAAAGTGGTTGCCATTTTTTACTTTTTGTTAATGGGCCAAATGCTTTCAAAACTGATATCGGACCATAGTAGCAAGCAAGCACGGACGGACGGACGTACGGGCAGACAGCGTAGTCTTAGTAATAGGGTTCCCGCGTTTTACCATTTAGGTACGGAACCCTAATTGAACTATATTAAACTTTTTGTACGACCTCATATTTTCAAAATCGATAAGTGACTGTAGCAAGAGCAAAGAAAGAATTTGTCCTAAAAATTAAAATAAATAGCAGTTACGATAGGAATTTTGGAAATTAAACGCCTGAGGTTGTAAAGCAGAGGTTCAACGTGAGCGAAGCTGCGGGCGTCCGCTAGTACCAAATATTTTTTTTTGCTTTATTCATTATTTTTTGTTTTAACTTTAAAATAAGGTGAGTGTTGATTGAAGGTGGTTTCAGTAAGTGAAATTATTCGGAGTTACTACAAACAACATTTAACTTAACTCGCAATGCCGATCTAAAGTGTTCTTCTGGTGATTTTCCTCACTGTGGTGAGATGAAAAATTTTGTGTTACGTACGGGCGCAAATTTTTTTGGGACTCGTGTCTTCGAATGCCTCGCTATGCTCAGGATTCAAATTTGACACTCGGCCCAAAAATCCACTTTGCGCCCTTGCATAACAAATAACTATTTCTATTGCTTTCTCAGCGTAGAAAGAATATTCCAAACCCCCCTACTGTTTGCAAAATTCTTTCATTCTTTCTTCTTACTTTGCATTTCTATATGTGTTGTGTCAGTAAATAAAGATATTCTATTCTATTTTATTCTTTGTGACCCCGCCGTTAATATAAATAATATTAAAGAATAATTCTAAAAGTGTAAATTCTGTAATGTTATTTTAAGACATCTTAACTCGTGTATATCGATGTGGGGTATTTAATATAGGTAAGTAATGAGGCTATTTATCAACGATGCATTTACTAACCAATGTAGCTTCTCATCGACGACTAAAGGTCACATTATCGTTCTTCGGTCATCTCATAATCTTCAAAAACATAAACATACGTTCTATCGATCTATTTGTGTAACTTTTTATGTAGATATATGTATGTTCAAGCTAGGAAGTATAATGAACAACGCAAAATAAGTAGTATTTTATGAAAATGTCTTAAAATTAAAAAGCCATTTACATAATTTAAGCTACCTTCTCTGGTGAAACCCAACTAGGTTCCTTTATTCCAAGTTCAAAAATTAATGTTTTTTATTTCACTATATTTATTTATTCAGTATCTCTTACTATCGGAATCCCATCTAGTTTAGTGATTTGGGGAAGGCGGTTTGACGCCTGGTTACGCCATGTCTCGATATCAGGCTGGTTCTCGCAAATGGGATTCCCAATAAACACTAGATCCCTAAGCGCTGGTAATTCCTGGAGTCTGTTAAATTCGACCCATTCCTTGATCATGTTATTGGACATGTAAAGAACTCGCAAGTTTCTCAACGGTGTTATGCCTTTCATTTTATCAATCATGTTGTAGCTAATCCACAGTTCTTCTAGCGTTTCGGCAACAGTTTCTATACCAGCAAAACTTTTAATATAATTTCTGCCCAACGACAAAATCTTCAGATTCCGCATGCCCGCGATTCCCGCAATTTTATCGATCATATTTGAAGAGAGACTCAATTTCTCGCAGCTGACTAGAGTGGAGAGCGCACCGTCCATTTTGTCGATCGGTGGCCACTGGAACTGCAACTCCACTACCTTGGCGTCTGCAGCCGTCTCATTCTTCTCTTTCTCCCATCGCGCGATGGCTTCTTTACACGTTGTCGGTTTTAATGCCATAATTTTGTCCAGAAAATCTCGATTAAGATTTAAGAACAAGAGTTGAAGCAGTAATACAGCGGCACAATATCTTGCTTGTTGTTGCGAATTGGTTGCTAACAAGAATATATCTTGCTCACCGATTTATATTGTACCTACCTTGCTGTTTCTGTTGAAATATTTATAAGTGACAAGTGTCAACTTTTATTGACAGTCACATATAGATTATAGTTTTTTCATGTTTTAATTAATGGTTAGGGTGGGCTAGGGCATGAGATGGGCATGAGCAATAATAGGGTTACAGATCAATGGGTTAAGGTACAAAATCAAGGCTTTTATCAATGGTGAAAGGCACGAATATGGTTAGGGCATGGGGTTAGGGTATTATAATATCATTACTGACATAAGAAACCTCAAAGGAAACCTTCACACCCGTATGACACTAGATATTAATCTTTACTTCTATGGTCCAAACGTATCGTGCTGATTACTGTTGATAGCTATACCTCTTGGGCTCCCCTACAAATCTTGTAGGGGAGCCGAAGAGGGGGATTTTGGTAGTTACTCTAGCGTCGTAGGGATCTATTGGATTTTAAATATTATATGTCAAAATGAGGTTATAATATGATGTAGGTATGCTGTTATGGCTGTTTCAGTGTTGAGGCTGAAAAAAGATCGTTACTTTGAAAAATTTTTCTCGAACCCGTCAGATTTTTATACGCTGATGTGTCCCATAATCTGCCGGTTTTAGAATTTTATATTTAACCCGGCAGATTAGGGAAACCCGGCAGATGTCATAATGGTCTGATTTATTTTTTACTAGCTGTTGCCCGCGGCTCCGCCCGCGTAAATTACGACTTTTTTACATATACCGTGGAAATCCTTGATTTTTCGCGGGATTCTGGTGTGATGTTATACAGAAACCTGTTCTTACTTCGCACGGGTTATCTTGTGGTGATTTTGAAAACTCCTTTTTCTTAATCATAATTAATACGTAGTTGAAAGATCAAAAGGACGATTTTAACTGTCGATATTTCGACCCTGTGCCACTTGTACCACTTGTACCACTTGTACCACTGTGCCACTTGTACCAATGTATCGAAATATTGACAGTTAAAATCGTCCTTTTCAATGTGATTTTTATTCTGAAACCACGAAATATGTCAAAAATCATAAAATCATGTGAAAATTTGTACTGGTGGTAGAGCTCTTCTTTCAGGGTTCGGCTGAGTAGGTCCCACTGAGATAAAATAGTCTACTAACAATATTCCCCAGCCCAACATAAGATTCGTTTAAAAATCTTTGCTTTATCTCAATACAATCCAAAATATCCGAATGGGCAATTGCTATATATTTCTTTACGTATAAAAAGACCAATGACACTGACAGTCAGTCGGTTAGGATCGATAAGACCTAAGAGTTAAAAATATTTGTGAACCATTATTACCCTTTCCATATTGCGGATGATAAAAAAAGACGCGGCACTCCGGGAATGTCGACAGAAGTGAAAACTTTAATCTGTTCATGTCTTAACAGTGCCATCTTAATATAAAGTCATGAAACAGTAAATTACATGACGGTTAATTATTATTTAAAAAAAATTCGGTAGTACCTATCTCAGAGTTTTACATTCAAGTTCCACATAAATGGCAGAGATGGCGCTATACGGTATAACGTAGCGAGTCTCATGATTTTTGTTCACCCTAAAAGTGAAAAATCTTAAACCATACAAAATCTTCTGCTAAGCCTATTTATTTACGGCTGTAAGGGTAGTCCAGTCTTACTTTAGCTCTACGTCTTAGCCCTAGGTTCTTTGTCCATTCCAAGTTTCAATTCACCTACTTGAACTTATCGCTAAAGGTTCTGATGCCTGTAATTTCTGAACTACAAAAGTGATAATGATAAAATTTGTATGGAATTATCTTTAAAGAACTTCCTTTCTAACAAAGAAAGAATGAATGAAATCGGACAACGCGTCAATGAATTATAACTAAATACACATCTTGACTTTGATGCCGTCTTCCAGGAAAACCATGATGAATTTCGGGACAAAAAGTATCCTACGTCCTACCTCGGGGTATGAACTATAATCATGTCAAGTTTCATTTAAATCTATCCAGCGGATTAGCCGTGATGCGCGGTCTTGAAACAGACAGACAGACAGACAGACAGACAGACAAAAATTAAACAAATTACAGTTTTGGCTTCAGTATCGACTAAATAGTGTCCTCCAACAAAAATTTTCAAAATATCTTTAATGTACAGAATTCGACCCTTTACAGTTTTATTATTGTATATGGAATTATCTTTAAAGAACCTCCTTTCTAACAAAGAAAGAATGAATGAAATCGGACAACGCGTTAATGAATTATAACTAAATACACATCTTGACTTTGATGCCGTCTTCCAGGAAAACCATGATGAATTTCGGGACAAAAAGTATCCTATGTCCTACCTCGGGGTATGAACTATAATCATGTCAAGTTTCATTTAAATCTATCCAGCGGATTAGCCGTGATGCGCGGTCTTGAAACAGACAGACAGACAGACAGACATACAGACAAAAATTAAACAAATTACAGTTTTGGCTTCAGTATCGACTAAATAGTGTCCTCCAACAAAAATTTTCAAAATATCTTTAATGTACAGAATTCGACCCTTTACAGTTTTATTATAAGTATAGATAGATGGGTCAGGACGACAAGCATATTATCAAGAAGAAGCGTCTACATAAAAATCTGATACTCCCGAGTGTAATTTCATGAACTGATTTTTTTTTGGATTTTTTGAAAACCTGCTTATTAGCAGCATTATATTAGCTTCCCCCATCACTGAAATAGCAAACTTCATATAACCTCTTTTATTCTAGCATCTTATATTTACAAAATGCAATAGCTCCTCACGACGCTCGAGTAACTATACCGATTTAGGATTGTGAGCTCCCCTACTAGATGCTCTAGATGCTACACTATCATTGCACCTGCGTGGCTTGCTCTATGACTACTTATAGTGCTGTTAGATTGTTTTTGTGTGTTAAAAACATTGTTTTAAATAAATTCGTACAGTCATTCTAGCTGCTCCTTCCCAGGAAAATAATTATTATTATTGTTATTTTGTTGTCTAAAGTAATCAAATGTATAATTTGAATATACCTACCCCCAGTCCACGACCTTAGAGACGAAAACATTGTACCTACTAAAACTAGGGTAAGAGGTCAATCTACACTTGACCGATTTTTATCAACAAATTATCAATTACAATTTCATTTTTATAGCGGATAATAAAATTAATAATTATCACGAGAAATAACAACATAAAATATTTCCTTTTTAGGAAATTTTACAGTATCTTTATTTATCTATCGTCGCGACCGAGCTGTGCTCTGCTTTTTTTTTTAATTAAAGTCGCGTTTTTAGGAGAATGTAACAGCCGTTTCTGAGTTCTGCGAAATATATTTATGTACAAGAATTGCTCGTTAAAATATATAATAACAATATAAGTTAAGTCAAAACTACAGAGGTAAACTTTAATAAAATCATCAAAATCGTAAGAGCCGTTGCCACGATGCACATAATATTCATTATATACAAGAATTGCTCGTTCTAATATATAAAATAATAAAAACAAATAAAATAATATTAGAGATAAGAAATATTTTTTCGTTGAAAAATCGCTGCGGCACAATCAATACATACAAAGTGGAAAAACCAGGAGTGTGATTGTGTGTTTTACATAAAACGTAGTGAATTCTTTGCTCTTTCAGCTTTCGTGATATAATGGAATTATGAAATCAAAGTGTGCCACATACTGACCTACTTTATTCACAGACTTCTATAATTATTAAAAAGTTATTCATTACAACATCGATGTACTATGTAAATATTTCAAGATACTTGCATAATTTCCATTACGATACTGGACTCTGGGTTCCTGTATTTTTATGTGTCATCATAGCCAAAAGAGAGTGTAGAGCCTCCTTAATTTTTTGTCTTTTTATTTATGGAGTCCACAGACAACATATAGTTGGTAGTCATTACTACCGAGAGTATGAATGGGCCATGTTTGACCATAGACAACAGCAACAATGTCTATTGTCTATGGTTTTGCGCGCACATACGCAGTTTACAAATGAATTTTGGCGACGTACCTGCTAACTTTTAACATTGTGTTATTTTTGTTACTTAGTCAAAACTTTGCGCGGAAAAATGTCTAGCAGTGAAACCTACTAAAGAAAATTTAACTCCACCTGACATTTTAGTAATTGCAACAAAAATGACCCACAATCTTTTACCAACAAAGTGAAGGATTTACTACAAACCTATGATATATTCCTAGAATATTTTGGTTTTGCTTGATGAGAAAACATGATTTCACCTTTGGTCATTCTTCTTTCCATGTTCCTAGAATATTTTGGTTTCGCTTCATGATAAAACTTTATTCCACCTTTGGCCATTCTTCTTTCCATTTTCCTAGAATATTTTGGTTCTGCTTCATGATAAAACTTGATTCCACCTTTGGTCATTCTTATTTCCAAGCTTGTTTGAGAAAAAGATTTTTCCTGCGGGCCGTGGTCACTGGTCAATGTATTGCTATGTAGGTCTCAGTACAATCACGCCGGGCATCCCGAGCCTAGCGCTCAGTTTAATTGGTCCCGTTTTGTAATTTAATTACCCTTTGGCCCAAGCCAGCGACAATTATGAATCGTTCCCGACCGCGGTCGTACAAACGTACGTGGCCTGCACAGCGTGTAGTTTTTATTGCTCTATAGATTACATCGTACTCACCAATCGATATTTTCATAGTAAAAGAGTCGCCAATTATACAGTGTGTCCGGGATGGAACTAGCAAAAATTTAAGGTAGTGTTCTATAACTCATTACAAACAAAAAATCCCCTACTAAGGGGATGCGCCCCCTCTTATTGCTGTTATTACTGATTTTGTGAACACACCCAAAAAACGCAACCAAAAGTTAAATGGCTCTCCTGGGGAAGGGGTGAGACTCCCTTCCTCCTTAATAGGGTTTTTTTTTGTAATGAGTTATAGAACACTCTCTTAAATTATCGCTAGTTCGATCGCGGACACACTGTATACATCTACTTAAATTGGAACTAAAAGTTATACCTTCTTGATTCCGACCTCTGCCACACATCCAGAGGCAATTCGAATCCTGGTTTCACATATAGCTTTGGAAATAATTTTAAATAATATACTCATATACAAATACCCAATTTATTATAAAAAACATATAGCATTTGTTTTACTATAATCCGCTACTTGAAAAGAATCTTTATGGTTCAATATGTAGGAACACCGCCCACATGAAACTCCATACAAAATTCTTTCAAACCCCTCTTCGACGCACGTTTTGTCCCGATATGACGTCCAGTTATAAATTTTTCCAGAGCGTTTTTGGAAATGATTACTAGGTACCTACCGACAGAAATAAAAAACCGGCCAAAAGCAAGTCGGACTCGCGCACCGAGGGTTCCATACCATAAAAGAAGTTAAACATTAAAATAATCACCTTGGTTCATCAATTTACGAGTATAATTTACATGTTGTTGTTTTTGCCGGTTTATTGTTATTATCAAAAAAAGTATAATAGTTAGAGAGTTGATTTTATTTGTCCTGTAAATATACGTTTACTTCTATTGATCATAATTATTTCAGATTTTTCAATTGGTAAACTTCAGGCTACCACTGTCATTTTAAAATCTGCGATAGCTCATCTATCCTTTCCTATTGGAAATCAAATACTTAGACGCACTTACTAATGACTACAATTGATAATTATTATTTTTTAATAAGGTGTAGGTACGTAAACTGTTTAATTGTTGTAACCAAAGGACACGTGTAAGTGTTTATCTCGTTAATTGCTTAATTTAACAAGCTTATTTATTTTTCGTAATAAAGCTTTTTATCAGCTGGTGTGGCATAAATTAGGCGAAAACATTTTATAAGAGATTTTATTTTATAAGGGTTTCGTTTCATCATATTTTTAGGGTTAAGCCTAATGGTTTATTTGAAAATACAAAACATGCAAAACTGTAAAGTACAAATAACAAGTGCACAAATATGTAAGTACTTACTATAATAGCTAATTGACTAAACACCGGACCGAGCAAACAGTGAATGAGCACTGCTGTGCTATTCTACAAAATGAAATAGCTGCCAGACAGCTGCCAACCCGAATATGGCATGCAAAATTGTACTCTATTACAACTGACAAATTCATAGATGCATAGTTGTACGCTCGTCGCTGTTTTGCAGAATAGCACGGCAGTCGATACTTGCGCATCAGCGAAAGTTACTTTGCATATTAGGGAATAATAATAATAAATAATAATAATGTGTCCAATATGTCCAAGGTTCGAAATCATATTTTAATAATTGGTCAGGTGCGAGTCGTGGTCGTGCACTGAGGGTTCCGTACTGTTATAGAAAAAGTAAAACCATAAAAACCCCTTTTTTACCGAACCGCAAACTTAACTTTGTATTTTGAGTTTAATTGCTAATACCAAAAAAAAATATAAAAAATACAGAGTTAATTTTATTTTCCCCGTAAAATATACATTGATCTCTATTTTAGAATTCGATCGGTAAACTTCGGAGATAATAACGGTAGTTTTTGACAGTTTGCTCAATAAATCAAAACCAATGACGAATTACGCTTCTAAGTTACATGTTACATCCATGATCAAAACCTATCGTGCATAAAAATAATTAAAAATCGGTTTAAGAATACACTAGTAACGTTCTTTCTTATGATACCCCACTCAATATTGTTATCTCATTTTGATATTTCGACGACGCAGTTTTCCCCCTTTTTAAATAAAAATAAAAACGATTTCCAATTTTTTATTATTGCACTGACGGCGGGCCATCATCAATTATCTACAAGTATTTCAAATTTCATATCGATCTTTAATAGTTACTGAAATAAAGGGTCGTGACACACAGACAGACAGACAAAGTGATCTTTTTTTTTCTTTTGAGTTACGGAACCCTAAAATTACAAAGACGAGAGAGACAAGTTTAACTTCACTACGATACTCGTACTTTATGACCAACTTTTACCTGCAGTTCTTCAGTCCGCCCGGCGCCCGCTTGAATTTCTGTTTTACACCGATAGAAATGTGAATTTCCCGTTATCGTTCCAGCTCCCTATTTCGATATTTATACCTAAAAATCAAAAATCAAAAATCAAAATATCTTTATTTCACATAGGCCTAATATACAGGCTCTTGTAAATGGTCCTTATGATATTTGTCAGATTTGTATGGCGATAACTCCAAGTCGACTTAAAACTAAGTTTACGAGGGTTCCAACGCGCCCTAGCTCCAGTAAGTGCATCTTGAGTACTGGAGTTTGCTGGGGGCTGGGATTCCAACCCGGATACAGTCAGTTCTTGATAGTTTTAAGTAAACGCTGAGTAAACGCACTTTAGACGCTGTCAGATAGCAGCCAGCCGAATGCCTCATGTGCGATGTGTGCAAACGTCGCAGAAACCTGTGGTGTGATTCTCGACAATATAAAATTGTACATCGGCCAACCATCGACGGTACCATAGCTACGCAGCCATCAGCAGCCAATTGTCGCCTTGGCTGCATAACTGACACAAGCATTAAGCAATCAGCGCACAGATTTTTGTTGCTTTAAGTATTTTTTCAGAATCGAGGGGCTGTCAATTGTTCAAATGGAACGAAATTAAAAGAAACTCCATAAAAAAACCATCGTTACTCCACGTTTATTATTAAGGGGGATAGGGGTTTTGTTGGTTAAATAATATCAAAGTTCTAACTTCTAAGTCACTCACAGTTCCAAGTACAAATAAAAAGTAAAATATACCTAGTTCATGGTCGCAGCTTGAGTTATCTGTGGTCGCAGCACAAAAAATCCCATATTAATTGAAATGGTGATACATTCTTAACGGCATCTCCCTATCAGTTATCAAATACAACAAACTGCTTTATATCTTGTCGTTGCGTCATAAATATATTTAATATTATATTGACACTTGTATTGGCGATAGCGATGTCATGCTAGCCCCACTGAATCGATGAACAGCATTAATTAGACTTTGATGTACCTACTGGATACTTGATGTTTCTGGATACTTAGTTAATTCCCCATAGGAGATATCCACATTCATGATTGATTAACGAATTATATACTCAACACGGAAAAGCTGAGAAAACTGAACAGAACACTGTATAATTATTGTGTTTGTACCTAACTCGCAAAGTAACATCGAATTCTAATTGTATGCGCCGGCAGACCAGACTTAGGTACTAATTAATATAATTATTTTCCAATTACGAATTCGACTTAAAGGTTAGTGCAATAATTGTGCCAGTAATAGGGATAATTTTTTTTACACTATACAAGTTAGTATACTTGACTGCGATCTTACCTTATGGTAAGTGATGCAGCCGGAGATGTTAACATACTAACTTGGAAAGGGTAAGTAAAGTCTCCCCCAACGGTTTCTACACAGCATCGCACCGGAACTAACTACGTAACTAGCCACGGCCCAAACCTCCCACTACACCAGACCTGGAGCCTTATTCTGTATCGTTCACTTAGTTAGTGAGTAACCCTAACTGGGTTATTAACTAAGAAAACGAAGGCAAAAATCCTATTTTTGCACAAATTACCAACCTAGGTCGGTATGGTATCATATCAGTATACCATGCTAGTTGCTATCTTGTACAAAAAGAATACAAAAATAGGATTTTTGCCTCCGTTTTCTTAGTTAATAACCCAGTTTGGGTTACTAACTAACTAAGTGAACGATACGGAATCAGCACACTGAGCCAATTCGAAAATTATAAAATTCTCTCTCCCGCTTGAATCCGAGCGCGTGTCCCCTGCTGAAATCTTTGAGATTTCAATAGTAAGGGCTGTTATGGCGAACCATCGGCCAAGTGCGAATTAAGGTCGCGCATTGATAGTTCTGTACGTGCGGTACCTAGAGCACAAAATCTTTATTTTCTTTTCCATGATTTGTTACTTTCTATGACCTTTGGCAGCCATATTTTACCTATTCCATGGTAGTGTGAATGAAAAGCTGTTGTAATAAATAATATATAAACTAAAAACTTTAAAAGAAAATAAGGAAAAAAGGCTAAAGAAATTAATTTATTTTATTTCGTGATTCAACTATTTTACAACTATTCTACAAATATTGCTACGAGACATTACTTGTTTTCTTTCATGCTTGTAGGACAAGCATGCAAGACAGGCATGCATGTGTTTTGTGATTAGGTACCTATAGGATTAATATATTTATTTATGACTAACTAGCAGTGCCCGCAGACTCCGTTCCGCGTTAGAAATATTTTGTCCCGGCCCGTTTGTCCCGCGTAAATCCCGGTCTCCACCAAAGCGGTGCGGAGCGAAGCTGTCTTTGAGTAACCAATCAGATTGCGTCATTTCGACATCTCAACTTTAACTAAACGTTTGTAAAGGGCTGTTTTTAGGGTTTCTCCTTTTTTTTTCTCAACTTTTAAACCTTCCTCAGTCCTCCTCGAATATTATTTAAAACCAAGATAAGATAAATCCGTTCAGCCGTTCTCGAGTTTTAGCGAGACTAACGAACAACAATTCATATATATATATATATATATATATATATATATATATATATAGAAGATTAGGTTATAGGTATAAAAGCTGCAATAATCTATATCTATCTATACTTATAATAAAACTGTAAAGGGTCGAATTCTGTACATTGAAGATATTTTGAAAATTTTTGTTGGAGGACACTATTTAGTCGATACTGAAGCCAAAACTGTAATTTGTTTCATTTTTGTCTGTCTGACTGTCTGTCTGTCTGTCTGTCTGTCTGTTTCACGACCGCGCATCACGGCTAATCCGCTGGATGGATTTAAATGAAACTTGACATGATTATAGTTCATACTCCGAGGTAGGACATAGGATACTTTTTGTCCCGGAATTCATCATGGTTTCCCTGGAAGACGGCATCAAAGTCAAAATGTGTATTTAGTTATAATTCATTAACCCGTTGTCCGATTTCATTCATTCTTTTTTTGTTAGGAAGGAGGTTCTTTAAAGATTATTCCGTATAAATTTTATCATCATCACTTTTGTAGTCCAGAAATTATAGACATCAGTCAGAACCTTTATCGATGAGTTCAAGTAGGTGACTTGAAACTCGGAATGGACAAGCACCTAGGGCTAGGACGTAAGGGCTCAAGTCAGACTGGAGTACCCTTACAGCCGTAAATAGTTATGCTTAGCAGAAGATTTTGTACGGTTTAAGATTTTGCACTTTTAGGGTGAAAATCATGAATTTGTCACCACGTTATACCGTATCGCGCCATCTCTACAAATTATGTGGAACTTGAATGTAAAACTTGGAGATAGGTACTACCGAATTTTTGTTAATAATAATTAATTGTCATGTAATGTACTGTTCCTTGACTTTATATTAAGATGGCACTGTTGATACATGAACAGATTAAAGTTTAAAAGACGTTCCCAGAGTGCCACGTCTTTTTTATCATCCGCAACATGGAAAGAGTAAAATAATGGTTCACAAATATTTTTAACTCTTAGGTCTTAACTGGTCCTAACCGATTGACCGTCATAGGTCTTTTTATACGTAAAGAAATATATATAGCCATTGCCCATTCTGATACTTGAGATTGTATTGAGATAAAGCAAAGATTTTTAACAGACTCTTATGTTGGGCTGGGGAATATTGTTAGTAGAGTATTTTATCCCAGTGGTACCTACCCGGCCGAACTCTGAAAGAAGATTTCTACCACCAGTACAACTTTTCACATGATTTAATAATTTTTTACATAAGTATTTCGTGGTTTCAGAATAAAAATCACAATGAAAAGGACGATTTTACCCAGTGGCACAGGTCGTGGTCACTACGTAACCACGACTTGTACCAATGTATCGAAATATCGACAGTTAAAATCGTCCTTTTGATCTTTATTAAGAAAAAGGAGTTTTCAAAATCACCACAAGATAACCCGTGCGAAGTAAGAACAGGTTTCTATACAACATCACACCAGAATCCCGCGAAAATCAAGGAATTCTACGGTATATGTAAAGAAAAACGTAATTCACGCGGGCGGAGCCGCGGGCAACAGCTAGTAACTAATATAATTGTAAGTGCATATTCATAACATTAAGTAATAGCTTAGAGGCTTCTGATTCAAGGCAGGAAACCCTCAAGCGGGTCATGTATGTTTGAAAGTTTTGTGCCGGTGGCGCCAACGGTAGCCTTCATTTGCAAAATCCATGCAACTTCAGTAAGTCGGGTAGGTAGCGCGAGTGCGTGAGCGGCGTGCGCCGACCGTGCGACCGTTTGGCGCCGCCCCGCGACGATAACCCCGGCACATTGACCCCACATTTATGTTTACTAAGGCATTTTATGCACAATTGATGCCAGTCGCCTTGGACTTGCACCTGTTCGCGTGATTTTCCGCGTTGCAAACGTCCCGCCAATCCCTCAAAGTGGAGTACTCCACCAGCCTTGTAGCCATATGCCTTATCTACGAATGCTATAGAAACCTATAGGTGGCAATGACTTAAAAAAAAACCAAGCGAAAACGTTCTGTTAAACTTAAAAGTAGGTACTTTTAGTATGTGCATTTTTTACACTACGAATATTATGACACGGATAATATAATATAAAAACTTCTAACATCTAAGTACACACATTCTACCAATAGGATTTGGAGTAATAGTGAATTGCTATAATTTTTAATGGTTTGTTGAAATTTTTTGTGAAATAGAGATACCTACTTAATAATAAAAAGCAATTCCCGTCTGAGTTTGCTATGGGAATAATAGAATAGTGTATCGGTTAAAACTGAACAGATTGAGAACTCTCATTTATGGGAGAGCTCACTGTTCTTCAAAATAAAGTTTAATTCACTTTAATTGGGATTACTGTAATTGAGATAAAATATTTTTTGATAAGAAGCTTTATTTTTAGTTCCATAATACCTTTTAGAACAATATAGAAAGAGTGCTCTTATTAGTGCTTTGATAGTTTAAAAAAATGTACCTACTTACTTGGTTCATAACATTGAAATTTCTTGTCGCATGTATTTCTTATTCCTTTCTTATTCCTAGTAGCCAATGCATGAAATAATTTAGATAACTAACTATAGTTGACAATATTTTAACTTTTTTATCTCCAAGAGACCAACGCGCCTAAGGAATTTCCAGTTAAATCTAACTCCAGACAAACCCCTCTGCTAAGGCTATCGGCAGGCATGGTATGCCAGCCTTAGTTGAGTCTGTTATTTATATATTCGTGTCAAAGTTATTTGTACTTGATACTGAGGGTTTGGAAATTGGTCTGTAATTCTGAGCTACATAATTTATGACCTATTAAGTTTTCTAGGACGATGTATGAAGTACCTTCTTTCTAACAAAAAAAGGAATTAATGAGATCGGACAATTTAGACTGTAAACGTCTCTCGTGAAATGTGTTGAATTTCGGGCGGATTATAATCTCAAATCATGACAATTTCATTGGAATAGCCGTGATGCGCGATAAAAATGCAGACAAAAATGAAAAAAGAATAGGCAGAAGGGCAGGCTGGCTCATTTTTTGCGTAACGTATCAGCCTAGCTGTTTAACGTGGAAATGGAGCTAGTATTCTTGGCGCCTTTCCACGTGGGCAAGACTTGTATAGTAATTAGAATAAGCCAGTGATAAGTATTATTGTAAAATTTCAATAAAAAAAATGAAACAAATTACAGTTTTGGCTTCAGTATCAACTAGAGAGAAACACCCTTGAACAAAATTTTTCAAAAAGTCTTCAATGTACAGAATTCGACCCATTACAGTTTTTTATGAGTATAGATTATCAAAAAACAACAAATTAAACATAATAATTGGAATCGCCTCTCGTTACATGTTATAGTAAAAGATAAAAGTTATATTTAAACAAAATGTTTTATTTTTATCCTTCGGCAGTCGACGACGCTTTACTGATAAGGTACTTTAAGGTAAAACCTCGTACAATATTGTGTCAGATTGCAAGGCATGCAATCTGACACAATATTGTACGAGGTTTACCTTTTGGTATTTATCTACGTTACTACGAAATTAATAATAATGAAAGCCGTGCTTGAAAAAAGGTATATGGTAGAGACTAAACTAATTAGCGGTTACTCTAATAATATCTTAATATCTTACTCTAATATATAAAATTCTCATGCCAATTTTTGTTACCAAACTCCTCCGAAACGGCTCGAACGATTGTTATGTAATTTTCGCCGTACGTTCTAATAGTAGATCTGAGAGTAGATCGTAAGCTATTTTTATGTCCCTAATGGCAAAACCACGTTTGCTGGGTCAGCTAGTATTTAATATGAATGTCAGTTTGTGAGTTTGAATATTTTCTACTCAATCTCGTCATAACTACAAAATCATGTATAACAATTGTAACTTTGGCTAACATACAGGCTACTTTAAGTCCCTTGTGCCATTTTAAAACATTTTTTTTAGCAATCTATAGCTATAGCAATTACTGACGAAAAGTTCAGATAACACGATTCCCGCCGATTACAGGATCACATAACACGCTTAATTTTTTAATTTTACATTGTCAGTATTTATCCATAGATGTTGTATATTATGTAAACTCAAAAGTGCCTGGCGTCGAAATTTATTTTAAGAAAAATTCCAGCTTTCAAATTTGGAACAAAAAAAGCTTATAACCCGGATTAGCACATATGGTACTTTTTATCCTGGAAAACTCCATCGTTATCACGAGATTAAATGTAATCATGCTTTATAAGTAGAGATTTTTGCAGTCTAGATTTTAATGTTTTTAGATCAATCTTGTTAAAAATACACCTTCTGTCATATAAAGCTATCCTATAGCCATATGTGACAAAGCATACTTCCTTGTAAGTAGGTATAAAGGTTGGAAAAGGTATACAGTGAATATGGAGAAAGTATACAGTGAATATGGAGAAAGTATACAGCGTGGAGAAGGTATACAGTCATGACTGGTTAAGGGCAATGGGTAACATCCGGGCGCGAAAATTCAAATTTTATTTAGTTTTTTGCTCATAGTGGGCTAATTATACATCGAAGGTTAATGGCAATGTGTTTTGCGGGCACAGAATTTATGCATCTACATGTTTTTAATAAAAACTCTGCTCAACAATACTCATTTACTTCATATTGGTTCCCGAGAGCTCGAAATCTGGGAAACTGCAAAAAATTATCTTTCGGGAACCAATATGAGATGAGTGGGAACTTTCGAGCAAAGTTTCTATTAAAAACATGTAGATGCATAAAAAGTAGGACCGCAAAATGCATTGCCATAAATCTACAATGTTTAGTTAGTCTAATATTTGCGAAAAACTAAATAAAATTTGAATTTCGCGGGCTGGTAGGGCCGCAACACCTTAAGTGAGAGCTCAAGGTGCCGAGATATCTTTTTCTCATATATATAGAGGTTTCTCACTAACCGAGTTTCATAATTAGAAAGGCAAAATGACAAGACCTGGCAAATACTCTCATTAATAGTTTTTTCACTTACCCAATTCTTACTTACTTTGGTTATTATAGACTGCAATTATTTTACCTGATAATAGAGTAATATCAAGCTGTCTATGTAAATAAATAAAGCTCTAAGTTTCCCAGCTGTGGGATACTATAACGGGTTGACAACGAAGCACTAAGTTGCCGCCTAACATAAAGTAATTTTCTTCGTTCCAGTGAACTGAAGGAGAGTATTTTCTCGAAGCTGGACCTGCTCGATTACTTGAGCCTGGCCGACAACTCGTTCGCGGAGATGCCGAGACACGTGCTTCGACACATGCCGCACGTCAAGACACTCGACCTCTGCAGAAACAAGATCACCAAACTAGCAGAGGAGGACTTTAAAGTAAGGATTTCTTCCTCTATAATGTATGAACAATGACGAAATACGCTACGCTAAAAGGACAGGAAAGACGTGACGTACGTGGGAACCAAAAATTTCTCAAATATTATGGCGTCGCGCTTTATACATTTTGGAACCGCTGACAGCATATACGAGTACCTACCGTTGTCGGTCGCATACATTAGAGCCATTTTACAGTTTTGACTCGTAAACTTAGTTTTTGGTCGACTTGGAGTTATCGTCATACATATGTGACAAGTATCATACTGACGTTTTATTAGAGCCTGTATGTTAGGCATATGTGAAACAAAGATATTTTGAGTTTGAGCTTGAGTTTGATATCTTAAAAATCCGGCTTCAGGGCGGAGCCTAAAAATGTATACGTGACGTCAGTACAAACATGTAGATGCATAAATGTTTTGCCCGTAAAACTTATTGTCATAAGCCAACGATGTATAATTAGCCCACTAATGGCGAAAAACTAAATAAAGTTTGAAATTTTTCACGCGCGATTGGTATCCATCCCTCTTAACAAGTAAATAATTTAAAAATTAAAAAACACGACTGCTCTGTGGTAAAACAACTTAAAAAAATATATATAGCCGATGTTACTCGGAATGATATAAGGATTCTAACGATACACCATATGTCCAAATCTATTCAGCCGTTCAGAAGTTATGGTGGAATAAAGAAACTCACATACATACATGAACCCTAAAAACATTACACTCCTTTTTTGGGCAGTCGTGTAAAAATAGTGAGCTGTGAACCAAAAGTGAATTGCAATTAATTTATTTACAGGATATTCAGGAACTAGAACACCTCCTTGTCGCTGACAATCAAATTTCGAAGATTGAAAAGCATGCGGTACCAAAGGGCCTGAAACATATTCATTTGGGAATTAATAAACTGAGCTCCCTCAACGGAGCTCTACGAGACCTTGATGATTTGGAATGGATCTTCATTAACGCGAACAACTTGAAATCAATTGATAGTGAATTACCTGTGGTAAGTACATGACAAATTGAGTACAAATCTTAATTTCAAAATAAAACACTGGAAGGAATAGTCACTATAGGCAAAAATTAGTTAGGAATTATACCTAGTATACAAAAAAAGAGCATTAATATAATGTCCGAAATCGATCCAGCCACGGCGGTCATTCTATGAAGAGATTTGCCACAGACGCGGGACATAGGTGATATGGTTGGTACACAATTATTAGTGTGTGCGCAGACAAAGATTCACTCTTTATTCCTTCTCTCTCCAGAAATGTACACCTTAGCTATGATAATTTTTATATCACGCGCTTAATAATTATAATCTTGATTTTATATGTGAAACAAAAGATCGGTTTTTAAGTCAGCACGGTAAAGTTCACAAATATTTGATGGATCCCACTAATACAAGAAACTAATACAAGACTGTACCGAAGCTTTCCCGGATACATATTTAATTTAATTAATGCGGATTTTCAGATCTTTAGTCAGAGACCATAGTTTAAAATTACTGAACATTAATGAAAAAGTTTATTCGTCATCATCATTATCAGCTTGGCCTATCTTTTACCCGGACTATTCCGGGAATAAACTTCATGTTTATTTATTGGTTACTTAACTCATAAATTTCATGGAGAATAGCACATCCCATGTACATCTAAGATATAATATCTGGGTGACCGAGCTTCGCTTGGTAGTTTAACTACTGGCCAATAGATGGCAGCAGGAGTCATATTTTTAATTTTTTGGTAATTCGACATTTTCTTAAAATGAATCCTAGCTAGATCGATTTATCGCCCCCAAAATCCCCTGTACACTAAATTTCATGAAAATCGTTCGAGCCGTTTCCGAGATCCAGATTATATAGAAATATATATATATAAACAAGAATTGCTCGTATAAAGGTATAAGATTATATAGGAAAAAAATATCTGCTGAGGCTCTACTTGGTATGTTGTTAATTGTTTGCAGTGCAAAGATACTATCATTAGATATTGTTGTTGATTGTTTGCTGTAACCCGATGAGATTCCACAATCCTATATCAATTAGGTGCAGTAAGTAAGACCCATTTTACATCATAGAGTTACAAAATAAGTCAAGTTAATCAATTAAATAATTATTACATTATTACCTATTTTCAATTTTCAGAAAGCCAAAAGGATCACTCTCATACACGCCGCTCATAACGAATTACAAAGTCTGCCTCAAGATTTGAAACTAATGCCGTCTTTAGAGGCCATGTTTTTCTACGACAATCACATCAAATCGTTGGAAGGAGCGCTGCAAAAATCGAAGAGGCTTACGAGAATAGGTCTTTCGTTTAATAAAATTGAAAGTGTAAGTGGATTAGCTTGCCATGTATCTTAAATATCATCCCGAGCAGTTGCTCTCCTCAATTGTTTCCGATGAAAATCCCTACTTCCCTACTTATATTATAAATGCGAAAGTACCTAACTCTGTCTGTCTGTCTGTCTGTTCCGCTTTCACGCCTAAACCTCTGAATCAATCTTTATGAAATTTGGAACATAGATAGACTAGAGCTTGGGAAACATAGGCTACTTTTTATCCCGACAAATACCACGGTTCCCGTGGGATTTCGAAAAATCCAAAACTCGTTATTACAATATAATATAGCTTAGAGATTATTAGATTTAGCAAATTTCTTTGAAAGTAGGTATGATTGTTAGAAAAGAGAGCGGGAATGGGAATGGAAACATTTTTAATCCCGGGGAAATCCACGATACCCACGAGATTTCTAAAAACCAAAATTCACGCGGGTGTAGCTGCGGGTAACAGATACTTAGTAAAATCTTAAAAGTTCCAGACGAGTATAGATATTATATTTAGGTCGGGGAAAAAGTCTTTTCGCATTATTGTATGTATGAACTTGTAATAAAATCTCTTTGGCTATACTATTTTTATCTTGCTGGTTTTGGTATCATTGAAAGTTTAAATTTTAAAGAACATAATTCCAAATTCAAATTAGGAAAATGTGTGATTTTTATTTGTTTTTTCGTACCGTCAAGATGAGTGAATCTAATGAAGAAATTCGATACATTTTAAAATTTTACTACAAAAAAGTAAAAAAGCAACGCAAGCCGCGAAAAAAATTTGCGATGTTTATGGACCTAGTGCAGTGTCTGTGAGAGTAGCACAAATTTGGTTTGGTCAAAATATCCATTCCAGGTCCTTATTGTTATATTTTATTACCTTTTTTGTTGTATTAATCAACGATTATAAATCTGCATTTATTTAATTTAATTGTTAACTTCTAATTTTGTTTCAGTTGGCCGAAGATGAATTTGCAGAAACAGAAATATTATCCGAATTGGATATGGCGTATAATCAATTAATGTCTCTGAATGGTGCCCTGCGAAGTTTGAAATCCTTACGCTATTTAAATTTAACACATAATTTCCTCACTGAGTTCTCCTTACAAGAAATTAAAGGACTGAAACGACTCTCTGTAATTGATCTCTCTCACAACAAAATAAGCAGTATAACCGGAAATATGGTAACATAGTTTACATACTATCACAGATACTATCTTCTTTATGGTCAGTAATATTTTTAACGCACAAAACTCACAAATCCGAGAAGTTTTATGACAAAACTGCACTTTCCTAGTATATAATATAATTTATAATAATTACTACAAAAAATATATCTATATACAAATTAAACGAACAAATTTTAAAGAAGATTACATTTATATCTTTCATTTTTGAGGTGTTTTACGAAACTTTAGTAACAATGTGAATACCTAGATAATTATGCTAAATTGGGTAATTGGGCAGATATTAAAATATTATTAGTAGCTGGTAGTTGCCAAGTATGTATTTGGTAGTTGTTGTAGTTATGCCGGGGGGATCTCAAATAGGTAATTTATCCTTTGCTCTCGTCTAAATTATGTAAGAAACCTCTATCTTTCTTGGTCCAAACGTTAGGCTGAACGATCGTGAGTTATAATAGCGAGCCATTATATATTGTGATCAATAAACTGTATAACTACAAACATATTACAGAATCTAGTGGACGTTGAAACACGAGTACTGGAGTTGCGATTGGATCACAATTATATCCTTAATTTGGGTGGAGCGCTGATGGGTCTTCGAGGCCTCTTGACACTGAATTTGAGTAATAACCAAATACAACAAATTTCACCCGATGATCTCATCGGTCTGGAGGACTTAAGATTACTGGATGTATCCCACAATCATATCACAACATTGGAGGAAACCTCGAAGGTTTGTTTATAGAATTGACGTGTGTGTTGATATCCGCTTGCGAGCATTTGCGAAGAATTACGATAACTTTTTTTTGTAACAAATCGATCTGTGCTCTATTCGAGAGACATGCAAATCACGTGATGTTACAAATGCATGTTCTCGCGTACCTAATGATAATACAGAATCTCCTCGAACAGAGAAGTCTTATTTTGGCGATTATTAAATGAACTGCCTGTTTTTGAGTGAACACATTATTTTCTTATTGCAACTTGATTCGAATTCCTTTCAGACGTTTTTGCCATCGCTTGAGGAACTAATCGCTCACCATAACAACATTACAATATTGGACAAAGATTTCCACGGCCTGCCGTCACTGTGCAAGGCCGATCTTTCCTATAATAAAATTCAGTCAGTGAATTATGAAGTCGTTTCTAAATCAAGATGTACGATCAATGGAGTGCCCAGTATATTGAAGATTTATCTTCAAGGTTGGTTTAACCTACTCTAAATGTCTCACCCTACTCGCATATTCCTGATAACATTATTTTTATCTAAATTTTTCCTACGACTTGCACTTTGTACCGTAAATGTTGAGTATTGTTTGAATTAAAAGCTTAACCGTGTTTTTATGTTGCTGAATTGCGAATGGAAATTCATATTATTTTTATTGTTTTATTCAAGTCTGCTATTGCGAAATTCTGTTATATAATTTGCATACTTTACTTGCATACAATAAGTATACCTATAAGTATTTATTATTTTGATGATATTTCAGATAAAATGTATGAGAAATCTAATAAAAGCTCTCTTACCCTTTACTTTTAGCTCGCACTTAATTAAATAAATTATTATTAGCTCATAAAACAATATTCATGGGTAATTAATTAGAATAATGTCACCGGATAAGCGGACGCATTGGGTTGTTGACGCTACTTGTTTATTGCTTACCAGTGGCGGTGTTTCAGATAACCCCGTGCTTTGCGACGAGAGGCTGTACGAGCTGACGGCGATCCTGGGCAGCCTGAACGCGCGGGTCAGCGGCGCGTGCGTCTCGACGCAGACCGCCGCGCCCGTGCTGATGGGAGCGCTCAACGACGTGGCGGCCGACACGCCCGTGCTTGTCGTCACGCAGCTGGGCCCGGGGCTCCAGGTGGTGGAGGGGCGGGACGTGCTGCCGTCCCAGCTGGCGTACCGGCGGGTGGGCGCGCTACTCGGCCACGTGATGCCGGAGCGCGAGGACGGGCTGCGCGTAGTCGTCGACGAGCCGGTGACGCTGCCTCCGGAGAACACCAACGTGGTCGTCAAGTGGCCGGACGAAAGCAGAGGCGACTCCCACCCCCTCGCGGATCACCTGCGTCTCCGCGACCTGAACTCACCGCAGTGAGAGTGTCCTCCTCGGCGCCGCACGCCAACGTCTAAGAACTGAATGCTTCATCTTACAAAATATACTGCCTTCGACTCAACTAGGACAGAGTGTCTATTGAATCGTGTGGATGCATGGAATTTCCATTTTGAGCCTTCGAGATGTACATAGGAGTCATATAGTTCGATGCATCCTCAATAACATTTGGAGTATACACGCGACGAGTTATGCACATACCTACCTACATTTATATTTAGCATAGAAAATATCGTCTGAATGCGTAGATAAATGATTAATTGTCGATGTATGTTTGAGTGATTGCGTAATATACTTACGTAGGTGCCTATTTGTAGACGATTTACTTATGTTGTGTATTAGATTAATTAATACTTACTATAAATGAACGATACATTGTAGAGAAGTCTCACTTGCTCTTGAAGCCCCATTCCGATAACATCGTCTTAAGTCCTACTGATATTTCTGTAAAGGTAGGTACTTACTCCATAAAGTATTAATTAAGTAGTACAGGACCTATGAAAAACAATTTGTTTAGGTAGTAATAATAATAGTTAGTATATTGTAGTGTTATTTATATTGGCAATTATTAACAATACAATACTATGGAAAACACCTTGAAGGACTTGTAAAATATTTGGCTTAAGATGATATGTGTACCAATACTATTATAAAACCTAATTTAGATTTATCTGTGCATATATAAGTAGATATTGTGAAAGCCGATTCTAGCTTGCAATATGTGCCACTGTATGGAGATAACGATTGTAGATGTTGTTTGGAATAAATAATACAATAAACGGCAGTAGTTATTCATTACTAGGTTTCTCCCGCGGCTTCGACAACTTGGATAACGATTTTTCACAGATCCCGTAGAATTATGCCATAATATCTATTACTTTACTATATTACTATATATATAGCTACTCGTGCTGATTCACTCACTGACTCATTGATCACCTCTCCTGAACAATTTTGTATGAAAAAATTTTTTTTCAATTACCATTTCGTATAGAAGAGAAAAATTCATTCGGAGGAAAAATACGGAGAGAGCTGATGATTGAGGATATCGAAGACGGATGAAGAGCACAGACAAGGGTATTGGAGATAGGTGGGGGGTGCTCGACCAAATGTCACTCGAAATGTCATCCAATTGGCAATTACCTGAAAAAAAATTCAAAATGGCGGAAAAAAGATGGCCGCCATACAAACTTCATCGGTGTCTGTCTCGAAAAGTATAAAAGATGGAAGAGTAGTTTCTTGACAAGAGTTGATCAGGACCCGAGGGTCTATTCGATGGATAGAAAAAAAAATCAAAATGGCGGAATTCATTTTTCCATAGAAAATGTATGAGGAATATTGAAGAGACCACGAGTTGTAAATCATGAAGTGCTTTGATGCGGTTTTTTGGAAGACTACAAGAGAAAAATATGGAATGAGGTGATGATTGAGGATTTTAAAGACAGTCAAGCAGCATGGGCAAGGTATTATAGTTAGGTGGGGACTGCTGAAACAAAAAATACTCGGAACTTCAGGCAATTGGCAGTGAGCTGAAAAAAAACCAAAATGGCGGATTCAAGATGGCCGCCATACAAATTTCGTGTTGTTCTATCTCGGAAAGTATAAAAGATAAGAGAGTGGTTTCTTAGCAAGAGGTGATCAGGATCTCAAGTTCTACGGGATGCATGGAAAATAATTTACTGTGGCGGAATTTATCTTTCCATGGAAAATATACATACTATGAGAAGAGATAATGATCTAGGATTTGGATGATGATTGAGGAGCACTGTCATGGTTTTAAAGATAGTTAAGGGCTGTTCGAACAAAAAATACGCTGAACCTCATCCGATGAGGTTCAGCGTATTTTTTTGTTCGAACTGCCCATAACTATCTTTAAAACCATGAGAGTGCTCCTTGGTAATTTTTTCAGCTCACTGCCAATCGGATTCCAATGGGCGATGGAGATGACGGCGATACCTTTATGGGCGGGATGACTGCACGCGGGCCACATGTGGCCCGCGCACACACGCGCCCTACTAGTATATATATATAGCTACTCGTGCTGATTCACTCACTGACTGACTGATTGATCACCTCTCCTGAACAATTTTGTATGAAAAATTTTTTTTTCATGGATGGGGTCGTATAGAAGAAAAAAATTCATTCGGAGGAAAAATACGGAGAGAGCTGATGATTGAGGATTTCGAAGACGGGTGAAGAGCACGGCGTGGGTATCGAAGATAGGTGCTCGACCAAATGTCATTCGAAACGTCATCCAATTGGCAGTGAGCTGACAAAAGATTGAAAATGGCGGAAAAAAGATGGCCGCCATACAAATTTCATCGGCGTCTATCTCGAAAAGTATAAAAGATGAAAGAACGGTTTCTTGACAAGAGGTGATCAGGATTCGAAGGTCTATTCGATGGATAGAAAAAAAATCAAAATGGCGGAATTTACTTTTCCATAGAAAATGTATGGGGAATTTTACTATAGGCGGGAAGACAGCACGCGGGCCACATGTGGCCCGCGCACACACGCGCCCTATTTCCGTCTATAGCTGAAGTCATAAAATTATTATGAGACACAAAAAGATCTCTATTGCTCAAATAAAACGAAATTCAAAAAATGTATGAGAATGACATTTGTCTTCGTTGTAGGTATTAATGGCCCGACACGTATCTAATTGCTACTTATCTATAAAAATTTAATATCAATAAAAATTGAAAAACGTTTTTTTTATTTTTATTAAAAAAGGGGAAAACCGGGTCGCCTAAATTTCAAAATGAGATAACTAAGTATGTTACCTATTATTGACTGGGATATCATATGAAAAGGCGTTACCTGTGTATTCTGAAACCGATTATAATTTATTTTGAAGCCAAATTAAGAAAACCGTTGTTCTATACATAAAAAAAGGCCTAAAACTCTTATGGAAAGGTGAAAAATCTACCGCCAGGTTCAAAAAGCAGGTTTGTACCGTGAAGAACTGGCAAAAAACTTGGTACTTGCTCGTTTCAAAAATAGGTACGTCATGATAATATCTCTATCATAGAACAATGTAATAATAAATACAACTTTTATAATAAAGTATCAAACAATACTACATATTATTTTTAAGGCAGGTATCTCATGAGGTGATGGGAAGCATATCCCTTTCCAAAAATCGTTGTCATTTAAAAACTCTTCAATAGTATAGTAAGTACCTAACCCTGATGTATTAGATGTTTTTTACACTGAATTTAAATCTCTGTAAGTTAAAAACAAACTTCGGAAGCATATTGCAAAAGCGTACAGGTATACTCAACCCCACAAAGGACTTTTGTGGCTTACTTACGCAAACGGTGTGGCACTTGGCAGTAACTTATGACCTCCACGTATGTGTATGCTCTGATTGGACGGTTATTTATATCATAACACAGTACAAGGAGTTTTCCACTAAAGGTACGCAGGCGTAGAACGGTCTGGGAAAATTATTCCCAGTTTAAACCGGGCGGTGAACGCACCAAAGTAGCCAGTCACAAAATATATTCTGGAATCTGGATAGGTAGATTCTGGTCTCGTAGATTCAGTGTCCGCCAAGTCCTATTTGCTTTACATATTTGAAAGCTAATAGCACAATATTGTAGGCTTATGGAAGTAAAACTGCGGAATGGAATCGTCATAAAAATTTTCCTTGAAAGTGTTCAATTCAGAAAGTAAGTAGTTCGAGAATCGACTATGTTTTGAGTTACTCACTTAAAATTTCATAATCAGATTAACTTTGCAATTATTTATAGCTCTGTGAAGATGATAAGCTTACTGTAAATAATATTAACTTACACATTGCGTAAAACCAAATAGAAATTGAATTTGGCGGGTAAAATCTGTGTTGGCGGGCATACCGTTTATTACGTCTGACTCTACGTCAGCACATAATCTATGCCGTGCTCTATGGTGCTCTACGATAATAGTGAAAAATTTAAATAGTAAATCTATGGTTAACAAATCGAAGATTATGTTCTAATTAACGTGAACTCAACGGGTCTGCCCGCGAAATTCAAAATTTTCATGGTTTTTTGCAATTTGTACGCTAATTAGACATGATAGGCTTATGGCAATCAATTTGCGAGAATGGCAGTATCATCTTTACATGATTATATCAAAATAATTGCATAAAAATGTGTATCCTAGGATATTAGTCCAAGTATCGAGTTTTATGTGAGTAACTCGCAAATCTCGGACTAATTTCTTTAACTCGACACTTTCGAGCAGAGATTTTTATATAAACACGTGAAGAAGATATTGGGATTATCGCAATTTGACAGCCATAAGCCTATTATGTCTTATTAGCTTAAAAATCGCGAAAAAGCACGAAAAATTTGAATTTCGCGGGCACATCCGTGGTGTGCTCCTTAATTTCTTAGCAAATAAAATAGCAAAAAACAGTACCTGAGAGCTGGGTTTATTGTTTCTGTATGTACGTTGAATTCTATGTAGCTCATTCTTAAATCGCTTTTTTGTGATTCTTCAATACAGTGTTTTATGTCTATGGTTACCTACTGACTTTGTGGAGAATCGGTATCATATCGGTATAATCGGTATCGATTCTTGAATACGGCAATTCGAGATTTGGCCCTGGCAACACTAGTGCCAGATTAGTTCTCTAAAGTCTATGGTGCCAGACCACATCTCACACTTTGATTAGGTTCTCACATCACTACCTACCATGACTCTACCAGCCAGTGTAGAGTTATCTGTGAATTGAAAACTCGTTGGTCATATGCTAGGTCCCAAGTCCATGTTGGTCATAGACACAGAACAGAGAACACATATACTCTCTGGTCATAGATCAACAGACGTTCTTGTAACAAAACGTAGTGATTATATACTCTTTGCTTGTAACAAGGTTGCACAGTGCGAAAAATAATATTCTGATTTCTAAAATGAACTTGGGGACCGTGATTTGGAAATAAATCAGAATTTATCTATCATCAAAGTGTGTGTCATGGTCCCGGAATACAAAAAACCCCTCGTTCCTTGGCAAATGCAAAACCTACGCTAAAAGACTTCTATTTATTGCGTCTCAAAAAGAAAACCGTGTCAATTGCGAAAACTTCATTTTATATCATGTAAAATCAGTGCCCATCACAATGTCGGAACGCAAAATATCTTCGCTTTACGACAGCTCTCCAGAAACCCTTCTAAACCTGTGTCTGGAATACATCATCACCAATCTAAATAGTTACACGGAACCGGACGTAGGTAGGGACTGTTGGAAGTTTAAAGATGGTATAGTGTTACCCACGGAGATATGTGAGAGATTCCTTAAAGTGTACCAGAAAAAGCATCGCACCAATGATTTCGTTGCGAGTTTGTTCAGAAACCAATTTCAAACTCGTTTGGAGGAGGTACGCCTTCGGAACTCGAGAATGACTTTAGACGGCATTCGGTTCTTGCTGGAGCACAAACCTACCAAAATAGAGCTGATGCAATGTGAGTTCCTATCACAAGCTTGGCTAGAAATGATCAGTAACAACAGTGAAAACCTAGTGACGCTTAAGTTTGGGCCGCTCAAGAATCTCGTCGCCCAAAAAGACAAAGAGTTAATACGTCAACGCTGCTATATTATCAACGCCCCCAAGTTGCGGCGGCTTACGATCCAGTGCAGGGGCACGGGCATATCGCCGATCCTGCTGTCAAGGCCACTCCGCTACCTAACTCACCTGGACCTCTCCGACTACACCTTCTCGGGCACAACCTGGGCTATTTATGAGTTGAAAAACTTGAGATCTCTTGTACTCCACAGTGTGATGTGGTCATTGGAAGTAGTAGAGTGGATTGCAGGTTTGAGAATGCTCCGACGCTTAGATATTTCACAAGCCAATGAGAGACTTGGAAAATATTCAAATCCCAATGAAGTTTTGACTAAGATAGTAACAAGTTTACCCCATTTGGAATCATTGGATATATCTGGTACAAATTTGGCCGGGACAGGCTCTGCTGTTCCTGCCCTCACTGAAGGGGGCTCGCCGGATTATGCAGAAGGTGCCCAAGTCCGTTGTGATATACCAGGGTTGGTGAGCCGAGTGAATAGGCCTCTGGAATTTCTTGGATTGTATGGAACCCACCATGGTGCTTGCAAGAGGCATGACATTCCAGCCAAAATAGTAAGTAACATTTCATACTAAAAATTTGTTTATATTTGGCTTGTATATGGCTCGCACTGAAAAAGGATTTTATGTAGAGCTAAAATTCTATCTCTACATGCCCTAACTTCACAAGCACACACAAAATGGCGGCCAAAGCCACACACAGAGCGACATTAGGCAGTATAATATCAGACTATGCTGTATATAAATTATAAATGTATGCTGATATGGGGCTGAATAAAGTGATACAGGCATGTCCCCATCTAACGGTCTAACTGTACTTTCATGGGCAAACTGCCTCCTACAGGAAAGTATATAGTAACCCATGTTATTTTGTAAAGGGTATTAATTCATCCAGTAGATACTAGCTCTACATCTTATTTAATTGAGGAGCTATTTGATAAAAGTGTCCGTAGAAGACATAACTCTATCTCTTTTAATTTTAGTAGCTCTTGTTTTTAATGTGGAATACACATATTGAACGGGTCCGTAATAGAATAAACCAAGCATCGTATTGTTTGTACATGCTAGCAAAAAAGGTAAGCCACGAGGTTCTAATGACTGCTTATCATGGTTATATAGCGTCAATATTAAGATACGGAATAATATTTTGGGGCAACGCCACTAATGTAGAAAGCGTGTTTCTGGCTCAAAAACAATGTGTTAGGGTAATATGCAAACTGTCCCAACGAGACAGTTGCAGACCATATTTTCAAAAACTTAAAATTTTAACGTTACCTTCATTATATATATATGAAACAATTTTATTTGTGGCTAGCAATAAATCTATATTCACAGAATTTAATAATAATACAAGACATATAAATAAGTTAAGATTCCCAGCACATAAAACCTCTCTCTACAATAACAGTGTGTATGTTATGGCAATAAAGCTCTTTAACAAATTACCTTTTGAAATAAGAACGCAAACCAAAGTAACATTACTAAAAAAGAAATTATTGGAATACCTAATAAAAAAGAATTTTTACAGCATTGAAGAATACCTAAGATAATATTTATTGTTCCTTTAGCAGTATGATATTTCCAACACTATGATAATTTTTATAACGTTTTAAATTTTGACTTTTAATACAACAAAATACTGACATTTTCAAAGATGTAAATTGTAATTGGATATTATTATATTTCTTTTTTCATGATATTATATTGTGCAATGTTCATAGTAAATTAATAATTTTTTGTTTGTGATTCTAAAAATGTTAATTGACTTTCTAATGATTTATATTTGCATGCCAATATGGTGTGGTATAGTTAGACCTTATATATATTTTGTAACAACCAACTTTTGTTAATACTTATACCAGCAAATGAATAAATTGATTGATTGATTGATTGATTGATTGATTGTTATATTGTAAGAGGTACTAGTTCATCCAGTAGGTACTAGCTCTATATCATAGTTAATTGAGGAGCTATTTGAAAAAAGTGTCTGTAGAAGACATAACTCTATAATTAGTTAATTTTAGTAACCTAGTTGTTATATTGTAAAGCTTATTTGAGCTCTTAAGTTCATTTTATAGAATTTTTTTGACCCAAGGCTAAAATAAGTAAATCAGGGCATTAAATACTTTGCAATTGAGCCCAAAGAGCTATGTTATGTTAATTATGAAAGTTAGGTTATGGGTCTACAAGACAATGTATTTATTTATAGCCTATCCTATTTATTTAAACAAGAAAATCTTGTATATTAATATCATACCTATACAGGGTTATTTTAAAAGTACCAAATCGCTCTCGGCCTGAAGTTATTTACACACAAACAACTATTGTTCTACGACTTTTTTTTACCCGACTGCAAGAAGGGTTATGTTTTTCGCGCGTATCTTGTATGTATGTATGTAAATTTCTTTATGACCACGTATCTTCCAAACGGCTGGATGGATATTGTCGTTAATGGTATCGTTAGATTCGTCTCATTAACCCTAGTGTTCTTAGATAGGTTTTTTGAAAATAAAAAGCACAAGTGGAAAATTAAAAAAATTTTAAACACCCACGACTCTTATAGACTTGAAATTGAAAAAGGATTAAATAATATTTTTAAAACTCCCCGACTAAAGGAAAGTAAGAACTAAGAACCTATCAGTATAATTACAAATCCAAGAAAATCCGCCGGAGCTGCTATTTTCTGCCTGTGCCGGTGTTGATGGTGCAAGATGTTGCTGTTTACCAGTGTGTGTGTTTACTTTATTCATTTGGTAACTAATTCAATTTCTTGATACTTCTTATGTATGTATGTGTGTGGATTTGTAATTATACTGATAGGTTCTTAGTTCTTACTTTCCTTTAGTCGGGGAGTTTTAAAAATATTATTTAATCCTTTTTCAATTTCAAGTCTATAAGAGTCGTGGGTGTTTAAAATTTTTTTAATTTTCCACTTGTTTTATACTTTTTCAATTAGTATAAGTACCTATTATATTATTACAAAATAAAAATTAATTTTTAAACTAGCCACTATCTCCTCTATGCAGCGCCGGAAGGCATCATTGACCCTCGTCATCAGATCAAATGTGTTATAATGAATAGTTAAACGAAACCTAATGGGTACCAAGCTCCAAGTATTTTAATAGTTACGATTGTTGAGTAACACTCAATCCCAAGTTGCATCATCAGATATAATGTCCTCGTCACCAAATATAATGTGTGAGCCTCGTGAGAACATATCAAACAATCTCAAACACTAGGAGTTTACTAGAAATATTATAAGACACATTAGAAAATTTCGCTACCAAATGATTGAAACGTTTATTGTGGCGCCCTCTGGTGATTTCCGTAACAACTATCTATTAATGTATCCAAATCGATTCGGTTGTTTTTATTCCAAAAGCTTAAATTGGGAACATTCGTTTACATTCCGAATGTATTTATGGCGCCCCCTGGTGAGCTATGTTCGTAACTACTATCTACGAACCATCGCCAATAAGTCACTAATATTTTATTAAAAACTGTATCGAAATCAGTTTAGCCGTTTTTGAAATAAATGGGAACATTCGTTTGCACTATAAATGTTTTTTATGGCGCCCCCTGGTGATCGATGTTCGTAACAACTATCTACGAACCATCGCCAATGAATACCAAACATTATACAAAAAACTAAATTTAAATCGGTTCAGCCATTGTGGAAATAAATGGGAACATTGGATGTGCACAAACAAACAAACAAACAAACATTTTTTTATTGGATATTCGTTTTGTGTGAACAATTTAACACACAAACAATCAAAAAATTTCATCAACCAACTAATGTACAAACGGTCTCTCACCCTAAACGCATATACCCGTACTCCGTTCCGTCGTGGGTAAAAATGGCGGATTTTGAGCCTAAAATTGTCAGTCATTTACAAAATATTTATAACCAAACCTATCGAGTGGGGTATCAAAATGAAGGAAATTACAAGGAGATTTCAGAAATATATATAAGTCATATGTTTCGAATTAATTTGGAATTATAAACAGTCGACCAATACGTTCAAATTTTCAAAATGGTAGTATTTGTAGTTTTTGATAGCGTTAATCTTGTATTGACCAAATGTGTATCGTACTTTATATTGTGCATTTTTACTTGGTATATCATAGCATAAATCGAAAACATAATTTAATATAATCATTAAACAATTATTTAACATCTGTACTTTCGCTACTCGCCCTAGATGGCGCTGTGTGTACTTTAAGACGCGCTCCACTTTGTCGATCAGATTTAATCTAATCACCCTAACAAGGTAGGCTTTCTAAGCTTTAGCATTTTATTTTTGAACGGCGCGGAGTAGACACTGTCTAGATATCGTTGACGAGTAGTTCGAGATTAAAGTGGCACTGGCATCCATCATCGAATTTAATTGATAAAAAAAATTAAATATTAGTTTTAAATATTTTTTTTATTGAATTAATAAAATAATTTATTTTTCAAAAGTTTTAGATTCATAGACTTAGATTACCTGAAGCTAAAGAGCTTTAGATAATCCTTGGGGTAATTGGCAAAAAAATAAAATTTAATAGTTTTTTAATATATAACCAAATATACCCACTTTACGTCTTTGACATTGTGTAGATAAAAGTGCTTAGGTTTCGCTCGTAAAGTGTGGCAACTAAAAAGCCTGAAATAAAATAAATAATTAAAAAAATCAAAAAACCCGACTGCAAAAATGTCAACTAAAATGCAATAACTTAAAAGACTGAAACAAGGCGGACAACGAAACCAAAATTATAATAAACTTAAAACGATGCAATTTTTACTTCATTTTAACAAACAACATTATGAGCTGAAAGCTTTAGTTAAATTTTCGCATTCAATCAAAAAATAAAGCAGGCGGGACCTATTAATTTTCTCTATGTTAATTTATGATTTGCGAAAATAGGTCCCGCCTTCTATATTTTTAAATTGAATGCGAAAATTTAACTCATCATCACTTACCATCAGGGTGAGAGCGCAGTCAAGTACTAACTTGTATAGTGTAAAAAAAAAAACTTTTCACTAGATCACCGGTGACGCGAACGAGGAACAGATTCTGATGGCGGGTACGGTGTACATGGAGCGGCCGGGCATGCTGACGCGTGTCCTCAACGACCTGTACTACATGTTCCGCAGCACGGATCGCTACAACGCCTACGTGGGTCGCACTCTAGCTATCGTGCTCGAGGCCATGGAGAAGCACGTCTCTGAGAAGCACATCCAAATCTCTGGCAGGTAAAACACGAAGCATGACCCAAAAAAATAGACATATTATATAATAGGTACCCTGGACACGGCATATGACGCGAAAAAATGTCGCCAGTTTACTGGTGCCAAAAATGCTTGTTTTGTCACCAGCAGCAGTAAAATCGATTTAGTTCGCTCAGCAGCTACCTACAGAATTTTGACAGATGATGCTACTGTTTTCTTGTACCTACGAGTATGCTTGTACGAAAAAAGTTTACGTTAATCATTTTTTTTGCCCATATTTCCATAATTCCATTAGAGACTTCACACATTTTTAGGATCCGCCCTGAAGCCGGCTTTTTAATTTGTCAAAACTATAAAATGGCGCTAATGTAACCGACCGACAACATTATGTGCTGTCAGTGGTACCGTATGTATGTACGACGCGCGACGCCATATTTTAGAAATTGTTGGCTTCAACTTACGTCACTTCTCTCTTTTCTTAGCTTAGCGTATTTCGTCATTGGTACCTATTTTCAGGTTTGTGGTCGGTGTCCAAAAATCTAAAAGTCAATAAAATGAAAATAATAAACCAAATTCAGCGAGCCCCGGTTTCAGTCCCTAGCACGTCTAAAAATCTACTATTCTTTTCACAATAGGTAGAAAGGGGCCACATTGCTATTCCTTCTCAACTGTGCTGTTGTGATGGTAATATTTTTGACGCGAAATATTTTGAGACTTTAAGTATAATCAGATCCAAAATTATTCCGATGAATCATTCATCATTCACCGAATTATCATCTTCCAACCTTGGATTCTGCTTTCTTTTCAATGCACATTTCCCGTCATACAGATTTTATTGAAAAGCACAAATTGATGTTAGATAAAAAATAGTAAATATAGGAGTTTATATGGAGGCCGTAGTCAATAAAATTAAAGTCAGGCCAGGTTCACTTACTTACACGTGATCAAAGAAACTACAGGTAGGCGTCTCGACGTTTATCGATGCTCGACGTACAAATTTCAGACAGCCGCCTTTGCTTGCGTTAGTTCTTGCACCGTCTATTTCACGCGCTGCATGCGCCCGATTGCGACTCGAGAGGTAACCTTAGTACGTTGAATGAGATAAAGTTACGCGATATAAAGAGACCGCAACTTTGCGTTTGTTGCGTGTTGTTTATGGAGGCAGGGCCAGGCGCTATAGCGAACTGAATTGCACTTTTTGTGTTAGCACTAGAGTCTAGAGTCGTATTTCTTTAAAATATCATCTTGCGGAATGAGCCTTCTGTACCGTTAGGTACTATTATGTATTCCCTGCCGCTGTCGGAGTTCAGACCAGAATATTTTAGATTCTGGGCTTGAGAGCGAGAGCTTATGAAGACATGACCATGTGAATTAATTTTGAAGGCTGATCTTCCGTCAAACGGCGCAGTATCACCAGCCAGGACGCCACACTTTCATGGTTATTTTCCTATTCTTTCTAGCGCCATACTCTTCTACATAGTGAAAGGCAAAGAGAAGTCGCGGCTCGGCATAAAGCTGAAGAAGCGCATCATCACCGCGTTGCTGGAGGGCATGGAGGCGCATCTCGGGGACGACACTCTCATGCGCAACGGCTGCTTGACTCTTTGCCAGTTCAAGATACCTACAGACGTGGTGAGTTTACGTCGTATATGGATTTTACGCACCCTATTATCAGGCCTCTGACACTCAGTACAAATAACATGACTTAACTACCTACACTACTACAATAGCATCGGCCCTATACGCATTTTATTTGTATGTGTGAGTAATGATCGTCGTAGCCAGTAGGGCTGGCAAAAGTCAAGCTGTACGTAACAACGCGACGCGAGTCGCGACCGACGCTACGGTAATACATTGACGGGAGGGTGTGACTTCTTTACGTTATGTTTTAATTTTGTATGTTGTTAATTAATAAATAAAATTATAGGTAAGTGTAATGCAATATAAGTAATAATTCAATATTTTTCACAAATATTTTACAGTGGGCTGCCACGTGGCTACGGTCGCGACTCTTGTCCCCGTGGAATCGTTGACTTGTCTGACTTGTTGGACGCAGCGCGCTCGGATGTCGAGAGCATACCGCGCCGCCTGCACTTTCGCACATGTCTGCAGAAAACTATGCAGAGCCACTTTTCTCAAAGCAACATGTGTTTTGCACAATTTTATTTGCCTGAAAGATGGATAACAATATTCTGCTGTTGATTTTGAAGGTGGCACTAGCGAAAATCGTTCGTTTAACTTACAACAAGATGTAACTATTAACGGCCTACATCATCCGGAACGACAATTCTAAAATATTTGACGAACTATTTCAACACATCACAAGTGACACTTCCGTGGCAAAACCGTCACTGTGTATAATAATAATTATATTTTAATAAACCAATACATACCGGATAGTTGCATTTTATTCGATATTTCAGTCCATGGCCTAATCATTATCATAATTTGATAATCATAATCATCATAATGTGATAACAGCTTTTTGAACTTAGGGCAGTTTTAACTGGCGAATAATTAATTTTATTAGTATAATACGTATTAAAATTTGAAAAATTGCCACTATTCCGTTGCCGTTACATCATTTTCCTTACATCCTGTTCCTTTCCTTAATCGTAGAGATGCGGTAAATCCAATTTGTACCGCGCTTACCGCACCAATCAGGAACGGTCTATATAAATATAGGCGCTCGGTAAGCTTTTGGTACCCCGCGTATACGGAACGTGCTGATATTGCACCGCTGCTGTACCGACAAGTCAGAAAGCGGCCTTACGTACAACTTAACTTTTGCCAGCCCTACGGCCTACGACAATCATTACTCACACATACAAATAGAATATAGGTATACTTACTACTCAGTGTTTATATGAGATACTATATGTATATATTTATTTTTATAATATGTATTTGTATTTACTATGTATGTATATGTATTAGTATATATTATTATGTATATTTTGTAAAACTATATTAATTGGTATAATATTTATTATTCTCCACACAATGTGCACTAGCCCACACTTACACTATATTCATTTATCTCTCATCAGAAGGAAAAGGTTGTCTGGAAGAGATTGCCTATGGCAATAAGACCGCCTTTTGCGCATCACGTGTCTTATATATATAGTATATGTTTCTTAAAATTATGTTTCTTTGTGCAATAAAGTATAAATAAATAAATAAAATAGAATGCGTATAGGGCCGGTGCTTTTGTAGTAGTGTAGGTAAAGTCTAAAATATAATAAATCGATCTAGCTAGGATTCATTTTCAGAAAATGTCGAATTTACCAAAAAAAATATGACTCCTGCTGCAGCGAAGCTCGGTCACCCTGATATTACTTTACTATGACGTAAACTGACAAACCTAATAAAGTCGATCAAATAAATAAGCAGTTTAATATTTCTGATTAGACAGAGATAGCGACACTGAATTGTGACGTCATACCTTACTAATGCCATAGTAGCTTCGTGCGGATTTATACAAATTTTCGTTTTGCGAGAAAGATATAGAAGACCCTCCCACTTTGTAAATCTTTGTTGGATTTTAATATGTATTCCGGTGTAAGCCAATCGTTATTTTTATGTATTGTATGAAAGCAGGCGGTATTTTGCGGAAACCCATAATTAGTAGGACAGATGTCCTACAAATTATGGATGTGGATGAAATGTGCGTCGAAGAAAGTATTGAAATTAAATCACTGTACCGTACAAAATCGATTAAAGCAAAGAAAATTAATCGTTCGTACTTATTTTTATGTCTCCAGCTGTTCGAATACGAGCGCGTGGTACAGATACTGTTGAACGGCGTGGCCGACGTGAACCAGGAGGGGTTCGTGCAACGCATCGCCATCTACCTGCTCAACTCCCTGGCCTGCCAGGTCGACGGCCAGCAGAAACGATTCCTTGGGAACCACGGCGCCATTGCGGTATGTATGGAAAGATTCACTTTTTATGATTCCGTAAGGTAACGGTAAGAAACGGGACTCTGTTATAGTTACTAAGGGTAGTAAACGGGATAGTTAGACAATTCAAATTTTCACAGGTAATGTATATCTGTTGCCGCTATTACAACAAATACTAAAAAATAAAATAGATTAATATTTAATGGGGCTCGCATACATCAAACGTGATGTATTTGCTCGATATTTATAAAGGCAACAGGTAGATGCTTAAAATATTCACAGAATAATTAGTTTACATTTAATTTAAAAATAAATAATTAAATTAAAATGCAACAAAAATATTAGTTATATTGTTTTTATTTTACAAATACATAGTTTAATCAAAATAAAAAATTGGGGAGCTCCTGAATGACCGTGATTTTTTGCTCGTTTTTAAATTTAAAGTTTATTTTAATACTATTGACAATGGGTCTTGATAGTACGGAACCCCCAGTGCGCGAGCCTGACTCACTCTTGACCAATAATTAATTTGTCATCATCGCAAATAGGCAAAAGTTTCCTTAGTCTTGATTCTAGAATAAGGAGCTATAGATTCATATAGTGTAACATCTTTTTAGTTGATAAAATTATCAGTTTATTTTATGCGCACTAAGTATTATGTCAAAATACCTAATATTTTATCTTACAGTAGTTTATATTAATTTCATAGCCATAAATATACTTTATTAAACCCTGCTCTTGAAACTACATTAATTTGCAATTGCGACTTACATAATATGTTCTACGTGTCTTGAAATAGTATGTAACGTACCTTTTAAAAATAAATTAAGCATATTTCTCATTGAGAAGTGTTGCGCATTTTGGTATATTTCTCAAAATGCGTCACCCTCTTATGCCCGCAAGTAATAGAACATAAAAAGTGGCTGAGGCGATTTGCATATGGTTGTGCAGAGTATCCAATGATAGAGGTTAACTCTAACATGTAGAATATTAAAAAGCAACATTTCTATTTTATTGATAATGTATAAGTTTATTAAATATATATTTTGGCATTGCGAATTGTTACTTTTTTTGCATAGTGTTTATTTTATTAGTATTTATTAAATATTAATATTGTATAATTAAATTGTTTACGGCTCATTCTCAAACCTACCGGGTGTAGACAAAAAGTTTCGTAATTATCGGTTAAGCCATTTCGAAGGAGTTTGGTTACAAACACTGTGACACTATAATTTTATATATTAAGAATTTAACGTTATTACTTATTACCAGTATATCCAGTTCAATGGTTTTTTCATGCTGTAAAAATTACCAATTAATGTGTGTTGTTTATTTCTTCTACTTCTTTGATGTGTAAATCTCTATGGCGGCTTATTAACGAGTCCAGAATAATCCAACTATCTTCTAGAATTATTCTGGAGTTATATGCACTGCAGCTGATCAAATTTATATTGCTTACATTGTAAATAGTAAATTTTCTTTTTCATAAATATGGTTATATTGCGCTTGCCGACAGTCAAAATATACTTGGATTTTATTTAGCTTATTTAAGTAACATGACATTTAGAAACGTCATTTTACGAATCGAATTAAAAGTCGGAGTAAAGACAAATTTTCTTAAACTTTTAGGTACGAACTATACTATGTATTGGCCGTAGCGAAATATCTTACGTATTTTGCTTTTATTGAGACCCCATTATTCTCATAATTTCTTAGGTACATGTAGTTTTAATAAAGAATATTTTTACCATAGCACGCAGAGTGCATTAGCGTAGCATAGCCAGATTTATATAATTTTTAGGGTTCCGTAGCCGAAGGGTAAAAAAGGAACTCTATTACTGAGACTTCGCCGTCTATCCGTCCGTCTGTCCGTCTGTCACCAGGCAGGTCTTGAACCGTAATAGATATAGAATTTTCACAGTTGATGTATTTCTGTTGCCGCTATAACAGCAAATACTAAAAAATAGAATAAAATAAATATTTAAGGGGGCTCCCCATACAAGAAACGTAATTTTTTTGCTTGTTTTTGCTTGATATTGATGACGATAACAGGTAGACGCTTCGAATTTTCACAGAATATTTAGTTATATACTCTCTGTAGAAATAAATAGTTGAATTAAAATAAAATAAAAAATTAAGGGGGATCCCATACAACAAACGTGATTTTTTCAACGATGTGTTTCTTCGCGTTTTAGTAAGTGTTATGGAGAAATTAGGGATCAGAAAGAGACAAACGTACAGTAGTCTCTCTGTGGTCCTTTGCTGTAGCTGTATATACTATAGTTACTTAAAACGCACATAACTCCGATAAATCAGAAATTTCAAATCCTGTATCCCCAGGATTTGATATTCAAATCCTCGACCCCGCAATGAGAGCCAGAGATGTAAATCTAGGCTGTCACTGCCTGCTTAAATACATTTTTGTGTCAATAAAATTTGGGAATCAAATGTAGTTTGATTTGACCGCCCCTTATTTTTTCCTATGACGCATGGCGATTATGCATTCAAAAAAATTATGCATTGATACGGTCAAGCTACAAAGCTTGCAAAACAAATACGCAAAACATTGTAAGTACTTTAGAGCAAGATCTCTACGACTCACAGCAGTCAACCAGAATTTCCTTTAGTAAAATACCTAGTAATTCATGCGGTATAATTGAAACAGGATTCACAGACATGATTTTACGACAGGATATCTAAAACTGCTGTGATAGCAATCCGGGTATATATACTTTTCAACAAAGTCCTACATCAGTTTGCCGATGTTGGTGGCATAAGGAAATTTCCCTCCAAGCAGGTGTATGCCTGGAGATCGCTTGTGATCCGAGCGTATGACGTCAGAACTTTTATTTATAGAACGCTCGTCAAAAGCTGCGTCAGCGTGTGCTATTGCGCTGGTTATGCCATCTATCGTCAGCTATCGAAGACCACCACAATACCATAAACTGGGTTTGTTACAGAAAATGTTGAACCTGATCGCGGACCGGCTGGAGCGACGCGTCTGCGACGACGTGCTAGAAGTTGCCTGGTCCACCATGTGGAACGTCACCGACGAGACCCCGCAGAATTGCCAGCGCTTTCTGGACAACCGTGGGATGAAGTATTTCTTGGATTGCCTCAAGGTAATAAAGTGTACGACAAAGAACGAGTCTAACAGTAGTTGTATATATATAACATCTCGACCGCGACGTCATATTTGAGATATTTTGGCTTCAACATACATCACATCTTTCTCGTCCTCTTAGCGTAGCGTATTTAGTCATTGCAATTAAGGAGTACACCACAGGTGTGCCCGCGAAATTCAAATTTTTTGTTAGTTATTCGCAATTTTTAAGTTGATAAGACGTAATAGGCTTATGGCAGTCAAATTGCGATAATCCCAAGATCATCTTCGATTACTTATATAAAAATCTCTGCTGGAAAGTGTCGAGTTAAAGAAATTAATCCGAGATTTGCGAGTTGCTCATTTAAAACTCTTTACTCGGACTAATTTCCTAGGATAGACATTTTTATGCAAAAATGTTGATATAAACATGTAAAGAAGTAACTGCCATTCTCGCAAAATGACTGCTATAAGCCTATTATGTGTAATTAGCGTACAAATTGCAAAAAACCACGAAAATTTTGAATTTCGCGGGTAGACCTGTTGAGTTCGCCTTAATACGTTTTTTATTTCGCAATCAGAGACTATTAAAAATGTGACTACATAATAATTTGATTGTTATCTTTAAGCATTTCCCGGATAAGGAAGAGCTGCTTAGGAACATGATGGGCCTCCTTGGCAACGTGGCTGAGGTAGCCGATCTGCGCCCGCAGCTGATGGACAAGTTGTTCCTGACCGTGTTCTACGACCTTCTAGAATCTTCTAGCGATGGCATAGAGGTATTTGTGATTTTCATGTCTTACTAGTTTCTAGTCCGCACCTCGGCTCATTTGAAATTCTTGTTTTTTTAACTAATCCCACAGATTTTCTGATCCATGGTGCTATCTCCTTTCCTAATTTTAACCTAATTGGTTAAGTAGTTGCAGCGTGAAGAAGTTACAAACTCTTGTGCCACCTATTTATATAAGCGAATAGATAAAGTACAAATTGTTATTGAAATAAAAATCTATAATATTACTAGCTTTTGCCCGCGGCTTCGCCCGCTTCATTCCTCCCTTCAATTCATGCCTCCCGTAAAACCCGAATTCGGGTTTTACGGGAGGCATGAATTTTCTGGGATAAAAAGTAGCATATGTATTAAGCACGTATTGTAAATGGCTTATGTTCAACTACTTACCACCTGTTGTACCACATATAACAGAAAAAATATTAAATGATTACCAAAATTAAACCCGCATTTTAATGTAAAATTATAACCAAAGTATCTACCATCTTGCTATCCTATTTAAGCAGAATGACTCCAAATAAATCATTGTTAACCCAAAAGTAGTAAATAATCACCAAAATGAAAACAGCATTTCAATGTTAAATTATAACCAAAGTTCTCGTTATCCTATTTAAGCAAAATGACTCCAAATAAATCATTGTTAACCCAAAAGTATTAAATGATCACCAAATCTTAGCGAGCAGCGTCGTGACTAAAATAGGTAGTACTATTGTAATTTTAGACGTTATTTTGCTGGTGTTATGTATATATTTTTGATAAAACAACTAAGGGTATCAAACCATTTCTGCTGATCATTATATTTATCCCCATTGTAAACGTTACTTTTTAGTGATCTGCAGTCTACGGAGTATGAAGACAATTACTTAGAGCAAATTAATACTAAAGCCCCAAAATACATGATACTTAAATGTATTTTTTATGTACATGTGTAAATACAACACATACTTAATACATGTGTAAATTTGATCTGAAGTGGAAACACGATTGAAAGAGTTCTCCCAAAAACTGTTCCAATGTTTCCATTTTTCTTCTAATTTTTATCGAAAACTACAATGGATGAAATTGTATTTTTTGTTTTAATGTGTCGGTAGGTAGTAATAATATCCAAAAACCCTCGTAACGATTCTTTGATACCTGGCTTAGTTTTTTAAAACTTCCGCTCCGCAGTCCGATAATATGATATGTTGTCAAAACTGTAAAATGGCTTATAATGCATTATGTATGCGAAAGAGATCTTTTTTTTATCAATATAGATTCAATTTCCAACCATAATAAATCACAACTGTCGAACATGACGCAAAGCCTGACACACAGCCACATATTTTAGCTTTTGTGAGGACCAGAACTGCATAGAACCCCAATATTTGTACCTTCAGGCCAGAAGGAAAATCGCGCGGCTGTCTCTATGGAGGTGACAGAGTCGTGCCGCCTGGATGGTGAGTAACTGCTGGAAGGGACATATCCTGCGTTCGGACTGGATGAGCCTCCATACATAAATAACAGACTTAAGAGAAAAAAGCAGCCAAGTGCGAGTCGGACCCGCCCATGAAGGGTTCCGTAGCATCAAATAACATACTCGTAATAATATAAAAGTTCTTGTAGTCAGTGGGAAAATCCCTTAAATGTATGATTTTTACCCTTTAAAATGTGAATTTCGGAAATCCCGTTCTTAGTGCACCTTCATGACCAACCAACCTTGGTACCAAATTTCAGATCTCTACAACTTTAAGTTTTTCCGGAGTAGCTGGAAAAACGAAGAAAATTTTACTTTTGTATGGGAAAATCTTTTAAATGTATGATTTTTCCCCTTTAAAATGTGAATTTCGGAAATCGCGTTCTAAATGTACCTCCATGACCTAATATCAACCTTGGTACCAAATTTCAGATCTCTACAACTTTTAGTTTTTCCGGAGTAGCTGGAACGACGAAGAAAATTTTACTTTTGTATGGGAAAATCTTTTAAATGTATGACTTTTACCCGTTAAAATGTGAATTTCGGAAATCCCGTTCTTAGTGCACCTTCATGACCTAATATCAACCTTGGTACCAAATTTCAGATCTCTACGACTTTTAGTTTTTCCGGAGTAGCTGCAACAACGAAGAAAATTTTAATTTTGTATGGGAAAATCCCTAAATGTATGATTTTTACCCTTTAAAATGTGAATTTCGGAAATCCCGTTCTTAGTGTACCTTCATGACCTAACATCAACCTAGGTACCAAATTTCAGATCTCTACGACTTTTAGTTTTTCCGGAGTAGCTGGAACAACGAAGAAAATTTTACTTTTGTATAGGAAAATCTCTTAAATATTATGTTTACCCTTTGAAATGTGAATTTCGGAAATCCCGTTCTTAGTGCACCTTCATGACCTTATATCGATCTAGGTACCAAAGAACAATGGTGCGGGCCCATACATCGCTTTCGCTCACGTTACGCTATTGTTTTCCCGCGGAAACCACGGATTTTCCGTGATATTACTTAATTGCCTTTGTAATAATCCAGGATATAATCTAACATCATTCCGCATTTCAGCCAAATAAGTTCAGCAAGTAAGGCGTGAAGGAATATTTTTCCCCCGTGGATATCTGTTTTTCACTTCCAACATAGAAACCATGATTTTTTCCGGGATAAAAAGTAGCCTAGGTATTAATTCAGGACATAAACTATCTACATTCCAAATTTCAGCCAAATCGATTCAGTAGTTGCGGCGCGGCGTGAAGAATATTTTCCGCATGAATTTCGGTTTTTAACTAATCCCACGGGAACCTTGATAGTTTTCGGGATACAATTTATCTCCATTCCAAACTTGAGCCACATCGGTTCAGTAGTTGCACCGTGACCGAATATTTTCCCTGCGTGGATTTCTGTTTTTCACTATGATCAAAGAAGCCATGAAATTTTCCGGGATGAAAAGTAGCCTATGTATTAATCGCGGATAAAATCTATCTCCTTTCCGAATTTCAGTCATATCAGTTCAGTAATTACAGCGTAAAGTAGTATTTTTCCCGCGTGAATATCAGTTTTTCAGTGTTCCCGCGGAAACCATGGATTTTTTCGGGATGAAAAGTAGCCTATCTATTAATCCAGGATAAAACCTATCTCCTTTCCGAATATCAGTTATATCAGTTCAGTAATTACAGCGTAAAGTAGTATTTTTCCCGCGTGAATATCAGTTTTTCAGTTTTCCCACGGAAACCATGGATTTTTTCGGGATGAAAAGTAAGCTTATCTATTAATCCAGGAAAAAACTATCTCCTTTCCGAATTTCAGTCATATCAGTTCAGTAATTACAGCGTAAAGTAGTATTTTTCCCGCGTGAATATCAGTTTTTCCCTTCTCCTGCAAAACCCATGGATTTTTCCGGGATAAAAAGTACCCTATTTATTAACCCAGGATATAATCTATCTCCATTCCAAATTTCATCCAAATCGGTTGTGTACTTGCGGCATGAGATTTTTTTTCCGCGTGAATTTCGGTTTTTAACTTATCCCACGGGAACCATGAACTTTTTCGGGATGAAAAGTAGCCTATGTGGTAATGCAAGATATAATATACCTCCATTCCAAATTTTAGCCAAATCGGTACTGTAGTTGCGGAGGCGTGAAGACGTATTTTAACTTGATAAAATCCAAACTTCGGACCCCCGTTTCACCCCCTTAGAGGGTGAATTTTGAAAAATCCTTTCTTAGTGCTCCCCTAGACCTCACAAGGTACCTGTGTGCCAAATTTGGAGTCTCTAGACCCAGCGGTTTGGGCTGTGCGTTGATATGTCAGTGAGTCAGTCAGTCAGTCAGTCAGTCAGTTTCTTCTTTTATATATTTAGATTATTAATAGTAGGAGTAGGATAGGATAGTAGGATAGGATTAGTAGGATAGTAGGATTTGAGGGGGGCGCCCATTATCTCATGGAATCAAATGCTTGTTGAGTATATAGGTATATTAAATAACTTTTCAAGCCGAGTGAGAAACATATTTTTCATCTCACCCGCTCGGAAAAACGTTTGTAATGCCTGAAATGCGGGCGGGAAATGCTATAATATTCCCTAGGCCACAAAAGCATTTTCATTTCTCCCAAGGGAGAGAAAGTAGTATGTAAATCCTTGCCGGCCTTTGGGCCGGAAAGCATTTCCAAAGTCAAACTCGTATTACGTGTCATGTCAATGTCAAAGCTGAAGACTTTTGTTTTTAATAACACATACGTTCAGTAAGTTCGACCATAGAGTTTGTATAGGTAAATTCGTTTTTTATTTTTACTTTTTCTTAGAATATCAATTAAAATAATAATTCCTATATAGTTTTATTATTTATAAAAGAAATCTAATTAAATCCATGATTTTTCCTCGTTGTTCATGTATTTATTGTTAAAATATTTATGAAATTTTATATTATCTTTGGTTCTTAAAAATTTTTATTTCAGAACGCATTCAAAATAAAAGTAGAAAAAAAAGGTTCTCAATTTTTTTTCTGGTCTAGTGTAAGTTGTCTATGTTTCCAATCGTGAAATGATAATACAATAGGTACTTTTTTGCTTTATTCATGATTTTTTTGTTTTTACTTTAAAATAAGGTGAGTGATGATTGATGGTGGTTTCAGTAAGTGAAATTATTCAGAGTTACCAAAAACAACATTTAACATAACTCGCAATGCCGATCTAAAGTGTTGTTCTGGTGATTTTCCTCGCTGTGGTGAGATGAAAAATTTTGTGTTATTTTAAAGTCTTTGAATGCCTCGCTATGCTCAGGATTCTATTCTTTGAACCCTAGAAACCCTCGCCGCTCAGCATTAAAATTTGACACTCGGCCCAAAAATCCACTTTGCGCCCTTGCGTAACAAATTACTATTTCTTTTATTTTAATTCAAAACTTAATAAAATTAATCACCAGGTGAGCTACAATGCGGCGGGCGTCCTCGCCCACATGGCGTCTGACGGCCCTGAAGCGTGGACTGTAGACGAGCCGTCCCGGGACGCTGTACTGGAGCGCATCGCCACGGCAGTAGAGAGATGGGACCGCAACGCGGAGCGCAACATCAACTACCGCTCCTTCGAGCCGATACTGACTCTGCTCCACGTCTACCACACTCCTCAGTGCCAGCACTGGGCTGTCTGGGCTTTGGCCAACCTCACCACCGTTTACCGTAAGTTAACGACCAATACTGATTACTCTGCCCCACGTCTACCACACTCCTCAGTGCCAGCAGTGGGCTGTCTGGGCTTTGGCCAACCTCACTACCGTTTACCGTAAGTTAACGACCAATACTGATTACTCTGCTCCACGTCTACCACACTCCTCAGTGCCAGCAGTGGGCTGTCTGGGCTTTGGCCAACCTCACTACCGTTTACCGTAAGTTAACGACCAATACTGATTACTCTGCTCCACGTCTACCACACTCCTCAGTGCCAGCAGTGGGCTGTCTGGGCTTTGGCCAACCTCACTACCGTTTACCGTAAGTTAACGACCAATACTGATTACTCTGCTCCACGTCTACCACACTCCTCAGTGCCAGCAGTGGGCTGTCTGGGCTTTGGCCAACCTCACTACCGTTTACCGTAAGTTAACGACCAATACTGATTACTCTGCTCCACGTCTACCACACTCCTCAGTGCCAGCAGTGGGCTGTCTGGGCTTTGGCCAACCTCACTACCGTTTACCGTAAGTTAACGACCAATACTGATTACTCTGCTCCACGTCTACCACACTCCTCAGTGCCAGCAGTGGGCTGTCTGGGCTTTGGCCAACCTCACTACCGTTTACCGTAAGTTAACGACCAATACTGATTACTCTGCTCCACGTCTACCACACTCCTCAGTGCCAGCAGTGGGCTGTCTGGGCTTTGGCCAACCTCACTACCGTTTACCGTAAGTTAACGACCAATACTGATTACTCTGCTCCACGTCTACCACACTCCTCAGTGCCAGCAGTGGGCTGTCTGGGCTTTGGCCAACCTCACTACCGTTTACCGTAAGTTAACGACCAATTCTGATTACTCTGCTCCACGTCTACCACACTCCTCAGTGCCAGCAGTGGGCTGTCTGGGCTTTGGCCAACCTCACTACCGTTTACCGTAAGTTAACGACCAATACTGATTACTCTGCTCCACGTTTACCACACTCCTCAGTGCCAGCAGTGGGCTGTCTGGGCTTTGGCCAACCTCACTACCGTTTACCGTAAGTTAACGACCAATACTGATTACTCTGCTCCACGTCTACCACACTCCTCAGTGCCAGCAGTGGGCTGTCTGGGCTTTGGCCAACCTCACTACCGTTTACCGTAAGTTAACGACCAATACTGATTACTCTGCTCCACGTCTACCACACTCCTCAGTGCCAGCACTGGGCTGTCTGGGCTTTGGCCAACCTCACTACCGTTTACCGTAAGTTAACGACCAATACTGATTACTCTGCTCCACGTCTACCACACTCCTCAGTGCCAGCAGTGGGCTGTCTGGGCTTTGGCCAACCTCACTACCGTTTACCGTAAGTTAACGACCAATACTGATTACTCTGCTCCACGTCTACCACACTCCTCAGTGCCAGCAGTGGGCTGTCTGGGCTTTGGCCAACCTCACTACCGTTTACCGTAAGTTAACGACCAATACTGATTACTCTGCTCCACGTCTACCACACTCCTCAGTGCCAGCAGTGGGCTGTCTGGGCTTTGGCCAACCTCACTACCGTTTACCGTAAGTTAACGACCAATACTGATAACTCTGCTCCACGTCTACCACACTCCTCAGTGCCAGCAGTGGGCTATCTGGGCTTTGGCCAACCTCACTACCGTTTACCGTAAGTTAACGACCAATTCTGATTACTCTGCTCCACGTCTACCACACTCCTCAGTGCCAGCAGTGGGCTGTCTGGGCTTTGGCCAACCTCACTACCGTTTACCGTAAGTTAACGACCAATACTGATTACTCTGCTCCACGTCTACCACACTCCTCAGTGCCAGCAGTGGGCTGTCTGGGCTTTGGCCAACCTCACTACCGTTTACCGTAAGTTAACGACCAATACTGATTACTCTGCTCCACGTCTACCACACTCCTCAGTGCCAGCAGTGGGCTGTCTGGGCTTTGGCCAACCTCACTACCGTTTACCGTAAGTTAACGACCAATACTGATTACTCTGCTCCACGTCTACCACACTCCTCAGTGCCAGCAGTGGGCTGTCTGGGCTTTGGCCAACCTCACTACCGTTTACCGTAAGTTAACGACCAATACTGATTACTCTGCTCCACGTCTACCACACTCCTCAGTGCCAGCAGTGGGCTGTCTGGGCTTTGGCCAACCTCACTACCGTTTACCGTAAGTTAACGACCAATACTGATTACTCTGCTCCACGTCTACCACACTCCTCAGTGCCAGCACTGGGCTGTCTGTGCTTTGGCCAACCTCACCACTGTTTTACGAACATGGGACGACTGATTGCCACAGTTGGTAGTGGCAATGTTTTCTAGATCGCTTACTTTGGGGCTAGATTGCAACGTCACAAAATATAAGTATATTTAAAAAGTATTCGCCTTAAACTTTCTATGGTAATACATATTACATACTGTATGATATTATGTACATATTCCTATGTCGGGTTTCTGACACCTTGTCATGTACCCTCTCAGAATGACAGTAGTTTGGTCATTATGGCTAAATGCGGCTTTGAGGCAGATCAGGCATGCTTCCTCTTGTTTTCTTGAGAGGTTTTCCTTCACCACTGAGTAAGTGTCAAAGCAAAATAAAGACAGAGCGACCATGAATTTATTCGTATAATGTTGCTAAGTCAGACAGTGATCCTTTCGCCGTATTTGCTGCTTAGATATTTTAATACTCGTAATATAACCTTTCAGCTGAAAAATATTGCGCCTTGGTGGAAGCGGAGGGGGGGCTCAATCTGCTACATGAGGTGCTAATGCACCCCGCGCCCTACCCCATGATCAAGGAGCTGGCAATGATCGTCATCGACAACTGCTCCAACTACCGCGAAGACGTCGAGTATTCGATACCAAGCTCCCCAGAGAATTAGCTACAAGACTACCTTGGGGAGGTCTATCCTCGCGTCAACCCTTTCGATTAGACAGAGCCTACATACTGTCAATGGGAAATCTGCAACATCTGTGTCGGGCATAGTGTTTGCGATCATATGAACTGACAGGACAGCTTTTTACCCAATCGGGCTCGTTACTGTTAGCTGTTAATCTAGCCATTGAAGTCACTTTATGTGTTTCAATAAAAAAATATTGTGAAGTGAGCTTGAAGAAGACACGATGTCAACTTCGTGAAGTATTAGTGTTGTAACATAATAATGTTATTATTCTATTCAACTGGGTGGATAGACGATTTTACTCTATTTTAAGTCGACTTTAGTCAATGTTTTAATGTTTGAAATTGATGTTTTAATTGTGCATAACATAAAAAAAAAAAAAAATATTATATGTTAAATGATAATGAAATTGACAATCAAAATGATGTTTATAATATGACATTTTATCTAATTTTATTTTATGACATGATTATACAATTATAATATAATATATATGTTTTAAATATTTGAGTTATCCTATCCTATAGTACGAAAAGGACACCTGTGCGAATTTAACGTATGTATATGATAATGAAATATGACAGTCAAATAATGAATATAATATGATATTTTATCTAATTTTATTTTATGACATGATTATACAATTACAATATAATATATATGTTTTAAATATTTAAGTTATCCTATCCTATAGTACGAAAAGGACACCTGTGCGAATTAAACGTATGTATATGATAATGAAATATGACAGTGAAATGATGAATATAATTTGACATTTTATTTTATTTTATTTTATGACATGATTATACAATTACAATATATATTTGTCTTAAATATTTAAGTTATCCTATACTATAGTACGAAAGGGACACCTGTGCGTACCGAAAATTCAGCCGTCTTCTTACCATCCATCCACCATTCAGCCATCTTCTTAATATCTTATATATCTAATCAAAATAACGCTGCCTTTCGTGAAATACAGCCTCTGAAGTGTTGAAGGATGAACGGTCGGTGTGTCCCAAAACTTATCTGGCCACCATTGGATTAATTTGACGGATTAAATATATATTTTAGATATAAGTGTAATATTATTAGAATATAATAATTTCCGTATTAAAAAATTGCTTGTTTCTTATATTCAATGAAATTGACGAAGCTAACCCTAGTGAAACTGACATTTAAATAAAGTCTTGTTTGTTACAATTTTAGAGTAAACATATTATTACAGAAATTAACATGTACAATCCGTTCAGAATAAGAACAGGACTGCTATATGTATTTGTTATATAATATGTACAAACTGCTACTGTTTGCACTTATCTATCTATCTGTGCGAGGGAGGAGCGAATAGAATAACAGTCCTCTTAATATGTCCGTATTATAAGTTTGCAAAATAGAATCAATATTTTTAAATGCGATACGCGTAGGGTAGGGTTTAGAAATATGAAATTTTTCGTGCAGTAAATTAATGTTATATTCTAATGTTTTAATGATGATTATGATTATTTTTAATATTTTATATATGACATGGAACACAATACTTTATCAATACATAATAATCTGATTTTATCATAACGTCTTCAATCTGAATATTTTGTTTTGTGATCTCTGAATAAAAATAAGAAAAAAATATTGGAATAATTCACAGAAACGTAATGTACATGTAAAAAAATAAACGTTTGATCTGAAATTTTATTAGTAACTATATATAGATATTTCAATCCACGATAACACGCCCCACTCTGGCCATACGATTCGAATGAAACAAGCGATTTTGACAGAGTGGGGCGTGCCTTCGTGGATTGAAATATCTACGAGTACAATAAGATTATTTAAGTAGAGATGCGCTTTTGATAACAGTTTTGACAGATGTAATTCGCTAGTACATTCTTCGCTGTTGTTATACACCTTTCATCTGTCAAAACAGTGATTATTGCGTGCCTCTACAAACTAATTATGACATTTTAAAATGTCTAGAATATTTAAAAAATCCTCTAATGTATAACATGAACTAGATTTTAAGAGATTTTAACTTTATATTCTCACCAAAAATGTAGAGGACTGTTTGTTTGCTATTTGTTCACAAACCAAATAAAAGAGACCACAGTGAATATTATGGTACTTATGGATGTCCATAAGTCTAAACAACAAAATAAAATGTAAAAATATCAAGTGATTTAGGTTTGGAATAAACAAATGGGCCAAGTGCCAATAAAGCAAAATATACTGCTCAAATCTCTTCTTTTTTTCGCTTCAAATGTAATCCATTAATTAAATGGCCCTTTCATTCCTAAGGTACAAAGTGTAAACGCTCTAATATTTTAATTTTTATGATTTTTCTTTATAGATGGCGTTTTATGCAAATTTCATTTATACCAAATATTAATTTGATTTCTCACAAATCGTGTTTTAGCACAATTGTTGATTCCATGCTTCAGTTGGTTATTATTATAAATTGCTTGAGAACCGAAAAACTTTTTGAGGAAATAGGATTTTACCGAATACGACTTTTTGGTTAGTGCCCTAGATTTTATACATATAATTTTCGTTATATTAATGATTTAAACTAAATAAAACTACATTTTTATAGATTTCTTGGTTCGAATCCAAAATTTTGTATCTAAAATTACTTTTGATAAATAAATCAAATTAAATGAATATTTTAACACTTGTATTTTACTATTAATAAATAATTATAATTATGATATTTCTAATTTTGAAATTGCTCGAAGCATCGTTCATAGGTAACCGAGGCACTTCGTAAAAAAAAGGTAGTTTCACCGAATCCACTTGGTTAGTACCCAAGTTTTTTTAAATGAAATTACTTTTCGTTTTATCAATAATTCAAATGAAACAAAAATAGATTTTACTCTTAATTTATAATTATTTATGATAAATGAGGATTTCTAATTTTTTAAATTGTTCGAAGCATCACAAATAAGTAGCCGTAGAGGGTTATAAGAAAAAGGGGGATCTTCTCTTATCTATCGTTATATCTTTTTTTACCAAATCGACTTCTTCATTAGTACCCACAAACGTTAAATATTTATGCAGTGTTATCAGGTTTTTAAAATTTTAGGTTCTTTTCAATACAAAAGGATTACTTACAATTATTTGCCATACACTATAAAATTCTTCAGTTTTAATTACTAGTAATTAGCGGTGATTGATTGTATAGAATTAATGCCTCCTGAGAAATCTATTTCTCAATATTCATTATTGAGAAATAGATTTTATATTGTATGTAAACCATAATATAATAATAGAACATATACAACGTGTTGGTTACTTGCCATAACTAGCCGAAAGCCTTTAGTCTGGGGCGATGTATAGATGCCTGAAAAAATATCACAAGAAGTCTACCTCATATCCTGAGGGAACTATAGGGAGTTCAAAAATGTACCATAAATTTTAAGTGACATCCCTAAAAACGGCTCATTCAATATGAATGAACAGGAAATAATGAAAAGTATTACGCTTTGTTGACATCACAGATAGGGTTGACAAAAACAATGTTTCTAAATTAAACAATAAGTTTTGTATTGAAGATAAAGCAAAATAATTGAGTCTTCTTATGCCCCCTAAATATTTTTCTAGGATTTAAAGGTTAGCTGCGGGCACACTATACGAACTAACCAACACCTTGTATATGTACATGTCTAGTGAACAAGTACCTTTTAAGCCAACTTTTTTCAACAGTCTACTTAAATTATGATTTAGGCGTCAATCTGTTGAAAATTTCTAAAAAAATTATCTGTATGTCTTTTATTGCCGAGTTTCATTTTTTTTTTCAAAAAATGGATTGATGCCATTACAAATCGAATGAAACCTCAATCATAAATTTCGGAGAATGCTGAAAAAAATTCGCCAAAAAGGCACTTGTGTACTGGGCTATCTATGTGTTTGTCGTCTATTGAAATGCAGATCTTGATTACGGTGTATATGAAGTCATTTTACGATATTTCATGTAACGTAACATAGATTAACTTAATTGTCTCCTTTTAAAATGTACTTTTTTGTTGTTGGTGTAAAAAATATAGCTATAAGTAAAAATTATTCATAATGAATATGATATGAACGTTATTACAATATAACTCATGTATAAAACAATTAGGCCTCACTATCTAATTTTTTTAATGTTAACTACAGGAGACTGCCCGACTATTAATTTTATTTGGATTTTTTACTATTTAGCTAATAAAATCTTTGCATAACATTATAAAATTTGAAATTGGCGGGCAGCTTAGTCTTAAACCGGAAGTTTTATTATTAGTTTCCAAAAAAACATTAAACTCCTTTTTATAAATGCCTGACAGCTATATGTGCAGAGAAGCTAGTGTTGAGTAGCGGATACCTATTATCACCAAATTGTTAAACAACATTAAACTAGTTACATACGATTACTTAATTATCTTCGAACAGTAAATGAACCACAAATTTTTTTCATCACATTTTTGTAGTAGAATAGAACCATTGTGGTTTAAAATTAAGTAAAAGTATCTAGATTTACGAATGTCATAGATTCTTCAAAACCAGTCTATGAAACTCTAACTGGTTAGTTCTTTTTATTGTGACCGAACTAATAGCCACAAAGGCTAAAAGTCACAATTAAAAATAAAAACTTGGCTTCGTTACGATAATGGTATATAATATATTACCGATGGCCGATTCTGTTTCAACACTGTAATAATTTCCTTATATGGAACTCTTTTCTATTTATTATACGTGTGTAGTTTTAGAATATGTATAGAGATTTAAAATAAAATATAAAAACGCGTAATATTCTTTACACGCTATTATATACCGCTCGCTTATATTTCTTACGGTTTCTGTGGCAGCTTGTTTTTTTTTTTTAATTTAAGGAAATGCGTGGAATGCAATGCTTGAGCATACCATTATTAATTAGCAAGCCAGTAGCAGTGTGTTTTAGCAACCGACGTAGTTTAGAAGCTTTGGATTTTAAGCTAAGTAACCTTCCAGTCGAGAAAACGCCAGTGCTCTTCGACTGCACAGGCATTTCGCGTTTTTTCTAACTACCTTCGGATTCAGCCACGGATAAACAGTCCCAATACTAAACAAAGACCTCTGGCAAAGATTTCCTCTGACCTTTAAGGTCTTGCGCCGTTTGTGTCCAACGACTTCCTTAGTCGTTAGTCCATCTGGTTAGAGGTGTGTCATCATTGTGCTTTCCCGAGCTGGGTAGCCATTCCAGCACTTTGGACCTTCAAAATCCGTCGGTTCTACGAGCTATGTGCTCCGCCCATTGCCACATCAACTCCCACTATATGTGAGCTATATCAGTGACTAGTTCTTTTACGGACCTTCTCATTCTGATTTGATGACGCAGTGATACTTCGCACATAGCGCTCTCCATCGCCCGCTGTGTGACTCTGAGCCTCTAACTAGGCCCATTGTTAATAACTATGTACTACGTTTCATAAAAAAATCTCCGATTAATATATTAACCATAGTTTATATATACGAGAAAATATTCCAAACTGATGTAAACTTCACCACCTTTCAACTACTACACGTAGGAATTTGTATAAATGTGTAAGGTTTAGTTGCGTTTTATTCACATACCAAGGAATAACTTTATATTGTTTTATTTTATTTAATGTATAACGAATAGCGTGTTGAGAATATTTGTCGTTTCTGTTTCTGTAAATCTATTCACGTCCATTTAACTTGACGTAGTTTGATTTTGGTCTTTTTTTAATCTGTCTTTTAGCAGTTATGTTTTGGATCAATGTTTTGGCTGGATGTGTGATTGAGACTTACCTATATAGCCTTAGTACATGAATCAGCATTTCGAAAATAAATTATGAAGTCGACAAAGTTATAATTTTTTTTTTTATCAAAATTGATTATTATTTCGTTTTAAAGAAGTATTTCCGAACCAAATATGGCCAGGAGCATAGATTATTACTATGTGAATCCGAATAACACCACAACATGATCGAAATATGCACGAATTACAAATGATTTCGTATTTCGAATGAATGGAGACTTCGTAGTTCACAGGACTCTTAAGTTTATAATCTGAATCACACACCAGTATGGATAATTCAATCCACGATGACGCGCACCACTCTGTCAATCTCGATACGAGTCGAATGAAACAAGCAATTTTGAGAAAGAGTGGGACGCGTCTTCGTAGATTAAAATATCTATAATGTAATTTTAAAATAATAATATAATTTTTAACTCTTGGTAATAAATCTATATATTTATAGGTGTTTTTTTGTTATGAAAATATCTATTACAAAAATAAAGTTTTAATTCTTACCTCTACGAGAATTTTTATTTAGTTATTTCTTTTTCGGCGGGTAGGTGTGCAAATAGTGACACGTGTTTTCATAGTTCTAATACAGAATAATTATAAAAATTAAAATCAAGTGGTATTTAGTGTAAAATGTTTTAATAATTTATCTTCTACATACCAGCAAGTAATCCATTCATAAAATCATCAAGCACATTTAAAGTTATATACATAAACACAACTCAGGAAGTCTGACACTTAGCATGGAGGGTCTGGAGGCAATCGAGCACACTATTTCAGCACTGAAAGAGCACTTTGAGACACGCATGGCTGATTTCCAACATCAAGTGCAAACTTCTATCCCTGCAACTAGTCCAACATCTAACATTGCTGCGCAGTTCGGTGCTTTCAGGCTTTTTGTCATGGCATCTCTTGAAAATCTGCAACTGCAAGTTCAGGTGCTTTCTCAGCAGTGCGATCTCATGGAAATGAGAAGCAGAAGGAAGATGTTGTTGGTGCATGGGGTCCCGGAGGTGCAGAAAGAAAATGTCCCGGCTACTGTGGTGAAGGTGTTGTCAGAACATCTTGAGGTTCCCGAGGTCACTGTCAGCAGTTTTCGGTTCTGCAAGCGACTTGGTCAGCCTAAAGATGGAAAGGTACGGGCCATTCTTGTAAAGTTCAGTGAATTATCTTTACGGAATAAGATCTGGTTCTCGAAAACTCAACTCAAAGGCACTGGAATCACACTATCTGAGTTCTTGACAAAGGAACGGCACGAAGCTTTTCAGGCTGCAAGACAGAAGTTTGGAGTAACACGGTGCTGGACTAGAGACGGGGTCATCACAGTCGTGGGGCCTGATGGTAAACGCCACCGTGTTAGTTCGGTATCTGAAGTCAAGCGTATTGGTTCCAAGCCGACTGCCCCTGCGCCGACTACTGCTGAGCTCCCAAGTACCGGTATGAGCCAAGCTACAGGGAGTCGTGCTAACCCTCCTGTCTCTAGTGCAAAAGTTGCTTCTCAACCTCACAGAGTTAGGCGAGATAAGAAGTAAATTATATATAATATCTTTGCCATGTACTTTTTTCCACTGCATTAGTAAATCATTGTACGAGTACGTTCCCTTGCAATTTGCTATTTGCTTTGTAGGTACTACACTCAGTACTATGTATGTATACTTAACTGACTATTGTATTTTTCTTTAGTCAAGTTCCTATTTTTATTATTTTTGTACCCACAAATAATATTTTGTATTTACTATTTTCACAAATTATAGCAAATTTACACTTGTTATTTAATGTCAAACGGCTCACTTTGACTTTTGACACTTATTTCGTTGTCAAATATGTCAAGTTCGAACGTCATTGCATAATGTCAGTTGTCACTTGTCGTGATGACATAGATAATAGACTCTGTTTTGTTCATGGAGATACTTTGATGTTAGGTCCATGGTTTTGTTTGCCTGTGTTGTTTGTGGTATACTCCATGGGTTTACTACATTATAATCATAGATAAATATGTATGTACCTGCATTATTCAAATATTCAATACATAATGTTTGAGTTGGGATCGTGCATCCTCCGTTTGTGCTGAACTTTTACTATGGAGTATGTCACTTTTTATCTATTTTTATTTTTTATTTTTATTTTTATATAGCATTTTTTGTAAGAACAGTTTAGTGTTCTCCATAATGTTTTAGAAGGCTGGTATGTGGAGGAATATTTTATTTTATTATTTTAGTTTTAAATAGTTTGTAGTTAGGTATATATTAGGTATTATATATTAGCGGTTTTATTATATTATTTATATTATAAGTAAGTATATTTATGATGTCATCCTCAAACCTTAGTATTGACAGTGATTTATTTTTATCAGCGTCCTCGGGCGATGAGATGGACACAAGTTTTCACAGTACAATTACCTCCATTCCACTTAATGTATCTCTAAATTCGATCTTCTCAGACTGTGTGAAAAATTTCAATGTTGTTCATATAAATGCTCAAAGTATTCCGGCTCATTATCCAGACATGCTTGCGTCATTCGATTCCCGTAATATTCACGCCATATTAGTGTCAGAGTCGTGGCTCAAACCCTGCTTGCCATCTACGGCATACTCGCTACCAGGGTTTCACCTCATTCGCAATGATCGCACCAACAGAACAGGTGGTGGCGTGGCGATCTACCTTAGATCCCACATTGCTTTTCAAATTGTTAGTTCGTCATGTCAACCGCCTCCTGTTGATGGTGCTGAGCATTTGCTTATTGAAGTGTGTATGTCCCAGGCAAAGATTCTCCTGGGTGTGTTCTATAGCCCCTCCTTATTAACGAATTATTTTCAATCCTTTGAAACCATCTTAGAATCGTTAGTCCCTGCTTACAGTCAAACTATTTTAATGGGTGATTTTAATACTTGTTTACTTAAGAAAGATAACAGAGCTCAAAAGCTTGAGTCGATAATTGAGGCGTGTAATATGGAAATTCTTCCCCTTTCAGCTACACACAACTTTCCCGGCTATTCTCCTTCCCTTCTTGATTTAATAATGGTCTCCTCTCCTAATCTTGTTTTTAAACACGGTCAAATTTCTGCCGATGCCTTTTCCTATCATGATCTTATTTTTCTCTCGTATAAAGTGCGTCCTCCTAAATTAAAACCCAAAATACTTCTGCGGCGTAATTTTGCAGGAATTGATATTGATCGATTGTGTGATGATGCTCGTAAAATTGATTGGGCAGCCGTAGAATCCGCTCCTAGTGTGGATCTAAAAGTTGAAATTTTTGTATCCCTGCTCACTCAACTTTACGATTTCCACGCGCCCATACATCCAGTAAAAATGAAGCATTTGCCTGCCCCCTGGCTAACTGACGAGTTAAAAAATATGATTTTAAAGAAAAATGTTGCCAAAACCAAATTTAAGAAGAACAACTCCGATGAAAATCGAAGAAAATATCATAAAGCCAGGAATCGCTGCAATACATTATGTAGAGATGCTTTACGACGCCATATTCACTCTTCAGTCGAGAACGGCGACTCGTCCAGAGTTTGGAAATTTCTTGAAACGGTCGGAGTCGGCAAACCTTCCAATAACATTTCGATTCCGCCAAGTATTGACTTGGAGCTTTTAAATCAACATTTCTCTTCTGCTTCGAACTCTTTTGACAGTTCATATAAATTACGCACTCTTCATTCACTTGCTGCAGCTCCGACTCCTAATTATCCTCCGTTCGAGTTTAGTCAATTCACTGTATGTGATGTTAAGAAGAATGTGTTGTCTATTTCTTCGAATGCTGTCGGCAGTGATGACGTTAGCCGTGCTATGATTATCCCTATCCTTGATATCGTTGCTCCTGTTATTGCTTATATCCTAAATGAATGTATTTCTTGCTCCAAATTTCCTGAACCCTGGAAAAGCGCTCATGTTATACCTCTTCCGAAGAAGGCTGTTCCTGTTAACTTCTCTGATTTCCGTCCTATTTCAATCCTTCCTTTCCTTTCCAAAGTTTTAGAAAAGCTAATTTATCAACAGTTAAATTTATTCCTTAATAGAAACTGTCTGTTTAATCCTTTCCAGTCCGGTTTTCGTCCTGGTCATAGTACGGTTACAGCTTTAATAAAAGTTACTGACGACATACGTTGGGGCATGGACAACAAGCAACTCACTGTTATGACTTTGCTGGACTTCAGCAATGCTTTTAACACGGTGGATTTTGATATCTTACTAGGTCAGTTGCGTTCTCTTAACATATCTCCATCAGTTATTGACTAGTTTCAGAGTTACCTTAGTGGTCGCCGGCAGCGTATTCGCTTTGAGGAAAGTCATTCCTCTTGGTGCGATATCTCTGCTGGTGTGCCCCAAGGCGGCGTGTTGTCACCATTGCTCTTTTCCATCTTCATTAACTCAATCAGTCATAACCTTTCTTCTCTCTATCATATGTATGCAGATGATGTCCAGCTTTATACACAGTCTTCGTTTGAAAACCTGCCAGATGCAATCGCCAGAATGAACTCAGACCTTTGCTCCGTCCTTGAATGGAGCAAATCATTTGGACTTAATGTAAATCCGAGTAAATCACAGGCAATCGTTATTGGTAGCCAAAAGCAGATATCCAAAATTTACTGGCGGTCACTTCCTCCTATTGAGTTCAATAATGTTGTTATTCCGTACTGTGAGAACGTAAAGTATTTGGGAGTGTGTCTTGATAGGACCTTAAGCTGGGCTCAACATGTTAAACAAGTCAGTAGGAAATTATTTGCATCCTTGGGCTCCTTGCGTCGCCTTCGATCTATTCTTCCAATTCCTACAAAAATTATGCTCGCACAGACTCTTCTCCTTCCTATTCTTGATTACGCTGACGCAAGCATTGTCGACTTAAATGAAAACCAATTAAGTAAGCTTGAGAGACTTCAGAATTCCATTATTAGGTTCATATTTGGTTTACGCAAATATGACCATATCTCACAATTTCGTTCTCGTCTTAATTGGTTACCTATCCGACTTCGCCGGAATCTACACATCCTTTCCATTCTGTACTGTGTTCTGTTTCATCCTTCTGCGCCCCCTTACTTAAAAGAGAAATTCAATTTTGTAGGTCAACCTGGAGAATTGCTCCGTTCTTCGAGGAAACTTATTTTGATGATGCCTGCGCATAGGTCTTCCTTCTTTCATAAGTCTTTTACGATTCAGGCTATTAATCTTTGGAATGCCTTACCTCTCGATATTAGAGAGGCCCAGACTATAGGACAGTTTAAAAGACTTGTGAAAGATCACTTTATATCCCAGTTGCCTGAGTGCTGATGACTAACTGTCACCTATAAATTTGTAATCTCAATACTTATTATATCCTCTCTTGTTCTATTGTTTTGAGGATTATTTTTATTGTATTTGTATTATTTTATATCTTAATATATATAAATCTCGTGTCACAATGTTTGTCCTCAATGGACTCCTAAACCACTTAACCGACTATAATAAAATTCGCACACCATGTGCAGTTCGATCCAACTTGAGAGATAGGATAGTTTAAATCTCAATTTATCTATTTTTTACTACCCCTAAGGGCAAAACAACGTTTGCCAGGTCAGCTAGTATTTATATATATGTATATACATATGTATATATTTGTATTTATGTACAAGTATATATAATATAGTTTAGTTTATAGTATAAGTAATTTATTGTAAGTAGTTTATTGTATTTATTTATTCTGGCACCCCGCACCACCAACCGCGTATCCAGTTTCAAATATTCCTTCACATTATTGGTTGCCTGGTAGAAATCGCTATGTAGCGATAAGGCCGCCAAATTGTACTCCTAAGTTTGTTTGTATTTAATTTATTTCTTTCTTTTCTATATTTTTATTCTGTGGTGTGCAATAAAGTGTTTATCTATCTATCTATCTATCTAAACTCTATGAATTTATGTATAGTTAGGAATCATTTACTAATAATAAGACTACTAAGGCCCGGTTCTTGTCTTGTCTTTAACCAAAACGTTATAGTTAAATATGGCGGTCTGGCCCTTATTTCGAAAGACATAAGAGTCAGGCCGCCATCTATACTACTGAAAATAAAACTGTAAAGGGTCGAATTTGAAAATTTTTGTTGGAGGACACTAGTCGATACTGAAGCCAAAACTGTCATTTGTTTCATTTTTGTCTGTCTGTCTGTTTCAAGGCCGCGCATCACGGCTAATCCGCTAAATGGATTTAAATTAAAGCTTCACATGATTATAGTTCATACTCCGAGGTAGGACATAGGATACTTTTTGTCCCGAAATTTATCACGGTTTCCCTGGAAGACGGCATCAAAGTCAAAAGGTGTATTTAGTAATAATTCATTAACGCGTTGTCCGATTTCATTCATTCTTTTTTTGTTAGAAAGGAGGTTCCTGAAAGATAATTCCATATTATCATCACTTTTGTACTTCAGGAATTACAGGCATCAGAACCTTTAGCGATAAGTTCAAGTAGGTGACTTGAAACTCGGAATGGACAAAGAACCTAGGGCTAAGACTTAGAGCTAAAGTTAGACTGGAGTACCCTTACAGCCGTAAATAAATAGGCTTAGCAGGAGATTTTGTATGGTTTAAGATTTTTCATTTTAGGGTGAACAAAAATTATGAAACTGGCTTTATCGCCACGTTATACCGTAAAGCGCCATCTCTACAATTTATGTGGAACTTGAATGTAAAACTCTGAGATAAGTACTACCGAATTTATGTTAAATAATAATTAATTGTTATGTAATCTACTATTGCCTGACTTTATATTAAGATGTTAAGACATGAACAGATTAAAGTTTTCACTTCTGTCGACATTCCCGGAGTGCCACGTCTTTTTTATCATCCGCAACATGGAAAGAGTAAAATAATGGTTCACAAATATTTTTAACTCTTAGGTCTAAACGGTCCTAACCGACTGACCGTCATTGGTCTTTTCATACGTAAAGAAATATATAGCTATTGCCTATTCTGAAATTTTGGATTGTATTGAGATGAAGCAAAGATTTTTAAAAGACTTATGTTGGACTGGGGAATATTGTTAGTAGAGTATTTTATCCCAGTGGTACGGTACCTACCCGGCGGAACCCTGAAAGAAGAGTTCTACCACCAGTACAACTTTTCACATGATTTAATGATTTTTGACATACACTCGGCGTCAAAAAAATCGCACCTTTCAATAAATCTACTTCAAACAACTTTAAACCTTATTTGACATCAATAATGACGGTCATGTTGGATATCATTTGAAAGGCGATGAAATGGAGAGCACAAAAACATTTCAATTTATTATTTTTCTTTTATTGGAAAAGCACAAAAAAAAAGAAGTATATAAAACAGTAAAAATCCTTAATTAAGCCTTAATTTAAAACAGATTAATTACACAAAAAAGAATACAAAAATGATCTTAAAACTAATCTAAAATCTAGTGTTACCCCCCCTTGCCCTGATGACGGCTTCCATACGATTCCTCATGGATCTTACCAATTTTAAAATTTCTTCTTGAGGGATAGTGTCCCATTCCTCAATAACGGCATCTTTGAGTTCCTGGAGAGTCGTAGGAGCGGGATCACGAGACCGAACCTTGTGTTTTAAATGGTCCCATAGGTGCTCAATCGGGTTCAGGTCTGGACTTCTCGCTGGCCACTGCATGACAGAGATCCCAACATCTTGAAGGTAGTCGCGCACAATAATTGCAGTGTGAGCGCGAGCGTTGTCATGCATCAACGTGAACCCCTCGCCAACAAAACTGGCATAGGGGACCACATGGTCTTCCAGGATCTCTGTGATGTACCGGTGAGCAGTCAGCGACCCTTGCCCGCGAGCACCTCGAGCCCGGGAGACGCAAACAAGGTCGGTTTTGCCGTCGGCAGACATGCCGCCCCAGAACATACAAGAACCGCCTCCATATTCCACCGTCTCCTGGATGCAGGCTTGGGCGAAACGTTCACCCTGTCTTCTGTACACTCTTTTGCGTCTGTCGTTGCAGAAAAGGCACACTCTCGTCTCGTCTGAGAAGAGAACAGCTTTCCATTGTTCGAGGGTCCAATTGACGTGTTGGCGAGCGAATTGCAAGCGGGCTCGCCGATGCTCTGCGGTCAATTTTGGACCCGTAGCAGCTCTTCGCGCCGCTATTTTCCTCTCCCCCAGCCTTCGTCTAACCGTAGACACACTCACGGTTCTTCTGTTAGCTGTCTGGAGCTGCTGTCGCAACTCAACAGCATTTAAGAAGCGATTTCTCAAAGATGTCGATACGATGAATCGGTCGTCTCTCTCCGAGGTGCAGCGACGTCTACCAGACCCATGTCTTCGGACGTAGCCACCGGTCTCCAGGAAACGCTGGTACACTCTTCGAACCGAAAAACGGCTCAAGTTGAGTTGCCGAGCGACATCACACTGCCGCATGCCTGATTGCAGTAGTGCAATCACTTGGGCGGCCTCATCGACAGTGGTATCCATCTTCAAGGGTATTTTTCTTGGGAATGAGCTTCTCGTGTGTCCACTTCAACAGTTGGATAGCGAATGATCCCGATTGAACCTATATTGACCCTTTTATACCTGCAAAAGGTAGCGCAACTAGCGGCTGTTTAAGGAGCAAAATTGTAAGTGTTTTCTTCTTCTTTTTTTGTGCTCTTCCAGTAAAAGAAAAATAATCAATTGAATTGTTTTTGTACACTCCATTTCATCACCTTTCAAATGATATGCAACATGACCCTCATTATTGATGTCAAATAAGGTCTAAAGTTGTTTGAAGTAGATTTTTTGAAAGGTGCGATTTTTTTGACGCCGAGTGTATTTCATGGTTTCAGAACAAAATAATGGATATAATTGGTATATTGGTATAAATGGTATTTTTTCGACAGTTAGCCCAATAAATCAAAAATTATCAGGCATAAAAATAAATAAAAATTGGTTTTAGAATACACAAGTAACGCCCTTTCATATTGTTATCACCCCACTCAATATTGTTATCTCATTTTGTAATTTTGACGACTCGATGACTCGATTTTCCCCCTTTTTAAATAAATATAAAAGATATTTTCAATTTTTTTATTGCAATGACGGTGTGCCGCAATTACCTATGCCAAATTTCTGGTCGATAGCTTTAATAGTTACTGAAATAATCGAGTGTGACAGACGGACGGACGAACAGACGGAGAAAGTCTCACCATAAGGGTTCCATTTTTACCATTTTGGTATGGAACCCTAAAAAGGTTTCTGTACAACATCACACCAGAATTCCGCGAAAAATCAAGGAATTCCACGGTATATGTAAAAAAATCGTAATTCACGCGGGCGGAGCCGCGGGCAACAGCTAGTATTGAACTATAATAACGTTTCGGTTAAAGTAACGAATATAACTATATAATATTACTGGAGCCTAAAGCTGGAGTCCCACGGCCCGTTATATAGCGGGCCAGACCAGACAGATGGGGCGTGGGAACGGTCGCATCCGGTGAAGCATGTTGTCGTCCGTCCGATCCGTCCTGAGTCGGTAAGTTCAAATGCCCGTGGTTTTTTTTTTAATAAATAAATAAAGTTTGGATGGCTGGATGTTTGTTACTCTTTCACGCCGTCGGCCGTAACAACTACTGAACTGATTTGGCTACTCTCGAAAAATTCATCGTTCGTTCGTGGCATGATCCGGCCGTCTGTGATAACACGGGCCGTGGGACCCCGGCTTAAGAGGTTTCTAGAAAGCAGAGAATTATAAAAAAAATATTTCAACATGTAAAAATAAAACAAATTTTGCAACAAAACGTATCATTTATTTGTATAACGCTCCATAACATATTCAGTAGGTAGGTACATTTTAATAAATTTTCATTATAATTATTTTTATTACACTGCATGCAAATTAAAACTGTTTATGTATTGAATTAACTCATAACAAAGAACCTATTTTAGATATATGAATTACGAAACTACATTATATTTATGGTGTTCAGTTCCCGTTTCATAAAGGCATTCTTATTATTTACACTTAATATATTATATTATATTTAATATTTATATTAAATAGGTATATTTCGTTTAGGCATGGAATTATTTACTAGTCCCTTAGCCACTTTATTGGATTAAACAATAAATTAATCTATATTGGTACATTCCAAATATGATTTTGTTAGTAATTCAACGTCTAGACGAAAAATTCAATTATAGGTATTAAATTACATGGATTCCCCTATCTATGATAATAAAATGAACTTGTTAGAAATAATGATATGTGATTATTTGTATACGATAAACAATTTAACATGAAAATAACAAATTATGTTTGAATATCACATAATGGTCGTAAAAATATTATCTAAATATTGTATAATATCTTGTGGTCCATCTTAACGCTCTACTTTACCGTGTCTCAAAGCGCGGAGTGCTAGCGATACACTAAAATTCAATTCCAACACCCTGGTTCCAAGCTACGAAACATTACAAGCTTGCTAGGCGACAATTATCATTATTGCCATTCAAAAAACATCAATCTTAGCCTATATATCATGTGAAATTAAAAGAAAGACTCAGTGATTTTGACCCATGCAGTCTCTGGAAGTTTTTTTCAATATTATTATTTTAGGCATATTTTCATTAACTGCATTCAAAATCCAGTTCTTTTTCACGCTTCCGAAAAATTCAGTCAGAATTTTGTGCTATACATTCAAAGGAACACCATATTTCTAAACGCACGTACATTATTAATTTTTTGTGATACTAAAATACCTTCTGTTTAAAACAAACTGGCCATAGTGCGTTGGGTAGATATAATTTGATCCGGGGAGTGATTTTCAATCGCTATCGGTTATCAATTGCTAGCTGACACGATCGGAAGCGGCGTCGTCTCCTCCCAAATGTTATTCGTTGAGGATGCAGGTCCTCATGAGGGCGTCGATGACGGCGTACGGGTCGCAGTTGGAAGCCGGCCGGCGGTCTTCGAGATAGCCCTTCTTCTCCTCAGCCACTGCGCGCGGTATCCTGATACTGCTTGCACGACTGGCGACACCTGGAAAAGTTTACTTTTGTAAAATACCTGTATTCTTTCACACTATACAAGTTAGCACTTGACTGCGATCTCACCTGACAGTAAGTGATGATGCAGCCGAAGATGTTTTCGTACTAACTTGGAAGGGGTAAAAGGGGTAACTAAACTCACACCAATGGTGTCTACACAGCATCGCAACGAACGCTCAATCGCTTGGCAGTGCGTCTTTGCTGGTAGCGTGGTAACTAGCCACAACCGAAGCCTTCCAACAGAACAGCTCTCGGCCAATTTAGAAATTATAAAATTCCAAAGTGGGCCCCGTTGCGGGAATCGAACCCGCGACCTCCCACTGGAATCCGAGCGCGCGCGCATCACTGCGTCAGGGAGGTCGTCAAAAAAGTCGTCTTTTCCGACATCCGCAGGTCTAAATCGCGGCAGGTATGAACGAAACGTGAAAGGGATAGCTACGTATGATGGAACTGCAGAAAAGAGACGGAATGCGTCTTCAATAAACGCGTGTGAACGATACGCACGCCCGCCCCGCGACCCGCTTAGCCCTATGATACCTTATTTTATTCTTCTGCGCAACAAAAGTGACCGCTAGACATACCTGCTGCGACTAATACAATAGTTTCTCGTCGATTTTCCAAAAAAATCTTTCATACAAATCATGTTTTCACAAAGATCAGCAAAAGAATTACCCATACGAATAGTTGCAACTTGCAGCCGTTCAGAAATGATGATTTATTGCCATTAATTTCTATTTATCTACAAAACTAGTGATCGCATCAAACGTTTTCCTGCCATTTCTTGATATAGGTAAATAATAAGGGAATCCACTCAAAACACGGACATACTTGATCATCTAAATTGGTCAAGCCGTTTTCGAATTTAAGCAAGACACGGCCATTGATGTATATTTTGTCACAGAATATGGAAGATGAGGCATTCAGAATGCAACTAACAAATTCATGTACAAGAACGATCGCTTGCAACTGTGCAGGTTAAATACTTATAATCCCAGGAAAGCCGGCTCAGTACTGAGTTAAATCCAAAATTTTCACCAATGAAATTACGCGAATAATGGGAGCCAGCAGAGCGGAGGTTTAGGCCCAGTTTCCACCAAAACGGAGTAGAGATATGTGTTTTGATTTACCAATTAGATTGCGTTATTTCCACATTTCTCCGCCTAGCTTCGGTGGAAAGGGATCAAACAGAGAGGAGTGTTTGTGCCGCGAGCGGCCGCTGATCCTCGCGCCTTGCACAACCGTAAACGTTATACGATTGACGCTACTCACAGCTCGAATCTCCTCCAATTACGCTTCTCCTTTCCTCCTCCTTTGAAATAATCAATCTCGTCTCCACTTTAGTAGAAACCGGGCCTAAGTGTTCACCGCACCGCTCGCTCCTGCCATGCCGTTCTACGCGCCAACTTAAGGAGCAATGGAATTGTGACGTACCCGCACTGAAGTCGTTGATGCTGGCCGTCTCGTGGAGGCCGGTGAGGCGGCGCTCGTTGTCCTTGCCCCCGCGCGGGTCGTACACCTTGATGTGCTTCATGTGCACCTTCGACAGCTTGTCGATCGCCTTCTCGATCTCACTGTAGAACCGACAAAGTAATATATTAGTAAATACAATATATACCGTAGTACGTATAAACAACGGATAATACATCGCCGAGCGTGACATGACACATGACAATCTGTTCCAATATGCAACCTGCCAAGCAAGCCTGTCACCGTGCTAGCTTCGTATAGTTTAATTTTACTCAACCCTACGCCCTTACTCACAGTAATAACTAATTAACATAGTATAGGTAGTTAAATCATGTCATTAGTACTGAGTATCAGCAGCCTGGTATAACGTAACGTCATGTTCCCCAGACCAATCCGGCCATGGGGGTCAATTTCAACCGAAATTCATCAGCACTGTACATAATTATTCCGAGTATAATGCACAACTTTGTGTTGCACTCTCTCTTCGCTTTCTCAGATTACTTATACAATGAGATGATGAGATGATGACAGCGCCAACACGATCGGAGAGTTTCGGTTTTTCGCGACGCTAATCCCGTGGGAACGATGGATTTTTCCGGATGTGTTAATCCTTGTTTTAAGTTATTTATATTCTAAACTTCAGCCAATCGGTTCTGTAGTTGCGACGTTAAGGAGTAGAGTAGGTAACAAATATCCATCCTTATACAACAAACTTTCGCGTTAACAATATTTTAAATTAAATTAAATAAAATGATGTCACTAAGTAGTTGTGAAGCGTCTATAGCTAAGCATAATCTCAAAGACTAGTCGTGACGTGATTGTCTGGTGGGAGGCTTTGGCCGTAGCTAGTTACCACCCTACCAGCAAAGACGTACCACCAAGCGATTTAGCGTTCCGGTACGATGCTGTGTAGAAACCGTTGGGGTGACATAACTTACCCCTTCCAAGTTAGTACGCTAACATCTTCGGCTGCATCATCACTTACCATCAAGTGAGATCGCAGTCAAGTACTAACTTGTATAGCGTAAAAAAAACGTGGCATTTAGGTTATATATCTACTGTATGAAAGAAAACAAACACTCACATAATTCCATTCTCTTCTCGCATCTTTTTCGTAGAGAAGTTAGTGTGGGCGCCGGATCCGTTCCAGTCCTGCACGGGTTTGGGGTCGAAGGTGACAATGACTCCGTACTCCTCCGCGAGTCTGTGGAGGATGTACCGAGCGATCCACAGGTCGTCGCCGGCGCTCACGCCGACCGACGGCCCCACTTGGAACTCCCACTGGGATGGCATCACTTCTGCGTTAGTGCCAGCTATTGGGACACCGGCGTACAGGCAGCACCTACGCAAGAATAAATAACCATTTTAACGACATACAAGAGGTAATTAAGCAATTTTAGTCACCTGGGGGCTATTCACGTATCACGTCGCGTCGGCGACATTTCGTGAAGTGAAATGTTGAAAAATTCGATCAATTTACGAACATAAGCAGACTATATTGAAATCGAAACATTTTTGCGAACACTGAAAAATTAATTTTACAACTAACATAGAGCATAAAATTTGATGTACTAATTATATTTTTGATTAGTGTTTGACACACTTAGGATATAATTCCTATAAATATGAATCAAAATTTCACTCGCAGTGGGATTTGAACCCGCGTCTCGAAAATAATATTTAGAAGTACATCAAATTTATAGAAACTTGATGTACTTCTTAAGTGTAAATGCAACATTGTCGACAATAATTGTAAGATGAATTTACTTAAGCGCGTCAAAGTGGAGCATTGTATTTCCTTTAAAGAAAACATTCAATTTTACACCCTAAACCATTGGGCGGGAAGTTAATTTTTCAGCGTTGATTTTTTTTCTTGTTTCACATCACTCCGTGTGTAAAACGTTATGTGAATAGTCCCCTGCAGGGTGAAAACTATGAATACAATTATTTTTAAAATTAAATGTCATGTATTTTATTTTAGGTCTTTGTTTGTGGGTTCTGTATCTTTAAACTAACTTTTTTGTATTCCAAGGTAGGTACTATGAGTATATCCACTCCACTTGGTTTTCGTAATATTACAAAATGAAAAATCCTATGATATCTCGATTATTTGATAAAACTCAAATGCGACTATTTTAGTCAGACTATACAAGTTATATTTTTCCAAGACCGGCAAACATTGGTGTCTACTCTGTTGTATAGAAAATCTCTAAACTAAACTAACGCTTTTCCATGGGAAGCAATATGGAAAGGATAGCTTTATTTTTAGAGGCACAACAGCATTAGCACCATTCTCCTACCATACCGATTAAATCTAAAAAATATTTAACCCATCACTGGACTGAAGTCTGGACCCAAAGGCATTCTGTTTATACGTAAATTTTGTGTAAAGGAAGAACTACATAATTATTATTGAAATTATTGCCTCATCATTTATTGTAACTAATTTGAATAAACATTTAAATAATTTGTATAATATATTATTGTATTAATTTTTTTGCGAAAAAAGACGATTTTTCTAGGAATAATAAAGTTAATTTTTATTGCTGTAAATCTTTAGGTACCCAGTAGAATAATATTATTCTGTAAATTAATATACACTAATATAATAATAAGACAATGAAGGGAACTTCACGGTCATGAGTACGATTGATCATTAAAGTCATAATACGACAGATTTTAACAATTTACATTTTAAATACTTTATTAATTCACAAATACTTTAACCGTAGCTATTTCTTTGCAGTATTCTTAAATTCAAATATGTGAATAAGTGCTAAAACTATGAAGTTAATTATTTTGCCTGAGTAGTTAGTCCGTTTCGTTACATCCTTGAGAAGAATTTACAAATTTATTTAATTTATGTATTGGTTTTGAAATACATGATGTAAGCTTAGAAATCTCAGAAGCCTCCGTAGCTTTGCTCGCATAGCGTCTGTTTTATCATTATTATTTTTTTATCTATTTTACTCACTTGTAACCTTTGTAGGTATCTACTTTGCGAGTGAATGAAACCCCCTTTACTGCCTTAGTAACCTTTATATCTAATGTGCGTGTAAAACCCTCTTTGTTATCAGTAAGTTTAAATGGAAGAATTTTTACGTTTGGATTTCTATTTTCACTACCTATGAACTGTTATGTACCTGTAATGTGCCTCAACCAGATCCCTGGCAAACACTTTGTTGGCGCCAACGCCGCAGTAGTAGGGTCCCTGCGGTGGGGGGAAGCCGCCCGGGGGCCAACCGAAGGGCCTCAGGTCGGAGTCCAGCAGAATGTACTCTTGCTCAATCCCGAACCAGGGCTCTTCGTCCTTGCATTTGTCGTACGCCTCTTGACATTTCAGACGGTGGTTGCTTTCTAGAATAAGAAAAGGTTTTATTGCATAGAACGCCATATTAGTAGTTTATAAAACGGATGCATAATGGGGGGTATTAAAACATGAGTGTGAGTTTAAAAAACGAGCCGCAGGCGAGTTTTTTAATAGTATCAGTTTGTTTAGTTCATATTGGTTACTGATAGCTCTAAATCTGGGAAACTGGAAAAATAATCTTTCGGGAACCAATATGAGGTGAATGGGAATTTTCGAGTAAAGTTTTATTAAAATCGTTTAAATGTATAAATATTATGCTCGCACGTAACGCATTGCAATTAACCTAAAAGAAAGTCTAATATTTTCTTTTTAAATCGTAGTAAGCAACACAGAGAAAGGCATTAAGTAATTACCATAAACAAAAGTGAAAAAAACGCTTCTGACATATTATTTCGATTCGATTCGATTAACTGAAATGGAACTAAATTTAAAAAATGTATGAGAATCACAGTTGCCTGCACGGAAATCAGGTGATCAAGGTATTTTACTCAAATCAAAATACTGGTTCATTTAACTCCCTTTAGTAGTTATTAGTATTTAGTATAGGCATTAGTAGTTGCCATTAAATTCAATTTCATTGTTGGCATAGATTATTTTTTTATTCTCACTTAAAAATGGTAAAAAAATAAAAAATGGAATGCGATAATGAACTCAACAAACCAGAGATTAAAAGGGATTCCTGATAAGTACAGGCTGTAGGTACCTGTTTGTCAAGCTTTCCATTTTGTACCTACCTACTTACTTACCAACTGTCAGTAGTTAGTATACCGTTACTTTCCTATAATCCTACTAGTCTTTGAAATATATTTTACATAAAAAATGTTTTCATATAAAATATATTTATTTCATTGAGAGCTCCAATGCTTTTTAGAGTTCCGTACCCAAAGGGTAAAACGGGGCCCTATTACTGAGACTTCGCCGTCCGTCCGTCTTTCACCAGGCGTATCTCTTGAAGAGTTATAAAGTATAATTACACAATTGAAATTATCACAGATTATGTATTATGGGCGGTTATCCAGAAGAGCCAATTACCTACTACTTGTAGGTAATTGGCCCTTCTGGCTGATTATCATACGAATATTATGACACAAACCTACAGGCTACTGAATCGCGGTCGTCGGCCGTCGTACCTACAGATATTTGAGTGAATTTTAATAAAAAGGAATCTATTGAGATTTGCAAAATCAAATAAATACTTTTGGACCAAGAGGAAAGGATTTGTAGCTTTAGTTCTAATAGAGGGTTAAAAGCAATGAGCTCTCGAGGTTTCTAACTCGCTTTCCTTTATTAGCACCTGGGTGACAACTAGGACTTGCATCCTTGATGCACTGTATTTCTGACTCTTGGCGATAGAATTCGCCGCAATATCCCCAAAAATGTATGAAACCCGCATTTGGCCAGCGTGGCAGCCTTCGGCCCAACCTCTCTCATACTAAGAAGTAAGAGGAGACAAGGTTGTGACGCATACCTGTGGGCTCCATGTTGTATTTGAAGGTGTCGCACATGACCAGCACATGGTTGCCGCGACGGAAAGGGTCCTTGTAGATGGCGCGCGGCACGAGGAATGTATCAGAGTTGTGGCCATCAGCCTGCCCCGTAGAACTGCCGTCGAAGTTCCAAACAGGCAAATCTGCACATATAATATAAAACGTGTAGATTAATTGCCTCAATTAGCCGAAAGCTAAAGTAAGGAAAATGTATAGATGCATGATAAAATATTACAAGAGGTGTAGCTCAAATCCTGAGGGAACTATAGGGAGTTCAAAAATGTACAAACTATAAGAAGTTCAAAAATGTTCAAAAATGTATGTATGTAAAAATTTTAAGTGACATCCCTAAAAACAGCTGGTTCAATATCAATAAACTGAGAATAATAAAAATGATATGATGTTTGTTGATGTCACAGTTAGGGTTGATAAATTTAATTTTTCAAATGAAATAATATTATTTTTTGTATTGAAAATAAAATAAAAATATAATAGGGTCTTTTTATCACTTTGATGTAATTCTAGGATCAAGTTAAAAGGTGACTGCCATAAGCCTATAATGTGTAACTAGCGTACAAATTGCAAAAAACCACGAAAATTTTGAATTTCGTGGGCAGAGTCGTTGATTTCGCTTTAGAACATACGTTCCCAAACATAAGTAGATATGTAGCTACTGTGGTGACTGCTTTCGAACTTGAAGCTAAGTAGGTTAAGGTAGACTTAGTAAAGCAACATTATTTTCCTAAAACGATAGTCATTACTTGCTCGCTGAATAATTATCTATTATTATCAAAATAAAAATTAATAAAAATTATTAATAAAAATTAACATACATGTAGGTATTTACGATCGGAGTATGAAACATACCTATGTGTAAAAGCTTTATAAACTACTTACTTTATTCTATTTATTTTACTACGCATTATGTAACTGAATACTAGAAAATAAAAGCTACAGTATCATAACATTGGATATTACAGTATGCTGTATATACGTTTAGGAATATTATAATACTTTCTACATTTCTACGTCTGCTGCGATATTGGTGTGAAGCCTTTGAAATTCTCATCAAAGCTACCCGCATTCGCCTGTTCTTTCCAATTGCATTGTACATCAAACAAGCTTTCCAGATTCCTCGGATAGAAATAAGGTGGATTGTACTCTTTGTCGTAAGTCTTTTGTATGGTACTCCAAATTTTAATAGTAGCCTTTTTATCTATTTCTTCGAGAATTTTCGTCAATTGTACACAGTTATCTTAAAAGCAGAAAAATATTATGTACATCTTAAAATATTATTTATAATATAATCTAATCATACATTTATGGAGGGTCAGGAGTCAAATGATTTTTTGCCGAAACAAAGTCCATTAGTAAAATCCTTTAGTTTTTTTAATTTATTAGCTACGAGTAGGTACAATCGATCTTAAATTGTCTTCACACGGATAAGTTAGAATTGAGTTACTTACCTACACAATTAACGAAATGTACCTATAATAATATCTATATCTGCTAGCCATAGGTATATAAATCTATGGATGAGGGGTGTAATACAAAATTCACGAAAAAAGTGTCCCGAGAAAACCTATATTAACGAGGGTACATGAGTATTTCTATAAGCAAACTAAAACATTGTAATTTATGTCTTAAACCATTACTATACGGCCTAATTTTCAAACACGAGACTGAAGTGCGATTGTATGTCTTTTAGCGTTTTGTATGTCATTCACTTCGGACACTTTTTAGCTCTGACCCTAACTCCTTAGTTTATAACTCGATGCTGCTAGCTGAATAAATAGGTATATTTTGGTAAGTGTGCATTTTAAATTTATTTCTTTGATTATATGTTATCACAAATAAGATCAAAAATGATATCTATATATCGTGATAAACTATAATATTATGAACGCGATAAAAGGGGACTGTTCACTTTGTATGGGGGTTTTGGCCTGGAGTGGACAGTAACTGAGAGTAATAATTGTACATTAATTTAGTAGCTTTAACCAATAGGAATTAGAAAAATTATAAAGTTTTGTATCCAGGTGTTTCTAATTTTAGTAATTTGCACAGGTGTATAAGTAGGATTTTCAAATAAAAAAACATTATTTCTGGTATTTTTGTTTTATTATTCAGATTCATATGTTAATAGAATATTATCTAGGAACTGGGCAGGCCGATTAATGTGTTCCTGATACCTTGCCCAGCTCAAATACCATATTATAGTCATTACATGGGCACAGCAACCCACTGTTCGTCGACCCACCATGCAATTGCAGCAATATTGCTTTATACCTTCTCTCCCTGATTCATCAAGTTCAAGGCTATGCCTTCTCCTGTGACTAACGTCGGTACCACAATTAATGCATATCAATTCCATCGTGGGATTGAGTTCCGTGTTCATGCCAAGGTCTATATTTGTAGGGCTTCTGTCAGTACCGGTTGGGATGCCAGGGTCGTCGTTCAAAGCGTCATCGGAGTCCATGATCAAAGCAGAAGTCGGTAGGTATAGGAAAACAAAAACAAATAAATAACAAGTAACAAAAAATAACATTCACGGTTCACGAAGAGAAGATACGAATGCGAATGACTGTGACATTGAGTTGCCAAAATGACAGGTCAAAAAAAAGTCTATGGTTTAGGGTTGCCATTTCGCAAAAACAAAATCGATTAAATCGATAATAATCGATAGTATAATAATTAATTAATTAAGCTCCTTGTTTTTATTTATTTAATAACAATGTAATAATATAATTTTCATTTGTCAGTTCCTGTTTTTTACTCTTTTATGCTAACAAACGAATACTTTGCCATATTTTAAATAAATCGAGTAACAAATCATCGATTTAAATTATTTGAAATCGATTATTGGGAATATTTTTTAAGACTGGCAATGTCACGTAAATCAAATCAACACCGGAAATAAATGATTAGTGAATTAAGATACTTTTTAAATGAAGTTTTTATCAATTTATATTTACACAACTTTAAACCGCTAATAATCATGATTTAAAATAAGACATTTTTTGGCATAATTGCTTTTTTGTATAAATTCTGTCCACGCGAGGCCGAAAATGAACAATCCCCTTTAAGTACTTAGTAGGCAAAGCATTGTGTTAAAGTAGTTATTGAAAAAAGATATCCGATTCTTTGTACCTACCCGCAATTAATCGATTTTGTAACGACTTCGAACAGAACATAATAAAACTCATGGTCTTGAACTAAGAAAGGTTTATACAAAAAGGGTTTTCAGCGTAAAACAAAAAATATAACTTTCATCATTTTATCAGAAGGTAACCTAGTTGTACCTAGTTACTACACCACTAAAACTTTGACCCACATAGTTATACATAACTATAGTCATCATTGGCATATAAATCTATGGACCCCGGGTGTAATAAAAACTTCACGAAAAAAGAGTCCCGAGAAAACTTGTATAAACAAGGGTTCCTGTGTATTTTTATAAACAAAATAAAACATTGTCACTAATTATGTCTTAAACCATTATTATACAGACTCATTTTGCTTAAGTGCGATTAGAACTCCTTTCGAGTTTTGACATTCATTAGGTTCGGACACTTTTTAGCGCGGACCCGAAATCCTAAGTTTATATATCAATGATAGTCATGCAAGTTTACGGTACGAATGGTGTTTACAAATAGCCCATTACAGGCTGTGAAGGTCGCACAATTACGAGAACTACGCTAATTGCAATGGTTAATGCGGACGTATTAAAAACTGACTGCGTTTTCATACAAGCGTAAATAATGTTTCATGAATTGATATAGAATTACGTACCTGATATAAATATTATAGTAATACGAGTGCAAAATTATGAAGATTTTGAGCTAGCGCCAATAAGAGTATTTATATTATGCATAAGGTTGATACTTATAGTCGTATCGAATAAAAAATAAACTTGTTAGTATCATAGTAACCAATGACCAGATTGCTTTTATTTTTTTGACCAATACGCACAAAACATCTACCTATACCAAAATCCATATTTAGGCCATGTATCCCATAAGGTGATGAGTTTTTGAACAAACTTCTCTTAATACTCTTAGTAATACGAGTACAAAATTATGAAGATTTTGAGAGCTAGCGCCAATAATGCCCGTTTTCACTAACATTCTAAGCCCTTAGGTGACAGTTGTTGTAAGTGAAAACTGTCACCTATCGGCTTAGGCGTATCTTAAAGTGATGGTGAAAACGACCATAAGAGTATTTATATTATGCATAATGTTGATACTTATAGTCGTATCGAATAAAAAATTAACTTGTTAGTATCATAGTAACCAATGAGCAGATTGCTTTAATTGTTTTGACCAATACGCACAAAACATCTACCTATACCAAAATCCATATTTAGGCCATGTATCCCAGTAACCTGACAGGGAACCAAAGCCATAAGGTGATGAGTTTTTGAACACACTTCTCTTATAGCATCGGTTGGGTAAAGAACTAGTTAGCAGTGTCACAAAATCGAATTAGATTGATGTTGAAACTCACTCACCTTTTGGTTGTTTTGGAATGAAAGTGAGGGTGCGATCCTTGCACCTCAGGTGCTCGCCAGTGCCGTCGATCCAGACGTACGTGGCCAGGATCCTGTCGACGGGCAGCGGAAGGTCATAGTACCGGCCTAGCAGAGTCTTGGATAATACTGCGTTTGGTGAGTTCGTTAGCACTGGGCCGGAGAGTATTTTTGGGTTATCTGTGAACAATTCCAATTTATAATGTACATCTGAGGATATAAGAGGGAGAGTTTGGGGCAGTAAACCATTAAAGGAAGAGGGCGTGGCAATGTTCTTAAACATATTATTGTTGCTTACAAATGTATGATGTGGTGATGTTAAGGTATATATTATGTATCTTTTCTTTTTACACTATAGGTACAAGTTAGTTCTTGACTGCGATCTCACCTGATGGTAGGTGATGATGCAGCCGAAGATGTTAACGTACTAACTTGGAAGGGGTAAGTAAAGTCACCCCAACGGTTTCTAAACAGCATCGCACTGGAACGCTAAATCGCTTGGCGGTACGTCTTTGCTGGTAGGGTAGTAACTAGCCACGGCCGAAGCCGACCTGACCCAATTTAGAAATTATAAAATTCCATAGTAGCCCGTGGCGGGAATCGAACCCGCGACCTCCCACTCAAATCCGAGCGCGCGTCTCCTGCGCCCGGGAGGTCGTCGTCATACATATTAGAACACGACGATACGGAGTAATTTACATATTGAATTGATTATAATGGAAAAAATTATTAATAACTAACTTATCCAGTGAATGTTGACATCTCTCATTTTAATCATTCAAAATTTTAAAGGTTTGCTTTTCGTACCATCATCAATTTTCTTTAGCGTATTCCATAATTAATCCATAATTTACTTACTTGATTGAATTAATTTCGAAAAAATGAATAGGTAATGATAATATTATCAATAGTGCACTGCGCAACAAAAGATTTGGTTCTTCTTGACAATGGTGTTATCAACATGACAAGACGTTGACAAATTTTATTAATTAGTGTCAATTAAAAATGGCAATAGCCGTGGCATCAACATCACTGATCTCTTTTCTATAGAATGTTTTTCATGGATGTAACATAAAAGATGAGCCCTTAGTGACGTCACGCATATATTTTTAGGCCGCTTTACAAAGACAATTTTAAAATCCGCCCTGAAGCCGGATTTTTAAGTTGTCAAATCTGTAAAATGGCGCATGTATGCGACCAACATTGGACCAACAGCGGTATGTGCTGTCAGCGGTACCGAAATGTATGACACACGACGCCATATTTGAGAAATTTTTGTTTTCAACGTACGTCATATAGTTCCCGTCCTCAGCATAGCGCATGGACCTAGCATCTAATGGTATCTCCATGGCATAGCGTATTTCGTCATTGATGTTTTTGAATTCGATAGAATAGAGATCAGTGGATTACATGCACTCTTCGACTGTGGCATAATGTAAAAGTGTAATAAACAATAATTTTTATTTTCACTTTAATAAAAGACTTTATTGTTATGTCTTTAAATGCCAGATTGGTTTGACGTAACTATAGAAATCGAATGATTGGTGGAGAATTAATTATAATTAGGTAATATTACCCTTACAATTTGCATTCATTTTATATTAAATACAAACGATTGTATTCGAGAGCTTTCCCCGCGGTTAATAGCCTAAACTGGTGACAGAAGGGCTGGCTCATTTTTCGCGCAACGTATCAGCCTAGCTGTTCAACGCGGAAATGCAGCCAGTATTCTTAGCACCATTCCACGCGGGCAAAGATTTGTATAGTAATTAGAGTTAGCTAATAATAAGATTTATTGTAACATTTTAATAAAACAAAATCCTACAAAAAAACGATTGTTATCTTACCTTCTATTTTACCCGATTCAGTCATTTTGATTTATTTCGATGTAACCTGTAACAAAAAATATATATTTATATCAGACGGCTAAATTAATTTTGAAACTTTTTGTTGGATTTGTCTCAGAAATCCAAGTGTTCTTACGAGTAGATAATACATATTATTATAAGCATTAGATAATACATATTACATATTATTAGATAATATATTAACTTATAAGTTGATATTATTGCAGTCGATTTTTTTTATTAATCTTCTTGATAAATAATTTGCTTATACAGATGAATTACAGAAATAAAGTGCGAGGGTACAATAAAAGGAAGTCGGGTAAAAATTATTAAATTGTCGTCTCATCCCAAGTAGCATAAGAAGCTGTATACGAGTGGTATTTAGGTTGATTTTTATACTTAAAGCTGCATTTGAGCCTGTATAAATGCTGTATAAGCGCTTTTACAGACCTTATAAGTGCAAAAAGGGCCCACATTATACGGCTTTTCGCGTTAGTGGAGCTGTATAATAGCTGTATACGCAATAAAGAAGCTGTATAGTAGTTTTATAAGATCTGTTATTCGGTGTAAGGAGAAACCAATACACTCCAAGTAATATCTTATAAATATCTTAGAAAAATTAAAGTTTTAAATAGGATTTTGAAGATAGTTAGAAAATTATAAAAATAAACAAAAAACAAATTTCATACAAATATTATCAAATCAGAGTGCATTAATGGAAGGCGTGACACAATTTTATTTCAAAGTGAAACACGGTAAGTCAAGACAAATCTTAATCTGATGGTGTTAATTGGGTAAAGGTAAGTGCGAATAAAATTTTACTGTCAATGTGTGGTTGGTTATTGGCAAAATATTCATGCGCCAGTAGAATTATCAGGCAAATATTAAGAATATTAATAAATACGGTCCAAACACTTCTTACAAGTGTTTGTTTTAAAGATTATAAAATAAATTATATTTAAAATAACAGATTTTAGGACACAGTGATCATTATTTTAGTTAATAATCATGAAGCGGCTCAAGCAATTATTAAATATTGGTTTAATTCTATCTCAAAGTTTGGTAAACATAAATCGTTCTAAAATGGCGACAATTTTATACAGCTTAGACGATTTTTGGAGGGTATTATAGTCTTATTAGCTGTACTACGTAAGATTTGGATTATATAATACTGTTTTTGGTTTTTAATCAGCGTTACAAGATAATATATTTATTAATTAGGCTGTGTATGACTCTGGATTTATAACTGATAATTCTCTTTAGAGATCCGTGTAAAAAAATATTATCCCTAAGCAAGTTTTAATTTTGAAGTAGAATATTTTACAATCATTTTTTTCAAAGTCGAGGATCTATAATAATTATTATAATGTAAATGATTGTGATTCGCCGTGTTCACTAGAAGGTGTATATTTTTTTCAAGACACGAACCTGCAAGAATAAATCCATTACAAACCTTTTAATGTAGGTACCTACAACTACAACACTACGATACGCTTGCCGACGCTCGACGCTGGGCTATTTTATCTCTCTCTCCCTCACTCTGCACTGGGAACACTACATGATGTTTTGTTTAGTTAATACATACGTTCTTCCGGGCAAGCACGCACGCGTTCCTTCGTTTTGTTTTTAGCCTTCGCTGCGTTATCGCAGACCCAAAAAGTTAGCAGCCTATTATATACTAAATAAACTTATTGTGAAGTGTCATTAATAGTTTATTGTGTATAATTAATGTGTTTTACATTATTTTTTCAGAACAATATGCCGTTTAAAATTATAGAATGTAAAGAAAAAGGGCAGAAAAGGCTTTGTATAGTTCCAAGCTTGTGGGAAACGAATGGCGAGTTAAGATGGCCAAGAATATTTTTTGAATACTCGTTATCATCATCAATTGAAGTACTTGCGCTGCTGCATAAAGAAAAGTTATCATCAGGTTCCAAAGGTTTAACTAAATCCTCACCGTCGACACCGTTTAATGTTTTTCCTACGGAACCTTCGTTAGACGTCGATGGACGCGCTTGACTGTGGGTTGTCCAATTTAATGTATTTATTTCTTGCCCAATAAATGATGGTTCACTATTGATACTGTCCTCTGGTTTATAATTTGTTATATTTAAATATTTCCTTATAATTCTCCTCTTGACTGCACCAGATCTTTTCCTTTTTTTCCACATTATAAATTATGATCGAGTTCCGCACACAAAGTAGGATCATGTGAAAATAATATATGGCTGGCAGCTGTTAGTCAGGCTAAAGCTGTACTATTGATGTAATTTATTTTTTTAGTTTTAAAGCATTATTTTAGACAGAAGTACTAAAACCACTGTATTTATAAGAGTGTCTAACTACTCTATAAGAACAAGTGTTATAATGAAGTTTGCATATACCATTATACAGAAACAATGATTGAGTGATACCATAATAACACTTAGGGTTGTAGTAAGTTAGTGACCACATGCAAAATACAGCCTTTATACAGCTTTAACGATAAAACGAGTTTAAACTGTCAGAAAATACTTAAAGTTGTATAGTAGAATTTTCAAATTCTGTTTTAGTACCCTAAGCTTACGCGGATCTCTTAATACAAGTTTTATGCAGCTCAAGCTGTATAATTATTCAAAAATCCTTCTTATAAAGATATAATCATCTTTTGATACTCTTGTACGTCTTTAAAAAAACTTTAAGTTCTAATAGAGCCGGTTAATTGATGTTGAAAACGCTTGCTTGCTGCTTGGGATTTCTATCGATCAGATCTTCATTATACATATGTAAGTACATAAAAATCGTTGTGTGTACATCATGCTTAAAGTAGCTAGAAACGAAAGTAGCTAGATGAATTTGGATGAAATTTTTGTGCCTTCGATTGCAGTCCAGTGATGATTTACAAAGAGCAGAACAACGTTTGTCGGGTTAGCTAGTATATGCTACTTCTGAAGAACTCATTGGCTGACTTAAGTGGGTACTATAACTGCTTTGAATGTCTGCTATTTTTAGTGTTATATTTTTCCTTAACATTTGCATGAGAATTAAATAAAAACGTAATAAAGATGGACGCAGATTCTGATTATATTTATATGTATTAGTGAGCGAATTTAACATAAACAACTAATAGCGTAAAATCCTCACTCAACATTATAATAATGATAACCTTTGTCGATAATAATAACATAAGATAATTTTATAAAAAAATCTTGTACAACAGTGTTTGGAAGCTCCTCAAAACGGTTTGACCGATTTTTATGATTTTTTTTGTGAATATTCGTTAGGTTTGGCAAGAGAACGTAAACTAAATCACAGCTTTCGTTCATACCTGTAACTTGCATGTATGCTTATGTTTTTCCGGCCGGAATTTTGAAATTTTGAACTGAAAATTGAAGCAGATATCTTTAAGGCGAGCTCAACAGGTCTGCCCGCGAAATTCAAAATTTTCGTGGTTTTTTGCAATTTGTGCGCTAATTACACATACTTAATAGGCTTATGGCAGTCATTTTGCGACAATGGCAGTTACTTCTTTAGATGTTTATAATGTCTATTCTAGGAAATTAGTCGGAGTAAAGAGTTTTAAGTAAGTAACTCGCAAATCTGGGATTAATTTCTATAACTCGACACTTTCAAGCAGAGATTTATTTATGAACACGTGAAGACGATACTGGAATTCCTACAATAATGACTGCCACAAGCCTATTATGTCTTATTAGCTTAAAAATCGTCGAAAAATCACAAAAAAAAATTGAATTTCGCGGGCACACCCGTGGCATGCACCGTAACACCCGTTGAACTAAAACTTTGGAATCGCGCTCGCTATGCACGGAAGCTCAATCAGAGACAGTTAGAAATAGGTAAAAATAACATCTGCCGCCCAGCTGGTCCAGCAAGCAGTGCATCATCACTATATCATAATATCATATCACATTAATTATAAATTAAAGTTCTCCATGTCTAATCTCAAAAACCGATTTAGGTAAACATTTTTATGTGGCTTTCAATAAGAGGAACATCGCTCAACGGTAGGTACTCGTACATGGGGGCTGTGTTTAGAGTTTTTCCGAAGGGTAGGATCCGAAATAATGAGATCCACAGGAGAACAAAGGTAACTGATAATATATCCGTAACCATAAGTAAGCTGATGATTTTGCATTACCTATTAGTAAACATAGACAATGAACATCCCAAAAAATCAGTCGGACTCGGGAGTGATTTACTGTAACCTTCGAAATTCTAAGACTAAATTTGACCGTACTATTGTCTCCAAGATAGATATAGATAATTAATTATTTGTTTAGTGCTTGTAATTGGACAAGTAATTTATGACTAGTACTCGTAACTATAATGGGATGTAGGCAAGTAGGTAGCTATTGTTTATAGCTGTTGACAGCTGCCGCACGTACGCGTAATCTTGATTACAAAGATTGTTTTGAAGAGATGAGGTGAATGAACTGCGCCTAGACAACGCATAGACTAAAATGAATACGAAAAAGTGAATAACCTTGTGATACATTCTCGCTTTAAGCTCGTTCGAAAGTGTTATAGACGGAAATACTCGGTCTGCTTGGTGCTGGATGTGCCCATACATAATATATTACATCCGTACTAAAATACGTACGCTAATGGATTATTTACGGACCATATTGATTAATAATACCTAAGTATTTTTATTAAAAAAATCATGAAATAAAATCATTGTGTTTTCACATAGGCCTAACTTACAGGCACTACCGCCATGTTCGGAAAGCTTTTTTGCGTCGAGTAGAAAATGCAAGGTCTCGGAATCTGTAATTTTATAAATTGAGGAGAATCTTCTTCTTCTTATCTGTCCCTGGGACTTTTCCACGTTTAGCCGTAATTGAGGAGATTATATTATTTTTCAAATATTTTCTCGTAAATCTAGTTAAGTAAGTATACGTTTTAACATAAATTATTATAGGGAGGTACCAAAAAAGTGTCGTATTGAAGATATTACGTGGTACTTGTATGTAAATAAAATGGGTCTTCGCCTCGAGACATTGAACGTTTGGCACTTGGCACTTTGCCCGGGACAATGGTATTACCCGTACTGGCATTGGGGACGCATTGTAAACAAAACTGTCCGCATTTTCCTGGCGTTTATTGGAACGCTCAATGACTAAACAAATAGGTACAAAAGAGATCGATGATAAAACTTTGTTTTCTTCCTTTCAAATTATCCACACCATCGCATAATTGGTGTCTGTGCAACACAATAATTAATTTACATGAGTTTTGTGTAGCAGTAGACTGTTATATAATACATACCGAAACGCAAGGCCGCGCCGCTTTGAATATCGTAAAAACAAAATCACTCTGATGGTCTTTTGCAAGGTCATTAGCATAGTAAAACTGACGGTGACAGTCGTTGGTAATTTGCTAACTACTTTCCATAACAAAGGTGTGACGGAGTAGGTAATACAGTAGTGGTATATTTCGCGCTGGTGTCTGGTACATACAAACAAAACTGCTGTACTAGAAGATAAGTTTACTACTAGCTAGAAACGCTGCAACATCAGCATGGTCTGCAATCAGAGAACAGTGGCTTTCGCAATTTGTAGGTATTTAGTATTCACATAAATCTTTTCGATACACTCGGACACCCTCTACATCCTAGTCTACATACAAAAAATTGCAATTCAGTGTTACCGATACTACAATAAATAATATTAATAAATACATAAATATTATACAATTTTTTACTAACTTCAAGATTACGTGATGTAATGTTTCATTGGTTGGATGGATTTGATACTTATTTACAAAAATATATTTTCTTTCTGATACGTTATTAGTCAACTCACCCTTCTCTGGTTGTTCACATACCTACACACTCAGTGTTTACATAAACTCGGAAAACATAATAAATGATCTATGTAAATGATCACTAAATACTTTACACTAAGTACTTCAAAATGTCCGTAATAATCTATTATAGCGTCCGATGTACACAAAACCCATGTATAGTTAGTTCCCCGCTGAACCCACTCTTTTTCAAGTACCCACAACCAAATGTTTTCCTACGTCTTCGAAATGCGAGTGAGATTTGAACGTGCTGCCGCGAAATTTGAAATCAACTAAAAATACTCACATCAGTGAGTCTAATTTGAACCCTACGCGAATGCTACTTAGTTCCATTGTGTTTTGTGTAGGTACCAAAATTAAATGTCATGTGAACCTAATATACGAAAAAATATATCTAAGCTTAGCGTGAAATCAACGGGTCTGCCCGCGAAATTCAAAATTTTCGTGGTTTTTTGCAATTTGTACGCTAATTAGACATGATAGGCTTATGCCAATCAATTTGCGAGAATGGCAGTATCATCTTTACATGATTATATCAAAATCTTTGCATAGAATGTGTATCCTAGGAAATTAGTCTGAGTATATAGTTTTATGTGAGTAACTCGCAAATCTCGGACTAATTTCTTTAACTCGACACTTTCGAGCAGAGATTTTTATATAAGCACGTGAAGAAGATATTGGGATTATCGCAATTTGACGGCCATAAGCCTATTAAGTCTTATTAGCTTAAAAATCGCGAAAAACCACGAAAAAGAATTTCGCGGGCACACCCGTGGTGTGCTCCTTAATTAGTTCGACTGGCCAAGCTTCAGCCCTGGGCCTGTAACCAGCTAGAAAGGACAGAACAGGGGCCATCTCTTATAGCAGTATTACAATAACACTCCTATAAGAGATGGTGGTACTGATCGAGATCTGATGGCACTAAGAATACTACATCTCCAACCTATGCCTCTATCTGCACCATGTTTTTTTTCATCTGACATTTTCATCTGTCTGCACTACTTTTACTAACAACACAGTATGTCTTGTGCCATTGTCTTGGAGTGACGCAACTCCTGGATCTACAAACTTTGTAGGGGGGACCATAAGCCTCATAGTGTCAATGCCAAAAACTAGTCATTTATTTTTAGACATAGTTACACAAATCTTAATTTAATGTGTTTCACGCGAATGTTTTTCTTATTTCGTAGAAATCGTGTTAAGCCAACTGACCTCATTCATCTCAGGGCCAAGTTTACTAAAACCACCTGAATCTTGAGTCCAATTTTTAACCAAAGACTAATTTTAAATTTTAAAATATTATACCCAATTTTAATAACTTTTCTATTAAGTATACATTTACATTAAATGTTAACAGATTACAGATAAATGTTATTTTCTTAAATGCACATAAAATAAACAAGATTGTATCAGTGATCTTTGAAAACAATTTAGATAAGAGAGTTTTAAGTCATTAATTGCATAGCCTCTATTTGTCTATGGTTTAAATTAATAATTATGGTGTTTATGGTGTATGGTGGTAAAGTGACTAATAATTAAATAAATCATGTAATAGGGTAACTAATTTTGTTCCGGGCGTAACAAAACTATGTTATTACCAGTAGAAAATTGGCCTTCGAACTAAGAAGATTATTAAAAGGATAGCAGATAAAAGATTTAAGACCTATAACTGAGGAGGGAAATTAAGAAAGTCTGACACTGAGCTGAGAGTTCTCCCTGCATAAAACTGTTTGAAGTCTGCTAAGCCGCACTTGCTCTGGCGATTTCTTCTAAAGGAATAAAACGAGATAAAAAGACTAAAGACATCGTGTTGCATAGAATAAATTGTTGGCTGTTAAAGGACAATAGTAGGTAGACTAGGTATACCTAGGTATATGTCTGGGTGACCGCTCGGTATTTTTTTTGATAAATACATTTTAAATGAAATGGGAAAATTAATTGAAAAAAAAAAGTTTAAAGACATAATAAGATAATATTGATTTTGATAGTATTGAATATACACCCGTGAATTCAATTGAATTTAGAGAATGTTTGAAACTGACTAAGCTCAAAACATATGTTCTGGAATAACAATGCGACCTCATTAATGGGTTCATTGAAGTCATGCTAATAATATCTCAATTGAAGCTGTTTTGTGATATACCGCGTTATCGCATCCTGCAATAAACTTATATTACTTATAAAAACCATGAGTCATAATAAGAGTTTTTCTAAAGCCTCTCATGAAAGTAAAGTTAAGCTCGCAACAATAAGCTAAATTGTCAGTATTTAATCTAAACAAACATAAATATAATCTTTTTAACAAATATGCATTGGTTGTATTTTATTACCGAATTCTAAAAACTTAAAGAGCACGAGAGTTCTTCAGAATGAATTCGCGTAAATTTTGTTTGAAGAATGTAAGTTCTAAGTATTACTCGTATTACAGAAGTGTTGCCTGTGAGTTTCCACTCCCACTTTCCGCCTTGGTCTCAAGTAGATCGGGTATACGCGGACCGAAAGTAAAGCTATAATTATTATATAGCAGCTTGGACATCTATTATAATAATTGTACAAGTAAATATCGTAGAGGCATAACTTTACCTCTAAAATATCAATAGAACAAGTCGATATATAGTAATTAATGAGCCACAGCCAGGCGACGAAGCGATCAGCCTTCTGCAGTAACAACCTTGACAAGGTCATAAATTCGGAAGTCAAGTTGACTTTAATGTAATACCGGTTTACATTTGACTTAGGTATTAATAATTATTTCAGATATTTCGATTGGTAAACTTCGGAGAAGTTCGAAGAGAAGCAGTGATAGCTCAGTGGTTCTGACCTCTGCCTCTCATAAGGAGGTCGCGGGTTCGAATCCTGGGCACGCACCTCTGACTTTTCCGAGTTATGTGCGTTTTTAGGAAACTAAATATCACTTGCTTAACGGTGAAGGAAAACTTGCATGCCTGAGAGTTCACAAAAATGTGCCAGCGTGGTGGGCTATGACCAAACCCCTCTCAGTCTGGGAGGAGACCCGTGCCCAGCAGTGGGACATAAAAAAGGGTTGAGATGATCAGATGGTGATGATGATTTATATTTAATTGAGAACCAAGGCTTTTTTAGAAATGAAACTCTAGACTGAACCGTGGATAATAATGACTAGTGGATGGTGCTGACCCTAAACCCGACCTTATACACCCGAAACACTAGTTAGCCACTAAAATATTAAATTCCTAACTAAAATAAAAGGCAGAGACATGACATGACAAACTCCTACTTGTGGAACTTATTTATCTAAGTACTCGTATTTCACAACATTTCTTTGTCTCTCAATGTCTAACACCTCTTTTTATGTAGGTATTTCCTCAGAAGAAGTCACTTTGGCCATAGACTGTCCAGAGAAAAGGCCCGATTTCCATTGAAAAATTGCTAGTGCTACACAAATCACGCACACTAGGTGCGTGATTTGTGTAGCGAGGGCTCGGGTTTGCCAACTTGGGCAAGGTATTTTTTGCCGCACTTTTGAAGTCGAGGGCTCCTTATCAATAATTTACAATGTTCACACTTATAAATGCGAAACAAATAACAGCTGATTCATTGAAACGCGCGTGTATTTATAGTTGTTTATGTACGGAATACAGATGCGTGTTTGACTAACGAGATAAAACATTCATCCTGTCATGGACGAGTAGGTGTCGAGTTGACTTTATTATTTACAATTCGACGTTAATAATGCATATCGACGTTAATATTGCAATACGTTTCATGTTGGTTTTGACTAACTTTACAAGGGCGGCGAAAAACTCTTTCCTATCTAGAGGAAGACTTGGGAATACTTGGGAACAGCTGGTGGTACTCGTATTAGTTGGCCATCATACTTTTTTAGGGATTCATACAAAAATAATAACAAGTTAACTATTTATACCACTAATAAGTAACGACTAAATTCAAAAAATTACAATTACCTACTATTTATACTATTAATGAGTAAGGACTAAATTAAAAAAAATCAACTGACTTCATTTTAAATAACATGTTTACGTGCATGTTAACATTTTATCCACTTGTTATTTAAACCTTTTTTGGTAAAATTTTATGATGTACCTACCTATCATCAGCAGTTGGTGCTAGAATCTACTCAACTTTATGAAGCAGGAGATCCCATTCAAAACCTGTATCCATATGTATTTGTATTTATGTATCCATATTATGCGATAAAAGACTCAAAACTCTACCTCAAAAGTCAAAACTAACTCAAAACTCTGTATTGTGATTTGTGATAGGACTGATATGCTAAAATGGAGTATGGATCTCCAAATTTCTCAAAGCTCGATACGCACCTGCCCCTAGATTGTCTAAGAAAAACGTATACATCGTTATCGTAATCGTTTAGTAATTCTGCCCGATGATTGGGTTCCTGATTTGCGTCAGCCAATCGCAGGGCAGAATCCGCTCGTGTTTACGATAACGATGAATACGTTTTTCTTACGCAATCAGACCCCTGGTCGGAGTTTATTGTTAATCGTCAAACAGATATTGCGTGATAATGTTCATTGAACTTTGACGTTTACGAACGATTACAAATAGCGCGAATTGCGACCGTCGCGGCTTGACCGATAAAGTCGAATTTGTGGATATTTCCATTCCAGCCACTAGTCGAAGAACGGCGCGGTCTTGTTACCATCGTGTCTTTATCGTCAAGGGCATAATATTTTCCTACTCCAAACCCTTTTGACTTGAACGATTTTTTTACATTTTTCAAAAAATTGTGAAGTAATTAGGGTTCTTTATGACCGATAAAGTCGAATTTGTGGATATTTCCATTCCACCCACTAGTCAAAGAACGGCGCGGTCTTGTTACCATCGTGTCTTTATCGTCAAGGGCATAATATTTTTCTACTCCAAACCCTTTTGACTTGAACGATTTTTTTTTACATTCTTCAAAAAGTTGTGTAGTTATTAGGGTTCCGTACAAGTGTTAAAACGGGACCCTATTATTAAGACGTTTCCGTCCGGTCCGTCTTTTTACGATTTTAATCTAATTTGCACTCCGTGCGCAATTTGATCTAACTTAAAAGATAGGATTGCTTAGGTACCTAACCGATGCTTAAATAATTTACATGGCAGAACAAAAGTTTGCCCGGCCAGCTAGTATATTATAATAATAATTATAATAATAATATTATATAGTATATTTTGATAGCCTTTCATAACTTTTCATAAAACGGGTAAGATTTTACCATTTACCTAAAATAAAAAAGAGTTTCTTAAAAGGTAAACTATACATGTAAGATGGACGTAGCATTTCTTCGACAGATCTTGCAACAATCATTCTTGAATATCTAATCAAAAATGTCCATAAAATAAATGTAATGTAAATGTATTAGCTAGCTAATATCATTCAAAGCATTACCAAGTCTATAACAGATAGTCATGTTAATTTAAAAAGCTGATTTCAGATCATAAGCATTATACTCGTCACTTTTTAGGGTTCCATACCCAACGGGTAAAAACGGGATCAATAGGATCTACTAAGACTTCGCTGTCCGTCCGTCCGTCCCCAGGCTTTATCTCTTGAACCGTGATACCTAAATACAGACTTGAAATTGTCACAGATAATGTATTTTTGTTGCCATACAACAATCGACACTTTTGCTCGTTTTTGAATTTGGTGGGCAGTGGTTAGTTTTGGGTCGACCCGATTTAGAGCAGGGTCTTGATGGAACCCTCACTGCGCGAGCCCGACGCGCACTTGACTAATTTTTAATTACCATTATCCATTTAATGCCAGTAGACCTGTTAGATTAACCGAAAAAAAAACAAAATCTTTTTCATGTATTGGAATCAGGCTTAGGTAACTTCTATAGGTAAGTAGAAAAATAACGATGTATATATAAGCAATATAAACTTTCATTAAATTTGAAGTTTAATAAACCTATACAACAACAAACAATTAAATTGTAACTCAACTTAACTTAAAAATTTTCTCTCAACCTCTAAATTTTCGTCAATTTTAATAAGAACCGGTTGTATCTGAAAAACTAAAGAAGTGAGGATATGTAACTTTTTAATTAAAACTCGTTCATTTAGGTTAAAAAAGGGAAATTCAATCAGACATACTCTGCGGCTTTATCCTAGCCAAAATAATAAATCCTAATAACTATTTACTATTTGAACAATGTAAAACGATTAATTATCAATTGATAGAAACATTATTGTTTCGTGAATAAGTACGTAATGAAGGCCCATGATTGGTAGTATCAGACTTATTGAAGGACGTGGCAGAGATAGCCTAGTTTCATACTCGTATGTATGTAAACGATAAGTACTTATTTAAAGTGCCGACCAACTAATATCAGTTGTTTATAATGGAGATAAAGCACCAAATGTCAATACAATAAACAAATACAAATAGACGAGAAAGAATCAATAGGCCAAGGTAATTTGATATACCTGATTAAAAATTATTAACAAGCGTTGTTAAAATTGTGAGCGTTACTAAGTTTGCTAATTTTGCTTGTGTTGGTAAATCTTCAGATGTTTTTAAGCACGCCATAATTATAGATAACTAGCTGATGCCCGCGACTTCGTCCACGTCCACGTGGGATAAAAACTATTCTATCTTTTAAGTTGGACCAAATGACAGATATTCACGAAGTTTGAACTAAATCGGTTCAGTAGTTTAGGAGTCCATTGAGGACAAACATTGTGACACGAGATTTATATATATTAAGATTTCGCCCCACACTGTCAAAATCCATACGAATCGAATGAAACATCAGCGAATTTGACCGAGTATGGCGCGTCTTTATGGATTGAAATATCTATACTAAACTGATTAGGTTGTAAGTTAGAATGGTGATATACTCGTTTTATAGCTTGGACCAATCCTTTCCTTTATAAAAATCCTTCGTTCCAGTGGGATCGTTGAAAAAATTAAATTTCCACTCGCGCGGGTTACAAGTTACAACTTCTTTGAACGCAACAATGTACTTTGTATTCCTGATTAAGGGGGACCGGGGAATGGGTACCATCCGGGCGCGAATATTCAAAGTTTAGTTTTTCGCTAATAGTGGGGTAATTATACATCGTAGGCTTATGGCAATGAGTTTTGCGGGCACAGCATATGCATCTACATGTTTTTAATGAAAACTCTGCTCAACAATACTCATTTACTAATATGAGGTGAGTAGGAATTTTTGAGCAAAGTTTCTATTAAAAACATGTACGAGTAGACGCATAAATATTATGCTCGCAAAATTCATTGCCATAAACCTACAATGTGTAGATAACTTAACTAAATAATATTTGAATTTCGCGGGTCATAATTAATCGTAATAAAACTAATGCGTCATTTTATATTTTGGATTTTAATGTTATTTCTGTGTTCATTTATCAAAGTTACTTGAATTCCTAATCGACTGAGTATTAAAAGGGGTTCCCACCCTAAGTATTTTTGGCTCTTTTTTGCCTAACTAAATAGGACTATAAACAAATAGATACTTAGTAGGTATGAAGTTACTTTTTAGCAGCATCAGATGAATGCGTAATTAGTATGTATTTACATTGTTAATATTAATCATAATCACCACTGTGTGATTATTATTATTTATTCATTTATTATTGCAATAATATATGACATAATTACCTACAATACAATGTTTAAAATATTATCGGCTATTAGATAGAGTGATAAGCACTTCTTAAATAACGTTATCATTAATTAACAAATATTTTGCTTCTTCTTAATTAATATTCATAATTTTGTCAATTGTTGATTCGGTAGATATACAGGATTATATAAAAAATAAAAAAATCTAATCGCTCTCGAACTGATGTTGTTTATATTAACACTAAAAACTTTTGTTCTACGACTTTTCGAAATTCAGTATTAATTTATTTCATACAAAAAAAATATTTCTGTAAAGTGACATTACAGTGTTGCGGTTTCGCGCTGCGAGTTCGCGCGTCGCCGCGCCGCGGTCCGCGCCGTTGCCACTTGCCGATGTTACAATTACAGAGTAGGAACAGGTAGAGTATGTCTGTAAAATATTGAATACTTATGGAAAAAAAATACAGGTCGAAAGCGATTTGGTATTACATAATATAACCTTGTATAATAACTCTTATTTCCGAAGATATTTAACATTATAAAAGTGGTGCGCCCGGTATTTGCATTGCAGTTATCTGTCACTGATAAGTTTATAACGATTGCTGGCTGTAAAACCTGTTTGTACATAAGTATTGTATATCACACAGATTAAAGACTATATACGTTTTTAAATGTGAAAGTTAGTTTCGATTACTTACGCACTATCAAGACAAGAAGAGCAAGAATCTTTTTTTTGAATAAAATACGTCCTATTATGAACATTATATTAACTAGGTAGTTTGGTACCTACCCGCTTGTAAAAATTATAAATTATACTTGTAAAAAATTTATTTGTTCAATTTTATGGAAAAAGATTTTGTTTCGGCCCTACTAGACCGCGAAATTCAAATATTATTTAGTTTTCACAAATATTATAACTATATCATTGTAGGTTCATGGCAATGAATTTTGCAGGCATAATATTTATGTCTCACACCTACGGTTCGCCGACGACGTTGTTATCTTGGCAGAGACTCCTCAGGATCTTGAAGACATGCTGAACAGCCTAAGCCTTTCTTTCAGACGGGTTGGTTTAGGGATTAACGTGGACAAAACTAAGGTCATGTTTAATCAGCACGTTGTCCCGAGGCCAGTGAACATCGAAAATGTTGGCATCGAAATTGTATCTCAATACAATTATCTTGGACAGACCATTACATTAGGCAGAAATAATTTCGATGAAGAAGCCAACAGAAGAATACGGCTGGGCTGGGCAGCATTTGGCAAATTGAGTCAAGTCTTCTCCTCGTCAATTCCTCAATGCCTGAAAACAAAAGTTTTTAACCAGTGCATCCTTCCCGTCCTCACCTATGGTGCTGAAACGTGGACACTCACACACGGTCTGATCCACAAATTTAAAGTCACGCAGCGGGCCAAGGAGAGGGCTATGTTAGGAGTTTCCCTGAGGGACAGAATCCGAAATGAGGAGATCCGCAGGAGAACCAAGGTTACTGACATAGCCCAAACCATAAGCAAGCTGAAGTGGCAGTGGGCAGGTCACGCGTGTCGTAGGGGCGATGGCCGGTGGAGCCGAAAAGTCCTTGAGTGGCGACCGCGTACAAGTAAACGTAGTGTGGGGCGCCCTCCAGCTCGTTGGACCGTGGCGGGAAGCGGCTGGATGAGGAAGGCTGAGGACAGGGTGTGGTGGCGCTCGCTTGGGAAGGCCTATGTTCAACAGTGGACGTCCGCAAGCTGATGTGATGATGATGATGATGATGATGATGAATATTTATGTATCGACATGTTTTTAGTAGAAACTTTGCTCGCAAATTCCCACTCTCTTCACCCAAGATAATTTTTGCAGTTTCCAAAATTTCGAGCTATCCGGAACTAATTTTACAAAGTAATTTTTTATTTACAACATGTAGATGCATAAACGTTGTGCCCGCAAAACTCATTGCCATAAGCGTACGGAAAAACTTAAAGTAAAATTGAATTTTCGCTAGGTACTATCAGTTAGAGGTGAAAAATCCTTCAAGTTTTTAACCTACAGTTGAGTAATAGTAATAATTAATCGATTATAAAACCTATTGTATAGGTATTGTAAAAATCACAGGTGCTGAATGGAAGCAGGCGTTATTTTGCGGAAATCCATAATTAGCAGGACTGATTAATTTGTTTTGCTATTATCCGCTACTTGAAAGGATTCTGTATGGTGCAATATGCAGGAACACCATCCGCATGAAACACCACACACAATTTTCTATCACTTTCTTCGACGCACGTTTCGTCCCGACACCGGGACATCCTCAGGAGATGTTGACTTTACAATGCGAAATCGTAGAGACGCAATGAGAAATCACAGGTGTGTTTATTGACATAGGTATAAATACGTAATTCATTGTTAAAAGAAACTGTTAAGAAAACAGTAGGTACGGGTATACCTATTAACGGAAACTAGGTCACTGGACTTTTAATATACGCCATAGACGATACGACTTACGGCTACCACATGACGGAAAATTACTGAGTAGGTGTACTGTTAGCGCAAAAGCGCTATAGGTGTCTAGTAACAACATAGGATACAAGCATTTAAAATTTTCCAGGTAATTTACCAATATTATCTAGAGCTAGTAAACTCATACTCGTTGCAACGTCGCTTACTGATTAGGCCGGCATGAAACATCACGTGGGTAATATACTGTTTTGCAATAAAAAGTTATCCTACTAATCCTACTAATATATAACGCGAAAGTTTGTAAGTATGGATGCAGATGGATGGATCTTTGTCTCTCTTTCACGCCGCAACTACAGGACTGATTTGACTGAAACTTGGAACATAGATAGTTTATAACCCGGATTAACACATAGGTTACTCTTTATCCCGAAAAAATCCATCGTTCCTACGTGATTAGCGAAAAACCGAAATTCACGCGGGTGGAGCCGCGGGCAACAGGTATAAAGGAAATAAAAGTGGCATTGTAGTATGAAACTATTTTAGGTAGGTAGGTATTCCAAAAAACAACCAAAAGATACTCAATATATCTCCAACTACTTTTCATACGTACCATGCACTGCACTGCGCAGTGCAATGCAAAAACAAATAGTTTGAAATTATTAATCGTAGCGACATCGACAATTATCTGCATTGTTTATGGCGGTCCTTATTGGAATTAATAAATAGTAATAATTCGGAAAGTTTGCAGCCGCAAATACACCAACGACAGTGTGAAGGTGCGTGACCGACTTCGATGATTCATGTCTGTTTTTGTTCTCAAGTCCTTGCTCTCACGTGCGGCTATCGTGCTTATCATGACGTATGTGTTTATGAACAAAGAATCAAAATGAACAACAAAGTAGGTAGGTAATGTACCAATTTTCGACTTAGCTTTCCCTGTGTCGGCCAGCACCTGAACACTGTTAGGAGGGCAGGATAGTGAAGGCTTTTTTATTTTTATTATATGTTATTTTTTTATAAATTAACTACAAATAAAAAATATTATCTAAATCTGACTGCTATACCAACTCAGTAACTGGCTATACTGTAATGTAAAAATCGTATTGTGTAGACCTACTTGTACGTTTTGAAAACCGTTTTATTTAATAACCCACTGACTAATAATTATTTTATTTTTCGGATGTCACCTATCTTATTATGTACTATATGATGATGATGATATAATATAGGAACCTTTTCATAAAAACCATGCAATCGAAAAACATAACGTTCAATTTTGCACAGCCGGGTAAAACTTAAAATTGACGGAATATCGCTAGCATATTCGCTGACAAATCTAACCTCAAAGGTTACTGTGGCTAGAGTTATCAAAAAGTCAATGACACAAAAAATATGTAAACATCACCCTATAATATAATATTTGACTAAGTAAGAAGGGGTGAAATGTGAACCTAGCCTCACATAATATAGGCAGTTTATTCTCAAATTGCTGAATTTTTGAAGCTAATTGATTATTTACTAGAAAATATAATAATGTCTAAATCTTGATATTCTTCAGCAGTAATTACATAAGTACTAATTATTTTACCTTTTGCTTCTTATGTGTCCCATTTGAACACAGTTCACTCATAGTCATTTATTATAGACAACCCAAAAATAACGTACCTAACACTATTACAATTTCTGATTCCAGTTAAAAGCAGAAATTTGTGACTGGCAACAATAATTGGCACGTATTCCTACTACATATTTTATCTACTATCAAAGTCAAAATATCTTTATCACATATAGGCCTAACGTACAGGCTAGTAAAACGTCAATATGATATTTGTCGCATAATATGTAGGTAGGTATGGTGATATGGTGATAACTACAAGTCGACTTAAAGCTAAGTTTACGGGGCCCGAGGGTTCGAACGCGCCCTGCCCTGAGAAGAAGCCCATGACAAACCCAGCCGGGTTTTGTTTTCTTATCATTGGCACTAAGCATATTTTTTGTGTCGTTAACTTTTTGATAACTCAGCCACAGTAACCTTCGAGGTCAGATTTGTCATCGAATATATCTAATGTTATTCCTTTGTTTGCATGAATAGAAGTAATGATTTATTTTACGTCACTTAATATCAGGGTGTTGGTGTATTTTATATATTTTATGTAGGCACAGTACACTGTACAATTTATTAACATAATCATTATAATAGTGTCTAACTCAACTCCTGTCTATGATGTAAGTCGTTTGTATATCTAGTATCTACCATGGACTTTTAACGGTGTGATCCTAATCCAAACTATCGATCAACCATTAAGAGTCCACTAACCCACGATGTCTCCCATACATTAGTAATACCAAAATCATTTGTAATTCGTGCAAATTTCGATCATGTTGTGGTGTTATTCGAGTTCATATAGTAGGTAATAATCTATGCTCCTGACCATATCTGGTTCCGAAATAATTGTTAATCGAAATTGTAAACGAATTTAGTTTTGCTTTTTTTATGTCAAGGAGGACATGTTTTCTGCTTATTTGTTTCGTAATAAAAAGAACACTATCTCACGTCGCATTAGTTCAGGAGCACAGTTTTTACTGGCCAGTTAAAGAAAAACACCAGTTAATAAAGAAAGTTACAAGTTTTCATTCATAATTTTTGGTATTACGGAACTCGACCAAAGTTATAAAAATTTTGATCAAAATTAATTATTATTTCGTTTTAAAGAAGTGTTTCCGAACCAAATATGGCCAGGAGCATAGATTACTATATAAATCCGAATAACACCACAACATGATCGAAATATGCACGAATTACAAATGATTTGGTATTTTGAATAAATGGAGACATCGTGGGTTAGTGGACTTTTAAGTGGTGGGCTGCACGAGTCCTCTATCGGAATAAAATAGGACTTCCCACCATTCTAGCCAAGTGTGCGTTGGCGAGCTTGTACACCAATGTGAACATTGTGGTAAAGCTCAGGCACGCAGGTTTCCTTCACATGGCGTAGGTACGCGGCTATTTAAATGATTTCTGGTGACCTGCAGTTTAAAACGCACAAAACACGATTGGAGAAAATTTTATCGATAGAAATTTCTCGAAAAAATTGCGCCAAAATCTCAGTTTTTCTCATTTTAATCGGAAACTACAATGGATGAAATTGTAATTTGTCGGTAATAATGATATTCAAAAATGATCAGAAACGGATTTTTGGTAAACTGGCTTAGTTTGTTTAGTAATTAGGTAAAACGCAACGATTTAAATCGCTAGATGAGCTCTTAACCTCCAAAAGCGTCCACGTTTTTGTCTTGTGTGCGACACGTTGTCACTTTCTGTCTGTCACAAGTGAAACTGTAGTATTATGAGAGCACTCACTCAACATGTTTGTGGACGTTTTTGATGCGCGCAATATAGGCCCATCCCATGTTGCGATTTAAATCGTTGGTGAAATGTCGTTTTTCTGTTATATTCTTCCGCGACGCTGCATGTAGCACCCAACAGCGTATTGGTAAGAGTGAGGAAAGACAAAAATAAATTCAGTTTATCATCTGTTTCCTAAAAAACACACGTGATGTTGAGAACATTGCGTATTCAGATACCGTATTCACGCTGGCGCGGCGTGATCTCGCGCCGCGTTCCCTCAATTCAACTGCGAAAATTGTGTGTATTGCCAAAAATATACTGTGGCTGCTATAGGGCCCACCCGTCATACTGCTGCCAGCTAATTGAATTACCTTCCGATACCGAAATAATTTTATAGCACTTATAATTCTTTACGGAACATTATTTCGGAAGCAACCTGTGAGGACTGGTGACAAAACCCTAAGTAATTATTATTAGACTTACTTTTAAAAAATCGTGTTTATAATATTAATGTGATAGAAAAACTATTTTATCTGATGCATTGGAACAGTTAGGTACCAGCTATACAAAGATGATTATATCTACAAAAATACCACTTACATATTCCTCTGATGGAAGACATCTACATAAACAAGAAGATTGTTAAGCAGCACACCACAGGTGTGCACGCGAAATTCAATTTTTTGTGGTTTTTCGCGATTTTTAAGCTGATAAGACATAATAAGCTTATGGCAGTCAAATTGCGATAATCCCAATATCATCTTCACGTATATATATAAAAATATCTGCTTGAAAGTGTCGAGTTAAAGAAATTAATCCGAGATTTGCGAGTTACTCACTTAAAACTCTTAACTCGGACTAATTTCCTAGGATAGACATTTTTATGCAAAAATTTTGATACAAACATGTAAAGAAGTAACTGCCATTCTCGCAAAATGACTGCCATAAGCCTATTATGTGTAATTAGCGTACAAATTGCAAAAAAACACGAAAATTTTGAATTTCGCGGGCAGACCTGTTGAGTTCGTCTTAAGTAGGTAAATACACTTGTATTGTATCCTTAAGTATCGCGTTTCAGAGACATTGGAGCTCAAAGATAGCGAATGACGCACATTAACCTAGACCTGAATCTCGAATCTACATCTTTATTATTGTGCTACTAAGGAAAAACTTTTACAACTATATACCTACTTATTACGGATCTAAAACAAATTAACACCGAATACAAAAAGGGTATTCAGTTATATAAACGTAATAAAAAGCCACAAAAAGTCAATAAATTTTGCACTTCACGTGAGCGAGTTTTTAGCGCTGCTTTTTTGGGAGATTTTCTGATAACATCAGTGGAGTTAGTACAAGTTGGATAAATGATTCGAATCCCGATCCGATTTTGCGATACAATCTATGTATATCTACTCTATAATTAATATTATAAAGCTGTAAAGGTTGTTTGTTTGTTTGAACGTCCTAATCTCAGAAAGTACTGGTATGAATGAAAAAAATATTTTTGTGTTAGATAGTCATTTATTGAGGAAGGTTATATAACAACTCGCTATGACCAATAGGAGCGGAGCATCGATGAAGAATGTCGCGGAATCGGGAGAAATTATTATTTTTTAAGTGGTACCGCTGCGTACGCTGCGTAAACTGTTTAAGAGGCCTGTGAACTACGATGTCTCCATTTATTCAAAATACCAAATCATTTGTAATTCGTGCATATTTCGATCATGTTGTGGTGTTATTCGGATTTATATAGTAATCTATGCTCTTGGCCATATTTGGTTCGGAAATACTTCTTTAAAACGAAATAATAATTAATTTTGATCAAAATTTTTATAACTTTGGTCGAGTTCCGTAATACCAAAAATTATGAATGAAAACTTGTAACTTTCTTTATTAACTGGTGTTTTTCTTTAACTGGACAGTGAAAACTGTGCTCCTGAACTAATGCGACGTGAGATAGTGTTGTTTTTATTACAAAACAAATAAGCAGAAAACATGTCCTCTTTGACATAAAAATAATCAAAAGTAAATTCGTTTACAATTTCGTTTTACAAAATTATTTCGGAACCAGATATGGCCAGGAGCATAGATTATTACTATATGAACCCGAATAGCACCACAACATGATTGAAATTTGCACGAGTTACAAATCATTTTGGTATTACGTTTGTATAGGAGACATCGTGGGTTAGTTGACTCTTAAGTTACGCAAAAATTATGTATGACGGAATGATAATATTAATGATATTATAGTATATTTGAAACTTCTAAAAAAGTTCGCACACCACATATCAATCTTTTAAAGTAGGACTCATTATAACGGGATATGTACAAACTGAAATTCATTCGGCCAAAGCCGCTGGCAACGGCTAGTAATTATTTTTATGTATGCGGGGGGTAACCGAAAACGCATCGAGCTACCGAGTTATTAGCAATTTATACTCGTACTAGCTCCATTCAATATTCTCATCATTTAGTCATATTATAGGTATTAAAAATTACTGTAATATAACGTCATGATGTTTCTGTTTGCAAATAAAAGGATAAATTTGTAAAAAATGTCTTACAAGGATATGTTTTTCTGCTTTATTTGCAATACCCACACATTTCAAGTACCTTCGCCACGTTCAATAATAATCTAGCTATCATAACTTCATTTTACTTATCTCGGATCATCACGATTTGACTTAATAATTAATTCAACCCCTACAGTGGTGGGCCCCCTATCTATCCGTTTATACTCGATACGTAAGAGACACTCGAGAAATATAATTTATTATTATTTCTAGAAGGCAAATCTTTATATTGACTTTATCTAAATAAATATTATTCAGTACTTTCCCTAAATAAAATGCAACAATAATTTAAGTAGTCTCTGCACTTGTAATTTGAGTTCAGTAACCACAGACGCATTAATGACCTCTTGGTCATATTGTAGTCAGTCGTTCGTATAGCTATTAAATTATTGCGGTTTGCGGTTAACACCCCTTTTATTTAGTCTGCCTTCTATAGGTCTAAAACCGAAGTAGTGTAAATGGTTATATTGATTTTATAAATATAGAAAAATATGGAAATATAATTACGAACCAAAAGACTCAGAACCGTTGTTTGTCCGCAATGGTCCGCAACTACCTAACCGATTTTCATAAAATTTGCATTTTGCATTTCAATTAATCTATTTTTTTATATCCCTACTGGCAAAACAAGGGTTGCCGGGTAGCTAGTAATAAAAATAAATTTAAAATTATTGTGGGCCGGCCTCCGTGCATTTTACCACAATAATCTTATTTCTTGGCCTATCTAGGGAACTCTATTATCGTAGGGTACTCTTTCTACTATCGATATCGTAGGGAACCCTTGATACCCGAGTGCGACTCGCGCATGGCCAGTTTTTTTACCAATTACCACGTAATAGTTTTTTTGATACAGTTGCTCAAAAAGTGGCGTATTGCAGGGACGTATAGCGTTCGGGATGTGGGCTATTACATACTCGTGCTTTTTTTTTACCTTTCCCGAACTCGTGCGTTATCTTTCCCACCTGTCAAAATAATGTCTATTAAAAAGAAAAACCAACCATGAAGTTTTTACTAAAAAAATTCATAGAAGTTTTTATGATTCATGCAAATACGTATATTTCTAAAAAGAAGCTACTAATTTGTTTAAATATCAGATTTGATTGAATGAGTTTGGTTAGGTTTCATTTCATCTCATTAAATTTCATTTTCATTTCATATCAATAAAAAAAAATTCTACTGAAGACTTGGCTGTATGGGCATAGTTCCCTTTGCGTACCAGAATATTATTTAGTCTATGACCAAATTTTTTTTTTAAATCACCAGAATGTTTGAAGAAAAAAAAAACTGCTTATATTCTACGTTTGGCGCCATTTTTCAGAAATTTTCTTTGCGAGTTTAGTTGTTTGTTGCACAAAATGCTTCGGAGAACATTTTACCGGAAAAGTCAAAAAGTCGCTACATATCTACATACGACGAATTTATTGCGTGGAGAGAAGAGAAAAAAGCAAATAGTTTTTCAGAAAATGTTAAGTTAGTTGAGTTTATTGTGTTTTTATTATTTTATTAAATTGCTTAATTTTTTCGCAACTGTATTAAAAATAATCGTTCAGTACACGTGCGGAACCGTCATTGCAACTTGTTCCGACTGTCAACCCTCGCTTTCGGCTGCGCCTCGGCTCGGGTAGACATTTGTCGGAACTCTTTGCAATAACAGCCTTTCCGCACTTGTAATGAAACATACTATTGTTTTGAAGTCAATCAGTCCAATAAGTAAATAAAATTTTCGATTGCAACGCGCTCGCTATCGTATTTTTGTTTACATTTGGCTATTTCTGACGATATAATTCAGCTTAGTAGTTTTCCACACTAGTAGGTATTGCAAGGCAGATGACGTGATCGTATGGAGTGTTCATAGAGTTATTTCTTGCGCATTAGGTTGGATGCACACTGTAGAATATTAAGTATCGTATACCTTCCATAATTTTATGCAGTTTGACTGCACAGTGCGACGAATGTATTTTATGACTGCATGAATGATCAAGTATTACACGCTGATGAATATTATAAATCAATCTTTGATATTATGTTCAGTAACTAATTTATTCTATCTCCATGAAATCTTGATTGATTTACTTAATTTTAGGTATTCTGCATTTGTCACAAATAAAACGGATCCCTTATAAGATAATTTTTAGGGTTCCATACCCATAGGGTAAAACGGGACCCTATGCCTTCGCGCTCTGTACATCCGTCCGTCCGTCCGTCACCAGAGTCTATCTCTTGAACCGTAATAATTACGCAGCTGAAATTTTCACATAGGTATGATTTATTTATTTAGTACCTATGATATAACAAGAGAAAAAGACGTAGATCGGGTATACGCGGACCGAAAATAAAGCTTTAAAACTAAGTCAATTGTTCAGGTTTCAGCGTGTTCTAGGGCGGAGTGATCTATTCGTGATACAAATAGCTGTCCCTTACACTCTTACGCTTTGCGTTATTTCATGTCGCACTTTCAGTGTGTGTTAAAGTGTGAGTTTTGTATACAATGTTAATAAATATGCAAGTGGGGTCGCGAGACAAATATTTTGTGCATGCAGTACGAAGGTAACGTATATCTATCTTTATATGTTTAGTTCAGAAAATTATAACAACACACAAACATAGAAAATACATTTTACAATGACATCTTATCACTACATAATATGAGGATCTCTTCCAGATGCCCGAGATGTGGGAACAATAAAAACATGATATGCGAAGTAGAAATAATAACAACAATAACTAAATATGCTTAAAGATATTTCAATCCACGAAGACGCGCCCAGCTCTGTTTTTCTGATTATTTATGTATTTCTGTTGCCGCTACAATAACAATTACTAAAAAAATATAATAGATATAGATATATACTTATAGAATCCTAAACCTTTAAACGAGCAATTCTTGTATTAATATATATATAGCTGCTCGTGCTGATTCATTCACTCATTGATCACCTCTCCTGAACAATTTTGTATGAAAAAATTTTTTTTCAAGTATGTGTTCGTATAGAAGGTAAAAATTCATGAGGAGGAAAAATACGGAGAGAGCTGATGATTGAGGATTTCGGAGACGGATGAAGAGCACAGCCAAGGGTATTGAAGATAGGTGGGGGGTGCTCGACCAAATGTCATTTGATACGTCATCCAATTGGCAGTGAGCTGAAAAAAAATTCAAAATGGCGGATTCAAAATGGCCGCCATTCGAATTTCGTCGATATCTCGGAAAGTATAAGAGATGGAAGAACGGTTTCTTGACAAGAGTTTATCAGGACTCGAAGGTCTAGGTGATGAATAGAAAAAAAAATCCAATATGGCGGAATTTTTTTTCCATAGAAAATGTATGGGGAATATTGAAGAGACTAAAAGTTGGAAGGCAAATAGGGGGGAAGACGGCACGCGGGCCACATGTGGCCCGCGCCCTCACGCGACCTACTAGTATATATATATTTCTATATAATCTGGATCTCGGCAACGGCTTCAACGATTTTCATGAAATTTAGTATACAGGGGGTTTTGGGGGCGATAAATCGATCTAGCTAGGATTCATTTTTAGAAAATGTCGAATTTACCAAAAAAAAAATATGACTTCTGCTGCCATCTATTAGCCAGTAGTTAAACTACCGAGCGAAGCACTTCTGCTGCCATCTATTATCCAGTAGTTAAACTACCGAGCGAAGTTCGGTCAACCAGATATTAAATATTAAAGGGAGCTCCCATTCAACAAACGTGATATTTTGCTTGTTTTTAGTCGGTGATCCGGAAGAGCCAATTATCTAAGTACTACTTGTAGTAGTAGTAGTTATTTAGATAATGGTACGGAACCCTTCATGCACATTGCACTTGGCCGATTTATTTTTTTGGTGTATCCGTCAGTCAACTCTCAGCCACGTATCTACGGCTAATTCTCAGTTTTAGCTTCGTAAAAATTTAAGTCAAAGAAATCAAAAGTGGTGGTCGTTCATGCGTGGGTTCATTTTATTATATTCGCAAACTCATCCAAAATTACCTTCATTCTATAATTTTGCTGGAATCAAGGTCTCATAGCGAAATTAAAGGAAATTAAAAAAATACCCTCGGTGAAGTCGACGTAAAAAACATACGCACCGAATAGAAAACCCATAACCCTTTTCTTTTTAATTTTGACCGGTTTTATAATCTCCACAAGTATTACGAACTTAGTTCCACTTTACTCCAAAACTTTATCGTTTGATGTCACCATCATCAGCGGCGCTACAGCTCTCTGCGCAGGCTCGGGCCTGCTCCAAAAGATTCTTCCATCGCTCTAGTTTGATCACGGCGTTCGCAGTTCACTTCCCAATTTTTTATTTCTACCGCCTTTGCGTCCTGTTTTATACACTTTTCAGCCAACGAAGCTTTGGTCGACCAACATCTCTATTATTTACAGATGATTTATCGGTTAGAAATTACTCCATACGGAAACATGTTTCTCTCATACCACCAATGAACATTATACGACTTTCGAAGTTTTATTTGTGCTGCGGGACTTCTTTAACGGCCCATTATCCCGGTTTTTAGCGACTACGCCACTTTTCAAAGCAATTCAAAGTCATGAAAAAATTGTTTTTTTTTCACTGTTAAAAATACATATTAAAGATACATGCTTTATCTCTATAATGGCCTCATGAAAACACGATAAGTTAAACTTGCCTCGATCATAAAAATTTTTGAAAACAGGTCGTTTTTGTTCATTTTTTTAATGGTATTTCCAAAGCTTTGGACTAAATTTCATAAAAATTATACGTAAAGTAAGCTCATTGTATTGCCTATCCATTGCGCAGACAGATATTAAATAAAAAAATTGCTGCAAAATTTCGCCTAACAGAAGTCATAAAATGGTCTAACGCACCGAATAAACGATGTACTCAGTGGCTCACGAGCCTCCATACGAGACGGACCTGCGCAAGTTTTCACGACTCACGCTCCTTTCGCGCTAAAATTATTTATTTTTTAAATGCGCTGGAAAAAAAAACTATCTGACAGGAAGCGAAGGAGAATTTAAAAAAATTATATAGTAAGTGTTTCTTGAGTTTATCAAAATACCTAGTCCTCAAAAGCTCCGAAGAAACTCTGATACGAACTAAGAAAATTATGGTAGGTAGTGTAAATTCCACCACGTGCAAATACCATCACGCGTAACCACAGTTTAAATACTGTTACTGTTTATCTGTTCAACTAAAATAACTCGTTTTTTACTTTTTACACGACTGCTCAAAAAAAGGAGTGTAATGTTTTTAGGGTTCATGTATGTATGTACGTATGTATGTGTGTATGTATGTATGTATGTATGTATGTATGTATGTATGTATGTATGTATGTATGTATGTATGTATGTATGTATGTATGTATGTATGTATGTATGTATGTATGTATGTATGTATGTATGTATGTATGTATGTATGTATGTATGTATGTATGTATGTATGTATGTATGTATGTATGTTTGTATGTATGTATGTATGTATGTATGTATGTGATGTTTCTTTATTCCTCCATAACTTCTGAACGGCTGAACAGATTTGGATATATGGGGTATCGTTAGAATCCTTGGATCCTCCCGAGTAACAAAGACTATATTTTTTTGGAAAAATCAATATGGCGGATGTGAGGCGCCATTTTCAAAAGTGGAAAAAAAATTTTTTCTTCAACTATCATAATATGGGTATCAAAATGAAGGTATTGGAGAGTAGTAACAGAAAATACCTTCACATAACTGCTGACCATCAGTAAAAAACATAAAATAAAAATAAGTAATTAAAAAATGAATGAAAAACATAAAAAAAAACCGGCCAAGTGCGAGTCGGAGTCGCGCACCGCTTCCATACTATAAAAGAAGTAAAACATTAAAAGAATCACTTTTGTTCAAGAATTTACGAGTATAATTTACATGTACCTAGGTACTTTTGTTGGCGAACCGCAAACCTAACTTTGTTTTCGGCGGTTTATTGCTATTATCAAAAAAATTATAAAAGTTAGGGAGTTGAGTTTATTTTTCCTGTAAAATATACGTTAATTTCTATTGATCATACTTATTTTAGATTTTTCGATTGATAAACATTGGAGATAAGGGGGGGGGGGGCTGGTATGTTTTTCGACAGTTTGCTCAATAAATCAAAAACTATCGGGCATAAAAATAAATAAAAATCGGTTTTAGAATATACAAGTAACGTCCTTTCATACCCCACTCAATATTGTTATCTCATTTTGAAAATTCAAAGCCCTGGTTTTCCCCCCTTTTTAAATAAAAATAAAATCAATTTGCAATGTTTTATAATTGCATTGGCGTTGGGTCACTATTACCTAAAACTATTTCAAATTTCAAGTCGATAGCTTTGATAGTTGCTGAAATAATCGAGTGTGACAGACGGACGGACGGCCGACGGACGGACGGGCGGACGGAGAAAATCTCACCATAAGGGTTCCATTTTTACCAAATTTGTATGGAACCCTAAAAACACGAGTGCCCTGTTATAAAACGAACTAAAAAGTAAAAAACGAGTTATTACTTCGTTTTATAACAGGGCATTCGTGTTTTTTAATTGTTGAAACTGAAATTATTTTTTTTAGAAGGCTTCTATTTCGATGAACGGTCTCATTTACAACATTGGAGATCACACAATGATTGGAGATAAATGTCGACTCGACATATGTAAGGATACTCAATGCCAAACCATATGAAAATCAAAATGTAAGCGTTGAAAAAATTGAGTGTCGCAATCACATATTACGCAACTTTTGTAAAAAACTACGCAGACTGGCAGCAGAAACAAATGCCCTGAGACATCGAAAAACACTTACCAACATAAGAATTATGATAATGAGAAAAGCTATCGTGAAATATATAAAACTAGCAGTGCCCGCGGACTCCGTTCCGCGTTAGAAATATTTTTGTCCCACGTAAGGCCCGGTTTCCACGAAAGCGGAGCGAAGCGGAGCTGTGTTTGGATAACTAACCAGATTTCATCATTTAGACATCCCTCAGTTTCAAAAATATCAAAATGACGAAATCTGATTTGTTACTGAAATACAGCTCCGCTCCGCTTCGCTGTGGTGGAAAACGGGCCTTATACCCAAAGCCCACAGCGCTGGACGCGAGGCATTCAGATAAATGAATGATAAATGCCTATCCTATCGCCACGCAACAACCGAAGCGGCTGCGGCGCGCTCCTGCATACCGCGCGTTTTTGTTTTGCTAATATCTTTGAAGATATTTATTTAAACTGTATAGAGTAAGGGGCAGAACTATTCTACATTAAATTTCCGTTCTAAAAAACATATTTACAAAGATATAAATTAATACCATATGGGCTAAATAAGCTTCACAAAAATTATTTATTTTTAATCCACAATTTTAAAGTAAAAGCAGTTATTGCGAGTTACCCATAGGAGATAGGCATATGCTATTGCGGACTTTTTTGCAGATTTTGATACTGATTTGATGATTTTGATTTTGTTTTGTTCTATCCTCAATCGCAGCGTACGCGATGAAAGCAATTTTTTTGCGACTTGGATTGCATTATTCAAGTTTTAGTAACAATGCAAAGTTTATTTTTGAAATTATTATAGCCTATGACACTCCACGATAATGTATTGGTGAATGAATTTTGAAAATCGGTTCAGTAGATCCAGAGATTACCCCTTACAACGTCACAAACTCACAAACATCGTTACGCTACCTTTTTATAATATTAGTATAGATATCACAAAATATCTGGGAACCCTAAAAACGTTGCCATATCAGTTCTGCACAACGATATTGTTAAACTCAATGCCGCACTCTTATGGTGATCACAGAATGTGTCAAAACTACTACTGTGAAAAGAAAGATGCGGACGGTAGCAAAGAAGATTAAAAAAAATATAAAACTCTTCATTTCCCTAATATGTACAAGAAAAATTTCTACAGATCCTGCTACTTTAGTAATACATAATTATTATAAATAAATACCTCGGTTGATATTATCGTTTACCATAAAAAAGTCAAAATATACGTAAAAAACGCAACTTCCAGCATATATTTCGTGAAGCGAATTATAATGACAAATAGTCCAACTGTAACAGCACACTACTGCACAGTACTGTGACGCAAATATTTATGAATAGGTTCACGGAGTTCATTCTAACTTCTCGGCTCACGACAATGGTCGCTAGGTATCGTAGAGCGAGTCTGAGTGTGCGACAAATACCTAAAGTGCTGGGATATAGTCGCCTTAAGTCGTCGCAACTCGCAATCCACCTTAATTGTGAAATTGGAATGAGTTATTGAGAAACGATCTGACGGTGCCGTATCGACGGTCGATGCCAATTAGGTCGCTGCATTTCCATCAAGGAAGGGACTAATTGAATTGACTGGGAACTCTGAAAATCTATCATAAGCATAAGCATATTTCGATATCTAACGGATCTGAGCACCTAAACAGATAGCATAATCAGCGATGCAACTTAAACATTGAATAGCTTTAATAGATATTACAGTTTAGTACTAGATACCTAATATGTGATTAAGAGTCATGCATTTTATGTAAATGATAACACACAACTCATAATAATTATTTCGCACCTTCAAAACCTTAAGTACTTAATTCAAATTTTATTTACCAGTATCATCCAGTAAATAATATTATTACTAACGTACCCGTAGGTGTATACTTAATGTTGGTAGGTAACTATTTTGTCTTAGAAGATTGTCTGTACAAAACCCCTTTTTATACGTTCTATATTTTCACTTAAGAGTTAAGAGTAAGGAATAGCTTATTAGCATTTACATATTACATTAGTCTTATCTCTCTTCTAACGTATAAAATTCTCGTATCTCGTGTTTGTTACTAAACTTCGGAAACGGCTCGAGTCTCGACAAATTGATGTTCTGTATAATGTCTGGTATGTAGTATAATCTTTTTTTTATTCCTTTTATTTTTTGGTATTCCTAATGGCATAATAACGTTTTCCGGGTCAGCTAGTCAAGATATAATATTAATTATTAATATATAATTTACTTGTAACCACGGATTTTTGTTTTCATTCATTTCTGTACAATCAGCTGTTTAATATTGTACTTAGTTAATTGTACTGTAACTGGTACATTTCCTGATTAGTGTTGTTAGATTCGTTACAATGCACGCGCACGGTGCAATGTTATCAATACAACAGACAGGAAATAATTAGGTTCAATTCTCATAAACAATGCAGGTTTAACAAAGCGACGGATTAAGTGATAACAATAGTAATATTTATTTATCCCAATTACAATTGTAGATAAATACGTAATTACAGATGCTTTAATAATGTTAAAAAATATTTAAAAAAAAAACTATGAATAAAAAGCCACTAAGTATACATGCTTACAATCAATAGACTAATTCCACATGTCACAGCTTACGGGTAGTTACTAGTCTGAAGTCTATTTGCACGACTACCCAAAAAAGGAGTGTATTGTTTTTAGGGTTCATGTATGTATGTACGAGTATGTATGTATGTATGTGAGTTTCTTTATTCCACCATAACTTCCGAACGGCTGAATAGATTTGGACATAATATTATGGCGTACCGTTAGAATCCTTACAGCTGTGCTATTCTACAAAATGAAATAGCTGCCAGACAGCTGCCAACCCGATAGTGGTATGCAAAATTGTACTCTATTACAACTGACAAATTCATAGATGCAGAGATGTACGCTCGTCGCTGTTTTGCAGAATAGCACGCCAGGTTTCCATCATTCCGAGTAACGTATTGTGGGCTATATTTTTTTTGGAAAAAGACGTTTTACCACAGGGCATTGCTGTGCATTGCTAGAAATCCGAAGCTATTCCCAAATTCTATTCTATACGAGTTCCATAAGTACATGCAGATCAATTATTTTTATTTTTCAGATCTCTTACACAGAGCACGTTATTTTATCTTCATCTAATGAGCAGCTGTTCGCTGAATTAGGGATGAGTGACACTCTGCATGGACACAAGATAAATATGAACTATAGCAATGACTTGGTGTGTATGGAATTAAAATTGATTGTTCTCTTGTATTACGAGTATTTTAATACGGTATACTTTGGACGTGAAAGTACTATTTTACCCCTTAAGAGGTTGGTAAAAGGGATGAAAGTAAGTATAAAAGTCCGTAATTTTTCAAGTTATGTTCATGGAAATTGGTAAATAGGCTTTCGGCTTTTTCGTGAACGTGAAAGGACTAAGTATTTTTAGTTCTATGCCTTAGGAGGTTATAAAAGAGATGAAACCCCTTTCCATACCAAAATGGTAAAAATTTAACCCTTATGGTGAGACTTTCTCCGTCCGTCCGTCCGTCCGTCTGTCACACTTGATTATTTCAGTAACTATCGAAGCTATCGACTTGAAATTTGGAATAGTTTTACGTAATAGTGACTCAACGTCATTGCAGTCATAAAATTTTGAAAATTATTTTATTTTTATTTATAAAAGAAGGGGAGTACACCGGGTTGTTGAAATTTAAAAATGAGATAAAAAGATATATTGAATGGGGTATCATAATGAATAATGAAAGGGCGTTACTTATATTACTCGGTATTCTAAAACCAATTTTTATTTTATTTTTTGTCCGATAATTTTTGATTTAATAGGTAAACAGATATTATGTATATATATTACACTTTTTTTGATACTAACAATAAACCGCCGAAAAAAAATTTAGGTTTCCGATTCGCCAACAATAATACCTTACATGTAAATTATGCTCGTAAATTCATGAACAAAAGCGATTCTTTTAATGTTTTACTTCTTTTACAGTATGGAACCCTTGGTGCGCGAGTCCGACTCGCACTTGGCCAGTTTTTTAAGTTATGTTCATGGAAATTGGTAAATAGAGTTTGTGACAAATATAAAAGGAATAGGTATTTCGGCTTTTCACGAAATTTCACTTTTAAAACTGTCTACACGGGCTAGAAGTTTGTATAAAATTCGTTATTATTCAAGCCGTATTCATGGAAACTGGAACTTGTTGTTGTTGTTGTGAAGTTTAATCACTTTAAGGAATCCAAAATTACATGATTTAAATTTTTATAAATTCCACCCGATAGCAGTAAACAGAAGAAAGATTTCACAAAAATATGTGTTGAAAAAGAAAAGATAAATAAATAAAAATACTCAATTTCGACTAAAAATGATGTCGCAAGGTTTAAAATAAACATATTTGCTAAAGAATAAATTGAAATAAAAGAAACATTTTTATTTTACTTTAACCTGAAAATAAAATATGTTTCATGGTTTACAGATAAGTAGGCCCAAGTGAGACAGGTATTACTCCGAAACGCCATTTATACCTACCTACTTTAAAAAATTTAAACAGACTTTGGTTTATTTTATATTTTTTATTTTTCATGGAAAGTGACAAAAACTGAAAATATTTGAATAAGAATCCCTAAATATTATCCCCAAACTCGGTCAGACGACTATTTTAAGTATTTAACGCAATAAATTACCTATCTAATACCTATATAAAATTCTGTTACTATCACAGTGTCTGAAATGGCTCAACCAATCCTTATAATTTTTTTGTCTACGTTCGGTAAGTCTGGAATAGGTCAATGTCGTAGCTAAGCTATTTTTCATAGCCTAAATGGGAAAACAACGTTAGCACGGTCAGCTAGTAAAAATATTATAACATCTAGAATGTTAGTAAATTAATTAAATTAACTACTTAAATTTTCTACATAGGTAATAACTGACAATTAGTTTTGTTCTAATTCTTAACTCCCACTACCTAATTACAGCAGATTTTTTCAGATTTGAGCACAAAATATAAAGATGTCATCAAGTTATCAAGTTTTCTAGTATGGTTACCATGGCAACAGAATAAGCTTTAATTTTGCAAACAAGTTTGGGTCATAGATTAGTTAGGTACTTATAGGTTTGGATTTGGTTGAATCATAATATTTACAAGATTTTTTCGTAGTTTTTGTATTCGTATTGTAGGTAGGTATAATTGGCTACATTCAAATTAAATAAATAATAAATATACATATTGTATTTATGCGTTAATGACCTTATGAATAAAACAAATGTCGTTGTGACGGCAATAATAAAATTAAACAAACAATAGTTATCTGTAGAAGTACCTACTTAATTCGCTATCTACGTTTTGAGTTGTCCTGTTATTGTTTGACCCAGACCCAAAACTTTGTTCAAAACATTCTCAACTAGATATATGTACCTAGATACCTACCTATTCGATTACCTTTTTGAACTCGTCAAACTATGTTTTATTAAAAGTTTCATCACAAAAAGCCTAAAAGGAGCTAAGTTTACGGTTAGTTTATTTTCTACATTGCTTTACAAATTCCAGAGTAGGTAGGTAGGACGTATAAATTATTCTAGTAAGCAGGCACGTTGAAGGCGTTCGAGTTAACTTTTACACCCGCGTCGTCAAACTGGATCTGGGGTTATTTCGAGTATTAATATCTTCCTCACAGTTATTGTGTAAACAAAAGGAAAACCCTGAAAATCCTTGAAAAAAAGTTCGCAGAGCACAAGTACTTTATGACACTGAATACATAAGTTGTACCGCAAGTAACCTTTCGGTTAACGCGAGCGTTTTGGTGATATCCACTAGAATTTCGGTCGAGAATGATGCAATTCGCAATGCAACGCGACATGCACAGTCTTCACGTGGCAAGGGGAGATGTCACGGTCGAAATCTCACTCGTGGATCTTAAAATAAAGATGTGTTTACATACCTTGGTGAATTACCACGAAGACGCGCGCGAACCGAGCGTGAGGCGACGTGCGTTTGAAACAATATACAATCGTGCGCGACCAGCGCCGCTTCAAAATTGACTGGTGGTTGCAATGCGTGCCGGTGAATATATGCGCGCGCATCTCTCTCGGATCGCGCTTGCGTGGAGGGAGAGCTGTTTACGGCGAACCACTCATTGCTAGTCGACATCCCATCCACAACCGTGTACACTACAACATCCTCGTTACCCACCCTACGATCATCGGTGACATCGGATGTCCCATACCATTAAACTGTTCTGCCAAATTGGAGCAGGTAATGGTTCGGAGTACGAACTACGAAACCAATAAGGGTGATTGTTTGTGAGTGCCGGTAGGTAATGAATTAAAGTAAACATCCTTCGACAATTCGGTATCTTTTAGTTTGTAAGTAGGTACAAGGCACTCACAACACAATCACCCTTGGTTTCGTACTCCGAACCAGTGTTACTACTATTATATTTATAACTAACAAACTGCGTTCAGTTTGTTAGTAACACTCCATTCAGCCCACGGTTCATATTAGGTACTAGCTGTTGCCCGCGGCTCCGCCCGCGTGCAGTTCGTTTTTTTTTACAAAAATGTTTCCCGTGGAATTTCTTAATTTTTCCCAAGATAAATAAGTGGTCCCTGGGTTCGATGGACCCGTAAAGGAGTCTTCTTCCAATCTCTTCTGTCAACGTGCTATCTTCTTTCACACAATTTACCTATATCTTTCTTGGTCTTCCTCTACTTATACACTCTATCGAAATCGCTTATGTTACTCAATTCGCATGGAGTAAGACAGAGTGGGGCCTCTCATCGTGGATTGTAATATCTATACTAACCAAACTTATCTTATTCTGAGATGATACCAACGCCCAGATATTGTAATTAAGCATTCTGATGCGCTGCTGTGTACGTAGCAACCCGTTCCTGCTACGTACGGGTTATCTTGTATAGTTATACCTAGTTAGCACGTTAGCACGATCAAAAGGACGATTTAAACTGTCGATATTTCCACCCCGTTTTGATTGTGCTACGTAGATAAGTAGCTATAGGTTTTTTTAAACATTAACAACTCTCAAATTTTTCAGGATGAAAAGTATCTTAAATGTTGACCGGGCATATATATAAAGTAGGATCACAAAATTTCATTTAAATCCGTTACTTGAAAGACGCCTGCTAACTGTTTTTGTAATGTTTTCTTTCCCGCGGGAACTCGATTGGATTAATAAGTTTTACTATATATATATTTTGTTAAAGAGGCAACATAAGGTATCAGCATAAATTTTACTAAATTAAGTTCATTATTAGTTGTTGTTTACAAAGCTGTTAAATTTATTGCAGTTTTTTAACTATCCCACGGGAACTCTTTATTTTACCGGGATGAAAAGTATCCTATATGTTGACCAGGGACATAAGCTACCACTACACAAAATTTCATTGGAATCGGTCCAGCCGTTCCAAAGATTAGCCCGTACAAACAGACAGACAAACAGACAAACAGACAAACAGATAAACAGACAAACAGAGAAACAAAAAATTTTAAAAAAAATTAAATTAGTTCTATTTCACTTCTTACATCCCCCTGACTCCGTTTTTAGCATTTTTTTTATTTGTACAGAAATTCGACCTCTACAGATTTATTATATATTGTATGTATTGTATTGTATGTATTGTATGTATTGTATGTATTGTATGTATTGTATGTATTGTATTGTATGTATTGATGTTGAAATCACCAGTTTCGGTAATAATATTTTGTTACGGATGCAAATCCCAGAGCAGATATTTAGGTACCTACCTATAAACTTGCTGGAAATCCTTAGCACATAGGTACTTACCTGATATCATTTCGGATCCTTTCAACTACCGAACCTATCATTATTAGGCTTTGATATTTTTTCAACGAAAATAATATGATGTTCGTCCACCTAATACAAACAGAGCAAAATTAATAATTGAAATATGTACTTACTATTAATACTATTAATTGCTTCCCAACTCAACAGATGGGTATATGAATATTATGTACAAATAAATAAATTAGCAAATTATACTGCTAGTTGGATCGTGAGCATTCACGTGAATCGTGATAATGAAACATTTTAAAGATAACAGCCACAACTTTGTCAACAAAACAATAGGTAACTAAATAGTAATATGCATATCTACGTAAGTAGTTATGTATTGTCTGTGGACCTATGATTTTATTTTATTCTGAATCAAAATGTTATGGTTTGCATGATATACAATGTGCTTTTTAGGGTTGAATGAATGAATGAATAAATGAAAACTTTATTTCTATTTTGTGCCACTATAACTATACATATAACAAAACTACTACTAACACATACTATAAGTAACTATATAACTAAAAACGGGGTTCCATACCAATTTGGTAAAAATGGAACCCTTATGGTGAGACTTTCTCCGTCCGTCCATCCGTCCGTCCGTCCGTCTGTCACACTCGATTATTTTTTAAAACCCTGTTATTTTCTACAACTTAACTGCGACAAAAGTCCTGCCCGCATCTCCGCCATGAGTGGGCTGCAACCTCACTTTCCGTTTATACTTTCCGATTATGATATTATGTACTTTTATGGCGCTACTATGACCTCACATGCATCGTGGTCTGTCGAGTCGTCAGTCGTTAACACGCAAAACTTATAAATATTTTTTGTTCCACACAAACTCGTTTTACATATTATGTACCAGCTACCAAAGCCTAAAATTCTTTAACTGAAACCATTGGTTTATAAACTAAGGATTTGGGGTCAGCGCTAAAAATTTGTCCCAACCGAATGACATACAAAACGCGAAAAGACATATACAATCGCAATTCAGTCTCGTGTTTGAAAATTAGGCTATATAGTAATGGTTTAAGACATAAATTACAATGTTTTAGTTTGTTTATAAAAATACTCATGTACCCTCGTTTATATAAGTTTTCTCGGGATACTTTTTTCGTGAATTTTGTATTAGGTACACCCGTCGTCCATGCCTATGACTCAAACATTAACTCATTAAAAATTAGATATTTTATCACTTTTGCAAGCATAGCATTGGTAGTTCGTAGAAGAGATCTACAATAGGTCGTAGAGGGGACTCTAGAGGCTGAGGAACTGTCTAATAGATCGTAAAACTACATAGATAGTAGACGGGACTCCACGAATATACGATAAGTATAGGTATTCGAGTCGCCATAGTATCACAGTCGTAAGTAGTAATTAATATACTACATTATGAGTCTATGACCTTGATTTGAAAGTAAAAACTGCAAATAGGTACCTATTTACTTTAATCAGAATATAAAAAATGCATGACCTAGGTACTTACAAATTACAAGTACTAAGGTTATCAGTTTTCCTCTGAGCATTTCCTATAAAAATAATAAAACTTAGCATATCGTCTCGGTAGGAATTGTTATTGAATAAGATTCTTGAAAAATATAATATTACGTACGATATAGGTAAAATCGACTGTTTTGCACATGATTTGAAACATAAACAAGCAAACGAGCGGGCGGGTCACCTAATGGGAAGCGATCACCTCCGCCCATGGACATCTGCAGCACCAGAGGAACTGCAAAAGCGTTGCCAGCTCTCAAGAAATTTGTTTATCTGCCCCATGAATAACCCCATGTTATAGTTTTAAGGAAACACTGTTGCTGTTAGCTGGTTCCATAGATTGCATGGGCGTGGAAAGAAAGAACTGACACATACCAGATAGTCATGGATTGCCAGTCATGTAGATGGGATGGATGGAAAATGTTACTACGCCAAGCCGGCGTGTACCTACTTATCTATACACAAAGAAATTGGAAGGAGGAATCACTTCAAACAGCTCTTCAGATCACTCCCCATTGAGCCACCGATAGAACACACATAGAGAGCTACAGTGTTCTAAAGGTACAAGTTTTAAAATCCTAGAATGTAAGTTGGTTGTATATAATACAAGCGCAACGGCAAGGGCTTTTGGAAGCAAACAAGATAAGTACTAAACGAATGCTCGCATTTGGTGGACCACAGCCCGAGATGTTCAAAACAAATTCAAATATTTCAGTGGTAGGTAAGTACTTAAATTAGTTTAATCACAAGATTTTATTTTTTACATGAATAGGTAGGTATATTATTGAATTTGTTTCGATCAACTCACGGTTAGACAAATATAGTTTCCTCAATTTTTTTTTTAATCCTCATTTTCAAAATTGTGTAAGTTTTAAAAACATAAAAAATGTTTTTTTACTTATTTCACATTGACGGACCTACAAAAACAAAGATTATATTCATCGAAACTCTTTTTTTAGAATCTTTCGACAAAGAATTAAAAAAATAAATTTACATTTCTTTTTCATTATAGGTACGATAATAATTAATTAATTACTCTTTTTCTTAATTCATAATAATGTAATAAAAATTGAGTCTAACTCTCAATGAAAACCCATCTGCATCATGCATTGAGGATGCACTGCCCTACATTTCTCTTGCCCTAATTAGGTTCATGCATTATTGCAGGGTTAATTCATCCTAAAAGCAATTAAGCGTTCTTAACGAGTAATTAATAATTATTAATCACTCTTTTAATTATTACTGATCTACAAAATATCATGTGGGTAAATATCAAAATCGTTTATCGTTGATTGCATGGATACTGAGTAAAGATGTGAAAATCTTTTGTTTATTTCGGACTAAAAAGAAAAGTCGGCCAAGTGCGAATCAAACTCGCGCACTCGAGGATTACATTCTACAAGAGAAGTGAAACTTTAAAATAATCACTTTTGTTCATTGAACTTTTATAATACAAGTACTTTTGATAACGAACCGCAAACCTAACTTTGTTTATATAGCGATTTATTGCTAATTAATTTAAAAAAAAATTCTACCTACTAGATAGAGAGTTGATTTCAATTCGATTAATACTGAAGACGGAATTTTTTCGACAGTTTGCCACATAAAAACAATCAGGAATAAAAATAAATATTATGAGATACCCCATTCCATATTGTTATTAATGATATTTAATGTATTTAGATTGAATGGGATATTCAATATTGTTATCTCACTTGTAAAATACTGTAGTTGAGTTTATCTAATGTAGTTTTACCTACTCTGTATATTATATAGCTTATATCTGTCCTGCAAGGTACCAGGATTATTTATTATCTGGGAAAATCTATTCCATAGACCAAGTTGCAGGATAAGCTAGCTACTCGCTAAATTTTGGGAATGAATTAGCAAGTGCTTGGTTGTTTACCTTATATTTATTTATATTGCCTACAATGTATCACCACGAGTCAGAGGCGTGATGTTAGGTAATCTATGCTAATAGGCGGCCAGTGCTTTGTGATGATAAAAGTTCTTATGCACAACAGGTTTTAACCGACTATAGTATAGTAATCTTCTCTTTCGCTTTTTGTTAGTACCTGCCTGAAACTACATAAGAATAATTGGACAAGTGCTTGCTAGTCTCGCGCACTGGTTCCGTACTATATACCCATTCTCAATTGTATTATAGTAATCTAAACAACTCCGCCTCAGAGCTCACCAAATGCAAAAGAAAGAAAAAGAACTTCTGGCGTTCGAATTGGATACCTCATAGTCCTCATACCTTATTGCTTGCAGAGCAAAGGCAAGAGCTAGTTTTAGATAAGAAGACAAAGTAGGTAAGTAGATAAAGTAGGTACCAACAACAATAATTTCCAGGACAAACGGATCAGTTGGTTTGTAGTTTGTACTTTGTATATCGAAGGTAACATCCTTAAATCGACCTCGGTGTCTCGTGTCGCAACTCGTAAGAAAGTTGATAAATACGATTAAGATAATAATAAATTTCAAGGAAGGACTTGTAATTCCACAGCCTCCACAGGCAACAGTATTGGTGACTGGTGCATTACTAAATATAAACACGACTCACGCCGGTTTCTCTTAGGGTGGTTCCCGCTTCCGAATATCCACGATTTGCCCTATTTGAGATTTTTTTTTTTAATGTTACAATAAAACTTATTATTAGCTTATTCTAATTACTATACAAATCTTGCTCGCGTGGAATAGTGCCAAGAATACTGGCTGCATTTCCGCGTTGAACAGCTAGGCTGATACGTTGCGCAAAAAATGAGCCAGCCCTTCTGTCACCAGTTGAGGCTATTAACCGCGGGGAAAGCTGTCGAAGGAATTTTTTGGCACTATGACTCCATGGCCCCAGGGTCTCCACGGCAAACGGGACAAATTTGTAACTCTCTAAAAAGAGAAGCATATTTGCGACGCTTACCGCATTCAGCAGTCTCAGCTGCGGCTCCCGGCTTTGATTCTGTCTCCCTGATATGAATCGAAGATATTATGAGAGATAATTTAAATATTTATAGCTCTAGTACGGAAAATCGTATATACCTACATAGTGGTTTATTAGAGACCACCCTAAGGAAAGAAGTTCCCATACCTACCCCTTGTGCCCATATACCTACGTACCAGCTGTGCTATTCTTAAAAATGTACATCCCTGAAACAGTTGTCAGATACCTGCCATACTTACCATAGATGGCATGCAAAATTGAATTCTATTACACCTGACGAATTAATAGATGCAGTCATAGATGTACACTCGTCGCTGCTTTAAGTATTTTTGCAGAATAGCACGGCAGTATAGTACAATTCTTTACAATTTCTGTATTGATCCGCAACTATTTTTAAACCGAGTAAACTCATGTTCTACTTGCTTACAAAGAAAAAGCTAAAGGCTGGAAGTATTTTTTCTGTGGCTGGAACTTGGAAGCGATAAGACAAAAATAATTTAAAAATAAATCTCTTACAAGCCGGGCTTACAATTTCACACAAATATTAAGGTAGGTAGACTATTAAAAATGTAAAATTCATTAGGTACAATAACTTATCAGTTTACGGGCTCTGGCAGAGAAAGCGGGTCTCCTCATTAAAATCCACCCTTCGCCACTGTTACCTAATACCTAATACAAAAGTTTCAAATGTTTACTTTATCTCATGTTCATAAATTGCGAGGGCGAACAACTTGAAAGTAAAATTTATCATAAAATCGATCTGTTATCTCTTTTTGATAAAAATTATTTATAGTTATAATCTCGAACCGCCGGAGACACGCGCTTTTGGCGTGCCGATTCGAGATAGTGTTGTTGCTATTTTGATTATGTATCTTTAACTAGTAGGTATAGGAACCGAATAGGTATATGACGTGTAGGTATATAGGTGTCACATTGAGTAACAAACATACAAACTCACCAATTTTCACATTTTTTTTGCTAAATAGGTTAACGCTTGACCACAATCTCACCTGATGGAAAGTGTCGATGTGGTCGAAGATGGAGCGCGCTTACCTAGAAGGATGCCTATTCACTCTTTTTTAAAGGTACCCAGGTCGTAAGATGCGGGAAACAGATTTCGGGAGAGAATTCCAAACCTTAGCCATGCGTAGGTACTAGGTACTAAAAATGAAGAAGCGAATCGCTTCGTGCGTATTGGTGGTATAGCAACGACATAGGGATGAAAGATGGATCATTTATAATAAATTATGTATTTTTATAAAATTATTATAACATTGATCCAAAAGTTACTGCAGCCGTTAACTTAATGATAAAACATTATAAATTACATTACAATAAAAATTAAATTATTGTTTTGATCTGTTTCATAATTCATTTATTTAGTGTGTATTGTTGTTAAGTCAAACTCAAAATATGATTTATTTCATATACCTCCATATACCTACCTAATATACAGGCTCTTATGAATAGTCAGTAAAATATGATTAAGGACATTTATTTTTTATTATTAGTTATAATTATTTTATGACTTAAAAATAATAATCGACCAAGTGACGACGCACTATGGCTTCCGTAGCATTATCTATAAATAAAAAGTAGCGAGACGATGCTAAAGAATTACCTACTACTTCTGCTACAAGTAGAGTAAGTAATGTTGGGTCTAATCACTAATGGATCGTTGACCAAACACAGACAAAAACACACTTGTCGTATGAGAGCGCCCTTTAATCTTCATTTTATTCTATTTTTTTAGTATTTATACGTCATCTGTTTAACTTTACTTTTGTGTTTCATAGTACTTAATTATCACGTTGTAGGACATACAGCCTGGTGACAAACGGACGGCAAAGTCTCAGTAAAGGGCCCCACACATTAACAGTTCGCCGGCGGGTATCAGCCTGTCAGTTATCCGGAAAAGATCACAGACACACAGTTCCCTTGACGATTTTATATCGACGGTCAATGCGAACAAAAAGTATGTGGCCGCTTGCCGCCACAGGCCTGAGGTTTTTTACCATTTGGGTACGGAACCCTAAAAACTAAGTTTACCCTAAGAACTAATGTTCTTAGTAATCGTATCTATAGCCTTTTGTACGTTGTTTAAACACCCAGCTGTTATTATTACCTACTCATTATAAATACTTAGTCTGTTTCAAAACAAAGAAATCCTTATTTCGATCAAACAGTAGTATTTCGAAGAATAATGCTCATACTGGTAAGTAGGTCGTTTAGATAAAAAGTACAGTGCATATCTCTCACAAGTATCGAGCATTATTGCGTTATTTTTAAGTAGGTATAAACGATAAGTTTATATTTCCGATCAATTCTAGATCAAGTATCTTTTTTAGTATCTAAGTATCTGAGCTCTTGATAAAGGTGTGTACACTGTACAGCGTAACCAAATTCATCTTGTTCTAATGTCTTAATTTAGATCTTTCTATTCGTAAACTTCGGAGATAAGAAGCGGGGTGGGGTCTGGGGACGATGTTTTTTTAACATTTTACGTGATAAATTAAACTAGATGTTTAAGAGTCCTGTGAACTACCATGTCTCCCACAAACGTAATACCAAAATCATTTGTAATTCGTGTATATTTCGATCATGTTGTGGCATTATTCGGGTTCGTATAGTAAAAATCTATGCTCCTGGCCATATCTGGTTCCGAAATACTGTTGTTAAACGAAATTGTAAACGAATTTAGTTTTGCTTATTTTTATGTCAAAGAGGACATGTTTTCTGCTTATTTGTTTTGTAATAAAAAGAACACTATCTCACGTCGCATTAGTTCAGGAGCACAGTTTTTATTGTCCAGCTAAAGAAAAACACCAGTTAATAAAGAAAGTTACAAGTTTTCATTCATAATTTTTGGTATTACGGAACTCGACCAAAGTTATTAAAATTATGATCAAAATTGATTATTATTTTATTTTAAAGAAATATTTCCGAACCAAATATGGCCAGGAGCATAGATTATTACTAGGTATATGAATCCGAATAATACCACAACATGATCGAAATATTCACGAATTACAAATGATTTGGTATTTTGCATTAACGGAGACATCGTAGTTCACAGGCCCCTTAAGAATTTAGAGGAAAAACCCTTTCATTGTATATAGTTATATTATCTATCCTACTACGAAATTGTTACTGAAATAATCGAATGTGACAGACGTATAGACGGACGGGTGAATAAACGAATGGGCAGACGGACAGAGAATGTCGCTCCAAATAGTACAATTTTGTTACGGAACAGAGAAAATACGCATCTGATATACTCGTAAGTATATGGCATTCCGTATAGTCCGTAGGTACAAAGTTGATTCAAGTTCAAACTTAATTTTTTTAAGACTACTATACTATACTATAATATTTTAGATTTGGTTCATGAGAAAATTTTATACCTACGGTAGGTAGGTATCAAATTTTAAAAATGACCTTTGGTCATTCTTCTTTATTGAAGAAATCAGTATCGCAAGGCTGTAGAAAATGGGAAAAGTACTTAATACCTATATTGGCAAGTATGTAAAATGTATAGATACCCTAAACAGTAAAGACGTTCGTTGAGGCCAAGAGCCCAAAATCCAACTGTTGCGAATGCTACACTCCCTATATTTTGTTTAAATGTTTGTTTGAGATAACTGATAAGGTTTGATGTCTTTTAACGCGTCTTCTTTATTTTATCTTGTTTCTATGTTCTGCGAGCAGTAATTTTATTTGGTTTCGAGTTATCCTTCGCCGACGATGTTATGTATTATGTAACCATAATTATTGTAAATATTTATTATGTTTTTCTATGCGCAATGAATACAAGATTTTAACTAATTTGTTAAAGAAATACATTTTAACCAAAAAATGGTTTAACTCACTCCTCTTCTGTAGTCTAGCGTCTGAACTTTCCGTCCCACTTTTTCAGTAACAACTTTTTCAGTAAAACGAAACGCAAGCGGAGCAAGCCGAAGCTTTTTAATGGATGATCCCCAACATAATTAGTTCTCACTTTGGATTTGATAATATGATGTAAAATGCTAAATTGTCAAGTATTTTTTAAATTTTAAGTTGAGGGCAGAGACTCGAGAGGCGCTTGATCAAAGGACGCTTGAGCTTCAAGCCCGTGGCCTCGCTCACATGTTTGTATAGACTTCAATCCACGAAGACGCGCCCCACTCTGTCTGAATCGCTTGTGTTGGAGTTTGACAGAATGGGGCGCGTCATCCTGGATTTAAATGTCTATAGTAAGTACTGGCTTACAGTAAGTAAATTAGTACTTAGACAATATTATCTAAACTAGCCTATTACTTACACGCAGAGACAAACGCAGATTGTAATGAGCGACCTGCACCATGCACGCAATGCATTCAAGTGCATTATGACCAGTAATTGATCTATTGAGCTAAACGACCCCTGCCTCATCTTTCAATGTGTTGTATTCGTTACCTAATCTTGCACCTACTCAAGTAGATTTTTTTAACTAATTACTAGCAAACCCGGCGAACTCCGTTTCGCCACCAGATGGTTTCGTTTTATGTAACATTTTTTTTTTTTAACTTTACCTGAATTTTCTTTCCTATAAACCTTACGGAGCCCGAGACCTTTCCAACGAATGCAAATCTGTGGAAATCGGTTCGTGCGTTCTGGAGTTATAGCGTCAGGAAGGAAAACCCGACTTATTTTTATATACCTAGTAGATACTAGCGCTTGACTGTGGTCACAACTCACACCTGATGGGAAGTGATGAAACAGTCTTAGGTGGAGCGCGCTGGTCTAGGAAATGCCTATTCGCTCTTTATTTGAAGTTACCCAAGTTGTAGTTGGTGGGAAAGACAATGCCTGGGAGGATATTCTAAACCTTTGCAGTGGCGTATCAAGGAAAAGGAATCAAACCGCCTCGTACGCATTTTTGGTAAGTCTCAACTAAGTATAGGGTTGTAGGTGTCTAAGCCTCTATAATGCCTTGCAGTTCTATGGTAAAAAGGTGACGGGGGATTATAAGTAAACAGTTCATGAGCATGAGCTCACTCTCTGAAATATATTCTATAGAATACCGACAGACAGGCAAACGACTATGTACCTACAAGAAGTGTTAAAGTATATTGAAATTTAAACTAAATAACGCGTGAAACGTGGTGTCGCAGACTTTTTTAAGAACTTTCAAAGGTCAACAATTACGTGACGTCATCATTATTACGTAAGGAACAATTATTCTTGTTTTTGTAACAATTTACATTGATGCTCTTCCATTGGTCATAGTGTGATGTTTCATGTTGGAGCCTATAGCCTTCCTCGATAGTGGACTATTCAACACAAAATTAATCTTTCAACTCGGACAAGTTTCAGATCAAACAAACAAACAAACTCTTCAGCTTTATAAATTATAATATTTTTTTGGTAAATTTACCCATTTTTAACTTAGCTACATAGCTATTTATCGCCTCCGATTTAACCTGTGACCTAAATTTCATGAAAATCGTTGGAGCCGTTTCCGATATTCATATTATTTTATATACAAGAATTGCTCGTTTAAAGGTAGGTTACACAAGATATAATATGTAGGTAGGCACTTATAGCTATTCAGCCATATTCAAATATCTTTAAAATGTTTCCGTTGGCTAATGAAAAGCACACGCTAGCTGCACATGATAGTTACACAGATGTACCTAATATTTTAGTTTCAATTAGATGGTTATTGAAAATATACAAAATTTTCGGTCCACACTGGCTGATATCACATGTCGTAAGTAAACATTTATAAATACGCTAATTCAATCAGTCTGCAATTCACATCTCCCTGTAGTTGTTACTATCTCAGATTACGTAGCGGGAGGCTTTACAAACGAAATACTAACGTTACAAGTAAGTAGGTAATTCTGTACTTGAACTTGGCTTGACACGCTACCGCGTGTCTAGATATTGAGGTAAACTCATACATTTAATACAATAATTCAATGACTAAGCGAGATAGGTACCATTAAAATGAAAATTCAAATTTTATTTAGTTTTTCGCTAATGAGTTTTGCGGGCACAACGTTTATACATCTACATGTTTTTAATAAAAACTGCTCAAAATACGTACTTGGTTCCCGATAGCTAGAAATCTGGGAAACTGAATTATCTTTCGGGTACCGATATGAAGTGAGTGGGAATTTTCGAGTAAAGTTTCTTTAAAAACGTACTATGCATAAATATTAGGTATGCCCCCAAAATTTTTTGCCATTAACCTACAATGTGTTGTTAGTCTAATATTTGCGAAAAACTAAATAAAATTTGAATTTCTCGGGCTGGTACGGCCGAAACTTAAAGAAGTACAGTTTACTTAATAATTGGGAAATTTTTAAAAAAAATAATTATAAAATCAGAGAGTAGCTTGTGCTGAAAATCGAAGACCTCCTGCTATTGTGAAACCGCAAACTCTTATCCCCAACGCGAGGAGAGGTGTGTATGTACTAAGTACGTAGTCAATAGCTAGGTATACCTATAGCACTTATACCAGAACCAGATGAAACGGATGCGGCTGTTCTAGCCACGAGGTCACTAACAGTGGTTCCCCTCATGCCGATTATTCACTTTATCTTTGCACGCAGACCCCTTCCTTTTATTATCTGAAATATTATTTATAGATATTCATATAGGTACGAGTAAGTATCACTGAGAAGGAAAAATACCACTAACTACGTAAATTCTAACCAAGACGGGCGTAGAAACGTTGTTCGTAGGGTCTAGGGATAAAAAAAACCGGCCATACCAAAGTGCTTCCAAAGAGGGTTCCATACTATAAAAGAAGTAAATTGGAAAAAGAATCACTTTTGTTCATTGAATTTACGAGTATAATTTTCAAGTACAACCGCAAACCTAACTTTGTTTTCAGACGTTTATTGTTGATATGATAAGAAAAGTATACTAGTAAGCATCTAGTAAGAGAGTTGATTTTATTTTCCCTTCAAAATATAATGATCATAATTATTTCAGATTTTTCGATCGATAAACTTCGGAGATAAGGGGGGGACAGCATTTCTTTCGACAGTTTGCTCAATAAATCAAAAACTATCGGACATATAAAAATAAATAAAAATTGGTTTTAGAATACACAAGTGACGCCCTTTCATATGATACCCCACTCAATATTGTTATCTGTGATCTGAGGTTATCTTATTTTGAAATTTTGACGTCCCGGTTTTCCCCCCTTTTTAAATTAAAATAAACTCGATTTTCAATTATTTATGATTGTAATGGCGTAAGGTCACTATTGTCTATAACTATTCCAAATTTCATGTCGTTAGCTATTATAGCTGTTACTGAAATAATCGAGTGTGCCAGACGGACGGACGGACGGAGAAAGTCTCACCATATAAGGGTTCCATTTTTACCATTTTGGTATGGAACCCTAAAAATTGGGTAACGAACGCAATGGACAGAATGACAGACGCCCACAGATAACTCAAACACGGGTTATTGCATCTGTGACACCGATGGAATAAGAATCTTTTGAAGCAAGCCCGGGCCCACAGAAGACCTGAGGTATTCTGTACCTCAGTGCCTATCATATAGAATATATAGAATGATACCAAGCCACTGGCATAATTCTTTATCCATTGAAGATTTGAAGGAATTTCATAGCAGACCTTCAATAAATAAAAAATATATGGCAGTGGCTATCATTTTTTGATAGGCACCGAGTTACAGAATACGTGTGCTGATGATGATGAAGGAATGTAATTAGTCACATAACATATATGTAACATATTGTTAAGTAGGTACTTAGTACTTATCGGTCATCCTACCCTATAAAACAAGTCGAATAAGGTGCAGTAAGTATAGTAAAGCCAAGTAAAGCTGTCTTATTTATGAGATAACCTAGGTCCTAGTGAAAGAAGGATAGACAGACGGACTGCGGAGTCTCGTAATAAATAGGGCCCGGTTCTATCCTATGCGTACGGAACCCAAAAAATCATTTTTACTGCTGTCTAGGTATACGCAGTCGATTGATATGCACAATAATTTACATGTAAGTAGGTACTTTTGTTGGCGAACCGCAAACCTAACTTTGTTTTTGGTGGTTTATTGTTATTATCAAAAAAAGTATAAAAGTTAGGGATTTGATTTTATTTTTCCTGTAAAATATACATTATTGTCTATTGATATTTTTTTCGACAGTTTGCTAAATAAATCAAAAACTATCGGGCATAAAAATAAATAAAAATCGGTTGTAGACTACACTAGTAACGTCCTTTCATATAATACCTCACTCAATATTGTTATCTCATTTTGAAAATTCGAAGTCCCGGTTTTCCCCCCTTTTTAAATAAAAATTAAATCAATTTTCAATATTTTATGATTGCAATGACGTTGGGTCACTATTACTTACCTAAAACTATTCCAAATTTCAAGTCAATAGCTTCGATAGTTAGGTACCTACTGAAATAATCGAGTGTGACAGACGGTCGGACGGACGGACAGAGAAAGTCTCACCATAAAATAATAATCTTTGATGAGGGTTCCATTTTTACCAAATTGGTATGGAACCCTAAAAAAGTTCTATTTCAAGACGATTTGCTGTGGATTTGCCAAGCTATAAATACCACGCCATCTGCCCATATTACAGTAAACTACGTCAAATAGGCACACTAACGTTTCGAATGTTCTTAAGATAGCTTTGATCTATCTGTCAAAAGCTTAGAGATGCTAAGTGCCTATTTGACGTAAGATGGCGTGGTACTTATAACTTAGCAAAAAGGTCTTCAACTTCAATATGAAATGGAACTTTTATTGTTTCTTGTGACGTGTTCGATACCTACGCTGTTTTATCTCTGTCCTCTATGAATATGCAAAAATTGTAAAATACCTGCATACCATGTTTATTTTAATTTTCAGTACCTAAGTACCTACTTTTCTATAGTCACAGGTCAGTAGTGTTGCCTAGTATTCAATATACTCTATGGTTGCCTACTAAGTATAACATAATTATAATTTATATTGTTTCCTTCCTAGATAGCCTAGGTTAGTGGGTAAAACCAATAGCACTAGTACAACGCCATCTATCAAGTATTTTAGGTTTTACAACGTTTAAGAGCATTCGAAACGTTAGTGTTCTGTGATTGCCTATTTGGCGTAGTTTACCGTCATATGGGCAGATGGCGTGGTATTTATAGCTTGGCAAATCGTCTTGCAAAAGAACTTTTTTAGGGTTCCATACCAATTTGGTAAAAACTTTTTTAGGGTTCCATACCAATTTGGTAAAAATGGAACCCTTATCAAAGATTATTATTTTATGGTGAGACTTTCTCTGTCCGTCCGTCCGTCCGTCTGTCACACTCGATTATTTCAGTAGGTAACTATCGAAGCTATCGACTTGAAATTTGGAATAGTTTTAGGTAATAGTGACCCAACGTCATTGCAATCATAAAATTTTAAAAATATTTTTTTAAGAGGGAATAAACCGGGTTGTTGTTGAAATTTTTAAGGCGCCATTCGACTTTGAACCTAGTTGCATAGTATACATACGACATCTTGGAATAAATTAGGTAATTAGACAACTTTTATGGCTTTTAGCTCCTAAAAGGCCGCTACAACTATACTAAGGTATGCCAGATGCCTACATATTATACAAGACTTGCTCATTGCTTGGGAACCGCCACAAATGGTTAAGATTTGTGACATTCTGCTGTAGAAATAAGGTAATTTTGTCGACATGTTTTTAATAGTACTCTTCACAAAATATCTTTTTTACAACTTTGTAGGAGGAACCCAAAATAAAACAAACCAAATATACAATTATTTAAATTTTAATTACGCATTTAATACATTCAATTATAAGTTAACAGCTGAGGTGTCAGGTATTAAATAAACTAAACTTACACATACATACTTGCAGTTGCACTTGTACATTAAGGTGTTTCGGCCAAAGTTGCCCGTTAAATAAAAAAAATATTTAGTTTTTTTTTGCAAATAGTAAGCTGTAGATGAATCAGCATTGTGTTCGCAAAACTCATTTCCTTAAATAGGTATAATATGATGTATGAATAGTCCACTATTTGCGAAAAATTAAATAATATTTGAATTTTCGCGCCCGGATGATAAACATCCAACCTAATACATAACCATTTTCTTAATCATTAATAATTAATATACCTAACCTGTAAAATTAAAATTGTGTAAAAATAAAATCTAAAAGCTTTTTACGAAAGCAATGTTACAATTTAAAACATGGTTAATTGCAAAAGCGCACGGGGCACGGCCGCCATTTTGAAGAAGGAAAAAGATCAACTCTATACATATAGGTCATAAACGTAAATCAATTTTATAGGATCACTAGCTATCTGCACTTACAGGCCTTATGGAAGTTGTCCTGGCAAATGACATGGCCGGATTCTGCCCTCGGAAAAAAATATTCATGGCCATTGACAAACAGTACGTCATATAAAAGCTTATCATTATGTCTTTACAATAGTTTAATTTTTATAATCAGAAAACTTGCGAGAGCCATATTAACAGCATAACAACTTTCAACAAAATGCGCCTAAATATTTTAAACAGCAATGATTTTTTATTAAAATATCATGCGTATTGTTTATGAACTAATTATTTTTTCATATTACAAAGCTTAGAAAATGCGAGTAAACATTTTGAATTGAAATTTTTGAGTTAAAAAAATCATTGCTATTAAAAATATTAAGGTGCATTTTGTTGCAAGTTGTTATGCTAATATTATGTCTCTCGCAAGTTTTCTGATTATAAAAATTAAATTATTGTAAAGATATAAATATAAGCTTTAATATGACGTACTGTTTGTCAATGGCCATGAATATTTTTTTTCCAGGGCACAGCTCCATACAAGTTTCGGCCATGTCCTTTAATATCAAGCGGGCGGGCCGCGGTCAAACGCTAGTTTTAATAATAATAACTAATAATAAGTTATCCTACAAATCCTACAAAGTTATCCTATAGCTGACCCTGGCATATGCCGGGATGAAGGCTAAGAAGAAGAAGAATAAGTTATCCTACAAAATTATTTTTGAAAACCATCTTTTACATATAAGTTTTCTGCTCAGCAAGCCTTTCACTTAATACCTATATTGTGATGAAAAAATGTGATAAATATAACTTGTTCACCATCTTTAGTGTTTCGCCATGTCAAACTTAGAAGTTAGAATGACGTCATAGAGTTAAGCATGCATGTTATTCCCAAACTAACCTTTGTATAAAATTTCAACTCATAGACTTGAAGAAAGTTTGTTTGTTCAACAAAACAGTACCTATAAAAAATAGTATAATTACTAGGTACTTTTATTGTATTCCGTGATAGTATTTTAATTACAATCTATTCAAATACTGCCCAACCACGGTTAATCCATATTAGTATAAATGGTAATTATTATGATTACAGAGATTTCAATCATTAAACGTTGTTCAGAAGAATAAAAAAGCAAAAGGACTAATTTATTCCTCTTCTCTTTTGAATGTTGCAACAAAAATGCACTACGGTTATTTTACTGTTCATATTATGTTATACTATACTATATAATAGTCATCAATGTTATAAGTGTTAAATATAAAATTTTTATAAAATGTAAACGTTTCTCGAAATACATTATTTGGGCCCCACAATATGTCACATACTGTGGGATCCACGAGTACCTAATCGAGGTAAAAAAATACAGGTCGAATCGAGAACCTTAGTCTTTGCAAATCAATATAATATCGAAATCAATATAATTCGGCAAATCAATATAATATGGAAGAAATAAGCTACATAATATCGAATTAATAGGATACATAATATCGAATTAATATGATACATAATTATTGCTTAATCAAGAAAAAAATGCGAAATTATTGTATCTATTTTCAGTGTATCGATGATTTGAGTGAAGGAACAAGTAATAACTTATACATCAATATTTAAATATTCGAACTGACATGAAATAGTACCATCTCAGTTATATTATACAAAACAGAGATCACTTTACTCTATCCAGGACAATAGATAAATAATAAAGCAAATGTAATGTTTCTCACATATTCTTATATCTGACTAAATATATAATATTTATAAAAAAATTACACAGACTGGATTAAAAAGACTAGTAGATGTGATGTCCGCGTTTTTGTGTGTACTACAATAATGCACTTCACTACGCTTCGATGACGTCATCAATGTTAATATTATATAATATTTATCTATGATGACATCATAGAATATGTAATTTGCAAATACAAGAGCACATTCGAGGAAACATGCGCAAGTAGATGCACAATTGGTACAAACTTATCAGAACAGATAACCAAATTACATATTAAAAACAAAAAAATATCAGATCATTCCATCCATCTTACATAATAACATTTAACATCAATATTCAATAATAATAATTATTATTATCTAAAGTAGTATAAGTAAGACATTTGTCTTTAAACCAAGCAGTATAAGTAAGACCTTTGCTTTCCTAAAGTGTGAAACTTTAGACATGTGAACTGAACACTGGTATAATCAGTCTAGACGTAATTATTATTAGAGATGCCACGAATATCTGGCTAATATTCGGTATTCGGCCTATTCGGCCACTTTATTTGGTATTCGGTATTCGGCCGAATAGTACTTATTATTCGGCCGAATACCGAATACCAAATCGTGGACAAAAAAGACATCATATTACTTAAGATTTGTATTTATTACGAAATTACAATATTTTAATAAGTAAAATTAATCAGCGGTAAGTTGTGATGGATAAAAACAAGCTTTTCAGCATTTGATGGTAGCAAACGATTACGCTTCTCATCGTAAATGATAACAGCTTCAGAAAACTACCTCTCACTATACACGCTGCTCCCGGGAGAAGAAAGATAAACTTTAGCAAATTTTGAAAGGTTTGGGTATTGCTTTTCATTTGCTGACCACCGCTTGAAAGGATCAGCTTTCCTATGTAGGCGAGTAGTTTTCAAATAAAAATCTCATCATCTAAACCCGCGCGGCCCGCGCTCGCGCTCGAGTGAGACAGGTCGCGACACGATTTTGCGGTCGACAAGTATGTACTTAGTGCCGAATGTTCGGCGGCCGAATATTCGGCGCTTCGGCCGATAGCGTTGCAGAATATTCGGTATTCGGTATTCGGCTAAATCACTATTCGTGGCAACTCTAATTATTATGCTTTATAGAAGGTAATGTGAAGACAAAATTGTGATACAAAAATTAGTTAATAAACTGTTTTAGTTTGACCCATTGAATTAGACTAGTTCCCATTTGTTCCCCCTTCACAATAATCATTTTCCTCTCATTTGTTCTATAGAGCAGAAAGAGATAAATAGATAATTTGTATTTGATGACGTCATATTATGCAAATGGCAACTACCCTTCAAAGAATTCGTATTGTTTACACATAAATGCGTATATCTTATCGTCGGTAGCGTCCAAGGTATGCACCGCAGTTGGGGCATGCGTGATGAACATCCATGCAGCTGTCAATGCAGCATGGGATCAAACAGCAGCCGCAGATGCCCCTGTAACATTGAGAAAAATCATTTTGAAAATAAGAAAATTCTTCAAGCACAAATGCGGTTACCTACAATGTCTCCATACCTTCTTAATTCCCAAATCATCTGTAATTTGTGCATATTTCGAGAATGTTGTGGTTTTATTCAGGTTCATTTAATAATAATCTATGCTCCGGGCCATATTTGGTTCGAAAATACTTCTCTAAAAAAGTTATAATTGTAGAAGTTAATGTGGAGACCCTAGGCTATAAAAATAGTTTGGAATTGAATCAGTTCAGTACAGGATTCCATACATCCAAGATCATTATCCTTGGGCATACAGGATAGCTATTGTACATAAGCATCAGCAAAAAAAACAATTTTTGAAAATTGATTTTCTGGGATAAAATTGTGGGTCAAGTCACCTTGGTCATCATAGGCATCCGTTAGTTAAAAGAACAGAATAAAAAGTTTTTAAGTACATACCCTAGCATGAATATGACAGCTCCAGCTATATAAGCAATAAGTCCTGGCTTGGTCTGTGTGGCTGTATTCATCTCAGCATGGCAGCTCGGGCATATCATGTGGGTGGGCTGCGGCCCCACTGGCACCACTGTTGTTACTATGGCAGGCCCTGATGCTGGTTTTCATTAAATGAAAATTTAAGGAAACTGAAGTATAATATGTTTAGGCATATGAGTGAAGATGTATATTTCAAACTTAAGTTCCTGGAGTCTGATTGCGTAAGATAAATATATATATTTTTTATTTATTATCAATCCAACCATACCTGGTCTGAAGGCATAGAAGTGCTCCCACTAAGATGAGCAAAACAACCCGCAAGGGCACTACCTACCTATAAAAGCCCTTCAAAAAATAATATTATAAATCAATATTTAGATTTCAATAAATTACTCTATTGAATTTCTTTTATTGACCTTAGTCACAGGTTAAAATTATCCAAATTGTATACACGTGTATGGAATTATAATTTTATTTAAGTAAGGGCTGATTTTTCAATCGTTACAAAAACTATCTGAGGTATTGTAACATATGCCCAATGAAGAAATACGCTACACAGGAGGGGAAAGATATGACGTATGAAGAAGCCAAAAAGTTCTCAAATATGCATCACACACATTAGTGCCATTTTACAGTTTTGTAGAGCCTAAAATTGTATGTGTGACTTCAGTAAGTGCTGATCCTTTAATATGTTTAATCGATGCATATCTTAATATATATAAATCTCGTGTCACAATGTTTGTCCTCAATGGACTCCTAAACCACTTAACCGATTATAATAAAATTCGCACACCATGTGCAGTTCGATCCAACTTGAGAGATAGGATAGTTTAAATCTCAATTTATCTATTTTTTATTACCCCTAAGGGCAAAACAACGTTTGCCAGGTCAGCTAGTGTCATATAAAATCTGCCAACGTCATATTTATTCCTCAGCTAACATTTATCTGGTGATTGAAAAATCAGCCCTAAATCATTTTATTAATTTTAACATGGGCCTCCTCACAAATAACTACTTTTTGAATAAATGTTTGAACATTCACCAAAATGGTTTTCAAGTTTCAACACAAATTATTATTATTACCACTTCAACCTTCATTTACATCAAAAACGGAATCTGTTACAAGGACATAATGGTTAGTCACATACACCTATAAACACGTTTTATAGGTCAAAGTTAGTTGACATAATTGTTTTTGAACATAATGTGTTTTACTTACAGGGATGATAATGCGGGGTGTACGGGCTCGAAGGTCCTACACCACCGACGGCCTGGGAATAGCTTGGCGGTGCTGCAGGCGGAGGAATCGTTTGTCCATTACTCCAACCATATGGTGGAGGATAACTGTTTTTCTCCATATCTAAAGCTCTCTTAATCCGACAGGTAAACGATATTCTATCAAAGGCTTGAATGCTAGAAAGCCTACCGACTGCCTAGTGCCTTGACTTCGTGATGCAATAAAACCGTGGAGCTATTTTTAGGTATGATCCAAACAACGAATAATACGCAGCTGTTAAATCTTTGGCTGTTACACTGTTTCGTGGTTGTTATTCTGGTTAATTTAACAATGAATTGATATTAATTGACCAATGTGATTAGTTTATAAAATATTATCATACCAAAGTTTATTTATAAGGTAAATTACGTTTTGTTTTATAAACAATTTTAATCGAAATTATAAACTAGCAATGACAAGAGACTGACACCATTGACCATAGAGTATATTGATTGAATACTTAGAGAAACTAAACATATAGCGATGCCATATTTTTCTTAACACTATATGTGTCGGAGTGGCAGAAACCGCCATATTGTGTCGCACTTTGACATGCGCATTTCTTTAAGTCAAAGTACTATTATACCGTTACTACTATTATACCGTTATCGATAAAATTCATGCTATGATTGTGATAGCTGAGTAGATAAGAAAAAAATCTCGGGGTTTTAAAGAAACTACTTAAAGCTTTTCTATAGCTATTGCAAACTTTTTTAATAAAGAGAGGGAATAAGGCTTCAGTAATAGATATAGTTTGGTCTCGCGGGATTTGTTAAAATACTGGCTGTTGGTTTAAATCCGGTCGCTTTATTTTTGAAGTTACGATGAATTTAGGGAGATTCAGTAGAACGAGAAGACCCACACATACTTATTTTTTCCCGGAGATGTGAATTTAATTTTTATGAACTAAATAAAATTTTCAGCACATCACGTAGGTAAATATTATAATAATATTATTGCTGACCACAACCCACAAAACCTAATCACTGACATAAATACATAAACAATACTGACACGCAATATACAGTAATATAGATTAAAGTTATAAAAAAAAAAACAGAGAGCAGGCCAAAGACAAACAAGTACGAGGCGGACTCGTGCATTAAGGGTTCCGTACCATCTATAAAATAAATAATATGAATAAAGAACTGAGGCATTTTCGTTGTTCCACGGATTCCGGTAAAACTAAAATTCGTGGAGATGTAAAATTAAGTACCAAGTTTCATTTTATTAGGTCATGAATCTGTATTCTGTACAAAGACGGGAATTTTCGAAATTAAAATTTTAAGGAGTGAAAATTTCTAACTTTTTGATGAATGATGAATTCCTTTAAAATCGAGGTCTGACAACACTTAAGTAACAACTGTAAGTCAGTTTGGCGGGACTGTAATTTAAGAAAACAACTGTGCATCTCTTGAAATAAATAAACTACAAAAACCATTGCAGCAAGCAAAGATATTTCTATGCTATTTGCAGATAGCGATGCGAACTCGGACTTGGAGAACCCTGACAAACTAGGTGACGAATAGGATCTTTATTTGTAGTTATTATCTTTTATATCATGTAAATTGTCTGACACTACTGTCAGTTACTAATTTGTTTTTTACAACATAATTATTGTCTATGGTGTTAGTTTTTTTTTGGTATGATATTTGAATTACACGTCAGATACAGTATATTTAATCTGTGATAGATGCGTCATGGTTATGTCAATTAGCAGTTGGTGTGTGGATGTCGAATACAGATTATTTTTATTTTTTACGTATATTAATTTATTCCTCAAAAATATTTTTTCATCTCTGGAGAAAAATGTATACGTGTAGTGTATCGACTCTTAAATACTGTATGTTCTTAAGATCATCGTTACTTCGCAACAAGGCGACCGATTTCAAAACCGTTAGCCATTAGTTTTTATTTAGTTCATTCATTTTTGCTCTCTCAAATCTTTAATGACTAACCACGAACTACATCGATAAAATTTCCATATCGATAGATAGCTGTTAGAGCAGCCCTTCTGATCAGCTGTCTGGTGCCTATCTGTGATTGGCCGATGGCTGTGTTTGGCTATTTTAATGCGACATAAGATGGCGGATATGGCCACCCAAAGAAACTGACAATTTCCTGTCCTTTTATTTTCTTCGTCATTGATTGAATATACCATTGACTAGGTACGTCTACAAGACAGGACTACATGTCATGACTGATCATAGATGACTGATAAACTGATATCACACCATATTAAAGTTATATTGCTAATGAATGTTCCCAATGTTACAAAAATGGCTGGACTGATTTTGAGCCAGTTCTCTATACTACGGATCATTGCTTATTTTTGGTTGGCAGAGCCCTCAGGTCTTCACACTGACAATGTGCGGGTTGGTAGGCATCCTGCTGGAAAACATGCTGTGGAGCTCTCGAGAATTCAGATTTTCTCATGATATTTTCCATGACAAATTAGTGTTCATCTTTCAGGTGTTTCTTTGTGTAAGCTTAAAAATATAATTGGAAAAAGATACGACAAAAGACCGAAGAAAAAGTTAGTAAAATATATTTATTTAATAATAATTTATTCAATACATTATTATGTGAATTAAAAAACAAACTATATTATGTAACTTAATGAGCTTTTGGCTGCAACTTCAACCATATTTTGGTCATCTTGTAACTTGATTGCTCTTGACTTTTTCTGTCAATTGAATTTGATGATGATTATAGATAAGAGCTCATTAATTAGCATCTATTAATATTATAATATGAACACAATAATTTTAATATTAGCATTTATAAATTACAATAATTGTTATACACGGGCGTAGTTATGGATAAAAGCTGAAAAAAAAGTGTGATGCTTCAGCTTTTATTGCACAAACAATTCTAAAATCCGTCAAAAGTCATGAAATGAATTCACGGTAAAATATTTTTTCCCTGCCTTATATGACAGGTTAAAAAGTGTGTTCATACAGAATATTGAAAAGAATTATGTATAATTTTTTATTATTTAAGTATCCAATAAAAATATACTTTATTCTGTAGATTCGAATAATTACTTTTCTACCCTTTTTGTTTCATGACTATTTTGACATATAAGCCGAGGCTTACAATTATTTATCTTACCACAAAAATACATTGATGTTAGTATAAAAATTAGTTAAGTTACTTTCTAAAACCTATCAATTAAATCGAGCTTAAAAACAAGTGTGGCATCATTTCGAACTAGTAGTCTTCAATATAATAAGTTAAAACATTTATAAAAAGTAAAAATATGAGTAAAAATAAATTAAAATATTAATATAAAATTGATAAAAGATTTTGTGATGCTGTGTGATATAACATTCAACTCTTAGGGGTTTAATACTAAGCTGACAGTTGTAGTGTCATTGCTCACCATGGTACTATCTTAAAATCAACACAGTAGAACCAAAATCAATAAGAAAAACCATAAGGGTTCCATTTTTACCATTTTGGTATGGAACCCTAAAAAGAAGCTGTTTAAATACGACTTCATTGTTTACATACATTGTGATAAAAATGTGTTTAAAACTAAAATAATTTTAACTGTGATGTTCTAATTTTCCAGGACTAGACTAGCTTAAACGATGTAAAACAATTTTCTCATCTTCATTTATAAACCTCGTTTTTTTGCTCTTAAATTTAACTTATAATACATATTTTAGTCCAACAAATGTAAACGTAAGTTATTATGTAAAATTATTTAAAAGCATTGTGTATGTTTTCTGATTTATGGAAAACATTGAATGAAGACTGCACTTAGAAAAGGAGTTATGCCATATTCTTGTACTTTGTGAAGAGATTGTACAGGACTCTGAGAGTTGACTTCAAGTCGAGATTCACAATATCTGAAATAACAAAAAATTAACATTTTCAAAATTTTAATTTTTATTTATAAGCCCTACTTACTTAGGTTTAAATAAATTTGGGTGTGATTGGGTGTGTGTAGAGCATAGGTACTAATTTTTAATTTCAAAATTTGAAAACCCTATTTGAGTGTTCGAAAAACATTCCAAGCTTAGAATTGAACTGAACCTTTGGCATCGCCCACTCATTAGGTACAAAGTAGAATCAACATTACGTCACTGCCACTGGGACCCTGACACTCAGTACAATTAACATGATTTAACTATACCTACATTGATTGATTATTTAAATGAATCAAATCCTTGGGAGTGAATGAACTGTAATTATACTAGCTCTGTTCGTTTTTAAGTCATTGTGAAATGGTGATAACAGAAAACAAAACCCGGCTGAGTTTGTGTGGGCTTCTTCTCACTGCAGGACTTGTAGTTATCACCATACATATGCGACAAATATCATTTTGACGTTTTACAAGAGACTGTACGTTAGGCCTATGTGAAATAAAGATATTTTGACTTTGACTTAAAACTAGAGCACTGGCGCTATCTGCATACCATTTGTATGTGGGAGTAATTAATGTTAGTGGTCATAGGATTGAGATCTGAGGTTGAAAGTAAAGCTATACTTAATCGCGATGCAACCGATAGAACGGTGACAACCCTTGTTTTACAGATTCGAACAGATTTTCATGTCATGTTGATGTAATATTACATATTTGGTGATGGCATCATACTACACAGGCTTTGCGAGACCAACGTCCGGTTGGTTAATAATATCAGAATATATGGCAATTGGGTAGTTGACTGAAATGAAAATATTGTGTTTTTCATTTATTTTTGAAACAAGAATTATTAACAAATAAAATGTCAAATAAACTCAATTGATTGATCAAACAAAGTTATAAGCATTTTAACATTTCTGATTAGACAGAGCCAGCTGAATTAAACTATGACGTCAAAGTGTGGTCATGCCATAGTCAGTACAAATAGGTCTGTACAAATTTTTGCTTTGTGAGAAAGGAACAGAAGACCTCTATTCCAAAAGTTAAAATGCCTATAACTTAGTATTTCTTTGTTAGAGCTATTTTTTGTGGACGTCATTATTTTTAATCATACTTTATAAAAAAGTCATACAAAATTCAATCAACTACCCAATTCCATTGGATCAAGAGAAGGCAGTAAAGAGCAATCATAGAAATTATGGTTGTATGTACCTTCAGGTCTTGCTTTAGGCTTAGCAAGTCCAACATCCTGCATCAGTTCAAACGCGAACGAAACATTGTGCACCTTCTGATCAAAGTCCTGAGGAGTCAAGTGGAAGTCATAGAGTGGCACAAAGAAGCCCTCGAGGAGGCCCATCAGGAGACAGAGATAGACGCCGTCGTGGAACTGGCTGTCCAGATCCATTACTTCCAAGTTCACTTTGGTGAGGTGTTTGTTCACAAAGGTGATCAGAGACTGCAAACAAAAGTTTATTGTGTACTTTTGAGGATATTATAAAGGTAACTTACTCTGATAGATTTCATCACTCTTAAGAGTCTAATTAAGTACCTACAATGTTTAAATGCAGCATAGGTTTGTTTTAAAGTTTGTTGTTTCGAGATCGCCTTTTTTTTTTATATAAAATATTCTAAATATATATATAAAAATTATGCGTCATGTTTTTTGTCCGCGATTAACTCCTAAACTACTTAACCGATTTAAATTAAATTTGCACAGTGTGCAGTTTGATCTAACTTAAAAGATAGGATAGCTTAAATCTCAATTTATCTATTTTTCATATCCCTAATTAAAGTAAAACAACGTTAGCCTTGTAAGCTAGAATTTCTATAAATATAGTCAGGCCATGTTTACCTTCTTCACTACTTGTAACTTGTCTGGTGCATGGTCGAACAGAGCGTCAAATGCGTCCCTCTCGCATTTCATACCAAGGTCGTCGTATGTGGTCGTAATATCTTCAATATAAGTTCTGTAAAAAGAAAGAACAATGGTGGGGGCCCATACATCGCTTTCGGTCACGTTACGCTATTGCAACTATAAATGAAAAAATATTTTTTTGGTTGGACCTGCAAGCCTGAACTCAATGCTAAAAGATTTTTCTTACAAAAAAGTGGAGAAAAATTAATATTTATTTTCAAAATATTGTATCTGAGTATTATAACAACTGCGACCTCCGCCATGAAGCATCTGAGAGCATAGACAATACACTATATACTGTTTGATAAATACTTGTCACTTGTCCCAGAATTTGTCAATGTCGACAGTTGAGACCATGTAGCCATCATGTAGCTGTCGGACAATGTTGCGAGATGCCGGAATTAAAAAACTCCAATTAACTGAAAGAAAAATCTAATTGAGTTAATAAATTAATATTGAATTACAAAATCACAAATATTCAAACAGTTTATTTAAGTGAGACTGGCTCACACGGAAAAATAATATTCAGTTTTACTCCAACGCAATGGAAACCCCTAAACTAATTTAATCTTTTTATGTAAATATATTCGAATAAAATAAAATACAAAAAAGAACGATTGAAATCGACATTTATATTTATTATTTAAAAAAAAAAGCAAGTGCCGAGTTTCTTGCCCGTTCTTCTCGGTGCAGTGCTATTTTCCGAACGAGGCGGTAGTCTTAACGTTTCGCAAGAGCCTGTAAGTTAGGCCTATATGAAAGAATACAATTTTTGAATTTTGAATTTGAATTTTGACACAGTTATTATTGTCTTGTATTCTACAGTCTAAGAATTAACGTAGTACTTGAAAATAGGTTTTTCTTTAGTATAGTCTGTTACATGTTGTTCTCGTATAAAAGTGGACCGATCGTCAAAAAGATGGAGCATAAAAGTGGAAAAGTTTGGCATCCGGCAACACTAGCAGTCAGGAATGTGGAAACGGAACCTATCAGTATCAATTGAATTTCTTTAAATATTTTATTTTTTGACCCGTCCTTTACAATAACCGGTGATACCTTGAAAAAATTCTGTTATTTATTAGAATCGTCTTGTAATAAATATTACATCTAGACGCTAAACTTTATTTGTGTACATTTCTGCCCATGTTCTTTATTTTATGACAGCTTTCACTAAAAGTATGGATTTATTATGCATCATGTTGTTTATAAGTAATATTAGTAAGGTTTCTCCAAAGTCTGTTTCTCAACGCCATTAGAGACTCAACGTTGACATCGCGTCAACGCATACATTGAAGAAACACTAACGCTCTCACAACGCCAGTGGGATGTGAGCATTAGTGCTTGTGTTTAATATGAAAATTGAATGTATTTAGTCAGTTTTAGGTTTGCACTTTTCTTCCTATAAATTTTGACAGAGAAAATCTCTAACTCCTCTAAAATTTTACGTGAAATTTAACTATAACATTACAAATGTAAAAGGTTTTTGCATCACCACGCGAAGATATTATGTGCTAGTCTGTAACACTATCTAACCTGTGAGACAGCTGATTGGGTGCATCTTTCTTCACCACCACAACATTGACGCTCACATTCTCTGGCAGTCTGATCGGTGCTCTGAAGTGACGAGCAAGGGCCACCAGCAGGTGGAGGATAGACACCACATTTTTGGAATGCACTGAATCAACACTCCATTTTTGAACTGGCTTTGATGTCCCAAACAACACCTGTACATTAAGTAAGCGATTAAGAAATTTTTGCAACAAAAGAATGCTATTGATGTGACTGTGGTAATTTTATTTCTGTACATACAACATGATATGAGGTTTGTCGATGAGGTTTGTCACAGTAAGGGTTGCTAAATTTTATTTTTCTAAATGAAATAATATTTTTTGTATTGAAAATAAAATAAAATAATTGGGACTTCTTATTATGATAATGTGTTTCTAGGATCAAGTTAAGAGGTTAGCTGCGGGCACACTATACAAATTTACCCACACCTTGTATTTATAAACCTACCCTATTGACAGCTCTGAGCACAATAGCCAGCTTTTGTCGCTGGCCCTCTTCTGACTGAGTCACCTCAGGAACATCAAGCTTAGTCTCTGTGAGCTTTTCCAGTAGCTTTTGTAACACCTGCCCATCATACAGATCCTCACTTATATCCTTCACAATAATCCTCTGGGCAGCAAGCTCATCGTTTATCCAATCTATCAGCACCTGAATAAGCTCCTTAACTCTTGGATCTTCCAATGACCTTGGTTCTATTATAGCCCTTTCTTCATTGTCCACTTATGAAAATAAATAAAATAACACACTGAATTAGTATTGAACATTTAGATGCAAAAGCAGAAAGGTCATTTTTTACAAGTCCTGGTCTACAACAGAATCTAATTATGCACATGCAATTTAATACATTTACAGAAAAAAACAACCTATAAACTTTACATTGAATACATACAGTATTGACAGTATTACTGTACTAATTTTGTACAAAAAGATTTTTTCAGAAATCATTTTAATCAAAAACCTTTTGCTCTCAATAAGCACTAAATCATACATAGAAAACTCTATTAATTGAGCAAATGTGTCATAAAATTAGGTTTCTTCCCTTCTTTAGTCTCAAATCCCTTCTTTATTACATAGCCTGAGTTTACTGTCAAGAACACAAGTATTTTAACAAATATAATGCACAAGCACGATTTTAAGAAAGATTGAATTTAATTAAGCAAATCTCATTATCAGACATTATTAAGCGAATCATTATACAAGTAAACTTACGCAGGCTGTATTCCTCAGGTGGTATTTCCGGAGCCGTAGGACTGCCAGGTGAGTCTATCGCATATTTACCTTCAGCTTGCACTTCCTGGACTGCACAAAACATTCAACAGTTAAACAATAAACGCCAAAATCGCAGCATCTGCTAATGACTGTATGAGGCAACTGTAAGAGGCAATCAAGAATGGTGTCAACCTACACAATTTCCATAAAAAGTCTTACCTTCCTTTATACGCTTCTTGCGACCGATTGTCCCGATTTTGTCCCAGAAGGATTCCTCCTCTTTTTTAGGCAGTACCGGAGTACGAGGAGATTTTGGGCGTGGTGATGACATTATATTCTAAACTAGGAAAACACAAACAATAATATGAATCATCAACGATGCTACTGAATAGCCCTCAAACAAAAATATTAATGGAAGCTTTATACGTTTGATTAACACTAAGCACTCTTCAATTTTAAATAATTTAACTCATTTATTACAATTACCTCACAAGAATTGAAAAATAAAAATAGGTATACATATGATTTTTGGGATAAAAATAAAGACGATTGTATCACAGAAGTCAGAATAAGAACCACAGATCACTATATTAGTTACAAGAACACAACACAGAACACATATACTTTCGACAACTAAGTACCAACCAAAGAGTATAATATAATTACGTAAACGTATCTACTACATTTTGAGTTTTGAACACAGAGAAAATCAAAGTATAGATCAATGGAGAAAATAAAGTAATTCCCGTCTGTGGTTTTAAACACAACCACGGAACAATATTATGTAAAATTACTCTTAGAGTCCTTTCCACAAAAGAAGTCCTGCGACAAAAACATGTACTACAATTGACACCTGCTTACGAGCAACGAGTGCGAGTGAGAGAGCAACATTTAATAATGCGATCACAGCGCCGCGTCTGCGGGACTTCTTTTGTGGAAATGACTTTACTCTCACGTACTCTCAAGAAGATTACTCTTTGAAAACCAGTCACCACAGAACACATATACTCCATGGGAATGCCTAATTCATAAAATTCATGGCCTAATTCTGTTTCAATGGAGATTTATTGATGATTTATTCTCCAATAAATCTTATTTTTTTCTCTAATCGGAGTTTAAGACCATTGGACTATTTATAGGTATTCATTCTTAAGGGCCCTACTCAAAGCATTGCTTGTTGTTTCTGCTTGCAGTGCCACTGCCGATCGTATTGTATGTATGCATGCAGGGCCGATATTTTAATTGTTCACTCTGCCGCAGGGCTGCAGTGTCATTCTGCCAGCCCGACACACGATCTCCCCACTCCGTAAACTGCAATCAGGGACATGTGTAACTCGGTCGGGCCGATTTAGGCCGTCATTTTGTTTAAATTTATACAATAAATTTTATATCCCATACCTTTAAACGAGCAATTCTTGTATATATTTATATATATTTCTATATAATCAGAATCTCGGAAACGGCTCGAACGATTTTCATGAAATTTAGTATACAGGGGGTTTTGGGGGCGATAAATCGATCTAGCTAGGATTCATTTTTAGAAAATGTAATTACCAAAAAAAATATCACACTGCCCGACATCTATTGGTGAAAAGTAGGTAAAACCATAACAGTAAATGTAAATAAAAAAAATGCCTCTGCTGCCATCTATTGGTGACTAGTTATACTACCGAGCAAAGCTCGGTCACCCAGATATTTAATTTATACATTCGCAATAAATCTTCAAAGACTGATTCATCTATTCTTAGATAGTTCTTATAGTCATCAGGTTCTAATTCTTTCAATAAATTGGCGTGACTCAATGTCGCAGTAGTAACCATTTTTTACACCAGTGCTTCCTTTTTTTCTTTTGAACGCTACAAGTACTCAAAACCAATGCTATTTATTGTTGTTTGAATAATGTAGGCGCCATTTATAAAAACTGACGAATTTAGGCAAGAACACAAGTGAACACAACAACGTAGGCCGCGTTTAAGGAGCACACCACGGGTGTGCCCGCGAAATTCAAATTTGTTGTGGTTTTTCGTGATTTTGAAGCTGATAAGACATAATAAGCTTATCGCAGTCAAATTGCGATAATCCCAATAACATCTTCACGTGTTTATATAAAAAACTCTGCGCGAAAGTGTCGAGTTAAAGAAATTAGTCCGAGATTTGCGAGTTACTCGATACTCGGACTAATTTCCTAGGATACACATTTTTATGCATAGATTTTAATATAATCATGTAAAGATGATACCGCCATTCCCGCAAATTGACTGCCATAAACCTCTGAAGTGTAAAAATTGCAAAAATCCACGAAAATTTTAAATTTCGCGGGCAGAGTCGTTGATTTCGCCATGATTTGCAGTGCTTTGTGGAGCAACATTCTCTGCGGCAGTAACTGCAAGCAGGCACTGCAGGCATTGCTTTGAGTAGGTAGGGCCTTTTAGTTATCATCTTTCACAACCACAGATTACACCATCGAAAATAAACATTGTTAACGTAACATGAACCCGCGAATATTCAAATTTTATTTAGTTTTCCTAGATTTTAAGATATTTTACATACATTTCAATTTAATGGATGGAATGAAAATTTTCTACGCGGGATATACGTAATCAATTTAACGATTAATCTCATACACTTTGTGAATTTCATTCCATAGCGTTCCATCCATCGAATGAAAATAATATATATCGCAATTCGCACATACCAGGGAATTACTTTGTGGTAATTCGTATTGCTGCGGCTGCTGGAGTGAAAAAAAAAAAAATAAAACATCGTAAACAGACTATTTTATTTTCATAAATTACAAGGTTACGGTATCAATATTATAATACAAATAAATATAAAAAATACATGCTACTGTGTCACTCTTGTGAGAGAACGTCAATTTACTGGTCGGTTTCCTACTGGCTCGGCAAAGTTAGTGAATGTGGCTGTCATTTGATAATTGTTTGAGAATGACGCATTTATTTACGTATTTTTAATTATTCAATTGTGAGATAGCTAAAGTCGATTTTCGTGAAAGCGAGGTCTTCTCCTTCAGCAATTTATCGCCATCCTGTACGGGGATGTTGGGGACAAAAGTTGCAGAAGTAAACAATCACGTAAACTACTAAACAAAGAATTTAACTTCAGCAAGGTTTGTTGTTAATCTAAACCTCGCTTTACAATAGATTATGTAAATATATGTCAAAAAACTGACAGCACACTGCACACATCTTTGCCATGCTTTGCCGTCACTCGCCAATGAGAAAGCGGCCTTCATTTACATTACATCGATAATAATATCTTAAAGCACTGGAAAAAGCTGCTATATTTCATGTTTAGTGCCTTACAAGAGTTGTGTTTCGACGTCTTGGCAGATAGGCGAGTCATGCTCGTTTTCACCAACACTTTTAGACTCATAAAATGTTGATGAAAACGAGCATTAGGATACGCTTGATGACAAGGGACTCTTAAAAATAAAGCTATACATTATTATCAAAACTTACTTTCATTACATAAAAGCATATAGAAAGAATTTAAAATTTAAGGCTGCCAATAAGTATAATTAAATCGATTCTCGCTGTTCTAACAATAATTATAAAAAAATATACATCAGTTCTTATATTCGTATTTTTGATTTAACGCTCTTAAAATTAATGATTAATTCGAAAATAGAGATTGTTTAGTAAATAATTTATTTTGATAAATAATGTCAAAGGTAAGGTATAAATAGGAATATTATATAGCTTACAAAATGAAGATTTAATATGGTTATTTTCTATGATGTTGTAAATAAATTATTATGAATATTATGATGTTAATCTTAAATGCTTCAAATTGACAGTTTCTATTTACACTAAAGTTATGTATTTTTTATATCTAAATGCATATTGTTTGGACCGCATATAACAAAGAAATTATAAATAAACCACTTCTTTTCATGTTTACGATGGTGAAAAGGGTACAACATGCAATGAATTTATGACGAAATTGTGAAGTTAAATTCCTACCTATCCTACCTAGCGTAAACGTCTGTCCCATTCGTATCAAAATTTCACTGTCATTACTTTAATCAGTACCTAAATATTACAAAAAGTCGTCATTAAACCTTAATAACTAAATATATATATGAACTAATGCTGCTCTAAGTACATTATATTACTTTAAATATATTTTATCATATTTAACTTGACCCTCGCAATACGCTTTCTACAAAGTTATTGTAATTATTGCACGATGAACGAACATTTAATTTTATTAGTTCGTTATTAGTTACTATAAGGCAATGAAAACGAAAAAAAGATTTTAAAAGAAAATGAGATTTTATATAAACTATGTTTAAATAAATAAAAATCCACATGTTTCAAGTATGAAGGTGCTTAACATACCAAGGAGCGCCGATTGGGTTTTCTTAAATATAAAAATAATAATATAATGTGAGTATCACTCGGTTAACTCATCTTACGAACGGCAATGTCTTATATAAATCATACATGTCATGGAATGTAATGAAAATGTACCTGTAAAGGTTTTAGAAAAAATAATTATAAAATCTAATACGAAATTAATTAACGTTAATACTGTTCGAATACAATAATATGGAATAAGAGATAAAATATGTTAATAATTTAAAGACGGGGGAAGCACAGGATTCCCTTAGGTTTTATATCAAAACTGTAACAAAATATTAAGTATAATTTTCTTTGATAGAACATTTTTAATTAAATAAATTTTACATTGTCTTAAGTATAGATAAGGATATGTTGCTAAAATATTGCCATGTGATGTGATATGAGACTTTTAAAAGGCAAAATAGAGTAGAAATAAATAAATGGAGGTGCAACTGTTTACTATTTGAAAAAGTTAATGTTACAATTAAAAGAGAGAGAAAAAAGAGAGAATTAAAAACATTAAATGACGCAAAACGAGCTAAGAAACATAGCAGTTGTATTTAATAGAACTGGAATCAGATAAGTAGTAATTAGGTCCGCTTCTAGACGCTTTTTAGAAAGTGAATTTTGGAATACAAAAAATAGTATTGTTACACTTTTTTTACTGAAAGCGTTGGCATCATGAATTAATTTTCAGGAGAAAAATTCCGTGTTATTTTGTATAAGAATTCTAATTACCAGATTTTTATAAAAACCTAAGAAATACGCTACGCTTACCTTCAACTATTTAATTATTATTATTTTAAGTTTTAACCTATGTAGTATGTATAATGTAGATATAAGAGATAGAAAAGTTTTCGTTTCAATTGCCACATAAGAGGTATCCGGTATTGCTAAGGATTAACAGTAAATATAAATTGTGTAAGCTAGCTAAAACATAGTATGTCTGAGTTTTTCTGTCAATAATAATAAAAATAACCTTCATGTCAACGTAATACGAGTATCTGAGAACATTGAAAAAACAAAATTATAAACATGTCACGATAAATAATACAAAATAATTGAAAAGGAAATTAAAGTTAGTACGAAGCATTAAACACGTATAATAAGAAATGCTGCTTCATAATGCAATGTTGAAAATGGGTTCAATTTAACAACATTAATATTTATGTCATAAGCTTATTAATATAGTTAAAGCAACAAAATTTATAAAAATCACAAGTAATAATCTGTTGTTCACATAGACTATAGAGCATAAAACAATTTTTACTACTTTAACATAATAAACTTGTAATTACCAGATATTACCTGTATTACCTTAAGCATAACATTAAACTAAAACAAAAAACAAAAACTATTAATACTTCTTGAAAAGGAAATACAAAGGAAAACACGTGAAGAGAGAAAAAACTAATTCATAACACTTTCTAGTAATAATAAATATACCCACTTATTAAAAAACGTGCCATAGCGCGATGCAACAGTAATTTAACATTCGAAGGAAAGAGACAAAACAGAATAACTGTTACTCAGTTATTTCACGTTCATTAATAACGGGGTTAGTATTTAATTTTACTTAACCTTCCATTAGGGTAACATTACAAATTACGAAGCACCCTATTAAAAAGTTTCGTTAATATTTTCAGTCACAATTTATTAGCACTGCACATGCGGAATACGAATAGTCTAAATGTTAATTTCTTATAAATAATAGTAAAGTCCACGATGCTAAATCGGTAGTTACTCGAGCGTCGTGAGGGCTTATTGCATTGTAAAATATTAGTTACTAAAATGAAAAGAAGGTTATATAAAATTTGTTATTTCAGGAAGCTAGTACAGATTTTCAAAAAGTCGGTCCATGAAAGAGACTCGAGCTCGTCAGATTTTTATACGGACACTTCATCTAGATGTGCTTGTCGTCTTAACTAAGGAGTTTTCTTAATCTGCCTAATAAAAAAATAAAAAATAAATTCGAATTTTGAAACAGGCAGACTAAAAAAACTCCTGGACATCATTATCAGATTAATGATTCAGGACGACAAGCACATCAAGATGAAGCATCTGTATAAAAATCTGAAGCGCTCGTGAAAAAATTTTCAAAGTCACAATTTTTTTTTACATAGCATATATCATACAACTTTATTTAAGCATCTAATATTTAAAATCCGATAGGTCCCCACGACGCTCGAGTAACTACCAAAATCCCATCTTGGGCTCCCCTACTATAAAATCTAGGTTTATAATGTCTTGAATTGACTATCAAAATACATACATAATGTCTGGTGTAATGTCAGATATATTCTTTAAATTCGAGTACTAGTACATGCTACGACATATTCTTGTCGTTGAGATCGGCGGACGTTGACGACTCTCTCCGGAGGGTCAGGTTAAGTTTGTCGTCTTCAGTGAGGTCCTCGTCAACGGAGATGGCGCGCACGGGCGAGTGGCCGAGCATTCGTGCCTTCCATGACTCTAACCGCATAACCTATTACAAAACGTTGTCATTTTCACACCGAACAGAACTAGCGCAAAATTCGCTCGCAATGAGGGTTCTCACGAAAATTCGCGTGTTCGCAACATACAACCCATGCGCAGAAGCATTGCCCATGACTTCCCCACCTTCTTTCTACCGCCATCCGCGCGCGTCTGTTAAAAGCGTCGATTAAACATATTAAAGGATCAGCACTTACTGACGTCTCGCATACATTTTTAGGCTTCGCCCGCCGGAGTTTCAAGTTGTCAAAATTGTAAAATGGCGCTAATGCATGTGACCGACAGCGGTATGTGCTGTCAGCGGTACCGAAGTGTATGAAGCTCGACGCCATATTTGAGAATTTTTTGGCTTCAACATACGTCAAATCTTTCCTTCCTCTTAGCGTAACATATTTCGTCATTGGTAAAAAGACGTTCGCGGGTTGAGTTCGAATGAAGTGGGAGGAGAAGTCCTCGGTAAAACTTTTGCCATCGGGTAGCAAATTGGGATTACTATTTTTATGTTCTCAAAACATAGCACTAAAACCGTAAAATAAACAACTCAGCTACGCACAGCCACAGCACACAACGAAAGCAAATATGCGCTTTCAAATTTTATTTAGTTTTTCGCAAATAGGCAATGAATGTAGTCGTAATGTTTTTGTAAAAAATATTACGACTACATTATTTTTTACACAAACTTTGCTCGACAACTATTATTCACCTCATATTGGTTCTCGAGAGATATTTTTTTGTTGTTTTTGAACATTACACACATCGCAATCTAGCTCCAAAGTAAGCGGTAGCTTGTGTTATGGGTACTAAATAATTGATAAATATACATAAATATAGTATATTGAAAAACACCCAGACACTGGTAAACATTCATGCTCATCACACAAACGTTTTCCAGTTGAAGGAATCGAACCCACGACCTCTGACGCAGACGGCAGGATCGCTACCGCTACGCCATTCGGTCCTCTAATCTAATTTAAATTAGTTGATTCCCAGATTCTGTGTTATTGGTAATCAATATGAAGTTACAATATGAATAAAAAAGTTTTTATTGAAAACATATTGAAGTATAAATATTATTTACGTAATATTCATTGCTACAAACCTACAACGTATACATATATTGGCCTACTGTTTGTGAAAAACTAAATAAAGTTTGAATTTGGCGGGCGGATTGGATGTTACCCATCCACCTCAATACTTTTGACGAATATCTGGACCGGTCACAGACGAAGTATTTGTTAGAACTTAAACAGAAAGATTCACGATACCTGTAGCGAATAGTCGCTGCCCGTGGGGCAATAATGAGGAGGAAACAAACCGCCTTTTGCGATCTCTTTCGCAATTAAGGGTTTTACGGGAACCTTTCCGGACCACTGGTGCAGTTTTATTTTACTGACCCACAGCACCAAATATTTGCTACACGTACAATACTGGGAAGGGCAAATCGTCTTAGTGGACGCTATCTCAGAAAACCCTCATTGGAAGCAGTTAGTAGATTCTATATTAATTAGATTGTATGTTAATTCACTTTTTGATACTCGGATTATTTTATAAAAATATTATACTTTCTTTTGATCAATTTTTTTTTGTAATATGACCATCTGACTAAGACTAATCAATCCCGCAAGTCTTATTAGCTTACAAATACCGGAAACCCATGTAAAATTTTAATATGGTGCTCAGGTCTGTGCATTCAAAAAATTTGATTTTCACGATTGTACTAAATATTATGCACCTAAAAACCATGAATTCAGCTCAATGATGTCACTTTGACTTAATTGGATACATATTATATGATATTATGAAATGGCTATTATGTACAACAGTAACATTTAATTTAGCTGCATAATATCACACAAATCTTAAAAATGTGATTATGACTCATATATATATATGTTACGGTAAAAGTAAGTTTTAATAAATCACGGTAATAAAGAATCTTACCGTAGCATATATACAAGAAAATCTATATAATACCTTCACACTTGGACATGACAATGTTAAAGTAAACCAAGTGCATCACAATTAACACAATTCCTCCACACCAAGCTTTGTATATTACAAAAACCCACTGACCTCTATAATACCAAGTACGCTGGATCAAATGTTCTATACAATTGACAATCCTTTTTTGGTGCCGATTTGAAACCACCCCCTCGAAGTTCCACGTTACTAAAATTAATATTTATAATTGATATTTGCAAATGACCGTAGGTTTGAATGGCATTTTATGTTAGTTCCATGGACGCTCACGCCAGCTTGCGCAACAATCAGCGCCAAAAAGGCGAAAATCAAGTGTCTTTAATTTTACGTTGACAGTCTGAAGCCCAGCGTACTTGTATTCTAGAGGTCTGTGCAAAAACGTAATCTAACACATTAGTCACGCTACTGTCAAGTTAGGTTAATAAATGTATCGTTTTACAAGACTATGGGACAGTTATATTTGCATTATGTTAGATTACCTCTTTCCGTCGCATAACCATAAACAAAACAAAAAAACTTCGTAAAAGTAAACTCATTGGTCAATGATGTTAGTATCGATAAATAATAATAACTTAGGTTTATTAATTCCAACACCCACAATCAACATTGCACAGTTAAAGCAGTTTAGTAAACAAGCGATTTTTATGATAGAGTTTAAGATGTCCCTGAGTTTTCTTGAAGTTAGGCTAAAGCGAAACAAGCAAGAATTAAAGATTTTCGTTAAAAGTTTAAGATTCACTATTCTTTCACAGATGAATAGCCGAATCTGCACAGGAAATCAAGGTCACCTCACTCTCTATAAAGGAAAAATTAATGTATATTATGACTGCACTAATATCGTTTATGAAAAGCTTAATGTTAAAGAAAGTCGTAAAATACATATACATAAGAAGTAAGATTAGCACTGTAAATTAACACGAAACGTAACATGAAGCAAAGTTAAGCGAAAATTTTTCTTCAGAGTGGACGAAACACAATTATGTACTGTCACCGTTACTTGAAAACCCCAGATCTACCCTACGCTACGGTATCAATTCAATCTATCTATACCAATTTGTTTAATGTATTCTGTTAGTTGAATATCAGAATTTCAAACAAGTAAACAATCTTTTGTTTACTTACTATTGGACTTAGAAACTGATTCGTTCTTGAAATTTTCTGGAAAATATTGTTTTACATTAGACATAATAATTTTTCAGTTCATTAATAAAACAAGACTAACAAAATTGAAAACGTTTGTTTCCAACGTCATTCATATATATTATTTAATTTGGCTGACGTGTATTCGTTTCTCTTGCTAGTAAATTTTATTTATCCCCACTAAATTATACCTAGTAAAGTAAATTACGCTCGTAACTTACAACTATAATTCCGTAAATTCTCTAGTTTAAATTATTAAATTAGCAAAACAGAAATAGCGTCAGATCTCAGTGTACAGAAATTACAAGAAAATGATATTAGCGATACATGTGAACAGTGAAAGAAAAGAAAAAATAAGCCTTTACATATACTCGTATTTTGTAGTTAAGGCCAACAATCAACACACAAGAAGGAAACATACGATATGTTATACTATCGGCCTGATGGATTACACAAGTCGTCGAACCGCCCGCAAGGTTCTGCTTCGGGCGTGGTAGCGGGAGTGACATACTGCAGTGCAGAGATATATCGGGTACCGGTTAAAGGAAAAGCCAATGTACAGTCGTCCGAATGCCTTTACAATGAATACACTTCTCTCTGTTATTGGTCTCATGAATGGCCTTAAAACTGCCCGGAGTCTTGATGTCAGTGGACTCGCATAGCGGCGAGCACAAACGACAGCCAAAGAAGAAGATTGTCAAAGTCTAATTTGACAAAAAGACGCATAAAATCCTAATAATTTGGAAAAGAAGAATGACCAAAGGTATCAAGTTTTCTCATGAAATATTCTGGGCAACAAATAAGTGTTTTTAAGAGCCATTGAGCGCTAGAATTAGGACTAGGAACACTTTAATTTTGCACACAATTTTAATTACAAAAAGTTTCTTTCTTTGCAATGCACATTACCTGTCATACAGATATTAAGAAGTACGACTTGTTTATTTGCGTTTAATTTTGAAATCCGGATGTTAATTAATAAAATTATATTTGAATGAGTTAATGTAGAGACTGTAGTCTACAAAATATAAAAGTTTGGATTTGATTCAGCTTGATACGGGACTCCGTACATCCATGGTCATTATCCTTTAACGACGAGGTAATAACGTTGTTACTAATGACGCCGTTATGAGGAAGTATATTAAAAATAGATGTTTGTTGTATTCAGCCCGCTTTCGCCGTCGTTTCCGCTCGCACGCCACTGCCATAAATACAGACTAAGATAAAAATCTGAATATTGCAGCCCTGATTGTTTTGATTGTATAATGCAGTAAAAAGAACATAATTCTCAAGGATATAAGTAACAAAAAATAAGGTTATACAAAATTTATTCGCTTTTTCAAATACTACAATAGTTTCTAAGTTATTACGTAAAGCAAGTTGGTCTTAGTTATTAATATATCAAAATACATTTAGTGCGAGAGAAATCTTTGACTTGAACGATTTTAACGAGGGATGCTTTTTCAGTAAATCAGCCATTTCGCTATTTATATCCTAGAATATTATTAAGGAGAATTAAAATGAATTTTTGGTTGCAATAATGAGATTCTTACCTAAGTCGATGCCTAGGTTTTTTCATCAGCCCATAAATGTTTTTTGTGCCCCATGAAGTTAAGTTTAGTGTGATTATAATCGATTAGATTCAAAATCCACAAAAAAATCTCATGTGATGATCTCAGAGTGTCTTTTGGAATAGTTTGAAATATTATGGGTGAAATTCTTAAAAGTCCCATTATGCATTATATCAAAGCTCTTTATAGTGATTTATATACAAAGCGTTTTGTATTTAATAGATGCTGAATATATGCGTCATTTAGTTGAATCTACCGACAACCCGTAAATAATACAAATTAAAAACTATACATACGTAATTTCAATAAAAATAAATGAAGGTATATTTCTCAATATATTAAACCTCATAGTAATACACAAATCTTCCAATGTTTTTGTTAATATAACAGTATGCAGACTCAGATGTTGATATCACAAAATGTCTTAGCATTTAGCAAAGTAATTGTAGATGCTTTCTGTTAGGTTTTCACATGGGCATCAAAAATACAGAAAAAGTGTACACTACATATACTATCATAACAGACTATTAGACACTAAATAAATACAGGAGAATAATATTGTACACATCCGTTCAAGTGTACTTATTATTTTTAACACTCAACACGATTGTTTGTTGTTTCTGTGCTACAATTATGCACTCTTTAGATTTTAATGTAAATTATGTCACACTCACAACTAATATTATGTAATTAATATATTATTGCATGTTGTAATTATTGTGAATAAGATTGTTGAAGAGAAACAATGAAAATATTTTACAAGAAGACTGCGATACTATGATTTTATAAAATTTATAGTAACATAGAAAATCGATAATGCAAAGTTCGTGTAGTTCAACTAAAGAGCATATTCTCGAAGCAAAGCAAGGCACGAGATGTTAGTGTCATGGCTCGTTTTAAGTGCATCGCGTGTATTTTATTGTGTATTATTCATTCCAAAATACACAGTTTGGTTTCACGTTTTTATAACCCTTTATGAGAGTATAAAAATGAGGCTTCCCACTTTCATATATACCTTTTGGCACATGATACCTAATAATTCACTAAATATAATTATTTATTTACATTTTTTTATTCAAAGAGCATCCTTCAATTTTGTTGATACTATGTTAACTCATTGTAAAGTTTAGGTAATATCGTGCTTTATAAATAATCTTTGTTAGTTAAAATCTCATGTGATGACATTAGTTACGAAATAATATAATTAAAAACCAATAAAATCACAACCTATGTAGACAAATCTGAAAATAGTGCCTTTTTTCACGATGTAACACTTCAAGTAGTATAGCGTTTATTTGAAAAAAAAAATGGGTGTATCTGTAAATTTAATAAAAAAAAAATTTTTTACTCAAATGTCAGCAAAATTGAAGGACTTGAATCACGCTATTTTTTGTTAAACCTGAAAGCTGTTTGTGATGATGATGTTGTTAACATTTATTGCAATTTTTACAAGCTTTTAAGCGACTTGCAATGTATATAGATATTTCAACCACGATGATGCGCCCCACCCTGTCAATGTTCATACGAATGAATGAAACATAAGCGCTTTTGACACAGTGGGGCGTGTCTTCGTGGCTTGAAATATATATACCCTGCAAGTTACATAAAAGCTTGTAAAATATATGACAACAATTTCAGGTTTTACGTTGGCAAAAACTAACGTAGTATGCACATGTGAAATTACTGATCTTGTTTAAAGTTAATTCTGTTATCTGTTTTATTGATTTAATGATATAGATTCTTGATTGTAGTCTTAATTTAATGTGTAAATTAATTATTAGTTTTTATTACGGTTTGTGTGCGCTCGTTACCTCGGTCCGCAGTTCAGTGATTTGATCCTGCAATTCACGAACCGATTCAGTTTCGTCCATGTTGTTGCTACTACGAAGTTCGCCTTCCGTCGCCATCACTTCATGCTGAAATGTTTACATCTCTATATGTATAAAAATGAATTGCTGTTCGTTAGTCTCGCTAAAACTCGAGAACGGCTGAACGGAATTATCTTATAGGGAAGGTTTAAAAGTTGAGAAAAAACCGTAAAAACCGTAAAAACAGCCCTAAAACAACCCTAAAACTAAAACGTAGAGTTAAAGATGAGATGTCGAAATAACGCAATCTGATTGGCTACTCAAACACAGCTCCGCTTCGCATCGCTTTGGTGGAAACCGGGCCTTACGCGGGGCAAACGGGCCAGGATAAAAATATTTCTAACGCGGAACGGAGTCCGCGGGCACTGCTAGTATTTTATATTATTACTAGTTGACCGGGCAAAGGTTGTCTTTTTGCCATTAGAGATAAAGAAAATAGCTTACGACCTACCAAACATATTACATACACAGAAAATTTCATAATAATCCATTGAGCCGCTCCGGAGGAGTTTGGTAACAAAAATTGGCGAATTTTATAAATTTGAGATTTTCGTATAGGTAAGATAATAAATAAATCAATATAGTAGGGGATCCCAAGTAAGGTCGACCTTCACCGAGCTGTTTATTGGATGAAAACTATTTTATTAATTATTTTATATCCAATTAAATATGTCAATAAATATATCGCAAGTGGGTTGCGTAAAAAATTTCAGTCCAGGATATGATTAATTAAAAATTAAAATAAAAATCCATTGTTGAACTCCTATTTGTTAGAGTTCTGTTGACATCTTAGTTCAAATTAGATTAGACCAATATATATGAAGTAATTAATTACACATATCGCAATCTAGCCCCAAACATCGACAGCTTGTGGTACGGGTACTAGGCAATCGATAAATATACATAATGATTATGCCATGTACAACATAATATAACATATAGAAAAACATGGGTACAGACAAAACATTCCTGCTCATCACACAAAGATTTACTTGTGGCGGGGAATCGAACCCACGATCTAAGATGCAGACGGCAGGAGCACTACCGCTGCGAAATGGGGTCTTACACTACTTTTGAATTTGATAAAAAATATTACTTTATTATACACTAGGATAAAAATAATAACGTGCAGTGAAAGAAATATTAAAATCCAACGAAGATTTACAAAGTTACAGGCGTTTAAACTTTGGAGTGGGGGGATCTTCTATCCCTTTCTCGCAAAACGAAAATTTGTATGAAGCCGCACGAAGCTACTATGGCATTGGTAAGGTGTGACGTCACAATTTCATGTTGCTATCTCTGTCTAATCACAAATCTTTAAATGCTTATAACTTTTTTGTTATTTGATCGATTTAATTAGTTCTTTCAGTGCACGTCATTATTTTAATTCTACTTTATAATAAAGTAATAAAAAAATTGGAGTCAAATACCCTATTAGGTCGTCAAAATGTACCATTAATTCCCTTTATAATATATATAGCTCGATTACCACTGACTGACTCACTGACTGACTGACTGACTCATTGACATAATTGTTCTCCCAGAAGGAGACGGAAAATGATATAATGATGTATGGGAGATGTGTTCGGGTGCGGGAGATGACTAGGGAAAAATTATGACATTTCAGAAAAACAAGATGGCGGCCGACGTGATTTTCGTAACTCTTTTGTTTTCCAACTGATTTCGGTCAAAGTCGCAGCACTCGAGGAAATAAGTAATTGATTTCTAGAAAAATTAGAAAAATTTGGAAAAACAAGATGGCGGCCGAGCTGTGGCGTTTTAAAATTTTTCATTTTTTGACCCCAAAACGCGGCGCCACAGATCCTAAACGGGGTGGTTGAAGATGTCAATTTTTGCTTGATTCGCCCACAATTATCCTGAATTTTGACAAAACGGAAAAATTTTTTCAAAATCCAAGATGGCGGCTGTTCTGGCGGCCAATCAGTCTGACGTACGAAAAAACGCGATTTTGAAATTCAAATTTCTCACAGTTGGCAGCATCGGAGCGTTTCGACTTCTATGGAGCGACTGTGTGTATAGACTCGAAGTATTGAGTGGGGGAAAAAAATTACCCCATTTCTCGGGAAGTTTCGAGATTTTCCCCAAAAATTAAAAAATCGAAATACGCACTTTTTGCGAAATTTGAGTATGAGCGACCACGTGTCTTACTCCTACAAATGACATTTGAGTAGTTTTGTTGCCCTGCACTGGCAACACTGGAATTTATCAAAGTAAAAGTGATTTTCGACATGGTCACTTTTCAGGGGCCATCATGTCGCCTGGGTGCGAGCGAGATGAAAAATTGAAACGTCATCAGGAGCGGTTTATCCTGTAGTTACTGGGAAGAATACAAAACTTTGTAAAATATTTATGTGGAATGGGGTGGCGGCCATTTTGTATTTTTTCTTGTTTTTTAAAAATTTTGATCATGTTTTTAAGGCACTTGGCCACATTTCGGAAAGTCGACATGTATCAACCGAGTGTGTAACTCTACGGGCAGTATCGAAATACATAAGCAGTGTTGCCACATTTGGAGTAGTTTTCGTGATTTTCCCCAAAATGTCCTCCTGTAAAATTTTGTATGAACAATTTTTTTTTCACTTGTGGCTTCGTATAGAAGTCAAGAAATGACTCGGTGAAAAATATGGAGAGAGCCGATAATTGAGGGTTTCGGAGACGGGTGAAGGGTTCAGCCAGGGTATTGAAGATAGGTGGGGGGTGCTCGACCAAATGTCATTCAAAACCTCGTGCAGTTACCAGTGAGCTGAAAAAATTTTCAAAATGGCGAAAAAAAGATGGCCGCCATACAAATTTCGTCGGTGTCTATCTCAGAAAGTATGAAAGATAGAAAAGTGGTTTCTTAGCAAGAGATGATCAGGACGAGGAAGTCTATTGAGCGAAAAGAAAAAAAATTTGAAATTAAGAATTTTTTTTTTTCATACTAAATTGTATGGCGATTGGGAGCTATAAGAAAATTGTCATTGTTCTCCTGGAAGCAAACCGAAAACGATACAATGATGAAAACGATAAGAGATGTGTAGGGCAAGGCGCGAAGAGGAAAAAATTATGACATTTCAGAAAAACTAAATGGCGGCCGTAGTGACTTTCGTAACTTTTTTGTTTTCCAACCGATTAAGATTAAAGTCGCAGATCTTTAGGGTATTAGTAAATGGTTTTTAGAAAAAGTAGAAAAAATTGGAAAAACAAGATGGCGGCTGAACTGTAGTGTTTTAAAATTTTTCATTCTTTCTCAAACCGTTACGCTACAGATAATAATAATATATTTATTTCTCCAAAATATAAGTTTTACAATTTTCTTAAATACTCTAGGATACTTATGGAAAACTATAATACAGAGGTGAACAATATGAGGTTAATACAATTTCACCAAAAAAGCGCTCAAATATAGTATTATAAAATGTTTAAGTTATATCGTGAACTAAGTAGTTTCAAAATTTATTTACTTTTAATTTGACAAGATATTTCATTATTTAATTATTATTAGATCCGAAACGGGATAGTCGAGGCTGATAATTTTTTAGTGTCTCGCCTACAACTATCCTGAATTTTGGCAGAACGGGGATAAATTGGTGAAAAAAACTACCCCATTTTTCGGGAAAAATTGGAATACGGACTTATTGCAAAATCCGAGTTTGAGCGACCACGTATATTGCCCCAAGCAGTTACGCGGTCCGCTTTAGCGGGCCGCGCCCCCACGCGAAAAACTAGTAATATATATAGCTCGATTACCACTGACTGACTGACTCACTCATTGACATAATTGTTCTCCCAGAAGGAGACGGAAAATGATATAATGATGTATGGGAGATGTGTTCGGGTGCGGGAGTCGACTAGGGAAAAATTATGACATTTCAGAAAAACAAGATGGCGGCCGACGTGACTTTCGTATCTCTTTTGTTTTCCAACCGATTTCGTTCAAACTTGCAGTATTCGAGGAAATGAGTAAATGGTTTTTAGAAAAATTTGAAAAATTTTGAAAAACAAGATGGCGGCCGAGCTGTGGCGTTTTAAAATTTTTCATTTTTCGACCCCAAACCGCGGCGCCACGGATCCTAAACGGCGTGGTTATGGATATTAATTTTTTCTTGTTTCGCCCACAATTATCCTGAATTTTGACGAAATGGGAGTAATTTTTTAAAATCCAAGATGGCGGCTGTTCTGGCGGTCAATCAGTCTGATGTACGAAAAAACACGATTTTGAAATTCAAATTTGTCATAGTTGGCAACATCGGAGCGTTTCGACTTCTATGGGAAGATTGTGCGTTTCAACTTGAAGTATTGAGTGGGGAAAAAAAATTACCCCATTTCTCGGGAAATTCCGAGATTTTCCCCAAAACGTAAAAAATCTAAATACGGACTTTTTGCAAAATTCGAGTATGAGCAAACACGCGTCCTCCTGGTACAAATAACATTTGAGTATTTTTGTCGCCAATGTCTGGCAACACTGGAATCTATCAAAGTTAAAGTGATTTTGGACATGGTCACTTTTCAGGGGCCATCATGTCGCCTGGGTGCGAGCGAGATGAAAAATTGTAACGTCATCAGGAGCGGTTAATCCTGTAGTTACTAGGAAGAATACGAAACTATGTAAAATATTTATGTGGAATGGGGTGGCGGCCATTTTGTTTTTATTTAATTTTTTTGAATATTTTGATCGTGTTTTTGGGGCACTTGGCAACATTTCGGAAAGTCGACATGTATGAACCGATTGTGTAACTCGACCGGCAGTATCGAGATATATAAGCTGTGTTGCCACATTTGGGGTAGTTTACGAGATTTTCCCCAAAATGTCCTCCTGTAAAATTTTGTATGAACAATTTTATTTTCACTTATGGCTTCGTATAGGTCAGGAAATGACTCGGCGAAAAATATGGAGAGAGCTGATGATTGAGGATTTCGGAGACGGGTGAAGAGCACAGCCAGGGTATTGAAGATAGGTGGGGGGTGCTCGACCAAATGTCATTCGAAATCTCGTGCAATTGCCAATGCGCTGAAAAATTTTTCAAAATGGCGTAAAAAAGATGGCGGCCATACAAATTTCGTCGGAGTCTATCTCAGAAAGTATAAAAGATAGAAAGGTGGTTTCTTAGCAAAAGATGATAAGCACAAGGGCGTCTATTTATTGAAAAGAAAAAAAAACCAAAATGGCGGAATATTTTTTTTCATACTAAATTGTATGGCGATTAGGAGCTAAAATAAAATTGTCAGTGTTCTCTTAGAAACAGACAGAAAACGATATATTGATGTATGGGAGATGTGTTTATGGGCAGGAGTAGAGTAGGGAAAAATTATGACATTTCAGAAAAACAAGATGGCGGCCGACGTGACTTTCGTAACTCTTTTGTTTTTCAGCCGATTTCGTTCAAACTCGCAGAACTCGAGGAACTGGGTAAATGATTTATAGAAAACATACGCATAGACTCGGAGTCTAGATTCGGGTACATAAAATTACCCCATTTTTCGGGAAAATCGAAATACGGACTACGAAGTTTGTTAAATCGGATTTATGAGCGACCACGTAAATTGCTCCAAGCAGTTACGCGGTCCGCTTTAGCGGGCCGCGCCCCCACGCGAAAAACTAGTTATAATATATATAGCTCGATTACCACTCACTGACTGACTGACTCACTCATTGACATAATTGTTCTCCCAGAAGGAGACGGAAAATGATATAACGATGTATGAGAGATGTGTTCGGGTGCGGGAGATGACTAGGGAAAAATTATGACATTTCAGAAAAACAAGATGGCGGCCGACGTCACTTTCGTAACTCTTTTGTTTTCCGACCGATTTTGTTTTCATTTTTCGACCCCAAACCGCGGCGCCACAGATCATAAACGGCGTGGTTGAGGATGTCAATTTTTTTTTGTTTCGCCCACAACTATCCTGAATTTTGACAAAACGGGAGTAATTTTTAAAAATCCAAGATGGCGGCTGTTCTGGTGGCCAATCAGTGTGAGGTATGAAAAATCGCAATTTTGAAACTCAAATTTCTCACAGTTGGCAACATCGGAGCGTTTCGACTTCTATGGGGCGACTGTGTGTACAGACTTGAAGTATTGAGCGGGAGAAAAAAAATTACCCCATTTCTCGGGAAATTTCGAGATTTTCCCCAAAAAGTAAAAAATCGAAATACGGAGTTTTTGCGAAATCCGAGTATGAGCGACCACGTGTCTTACTCGTACAAATGACATTTGGGTATTTTTGTCGCCAAAGTGTGGCAACACTGGAATTTATCAAAGAAAAAGTGATTTTCGACATGGTCACTTTTCAGGGGCCATCGTGTCGCCTGGGTGCGAGCGAGATGAAAAATTGAAACGTCATCAGGAGCGGTTTATCCTGTAGTTACTGGGAAGGATACGAAACTATGTAAAATATTTATGTGGAATGGGGTGGCGGCCATTTTGTATTCATTTAATTTTTTTGAATATTTTGATCGTGTTTTTGAGGCACTTGGCCACATTTCGGAAAGTCGACGTGTATCAACCGATTGTGTAACTCAATGGGCAGTATCGAAATATATAGGCAGTGTTGCCACATTTGGGGTAGTTTACGAGATTTTCCCCAAAATGTCCTCCTGTAAAATTTTGTATGAACAATTTTTTTTTCACTTGTGGCTTCGTATAGAAGTCAAGAAATGACTCGGTGAAAAATATGGAGAGATCTGATGAGTGAGGATTTTGGAGACGGGTGAAGAGCACAGCCAGGGTATTGAAGATAGGTGGAGGGTGCTCGACCAAATGTCATTCGAAACCTCGTGCAATTGCCAGTGAGTTGAAAAAAATTTCAAAATGGCGGAAAAAAGATGGCCGCCATACAAATTTCGATGGACTCTGTCTCGGAGGGTATGAAAGTTAGAAAAGTGGTTTCTTAGCAAAAGATGATCAGGACGACAAGGTATATGTATTGGAAGAAAAAAAATTCAAAAGGGCGGAATTTTTTTTTTTCTTACTAAATTGTATGGCGATTTGGAGCTACAAGAAAATTGGCATTGTTCTCCTAGAAACAAACAGAAAACGATACAATGATATAGGGGATATGTGTTTGGGCGCGGGAGTCGAGTAAGGAAAAATTATGCCATTTCAGAAAAACAAGATGGCGGCCGATGTGACTTTCGTAACTCTTTTGTTTTCCAACCGATTTCGTTCAAACTCGCGGTAATCGAGGAAATGAGAAAACGTTTTTAAAAAAAATTGGAAAAATTAGGAAAAACAAGATGGCGGCCGAGCAGTGGTGTTTTCAAATTTTTCATTTTCCTACTTCAACCCGGGTCGCCACAGATCTGAAACGGGACAGTTGAAGCTGATATTATTTTAGTGTTTTGCCTATGACGATCCTGCATATTTACAGATCATGGGTGGTTTAAAAAATTACCCCATTTTTAGGGAAAATTCGAAATACGGACTTTTTGCAAAATCCGAGTATGAGCGACCACGTAAATTGCTCCAAGCACTTACGCGGTCCGCTTTAGCGGGCCGCGCTCCCACGCGAAAAACTAGTTTTATTATATTCCTAGCCCACACCTGAACCGATCGGTAGTAGCGTCATGCCGATTGGACGATAGAATACGGTATTTTATGTAAAACATCTACCAAATACTGGTTTAAGAAATCATTATTTCTTATTTTATGACCAGATATAAAAAATTATAAATATTTTGTAGAAAAAAAAAAATATGATTATCAAATAAATAGTTTGTCAAAGTTTGTTGTCAAATGATTGCTGTGGCTGCTTCGTTGGTTTAGTGGGGAACATGTTTGACTATAGATCACGATGACCAAGCTTTTATTCTTGGGTTTGGGGAGATAATACTAGGTTTTTCTATCAGGAAATTCTTTGTAACAGCTTGAAGTGTGGGATTAAGTGATCTCTCATTGATGTTGGCTCTTTTTCTGAACATACACTAAAAAGTTTTACGTACCTTCAATTTATACTCTGAAACTTCGTTTTCTAACTCGGCAATTCGCTGTGCGTCTTCCATATTGCGAATGTTGGCTTGCATCGATTCATATTTAGCCTGCCAATATTTGGGGTATTAAAAAACATCAATAACTCGAACAACATTATTGTTTTCTTAAAATTATATTTAAAGAGGTCGTCGAAAAGTAGTTTTTGAAAGTGGTGTTGCAGGGCTCACGTAGAAATTATTCTTCTAGTTTTTTTGCTCTTTTCTCTTTTTGATGCATATTGATACACAGAGAAAAGAGAGCGACGGAAGTGTTTGACGACCTCCCTGGCGCAGTGCGGATTCGAGTGGGAGGTCAGGGGTTCGATTCCCGTAACGTGCCACTTTGGAATTTTATAATTTCTATATTGGCTCAGGTCTGGTCTGGTGGGAGGCTTCGGCCGTGGCTAATTACGATCCTACCAGCAAAGACGTATCGCCAAGCGATTTAGCGTTCCAGTGCGATGCTGTATAGAAACCTTAGGGGTGAGTTTACTTACCCCTTCCCAGTTAGTACGTTAACATCTTCGGCTGCATCATCACTTACCAATAGATTTGATCGCAGTCAAGTACTAACTTGTATAGTGTAAAAAAAAGACAAGCCAAATAAACGCACCTTGCTTTCCAAGTCTGCGTATTTGTGCTGGAACTCCCGCTGGCGGGTCTGCAGGGTGCGCTCCCGCTGCAGCGCGGCGTCCAGCGCCTCGCGCAGCTGCCTCAGCTCCTCGTCCTGCCTCCTCAGCTGGTTCGTCGACACTTGCACTTGGGTGCGAAGCTCCATTTCCTGGTGGGACAAGTGTGAGGTCTTTACTACAGCGGGCTCAGCCAAGTGACAAATAGCGTTGGGTCGCGATGTAGAGAAATGGAACAGAAACAAAAAAATGTATGCGAAGTAACGCTAAATTATAAAAAAAAACCGGCTAAGTGCGAGTCGGACTCGCGCACCGAGGGTTCCATACCATAAAAGAAGTAAAACATTAAAAGAATCACTTTTGTTCATGAATTTACGAGTATAATTTACATGTAGGTACTTTTGTTGGCGAACCGCAAACCTAACTTTGTTTTTGGTGGTTTATTGTTATTAACAAAAAAAGTATAAAAGTAAGGAAGTTTATTTTACTTTTCCCGTAAAATATACATTAATATCTATTGATCACAATTATTTCAGATTTTTCGATCGATAAACTTCGGAAATAAGGGGGGGAACGGTATTTTTTTCGACAGTTTTCTCAATAAATCAAAAACTATCGGGCATAAAAATAAAAAAAATCGGTTTTAGAATACACTAGTAATGCCCTTTCATATGATACCCCACTCAATATTGTTATCTCATTTTGAAAATTCGAAGCCACGGTTTTCCCCCTTTTTAAATAAAAATAAAAACAATTACCAATGTTTTATGATTGCGATGGCGTTGGGTCACTACAACCTAAAACTGTTCTAAATTTCAAGTCGATAGTTTTGATAGTTACTGAAATAATCGAGTGTGACAGACGGACGGAGAAAGTCTCACCATAAGGGTTCCATTTTTACCAAATTGGTATGGAACCCTAAAAAACAACGTTGTTAAAACACGAAAGATGCTAAATGCATTTAGCATTTTTCGTGTTTGGTTTAAATCAGTAGGAAATTACTTGACCAGACTCATGTTTGGAACGGAGAAAGATTTTACCCTAGATTAAAGAATAGGCTATTTTTATCCCAAGGTTGGCAATTTTCTATCCCTAGGAAACTTATGATTTTTGTGGTAATTTGTAAAATAAAATTAAAGTGTTTTAGGTACATGAAAGATAGAACTAATAGATATAACTTTCTAACGACAACCGATTGGCGCACATTGGTAGTGGAAGTGCCTTTACTTCGGTCGTGGTTTTAATACACAACAGAGGAAGGTTTTCCTGTCTAGGTCGGGGTAGTACTTCTAAGAGTATAAATTGCAAGTTTTTATGGTTTATTTTATATTCTAGTACCCATATCACAAGCTATCGTCACTTTCTTTGGGACTAGGTTGCAATATGTGTCATGTCCTGAATGTATACAATACAAAAAAAATATAAAAACGTAATGAGTAACTTAAGTGGTCAACTTACCTTGAGTCTGAGCTCCTTCAGCTCGGTGAGAGTCTCCACTTCCTTAATTTTAACAGTCATCAAGTCTTCTTCCAGTTTTTGCATGTCAGAGGACCTGCCTTCCCACGCTCTTAGAAGCTTCTTCGGAGTGGCCATAATGTCGGAAACCACGTTTGATTGAGTGGGGGGCGGCGGCGGAGCTTCTTGTCTGTGTTCCTGTATTGAATTTATTTCAGTCTGAATATACGGCATTGAAGGAATAAGAGTTGCGCTTTAATTTCTAAAAGACCCTAAAAAGAGCGAGGCCCACGCAGTAATAACTAAGGGAACTAAGGGAATTGTGCGACCTTTTTTACACGACTACCCAAAAAAGGAGTGTTATGTTTTTAGGGTTCAAGTATGTATGTGAGTTTCTTTATTGGAGTGTTGTTTTTAGGGTTCAAGTATGTACGTGAGTTTCTTTATTGGAGTGTTGTTTTTAGGGTTCAAGTATGTACGTGAGTTTCTTTATTGGAGTGTTGTTTTTAGGGTTCAAGTATGTACGTGAGTTTCTTTATTGGAGTGTTGTTTTTAGGGTTAAAGTATGTACGTGAGTTTCTTTATTCCACCATAACTTCCGAACGACTGAATAGATTTGGTCATATGGGGTACCGTTAGAATCCTTACATCATTCGGATTATCTTAGGCTATATTTTTTTTAAAAAAGTCGTTTTGTCAAAGGGCATTCGTGTTTTTTAATTTTTAAATTATCTATTTGTTTCGCTCTTGCTTAGTTTTTATGTTACACAAATGATAATAACGTACATTATGTTTAATTTGTTTAACGTACATGTTGTGTTAATTTTGTTGCAGAAAGTCGCTTCCATTCCATTTCGCAGAGGTCTAAATTGACCCTTACACACTGTTTCTTCAACTGACTTTTACTGAAAAGTTATAGTTAAATATGGCGGTCTGACCCTCATGTCTTTCGTAATAAGGGTCAGACCACCATATTTAACATTTACTTTTCAGTAAAAGTTATTTGAAGGAACTAGGTGTTAGTCGTAAATAAGTAAAGTAAGATAAACTCACTTGTAGATGTTTCTGCCACGCGTCAGACAGTTCCGTGACACGTTGACGCAAGTCTTTTAACGACAGATTCGCTTCCGCCTCACGCAGTTTAACAGCGATCAACTCGTCCTTTTGATAAAAAAAAAGTTTTAGAGTCATTAAATTATACTTGGCATACGGTTCAATCTCTAGAACAAGGGTTGCCCCATTTACAAAAGGTTCTTAAATTTTACTTTCTACGTATTATAATGTCTTCAGTAAAAATACTAACCTGCAAGTGAGCTACGTTGTTATCCACCCGCTGTTTCCTTAATATCTTGTTCTCATTTTCCAGTTCCGCGATTCTAGCGTTGAGCTCCCTTTCGGTTGCTTGCCGCTCCGCTGCGTCGAGCCTGGCCCGCACGAGCTCACGTTGGAGGCAACGAGCCAGCTCTTCGCCCTTCGCGTTGTTCGCCTCTGTACCCTCTAGTGACGATTGCCTGGAGTTATTCTACGAAAGAAAAACAGTACAAAAACTTTACCAAAAAACTTAGTTTTAAAATATTTTTACTATTTTAAATTCCTTAAAAAATAGGTAACTACTTAAAAATTTTAAATTTCTTCAAAAATAGGTAACCAATAAGAAATAAATTAACGCAAACGGCGCCGCGGGTACCGGCTACATCTTACTATTATATAAACGCGAAAGTTTGTAAGTATGGATGGATCTTTGTGACTCTTTCATGCCGCAACCACAGCAACAATTTGGCTGAAATTTGGAACATAGATAGCTTATAAACTGGGTTAAAACATAGGCTACTTTTTATCCCGGAAAAATTCATTGTTCCACGGGATTAGCGAAAAACAAGCGTGCGACACCAACAGCTAGTGAATCATAATTACTTCAGCTATAGTCATTTCCAAGCTCCGTATCTCATCCTGGGCCACAGCAAGGCGCTGTTGGGCATCCATATTCGCGCGACGCAGAGCTTGCACTTCTCGGGCCAAAGCAAAGGTCTCCTCTTCGCCTTCGGCTCGGTCCACTTGCCCCTGGACAAGCCTTTCGGCTAATGCTGAACTTTCTTTCTCCAGTAATTCAACCCTTTGTTTGAGTAGACGATTTTCCTGGCGCAAACACTGCAACATGAATTTAAAGTAAACTGTACTTTCAAACTACTAAATAACTATCACTGTATAATAACTATTTAACCTAAAAATATTGCGTTCATTTTATACAACGTCATAAAGTTTGGATTTCCTTGTACCTTTGATTAACCTGTAGAGAAGTCTTCGTTGGATAACATCTGCTCTCGACTAAAATGGGATTAACTGACAAAAAAAATGTCGAATGTTGAGGAAGGCACAAAAAATTAAGTGAAATACTTTCTCATTACACGACTGCCCAAAAAAATGAGTGTAATGTTTTTAGGGTTCATGTATGTATGTATATATGTGAGTTTCTCTATTCCACCATAACTTCTGAACGGCTGAGTAGATTTGGACAAATGGGGTATCGTTAGAATCCTTACATCATTCCGAGTAACATGTGCAGTCGTGTTTTTTAATTTTTAAAATATTTACTTGTTTTTATAAGACACACACACATATTTTCAAAGTAAATAAACATTCCGTTTAAATGTATGTACTACTATTGTAAATACATTCCATGTATTCACCATATTATAATTTATTAGGTTGATATTATTTATCGCGTGAATCCGAATTCCTCATTTGAGCATATCATTATTAAAACTAAAATCTTTTAAACAGTATTTTATCAACTTACTCTGAGGACTGCTATGTCTCCTTGCTCCTTGGTCTTGATAACAGTATATTCCTTTTCTAATTTCTTCATTTTCTTGGGGTTAACTTTGATGGAGTAGGCGAGATTCATAAACGCGTCTTGATCAGCTTCGGCCTTTTGTGGCAGTTCTTTTTGCATGAACTGTAATCAAAATTATCATTGTGTTGAAATTGATAACGTTATCACAATGGACGTGTGATTCATAATATGTTTATATCAGCTTGAATCCCGATGAATATGTATAATCTATGATCCATAACAACCAACTTGGCAAAGTCTTTATATGGCGTTATTTTTAAATAAATTAAGTCTCAATGAGTACTGAAAATGAAATGACAGAGGGCGCTTTTTTGCTACCTTTGCTTGTCAAATGACTTTGATAAGAACTTTGAGTGAATTTTCAGGTAAATTTATAAATTCTTGCCCCAAACTGTTGTTTTTTTAAATGATAGTTATGAAGTGTAGAGGTAATGACAACGGTATTATGAATGATGAATCGCCAACTTGCCGCAAAATAGGTTCGAACTATTTCAATTATTATCAAATAAATAGTAAGAACTGGGAACATATTAATGTACTAATATTTTTTTGCTGTCCGGTACATAAACATTCAATACTCTGAAATGGATGAGAAAGCAAACAACATTAACCCATAGAGACGTTTACCTCGGACAGTGAAAACTAGAATATATCAAAATCCCAGGACAATTTACTGAAACGGCATTCCCCATTCTTTAGGTCAGGAACTTACCTTCAAGATGTTTTCCATATCTAGCGACAAAAGATCGTCCTTGCCCAAAGTGAGGAGCGCGAGGGCGACTTTGAAGACGATTTCTATCCCCTCGGATAGGAACACATCCATGATGCGACACGCAAGGGGTAGCGACAGTGTCGTAGTGAAGAGCGTTAGGAACCAACTGCTGGCGTATATCGATGTGCTGAAGCTCTGTGAACAAATAACTATAGTGAAAAAACAATATTTTATATCAGCTCGCGTGCTAACAGATAGTCGTTAAGTGTGCTATGGAGAGAGCTATGTTAGGAGTTTCCCTGCGGGATAGAATATGAAAGCAGGAGATCACCTTATATTCTGAGAATTTAGCTATGATAATTGCTGTAATTTGCTCAGTTCTCAAAATATAGGGTTAACTATCACAATCACTTCAAAAATTTACTTGTTAAATGTAAATGTTTGATATTAAAATAGGACTTATTGACTAGCTTTCGTTTAGCAACCATGATATACTTCTTTCTTGTATGAAGCTTTCGTAAAAATTTCAGATAGGCTTATCGTTAGACTCATATCGGTGTTACTTTAATGACACACCCTAATGAAATATTGAACTTATGAGTCAATAAGTTCAAAGTGGCCGCTAACCGAAAGCTCGTTAATAAATCCTATTTTAGTATCAAACATGTCCATTAAACGTAATCAATAAAGAAACTAATGTCTACTGACCTGCGCTTGGAAATGCACATGTAAGTCGGGAATGAGTTCCTGCACCAGGTTTTCAAGCTGGAACATACAGAGCCCGAGCTCCGCCATGCTTGGTTTGAACATGTCTCGCATGCGGTGGTGTTGCATGATCTTCAGAAGCACTGCGAAGGCTTCTTCCTCTGGCATCTGTCGGCAACGACTTGTTTTTTAGAATTCACATGTTTGAGAATCCTTAGTGTGCTGTGCTTAGTACTTAAGAATGCACCTAAAAGATCAGTGTCTTTAACCTTATGAGTCATTAAATGAAAAATAGTCGGATTTTAATATTGGACAAAACTTTTCATTTTTCGTGATAGTTTCTACAAGTTCCATCATAGTTTCTACAATGTCCAATATAATACAATACTTAAGTAGCTAGAAGCATAGTACAAGAGCCGGAAAAATCCTCACTTAACGTTTTAAAGCCCCATTTAATTTGAAACAGGCGTTTTATTATCTCCACCAGTAACAAGCATTTTGATATTTTTATATAACCCTGCAATACAGATATTTACCTGCATGAGCAACAATCCAACAATAAACCCGGACCCCTGGCAATAGCCGACTTCTCGATCGTGAAGCGAGTAGGCTTTCATGACGTTGAACAGCGACTCCTGGCCTAACCCGTCTTTCTCTTTGAAGAAGTCATGCTCGGGGTACGTGCGCGCTATGTCCCGGCGGATCACCTTCTCGCACGCTGATTTGGCCTGCAAAAATAGTACATTTTGATACAGATACGGAAAGAATGTCATTTCTTTACCAGTCCCGGTTGATGAACCGAAAACGCGGCTCGACAATAGGGACGAGTGGAAATGACAATTCCGCACAATTTTTTTAGTACAAGTGTATTAAAAAATCAGCAAAAATAATTTTTTCGCATGCTAAATGCACAGTCTAGTTTTTGAAAAAATGTATTAAAAAAATATAAATTTAGAAATCCAGAGTCCCGTGAACTACGATGTCTCCATCCATTCGAAATAATACAAAATCATTTGTAATTCGTGCATATTTCGATCATGTTGTGGTGTTATTCGGGCTCATATGGTAATAATCTATGCTCCTGGCGATATTTGGTTCGGAAAAACTTCGGAAAAACAAAACAAAAGTCGCGCGTCTTCCGGTGAATCCTCGCGCATAATCGAGAATTCTCCTAGCTACATTCGGCAACATCTGTAAAATCTGCGGGAAGTAGCGCGAACGGGGAGTTCAGTCACAGCAGTACGGTGTCAAGCGTTTACGAAACAATTCGCTGCATACTCTTAGCGTTGCAGCGAGTTCTCGCGACATGAGTCGAAATTGACGCTTCCATTCCATTAAGTTCCGCGGCGGTGTAATTAGACCCTAAACGGATGCCACTGCGCCAGGGAGGTCGTCCAAAAGATTTTCTTTACCTTAATATAAGAGGCGTCTAATTTCTCGTTTTCTTTACATTAATAAAAGACGCGTATAATTTCTTGTTTTCTTTAGCTTAATATAAGAGGCATATAATTTCTTGTTTTCTTTACCTTAATATACGAGTCGTATAATTTCTAGTTTTTCTTTACCCTAATATGAGAGCCGTATAATTTCTTGTTTTCTTCAACCTTAATATAAGAGGCGTATAGTTTCTTGTTTTCTTTCGCTTAATATGAGAGGCGTATAATTTCTTGTTTTCTTTACCTTAATATAAGAAGCGTATAATTTCTTGTCCGGCGAAGCGTCGACGCCCGCCAGTAGCTGCCAGACGATGCCCCTGAAGTGGTGAGGCACCCCTTGGCGGACGAGATCGCGCACGAACTGATTGCGACGTCGCCACTCCACCTCCCAATTGCTGACGAGCCTCCCCCAGAGACTCCACAGGTCTTCTTCACCGTTGCTGCCGAGCCTGCCTTCTTCATGGCTCGAGCTTGTGGCTGAGGACGTCAATATATTTATGTGAAGAACAAAAGAGACAATTGTATAAAGTATAATTTTCTTAAAATAAATAGGCCATGAAACAAACTGGTGAACAAGCAATGATATGTGGGTACGGATGTCGGCCACGCATCTCTGACTTCTCAAAACTGTAAATGTACGTTTTGATTGTGCGTGAAGAGACCAGCAGCTCTAGCTATATATCTGATCTCTGCATTTAAGACTGCTTTTGCATCGCTTTGGAACGAAATTATTGCTAAATTCAATAAAATAAAGTTTCTATCACAAAAGTTGCTAAATGGTAGCTAAGTAGCAATTTTCATAGGCAGTTAAGATTATTGTCGATGCATAGATTATATTTGCTTCGCTTCTCGAATAGTGGGATCTACGTGTGTCGTATGTGTGTCGATGTGACATTGGCTATTATGACATAGCTAATTATTCTTATTGGTTTCTTTCTGCACAAGCTTAGAATGAGCGATCGTCAGTGCACGGATCAACGCTGAGACATAATATGACTCATTTCTTCATTTTCTAAGATTGCTAACGCAATTCATTCGAATAATGCATGAGAATATCATCCGATTGTAAAACTTCTTCCGCGCAGACAATTGTGAGCATACAATTTTTGGATTTCTTTCAAAAGCGTTGTATTAGCCATTGCCATATGGCTAGCTGCTGCGCGATTGAGCTAAGATTTAAATCTCTAGGAGAGTCCTAAACACAGGCAAAAAATCACCTAATCGGCTACATCCCAGTAAAGAAAGAAGAGATGTTTGTTGACGTTTTTGATGTGCGCAATGTAGGCTTAGGGCTCATCTAGCGATTTAAATTTTTGTGGCTAAGCACAATGTTTTCCAAGAATTGCAAATCCCGCCGAGTCGCGGTTAGCTGGCGTGGTGGGCTGAAGCCAAACTTTTCTCAATCGGGGAGGTTTCCTCAGCAGTGACAAGTAAAAGAGAGGGTACGACGTAGAAAAACTTGTTACGCAGTCTCATAAGTGCATTTGAGATGCACCATAGACAGTGAACAGCGCCGAATTTTGGTCACCCTCTAGGTGCATCTCCTAGGTGGAGATATCAGATAGGTATTTGGAGTATGTATAATTATCCATAATTATAAACAGTATAATACAAGTAAAATATAACTCTTTAATTTCGCACTTAGCATAAGTGTTCTTTCGCTCAGCAGTCAAAACTTGTTACATTATTATTATTGCAAACGGAAATTAATATACACAACAATACAAAAGTAATCATGTTTGTTATGGCTGTAATGCTTTCGCTCGTGATATTATGAAGGAAGTTTCAATTTTAGTTCCTATTTTGAAGAGTAGTGTTACTATTTTTATGAAGAACCAAACAAACACCTCTACTTTTGATATTATACCCTTTTCGAGTTAAATCTCATGATAAATCAGTTAAAAATATAATATGTGTAGAGTAAATAATTTCTTATAAAATAGTCAGCAGCCTCCTCAGTTTTAAATGTGATCTTTTCTTAAAACTAACTTGAAATTTGATTTAAACCAGTTTTGGTTATTTGAATATTTAACTAAAATGTCTACAACTTAATTTGATTAGTATCCAATTTTTGAGAAAAGACCATCATTAACACTTGATATTTTAATTAAATTTAAACATTGTCCAGCATATAAAGATCACCAGATGCAGCGGGTGATGTACAATGTACCTACATCAGTACAGTAGCGCTTGCCATGGGTCTAATTGTGTAATAAAAACGTATTCATCGTTATCGAAATCGTTAGCGAATGCTGCCCCGCGATTGGCTGACGCAAATCAGGAACCCAATTAACAGGCAGAATTAGTAAACGATTACGATAACGCTGAATACGTTTTTCTTAGACAACAAAACAACCTCTGACCTCACATCCAGGCGATAGGAATATAAAATTGCGAAGAGAATGCAATGGATAGATACCGATGGAGGAATCTTTTGGAGCAGATCCGGACTCACATAGGGCTATAGCGTAGTTGATGTCGGTACGCAAGCAATAGGGGGTTATAAATACAAATACACTTATGCAGCAGCAAGGCAGCAGCGCACACTTTACGAGTATATTCATTGTATTCGAATGCAGACAAGTTTCGGATTTCGAAGCCGGGTTCACGAACCATGAGTGCGTTTAATTTGGCCAGACTGCTTAATACATGCAATAAAATATACCTAAATTATTAATATACTTATTACAATTACATACACTTAGAGTAAGAAGCATAACTTACTATCAATTTTACTTGTAAAAGACAAATTGTGAATTATATATTACGCGTATTTAGCAGTAATATTGTATCTATCGATAGTGAAATGTTAATTTTAAAACTATATTCTAAAAGAGATACCATATAACTATTTTCAAAAAAGGAAATTACCTACATAATACATTTTCCACAAAACTTGTTAAGAAGAATTCCAAAACACTGGGAGTGGATTCACTTTTTTCACTCATCGCAAAATATCTGGGAGGTCAAACGCGCAATACCACAACATACTAAATCTTCTCTGTCACGATACACGAGATAATAAAGATAACGCCACATTGCGTAACAAAAGAGGCACAACTCAAAAAGACACGTATTTTGAACTTATATCTATAGCGAGACAACTTAGATTCACTTTCTGGCTACTGCCTACAGGGAGATTTAATAAGACTCGTAAGTAGCAAAATTAATTTCAACATAACATTATCTTTAAAAATAAAAAAAAAGTCCTGAAGCATTCAAATACTGACTTATCATCACCTAGTTAAGCAGAAATTTTGCATTAAGATTCCTTTTTTAATAAACACAAGGGATTAATAGGATTTTGGATATTCCTATGGGATAACACAGGCTCGTCATGTAAAAAAAAACAATTACAGTAATATACAAATTTAAAAATTTAAATATTATATAGCAATAATCAATTCACTTGTTTTACGACAATGATTCATTAAATAAATACACACTTTTTGAGTTATACCACTTTCGTATTTACCGTCAAAGCTTAATGTTTCACAAGGAAAATCTGAAATTGCGTATTAAAGTAAATATAAGGTATTGAGTAAATCCACGAAACGCCGCGTGCACACATGTTGCAAGATTCACACGAAATAGTGTGTTTAATTGGCAGAGCCGCATTACTTTAACTATAAATGGTTCAAATCAAATAAACGAAATAAGAAGTAAGTCACAAACGTATAATAGAAACTGTGTGTTACATAGTTTACACTATTCCATTTTGCAAAACGGTCAAAAAGAGTAAACTGTGTCTGAAATTAAAACATTAACACATTTTTTATGTCTGTCTGTTTGTACGGACTAAAATTAGCAAGAACGGACTTACATCAAAATGTTTGCATAGTAATTAATGCATATTTCCCACTTTAGGAAATTAATAGCCATATCGCGTTCTCATAAAAGAGTCAATTCTCGCATTAATTTCCTAAACTGAACACCTTTATTAAATGAATTTATATTATAAACCATTTTGCAGACAGAACCATATGATAAAGCAGAGAAGTGGTTGTTACAGAATAAGACATTCGGCAACAACCACTTCTCTGCTTTGTGATTACAACTGCGAAAAGTTAAGTATTAAGCGAGCAGAAGTGCGTATCCAATTTAAGGTTTTTTGCGTTTCCTCCAGCGCTGAAATTTTATAGTCTATAACTAATAACTAATATCTGCACAGACTATATTTACACTAACAATATTTGGCAATAAATGATATAATAATAATAATAATAATTTCCTCCATATTTATGCAATAATACCCATAGTTTTGCTCACCTGAATTAAACGATATCTGTGACGTGTCGGAGCTCCTGCGGCTGTGCACTTTGTTCAGCGAGGGGCTCTTAGCGTCCGCCTCGATCCTTCTGTTCTCTTCCTCCAGCTTGGCGAGCAGCGCCAGCTCAGGCAACGAGACGGAGACGTCTGGGGTGGTGGCCGCGCAGTCTGTCGATGCACACAGTCACGTTACATATCTCACTTGGATATCACGATCATAGAAACCTAGTAGTAACAGTAAAGCTAAATTTACACTACGAAATTATTGGCATAAAATTACTTTCACGACATTAGTTTCATCAACAATTTCAAGTATAAATTTCAGGTTTTTTTTGTAGTTAACGCGAGCAAACGAGCGGGCGGGTCACCTGATGGTAAGCGATCACCGCAGCCCATGGGCATCTGCAGCACCAGAGGAACTGCAAATGCGTTGCCGGCTCTTAAGAAATTTGTCTATCTTCCCCTTAAATAACCCGATGTTATAGTTTTGAGGGAACAGGTGGAGGGAGGGGTTTTGTTGCTGGTAGCTTGTTCCATAGTTTTACAATTCATGCATTAATTTCATAACACTGATTTACACTTGTGCCGGGCGCATTTATTTGGTAAAACTAATGTCATGCCACTAGTTTCGGGATTTAAATTCTGCTTACTTTGTACACGCACGTCAATAGATGAATAAGACCACGGATAAAGTAACGAAGACCTATGCCTCTAACTATAAAAGAGGCAATGACTGAAGAAGTGATATGCACAGTAATATTATTGCAGAAAACTTCTATGTACAGTTTACAGTTTTACACCTTTTTGAGATTGAGGCAAAATTGACAAAAAACTTGTTTAAAATTTTTCAAAAACCACCACACCTTTTTATTATTACTGGTATCAAAATAAACAAATTAGTAAATAGCTACCCTTATGTTAAATTAGTAAATGCTACCATTACTAATGATAATGAAAATCACATCAAAATAATTTGCGTACTAGAACAACAAAACACTGGCTGACTTTGAATTTATACTGTGTCGTGACTTCCTTCATTCTATGTATAATCGTTATCAGACATTAACAATAAAGTATCGTTATTGTACTGAATAGCATAAAGTTAGTCAAGAACTAAGTACGAGATTTTTAATGAATATGTTACTGTAAAAGCTAAGTAGGTGTAAAATAAGATTGACCAGTAACCCCAAGTAAAACTCCAGTAGTTCTCCGAGTTCATTTCGAATTTTTACCACTACGAATTTCGAGTTTTTACCACTACTTGATAAATGTTAGGAATTACCTCAAAAACATGCTAAATGTGGAAAAAATGTATTCGTTTTTCAATTTGGGACTTAAAAAGTATTAAGGAGTTTCGGGATTTCGGCCCAATTAGCCTGCAATATTGAAATTTAATCTAGTTTTTCGCAAATAGTATGCAAAGATCACAAAGATTATTTTTTTAAGTTTCCCAGATTTGGAAAAGTTATACTTGCAAAACACATTGGCAGCCTATGATACATAAGCCTATTGATGTATATATATAAATCTCGTGTCACAATGTTTGTCCTCAATGGACTCCTAAACTACTGAACCGATTTAGTTCAAACTTCGTGAATATCTGTCATTTGGTCCAACTTAAAATATAGATAGAATAGTTTTTATCACACGTGGACGAAGTCGCGGGAATCAGCTAGTTGATGTATATAGTATATTTAGTCCAGTATTTGCGAAAAACTAAATAAATTCTGAATTTTCGCACCCGGATGGTGGATGTTAGGCTTAACGGTACGCGTTAACTTTAACGTATATAGGCTAGACTACAGTAACGGTAATCAAAAAGTACATGTTTATTTCGTTTCTTCTATCTGAAGGGAATTTTCCTGCTCTCAAACATCTGTTAAATAATAATTTTAGCCTATTCGTGGGTCTGAAGGCTTCCAAGCAAAACCTGATTCTTATAGCTCAGCGTACTCTACATTTGTTTTTTCTTACACACCAGTCAATTTTTACCTTTTACATTCTCACCAGCATAATATTATGGTAAACCTACATGTATAAAGCCCAACAATAGCACATTTTAAAAATAATCTATAAATATGTACAAATGTCGGTATGTCCTAAGATTAACCAATAGTAGAGCTATTACAGTAACATAATATTATCCTTGACGCGATTTAAGCATTAGGTATTCTTCACCAATTAGTTGTATTAAATAGTAAAACATTACAAAACTGATTATACGATAAATACGATATTACAGATTAATATTATACTAACTACTAGCTTTTTCTTAACCTAATAACTTCATATTTTCGACTAAGTATAATGGTCTGTTGCACCGATTTCTTAAAAATCAAAACATAAAGAGCCCTACAGGACTCGCAGATCCGTAAATTTTCTTTTTAATTTTTATGGGCGTTAACTGAAATATACAGAAGTACAACTGAAATAAAATTATTTCAATACTTAATCTACTTTACCAGTAACCAAAATCACTGTTAATATTCTAAAAATACATTTCTCCATATCAATATTAGTAGGTGGGTGAACTTTTAAGCGATGGTTAGGAAAGAAGCGGGGTTAAAATGCGATGCAGGTATTTAAGATTGTACAGTGCATGGTTGGAAGTGGATGAGAATTTCTGTCTTCCTTCTTTCTCGAACATGTATAGGTATATAGGTAGAAGAGAGAGAGAGAAAATATGAAAGCGACTTCTATGATAAAGCTAAAATATGTTTAACTACTAGGCATTTAAAAGCTACTTTTACAAAAATAAACGAAAACTACTTCTAATAATTGCTAACAAATTTCCTTAATTTAATGTAGGTTATGAACTTTTTTAATTATGTACCATAATTACAGATTTACTTAGTCTCAAATTCTCCTATTAAATTTTATGATGGAGTTTAACTTTGGTTATTTAGAATTTTATTTTCCTCTGTTATAAAATTTATAACTATTACGTCCTTCTCCCTGAAATATTACTTTTATAAATAACTAAAAAATACGTGCATGTACTAAAAGTGCTTCTAAAAATAAACACTTTAGTACAAGTTATTTAATTTTTAATCACATATATCTATCGATTTAAAAATATGTACGTATGTATGGCAGTTTTCTGTAACGAGCTTTTAATTATTATTATTATTACAATAAAAGCCTGCTGTTCTCTCTCTATTAGTCGTAGACTTCAATTCTATTTTCCCACATATACAAGTTCGGACAACCAGTCAGGCAGACCGAAATCCTCACAAAAGTTAGTATGTTAGTTATCAAACAAACCGTCAAGGGACGCGTCAGGCGACTCTGTGTTACCAGTGGCAGAACTGCTGGCGGAAACGGCTTCCTGGGCTTCCACTTCCACCTTCATGTTGAACCTTCGGCCATTAAGCGCTGGAACTCGGCTTTATGCCGGCTCACGTTGCAAGCACCGCTCTGCGCCAACCCAACTTTGTCAGACCCATAGTTTTTTTACTTTCAAAGAGCCAAGAAATCTTTACATGTCAAAAGATTCCCCCTTAAACACGATAGGAGTTTTTATTAGGAATGAAATTAGATTAAAAGATAATAGTAAAACTGGAAAAGGTACCAGTTACTTTTTTTAGGGTAACTGACAGTATGATCTGCATCATGCTTGCCACTAAGTCATACCTTTTGCGGGTTAAAATGCTTAGGTATTTTATAGATTAATTTAAGGCATAGGAAAAAGAAAAGAAAAGTTCGAACGTCTATAGAATAATGTGGCTTAACCAGACCTATCGAATACATAAAGTGAACCTTTATTTCACAAAATTTTTACTCAATGACTGGAAACGGTTCAAGAAAATATTTTCCCGTTGAGAAACTTATCTAAAAACCTATTGGAACATTTTGAAATTTTCTGCCTGGCAAGATCCTGACCCCGACGGATATATTCCCAATTCCGTCAATATTCCGTTAATATGTAATAATATTTCTTTCTTCTTGTATATTTATTCTGAAGAGTTTGGTAAATGCTTTATTTGCGATAAATTTTTCATACTTAAAATTCATCACCGTTATACGTGAATATTTGAGATATACAATTTTTTATCTCATTATATTGGATACAAAGTTAACAATATTTTACCCGTGCTACATGTATAAACTGTTCGCATCGTGACTTTAAACGAATATAATTTCTTAATGAATTTTTGCTTTTAAAATATCCAAACCAATGTCCAATACCCAAAATGAAAAATTCGAAACGTGCACCCATGCATTCGGATTTCGCATAACACATATGAATGACAAATGGTATGATAAGGGTCCAGAAGAACAATCACCGCTGGTAAATGAGGGTAGATATAAAATATGAAATCGACATTGAAATCGGCATGATATTAACAAAAAAAAGGTTGCGGACAAAAACAGACTAAATGTAGGTGTGTATAGTTCCTGTTTATATCTGTTTGGTTTGGAAAATAGTATACAATATAATTTGATAAAACATTCCTATGAAAAATAAAAGTTTACGATATCAATAAGTACTTACAGAGATGCTCAAGTGGATACGAATTAAATCGTCGCCGACGAAGTATAAGGCTTTCTCTGGGGAAATTAGACTTTAAAATGCTAGACATCAAATTTTGCACAAAATCCCATAGCGGGTTGAACGCCAGATCATGCACAGCTGAGAAGTGATTAGCGCAACTCGTAATAATTTAAACGCGAGGCAAAATTGTCGAGGGATTTGCTGGTTTACGTGTAGATTTTATTCCGCGGTTTGTTTGAGCCGAACCGTGTAGGTGAAAGTTGCGATACGCGCGGCAGCCGGCCGACCACTAACCATGAAGGCCGTCCGTCAAACCAACTCAAACTCGCATCACATCGCCGTAAACGCGCGCACCTTCCCAAATGTACGAAATATATAAATAATATTACAAAGCTGAAGAGTTTGTTTGTTTGAACGCGCTAATCTCAGGAACTAATGGTCCCAATTGAATTGTTTTATTATTAAGCTATTGCATAGCTTCTATCGCGGGCTTTGACGGTGCAGACCTAATCCAGAAATTCCGTAACGAAAATAACCTGGCACTCCTAAAGTAGAGCTTTTGGTACTAGGCTAGCATGAAAGCAGGGAGCGCAACTCCACAACTTTTTAGTTTTTGGTTTGCCATCTATCAAAAAACAGCAGAACTTTTTAATTACTTTTTGAAATATCACGCACTTTCATTTCATGGTACTAAAAGTTCTACTTTTCTATTGATGGCAAAACTAAAAATAACTTTAAATTCTATGCAATAGCTTTACCGCGGCAGTCTCCGAGTGCCACACGCCTTTTTTTTTGTCGAGAAAGGCTATACAAGGTTATATAAAAATTACCAAATCGCTCGCGGCCTGTATTTGTTTACATTAAAACTCACAACTTTTGTTCTACGATTTTTTTTACTAGATATTTTGAGAAATATTAACAGGGATAGGTACTCTACTAGTTTCTACTCTGTAATGTAACATCGGCAAGTGGCAACACCACGCAGGCGTGCGCGAAACCGCTACAGTGTAATGCCACTTTACAGAAATATTTTTTTTATATATGAAATAAATTAATATAGAATTTTGCAAAGTCGTAGAACAAAGGTTGTTAGTGTTAATATAAACAACTACAGGCCGAGAGCGATTTGGTATTTTTTATTAAACCCTGTATACGAGTTCATCACGTTATATGACCAATAGGAGCGGAATATCAATGGAAAATGTTACAAAAACGGAAAAAAATCTTTCGTACCTTTTGGAGAGCTTCCGTTGCGTGTGCTGCGTATACGGTTAAAGTTATGCAAAACGTTCTCCATTAAAAGTTCAAACAAATCCGCGACACCAAATGACTGTCGTTCATTATAGGAAACGTAAATACCGAAAATCACACAGGCGTTGTCGCGGTTATAAGCTGTGCTATGTAAACCGCGTCGTAATAATGATGAGAAAATTCTGTACCGACTTTAAGGGAGTGCATTTCAATGATTTCGTAGTAGATAATCAAGTGGCTATTAATTCTGAATACCTTAACCGTTGAAGTCACCTGATTTATTTTTCATCGCGATTTAAATTCGAACAATGGCGTAACGAACACATAACAATAATGTAGTAATATTAAAGCTAAGTGTGAGTTATCATACCTGCGTACTGATGGTTTACTATTGTTAGCTTTTTTTCTGTAGGTATAGTGAAAAATAATCCATAGTGACACGAAGAATTAGGATAGTACGAGTATGATACAGCCTAAGGTCTTGCCTAAAAGATGCTTATTTGGTTTGAAGGCAAATGAAAAAAAACTGTGGCACCCTTGATGTACTCTAGTTAAGTCTACGTGGCTGTTACGTTACTGTTACGTTGTTAGATATTTTTTTTACACTATACAAGTTAGTACTTGACTGCGATCTCACCTGATGGTAAGTGATGATGCAGCCGAAGATGTTAACGTACTAACTTGGAAGGGGTAAGTAAAGTCACCCCAACGGTTTCTACACAGCATCGCACCGGAACGTTAAATCGCTCGGTGGCACGTCTTTGCTGGTAGGGTGGTAACTAGCCACGGCCAAAGCCTCCCACCAGACCGGACCCGAGCCAATTTAGAAATTATAAAATTCCAAAGTGGCCCGTGGCGGGAATCGAACCCGCGACCTCCCACTCGAATCCGAGCGCGCGTCCCCTGCGCCAGGGAAGTCGTAAAATAGATATACGGGCTACGGCATTATTGCCGGCCTTCGATAAGTAGCTTCGTGGGTAAGGTAGGAACTAACCACCCTAGGTGGGTGTGACCAGACAGGGCGTAGCACTAAACTTTTATGTATTGGTAACGTTTTGTAGGTCATTGGTCTATTGAAATAGGTTCAAATTACAAATTAATTTTAGTTCACAATTTTTTATTGCATATTTTTAATATTATCACGATATTAGTTGGACAGATTAATTTGGTTTGCTATAATCCGCTACTTGAAAAGATTCTGTATAGTACCATATGCAGGAAAACTGCCCACATGAAACACCAGACACAATTTTCCAACACATTCTTCAAAGCACGTTTCGTCCCGACACCGAGACATCCTCACGAGATGTTGAGATAATGGAGATTTTGCAGAAACCTTTGGGAAAACTTTCTATTGATAAAATTTTATTTAATCGTGTTTCTGCTTAACAGCGATTTTAGATTAAAGACCCAAAATAAAAGACGTTTACATTTTAAAGTAATTGTTTGTTCTTTATATTCGTTTTTAAACTGCAGGTCACTAAATATTGCTTAAATATCCGCCTACGCAGTTAAGGGCGTAGCTGATAAAGAACTTCGCTGACAAATGAAGGGATATTTACATAAATCTAGTCACAGTTTTGTTTGGAACTGTGTGTTGAGATGTATAAGTCCACTTATCAGGCGAGTGGCATCCCTCATCGACAGGGCAAGCACTCGTGGCATACACAGCACTCGACGTTACGAACTCGACTCAATTAGTTACTATGTGGTTTGCGCAGTATATCGATTTTGTCAGGTCAATGGATTTTTTATTTTAACAAATATCGCAATTTTTGATACGGGTTATTGAGTAAAATCTTTTTTTCCAGTAGATACAATGTTCAAACAGTTAAAAAAAGTTACTTTCGAACTGTCATTGACCGCAATCTCGCAGCGGCTGGTATATAGGTAAGAGAAGTATTTACATATTTAATAAACATTATTAATGTAGTACGTTAATCAAATTGACCAGCCTGCTGATTCTGTATCGTTCACTTAGTTAGTTAGTAACCCAAACTGGGTTATTAACTAAGAAAACGGAGGCAAAAATCGTATTTTTGTATTCTTTTTGTACAAGATAGCAACTAGCATGGTATGATATGATCATGATATGATACCATACCGACCTAGGTTAATAATTTGTGCAAAAATAGGATTTTTGCCTTCGTTTTCTTAGTTAATAACCCAGTTAGGGTTACTAACTAACTAAGTGAACGATACAGAATAAGGCCCCTGACCCCGCAAACATTGTTTTGCCATTAGGGATATATATATAAAAAAATAGCTTACGACCCACTCTCAGACCTACAGAAAATACACAGATAACAATCGGTCGAGGCGTTTCCCTTTCGAAGGAGTTTGGTAACAAAAATTGGCACGAGAATTTTGTACATTAAAGATACTCGTATATGAAGTTTCAAATTATTGAAAGAATTTGTTGTGAAGTCAGTGATTACATTTTATTCGTCCGCATGCCCGGTATGGTATGAGTTCATCTCGTTGGTGTTGCGGTTTCTTTAATAATTATTTTGTTGTAAAGGTTTTCCCTAGCCGCGACAATATAGCTGGAGAAAAAACGTGGTCGATTTTTTACAGCTGCACTTTGTATAAAATATTCGCGAGCACGTCTAGTCTGAAGGACTTCGCCGAGATGAAAAAAATCGTAAAGAATTCGAAGTGGCCTAAATATTAATGATTTTCTTTGCTATTACATTACTACTTACATTTTTGACAATATGAATACGTAGATTTGTAAATGGTTATATTTTTAATCATCATATATTGCTTGATAAATAAAATGCAATTTTAAGACAAATTAGATAAGCATAGTTTTAGCATATTTTTAAAATTGTTATACACACTACACTATTATACATAGATTGAAATCGTGATTTATCTCAGAACGGGAAAACAACCACCGTAATTTTGGAGAAATAATCCTTAAAACTTTCAAATAAAACACGATTAGTGAAAAGTTTCTTAATAATAATAATAATTTATTGAAAAATATTCATACTTATTTTTCGTAAATTTTGTTATATTTATCTCAAGAAGAGCAAATTTTTTTGGATGAAGGGTATGAAGAGGTAGTTTGGTCTCATATTATTTATTAGACCGCGTGCGAAGTAGGGTAGATGCATTTGTTGGAAATATACTCGACATATACAAGTCGAGATACTCTTCGGTAAATACGAGTATGTACGAGTTCACTAGAGTGTCTAGCTCTAGCTAGAACCCATCGAAGAAACGATGGTCTTTGCATTTTATATCGACAATATTATGATGAAAAGAGTTGTTGATTCGACCGTGTTTTCCTAGTATTTTATAGGCCACGGAAATCAATATTGTTTCTTAGCAAATACTTTTTTTAGGTTCCTGTATTTTTCAAACTTGTCATTCCCCCATGTTTTTTAAATTTTAAAAACAATTTTATTTTCCTTGAATATTTTCGTTTAAGTTCATGAGAACACTTGATAAAATCTTAAGTTATTCTTCTTTACCCTGAAGAATACAATATGGGGATGACTTTTTACGACAATGTAGGAGTGGCACAGGATTTGAGTGGGAGGTCGTGGGTTCGATTCCGGGCCTCTTAACATTTTATCTATATCTATACTAATATTATAAAGAGGTAGTCTATACTAATATTATAAAGAGGTAGCGTAACGATGTTTGTGAGTTTGTGAGTTTGTGACGTTGTAAGGGGTAATCTCTGGATCTACTGAACCAATTTTCAAAATTCTTTCACCAATAGAAAGCTACGTTATTGTGGAGTGTCATGGGCTATAATAAATTTCAAAATTAATCACGCATCTTTATTTAACCTTGAATAATGTAATCCAAGTCGTAAAAAAAATTGCTTTCATCGCGTACGCTGCGGAAACTAATGAGGATAGAACAAAACAATGTTCTACAATATTAAAGAACGTATCAAAATCAGTAAAAAAGTCCACGATAGCATATGACTATCTCCTACAGGTAACTCATAATAACGGCTTTTAGTGTTAAAATTGTGGTTAAAAAATAAATAGCTTTTGTGAAGCTTATTTAGCCCATATGGTTTTAATTTATATCTTTGTAAATATGTTTTTTACAACGGAAATTTAATGAAGAATAATTGTGCCAGTAATTCTATATAGTTTAAACAAATATCTTCAAAGATATTAGCAAAATAAAAACCTGGCGCACCGCTCCGCCGCGGGCCGTTGCGTGGCGATAGTTAGGTAAATATAGGCAGTACCTATTGCGACGCGTTCAGGCGCTGTGGGGGAAGGGACTGTGGGTACTACAGGGGACAAACGAGCCGGGACAAAAATATCTCTAACGCGGAACGGAGTCCGCGGGCACTGCTAGTTATTGCTAAATTGGTTCCGGTCTAATCTGGTGCGAAGCTTCGGCCTTGGCTTGTTACCAGTCACCCTAACAGCAAAGATGCACCGTCAAGCGAGGCTGTGTGGAAACTGTTAAGGGTAAGTTTAATTACCGGTAACGGTTTCTGTATATTATTAATATACAGAAACCGTTAATATACAGAAACCGCAATACCTAGGCTAATAGAATTTTGGTTTTAACACGAATACTGAGTATTACGATATCGGTGGTACGCAACTTTTAATATCGGAGTCCGACTGAGACTTGATCGTCTTCTTGTACTTATAAAAGACTCATTAATACACTCAAGGCAAGGGGCTATTTTAGACATATCTTGATATTCCTGAGTGATCTGGCATTTATGAAACGAGATTGTCTGGATCACAGATAACTCTTTGTGTTATCTGTGGTCTGGACTTTATATTATAAGTAGATATTTTTATTTAACTAATGAGGCCTATGTTTGCCATTTCTCCCGCTAGTGGCGCTGGTATCTGTGTAGACCTGTCAAAGTGTTGTTTTCTCTTTAATTCCAGTAGAATTGTAAATGGGCAGTTGCAGACTTAAAATTGGAGCTTAAGAAACAAAAAGCCAGAATTACTGGCAGGAAAGAAGCTCTAATTGAAAGGTAATAAGGCTTTTAATGTCTTGCGTCCTAACCTATAAGTTTGCTGTCATCTTTAATTATTGCAGTTCTTTGACTCTTACTTATTTTCTATTCTGTAAATTGGTTTAATATAATCTGATGGTAAGAAATGTTTTTTGCATACCTAAGCGTGAAAACGTTGTCGGCTTAAATTAACTTTTTGAATGTCTACAAGCCACTTTTTTTGCAGATTTTTATCCATCAGAAATCGATGGCCAGATATTCTCAATGCACAATATGGTACCTACCACATAACAAGAATTCATATTATTTATATTTTATTTATTAATTTTGGTAAATAGTTGAAATGAGAACATAAACAGTATAATCTCAACCACAACACACATTTGACAGGTCTACACGCAAAGTGGCGCTGCCCAAGCGGATTACAAAAGAACTACTCAGATTAGACCTCATTGATTATGCTCTTTGTTTTGTAGGTGCAACTTTTTGTACCAACTCTATAGTGAATTATAGTAGCTAGCAAACTACCGATGTTAGCCTCAAATTATTATAATGCTTACAAGGTTCTATAAGTATTGTAATATGTATGCAATATGCATGAATGCTGACTACAATGAACAAGAACTTAACTAACCAACCCAATGATGATATCTTCATAATCAGAATCTTGGTAAAAAGAATATGAATATACTATCGAGCTTTTAAACTTTATGTCAAGTCACAAATGGATAAAGAATATCTATGACTAAGTATTTATTTTATACGCTGCTGAATAGTTATAATATCCCCTAGAATTATGACAAGCTTTTCTTCAAGTACATAATTCTATATTCTCAATTTGATATCTATAGTTCTGTAGCCTCGTTCGTAGAAAATTATTAAAATCTGTGTATGTTAGTAGAGAAAACAAAATATAAATTCGATTAAAATCCGAATTTTTTAAACGGCTTATGATTATTTTAAGTGTGTTCTTTCAACAAAAGCTTCAAACGAGTTAACTCCTGTTACGTACATAATATGTATAACTTTGAAAATAAAAGCACAACAAACAAAATTTTGAAAATTTTAAACCAAAACAAAAACAAGAAATCAATGCATCTTTATTCGTACCTACTCGTATTAATTAGTAGTAAAAATTCATTTGTATGAAGAAATGAAAGGAGACGGTCCATTTTGGGCTAACTCTTGTACACAATACCGTGAAAAGTGAAAAATACATACAGTTTATTAAATATAATATAAATTAGAAATTCACAATAAATAACTTGTAAAATCAAATATATTTTCATGCTTTTCGGTACTGCTTGCAACACTTACAAGATGGCGTACTTCAAGCCATAGAGAAGGTTATAGACGCGGTTCTATTTGAAATCACATACCACAAACCTTTTCAAATGTCATTTTTGAGAAGTGATCTGTGATTAGTGATTACAAATTCATTACGAGCTTGGTCGTGGTGTTTTGAACTCATTTCTTGTGGATTTTCTCTGGCGATAATAAATAATACAACGAACAGTAATAAATAATTTCTTCAAAAGATCAAATGACTTTGACAGCTAACGTCAATAAACATGAATCCGTCCGCCATTATTACGCCGCCAATATAGCATTTGTGTTGCGTCACGTGACCAGAATAAATAATATTTACACTAAAATTAGGATTATTTCGTGGATTTTGTCAGTCAAAAATGCTTCAATATTTCAATTAATGTAATTTAATTTTATGTACAAGCCCTAGCCCAGGCTCCATACAATTCTGGACCGTCTCCTTTGATAAATTTTCATTTTCACACTTTAACTTACAATATTGTTGAAAAAGATGCATGTACTGCACCGATAAGTAACCTCAGGATATGGGCATACGAATTGATTACATAAACCTTTTTCGTACAAGCAACCAGTAGCGCTACTGTCTACATTCTATAGGTCACTGCTCAGCAAACTACAGCGTGGCCTTACTGTTGGTGACAAAAAAAATTGGCACCGATAAACTGGCGGAATTTTTTTGCGCCTTCCACTCTGGCCAGAGTATATGACTATTATATATGTCTAGATGAAATCGTCAAAATATGAGATTACACTATAATAATGAGGTGTCGATATATGACATAGTAATTAGGTTTATGGGTTTATTGACCGCTTGTTACAGAGTAAATAAAAATGCATTGTATTCCGCATGGTACAGATACCATTCAAAAGCGAGCAAATAATTCACAATAATGATAGCTCAAAGCATTACTTACCTTTAATTAGAGTAAAAGTGGCGCACGTTACGGTCGACTCCAACATTAACTGAAAAACAAAAAAACTTTATATATACAGTAAGAACAGTAATTTTCACGGCTGATGAATATATCTTCCTGCAAACTGGCGGATTTTTGTTTTCACAAAGTTATCCATGTTAATATGTTATGATCAAGCCTCGAAGGATGACTCAAAGTATTATTATGTCATTGCAAATACGTAATAACTTCGTTTAAGTGGGTTTGAGAAATATTTAAAAATATGTATATATAACTATTAATTACCAATTAAAAACGGTGAAATTAAGATCACACATATAAGGCCCACTTGCGCCAAGCAGCGGGTTAAATTTTTTAGAACTAGAGATTTAAAAGTCTTGCCGCATAGTACTTACTACTTTTTCTACCTAAGCTGTACCGTACCTACCTACACTCAGATCATAATGTATTTTTATGATCAGAGCCTGTATAAGTAGGTAACCGCGAAAGCGAGAGTTTTTAAAAGTGAGTTTTTGTGTACTGTGCACCTAATTTGAATATTAATTATGTTCGTTGAAGATCGCAAACACGGTCTACCTTCAGTCTACAGTGTAGAGTGTAGACTCTATACCCTTTAATAATTAAAGGCCTATTCACTAAGATAAGGTAAGCTATGGTAACTAATGTCTTACATAATTTGAAGCCGAAATACCTATTTATACGGTGCTAGTGCTAGCGCCTAGCAATCGAATTCTCTGTTTATTTTGAAGCATTACTGCATAGATTTATAAACGTCGTCGCTAGCGGACCTCTATGGATTACTGTAAGCATTTTTTTTACGTAACCGTCTATAGTAAATCAGATAAAAAAAATGGGATAAAACTATCACAGGAGCTGAAAGGATTACTATACTGAGTGGCATCTTTTTTTAGACATTACACACATCACAATCTAGCCCAAAAGTAAGCGATAGCTTGTGTTATGGCTATTAGATAACTAATAATAATACATACATATTAATATACATAAATATGATATATATTGAAAAACACCCAGTGTTACCCACCCAGAAAAGTTTCATGCTCAGGCTCAACACACCAACATTTACTAAATGTATGTATGTATGTGTAGTGGGAATCGAATCAACGACCTTTGACGCAGACGGCAGGATCGCTACCGCTACGCCATTCCGTCATGAAAACATCTTTCGGTCATTTAACAATTCTGTGGTGATGCATGTGTTTATTGAATTTTTTCAATATTATTTAAGCCAAGAAGGTAAATATAATCACTCGTATGAATGTAAGAATATCCAAAGAGGATATGATTGTTGTTTGCTTTGTCCCTAACAATAACTATTGTACCCAAACAAATGAAGTTTTATTTTCCTTTCAATTTTTTCTATCCGATGTCTAGTAATTTTTTATTATTTTACGGAAATTGGACTTGGATTCTAACTAAAAACGTTGGAACAATTTGTGTTTCTAAGTTGCATATGTTTTAAATTAATTTCTTAAATAACTTAGACAAAACAAGAGCAGGAGGAGATACAGCAACCAGAACCAAACCGATTATTAGTAAGCCAAAGAGACAAATTGGGAAACTGTAATTTTTCTCTGGTTCTCTGGGCATGTTACGATTATCAGTAATAAAAAAATCAGTCAGTTTTTCTTTGTAAAAATACTCAGCAGATATATTTACGTAGAGGAACATGGATGTGCCTATTTATTTTTTCTAGACTACGTCCACATTAACTCCTATAATTATTACTTTTTTAATCAACATACAGATGCAAAGTTGTAAGCAAATTAAAATTTGCTCTTTTCAAAAAAAAAATCTATATGACAGGAAATGTGCATTGATATTTGAAAAGAAAGTAACTTTTGGTATTCAAGATTAAATTACGGATATGGAAAAGTGAAAACAAATTCTTAGTGCCAATGGTTCTTAAAAAACACTACTTTAATCTTCTAGAATATTTTGGTTTTCGTTAATCAGAAAATTTAATACCACTTTTGGTCAATCTTCTTTCTCTTGATTAGCTCTTAATTAGGTACATTATTTGTTTCCGAACCGAAACCTAGGCTGTTTGTGTAGGCGTATAATAAACATTACAAATGTATCTAAATAAAAGTCAACTATATCAAATCATCGCTCATTTAATTACCGGACACAATGATGCCGGTTATTCATACGTAAATTACATTAACTCCTACCCACTTTTGTAGGTAAGTACGCATATTTTCCTTTATGGTGATTGGCTGACAGTGACACGCGACGCTTTTTAATTGTTATGGTACTATGCGTGAGAAAATGTAATTAATTTGCATACTAATTTATCTGTACAAAGAGACAAAAGTATAACAATATGTAATATTAAAAAAATTAAGAGAATAATATTTGAAATATTTGAATTTGAGAGAAATATTTTAAAAAGAGACAAAATTATATGTATGATTTAAAAAAAAATAACGACAAAAGAGACGACCAAGAATTGCTCCGGAAAATGATTTTGTTTAAATCATAACATTTTTATCTGTAAAAATATTACAATTGCTTTTTTTGTTAATTTACCATTTGGTTCTATTTTATAAGACTACTAACTGATCGGGCAAACGTTGTTCTGCCATATAAATTATTTAAGCTATCGCATCTTTTTAGTCAAATCAAACTGCAAGTAAGTAAAGTAAAGTAGTTTAGGAGTCTACAAACAACGTGACGCGTAATTTATATATGTTAAGATGTATTCGTTTATTAAATCATCCCATTTATTTTCAAAAAAATAATAAATTTCAAATGAGGCAACCATCAAAGAACTGCATCAATGTGAAAACGTGATTTTCAAGTGCTGTGATTGCTCAACACCCACGTTTTGACATTGATACAGTTCTTTAATGATTGATATATTGTTAGCCGATCGCCCTGCTGGTCAGCGCAATGGTCAGCGGACACATTGAGAACAAAAACGACATAGACTGCCTATAGCGTTTTTGTGCGTAAAGTCGAGGGCACTCCACGTGGGCAGTGTTGTGACTCACAAACTAGTTTTCTTCACGGAATAGACAGGACACACTTGTTTGCCTTGTAGACGAAACGACTCTATAAGCGATACTTCACACCGTTTGATATATTACCAATAACATGGTTTATATTTAAAACATACTTCACTTTAGTCAATGATATATAATATATAAAAAGGAGTGATCTATGACTTTAGTTATAACATAAGGTAAAACCTACATGGATTTTTTAACTTAAGATAAAGATAAGAGTTAGTGTAGAATAATTTAATTTATTTCATAAAATATAGTAAATTACGATCCAGCGACCTTGTAAATATTAGAGCAATAGAAGAATAAATAAAACACACAAATTAACATCCAAGAGCGACATATGTTCTAGAAATGGCGCTATAAAATTAATAAGTACATACTGTTAAGTATTTAATTTTACTATATTTGAAATCACGTTTTTGAAAAGAAGAAAAAATAGGTTAACTTAAAAAATACCTAATTGCAAAATTACATCCAAATCGTTAAAGCCACCAAGACGGGGATGCATAGCGGGCATTGTCACATTAAAACCTTGTTCATTTTCAAAGCGAAAATAAAAAGTACTTCGCATTTTCACTGCTTTGTATTCAGTTCAGTATTTCATGTGAAGTTACATGTTCTAATATAAGGTAGTTTTAAAGATCTACATTTTTTCAGTTAGATTTGGAGTCAACTTCGGTTTTTTTTCTGTAGAGGTTTTAGGAATTATGTTTTTGGCAAGTATGATCGTAAGCATCCTATGATTTTTTTTCTGTAGAGGTTTTAGGAATTATGTTTTTGGCAAGTATGATCGTTAGCATCCTATGGTTTTTTTTCTGTAGAGGTTTTAGGAATTATGTTTTTGGCAAGTATGATCGTTAGCATCCTAGCAACAGTGCTCAAGTATACCATATATTAATAAATAAATATTTAATTCTCCAGTATTTGTTGACCCGAATAAATGTCCGAGGCTCTTGCAAACCAAGCTGAGGTAATACCGGCCGCTAAGAGAAATATTAAATACATTAAGTGGAAGTTTGTTATAAAATATACTACAATTATATACAAAGCAAGTATTACATACAAGGTACGTGACAAATATATTTCTTTTGAAAGAAATCATTAAATCCTTATCATTTCATAGCAGCGATAAGTCGATACCGATTCCGTTCAACTATAAACTACATGCACTAACTGAATATGCCTCAATTATAACAGTTACCGGCCGCTTCACATCTCGATCAGCTACAGAGACCGCAGTCATAACAGCGGGTACATCGACCTGAACACTGCATCCCTCTCGCACTTGGATGCGAAAACTATTTCCATCTTGTTCCGACCAATTAATTTTTCGTGTGGCATAGCTTTTTCTTTAATAGGTACGTATTTCCGCACGCCTGACTTTATTCTTTGGTATATAGTGATCACGCAATCTTACATACTACCAACGTGACGTCTTTATACGACAACGTCACTTGGCCGTTCCCAAAATTCGATCTATCCGTGGTTCGCCTTACTAGAGATAGAAATTAGACAAAGGTCGATAAAAGTTACGTCAAATTTCTATCTCTAGTAAGGCGAACCACGGATAGATCGAATATTGGGAACCGACAAAACGGCATATCGGGGTTCTTCAAGGGTACTTCAGCAGTATTTTCATATAATGGGGGTAGTTTATTTTATTTAGCTTCCAACAAACTTTTGGGTTGAGTTTGTATAGAACCCTATACTGCATGTTGTTGTGAACTCTCATAACTATTTTTAGGGTTCCATACTAAAATGGTAAAAATGGAACCCTTATGGTGAGACTTTCTCCGTCCGTCCATCCGTCTGTCTGTGACACGCGATTATTTCAGTAACTATTCAAGCTATCGACCTAAAATTTGGAATAAGTATAGAGGTAATAGATACCCTATGTCATCGCAATCGTAAAAATTTGAAAATTGTTTTTATTTTTATTTAAAAAGGGGGGAAAACCGGGGTATTGAAATTTTAAAATGAGATAACAATATTGAGTAGGATATCATTACTTGTATATTTTAAAACAGATTTTTATTTATTTTTATGATTGGTAGTTTTTGATTTATTGGGCAAATTGTCGAAAAAAATACCGGCCCCCCCCCTTATCTCCAAAGTTTATCAATCGAAAAATCTGAAATAATTACGATAAATAGGAATTAACGTATATTTTACGGGAAAAATAAAATCATCCCTCTAACTTGGATACTTTTTTGATAATTACAATAAACTGCCAAAAACAAAGTTAGGTTTGCGGTTCGCCAACAAAAGTACCTACGAGTACTTGTAAATTATACTCGTCAATTCAATGAAAAAAAGTGATTCCTTTAACGTTTTACTTATTTTATAGTATGGAACCCTCGGTGCGCGAGTCCGACTCACACTTGGCCGGTTTTTTCAATACAGTTTACATAGCGTAGTTTCAAAGGCTATATAGGCTATAGCTATGATTCGAAACTTAAATCTTTTGCACACGTACGAGTATCTTTTTAACGCGGTTGTGACTTTTGTTTACGAGCTCGATGATTTCTTATGCAGTTTAGTTTAATAAGTAAATTTGACTTCTAAATTTTTTTTTAAATTAATGTACTAACCGTTTGCGTTTTTTTTTGAATGTTTATATTATATTCAAATACTTTTTTAAACAAATTACCACTTTTAATTTCAAGATGTTCCAATAAATAAATTTTTACATCTACATAATTATTACGTCAAAAATCGAATGGAATTAATTTACAGCATAAATTAATAATAAAAATAAATATTATCAATGATATGCTTTCGACATTTTTTCTCACAAATGTATTTAACGATCAATGTATGTGCGCAAAAGACCAGCGTTCATCAAATATAAATATAGATATTTAAATCAATTAACAAAGATTTTGCATGTGATATTTTATCCATTTCATCATCGATATAAATCTTTGCATTTCATTATTAGTTTTTTGACATATTATGAGATAGATCATATATAATTTTGATGAGTTTTGCAACAAAATTATATGATGTAACAAACCTCATCAAAAGCAATGGTTTTTTTTAATAATTAATAGTTGTTACAATCAATTATTTATTTATTAATCACAACATAAGCTTTACCATGTTATATTAATTTGACCAATAAGCAATTGAAACAGATTGATTTGAATCGTTAATTATTGTGAATGTGAAAATCCGCAAATCCCTTATCACCGCTTATGTACCTGCTAGTTTAATGTGAAGTGATGGCATGAGACCTGGTGGCATGTTTCTTGTTCAATGCAATCAAGGAGGGTCACCATAAGGTGTATTATGGTATATCATATAACAACACATTACACATTTATTTTACTGTGGCTATACAAAGACATTGCCACCAGCATTCTAGGTACCATGCCTACAATGTTTTCAAATTAATTGTTGAATACAGTCAAATCTGGTAAAGTAAGAACTCAAGGGTTCGAGATCCCTTTTTCTCCTCTAGAGGTTTCTCACTAACCCGGGTATACGAGTTCCGAGGGCAAAATGACAGGACTAAGCAAATACTCTCATTAATTGAGTTTTTTGGCTTACCCAGTTCTCACTTACTCAACTGTAATTCACAATAGTACCTTTAAATATATTATTATTAATTCATTCAATATTTTTCAAAAAAATAAAATTTGACTTTTTGATGCCTTTTTACAATCTAGCAATAATCTAACAAACTGTTTAAATTCAGTTCACAGATGTATCTGTGAACTGAATTTATGAACATTTAGTTTAGTAGTGGGAATCGAACCCACGACCTCCGGCGCAGACGGCAGGTTTGCTACTGCTACACCATTTGGTTGTCAAAAGAAAAGCCTCAACACCAGTTATCTTCCAGTTATTACTTATGGATGTGAAACATGGGCACTTAATATTATACTTCACAGAGAAAAGCTTGAACGCTGCTAAAGAACCATGGAAAGAAGCATGACTGGTATAAAGAAAGCAAAGTAAAGTAGGTACTCGTAGCAGTATAATAAGAGAAAAGACAAAAGTAGCTGGCACTCTCATTCGAATAGACCTACTGAAATCAAGGTGGACCGGACACTAGATTCAAGACAGACGTAACAAAGGTAGTACATCCATACCTGACTGGTACTCTAGAGATGGAAAGAGGAGTAGAGGATATCAACAAGTGTGATAGGCAGATATTCTGAAACTCACGGCTGGACTTCATTGGAAGGTTGAGAGAGACAAAACTCAATGAAAAATGCTGGAGAAGGCCTGTGTATGAATCGTGTAATCTATGCTAATATTTTAAAAAGGAGTTTTTGAGTTTATGACGTTGTAAGGGGTAATCTTTTGATCTACTGAACCGATTTTCAAAATTCTTTCATCAATAGAGGGCTAAGCTATTGTGGAGTGTCAATTTTCAAAATTAATAACGCATCTTTACTTTTAAACTTGAATAATGTACTCCAAGACATAAAAAAAATTGCTTTCATCGCGTTCGCTGTGGAAACTATTGAGGATAGAACAAAACAATGTTCAAGACCATATCAATATACAATATTAAAGAACGTATCAAAATCTGTATAAAAGTCCACGATAGCATATGCCTATCTCCTACGGGTAACTCACAATAACTGCTTTTACTGTTAAAATTGAGGATTAAGAATAAATAATTTTTGTGAAGCTTATTTAGCCCATAATTGGTATTATTTTATTTTTTGTAAATATGTTTTTTAGAATGGAAATTTAATGTAGAATATTTGTGTTCGTTACTCTACACAGTTTAAACAAATATTTTCAAAGATATTAGCAAAATAAAAAGTGCGGTAGCGCGTCGCCCCGGCCGTTGTGTGGCAATCAAAGGTAAGTACTAAGTATAAACAGTAGACAGTATCTATCCGAATGCCTCACATCCAGGACTGTGGGCTGTGGGTATAAGACCCAGTTGCCACCAAAACGAAGCAGCGCAGAGCTGTTCTTGAGTAACTAATTAGATTTCGTCATTTTGACATCGGGACAAACGGGCCAGGACAAAAATAATTCTAACGCGGAACGGAGTCTGCAGGCACTGCTAGATGATAAAGGGCTTTATTATTATTTGAAAGAATATGGGCTATCGTTATTTTTATAGTACTGTGGAGGAAGAACGACATGAACTATTTCACTGGTGGCAGGACTCTTCTAGTGGCGTCCTTACGGGTAGGCAGCACGGCAGTGTCATTTTACTATTCTAGTATGAAGAAGTAATAAATTACTGTTTCAGTTTGAAGGGCACTGTATGCAGATATGATTACTGGGCATAATAAGGCTTGTCTCAGGACCATGAGCACAGTTCTGTACATCGTACAATCTAAAGACTACTTTTTGAACGTCTATATTATTAACTAGTAGGTTGGTAAATAATATTATTAAGTTGTTATGTACAAAACCCTATAATAAACGAGTGCTAAAAACAACAAAAAGAGGTAAGTTACTCAACTAGTAAACGAGATATTAACAGATGGTTTGTAAAGATTGGAAAAGTAATTTTATACTTATTCATCACAAGATAATCAATTTTTTTATTAATCTCGCATATAACCTGCAGGTATTTAGCCTAGCTCCTCTACGTACAATTAGAAATTTATTCCGAAGCATCGGAATTTCTACAAGCAAGGTAGGGAGGTACTGTTACTTTCGCAACTAACAATATTCGTGCAAGTTACATCTGGAGTATGCACAAAAAAATATAAGCGTACTCAATTAAAACTTACATTCCGTAGTTTCGGCACTTATTGCTCAGTTCTCGGAAAAAAACTACCAACTCTTATTTTAATAAAAATTAAAAATTGGAACCGCCCAGCTGGCAGATGACTGAACATAGCTGAACATACCATAGATAACTGTCAACTTCCTAACAACCAGCTGTCAAACAAAGCACAGATAATAAAAATATATTAATCTCCAAAAATAAAATTCTTGCGGTTACATACTGTGTCACTTTTTATCAAAATAATTCTATTTGCTATGTGTGTTCTTAATATTTAAGTATCTGATAAAAAGAAAATTTAAAAGAACTAAAAATAATAATTTAATAATTACAATAACGGTGTGTCACTTATTTGTGTAAAAAAGTGTAATTTTTTACTGTTTCCTCTCTTTAGTTTCGTCTCCGTTATTATAATTTAACATATGTCAATCTAGATAAAAACGTTATCCAAATTGAGGGTACTTATGTATGTAATTTTCCTATATTCTCTGGGAAGTGTTTCATTGTCTATTGAAGGCGTGGTATGAAATATTATTTTTGTTTTACACATCGAAGTTACAATAGATAGGTATCAAAATATTAGCGAATTGACTTTAAAAAAGTGTTGACGAATATTTACGAAATTCATACCATAAAGGAATCTGTGGGCAAGTCGTAGACAGGACAGTAGGCAAGTTTTCAACTAGTATTACGTGTCTATGGTCATCGTACCTTTTGTACCTTTTGTACCTATCGTACCTTTTGAACAATAACGATTCGTTGATTATAGGAACCGGGCATGAATGTTGACTGCATTAATAAGTACTTATTAATTCCATGGTTGACTGTTGTTCGCATGGTACCATGGTTGTTCGTGTTGAGGCGAAATATTTTTTTTGTCTTTTAGTGGAAAATATCATGGAAATAGCACGTAGTAATTATATACTCTTCGGGAAAAAGGTCATGTAAAAAATGTGTAAAAAGTACTTTGTGGTCATGCTCATGTTTTCAAAATACCTATTTGCTTTAAAATGACCATTCTATTGCCATTCTAAGAAATTAGTCCGTGTTATGTGCACAGATTTCAAAATCTGTGGTTATGTGTATTGAGCCCATATTGAGCCATTGTATTGAGCACAGACCAGGGAATCTTTTCTCTGTGGTATTGAGCATTGGTCAAGCATTGGTACATTCCTGGTCTGTGGGTATCACAGCATTCAACGATTCACAGCATGTATCACAGACCATGAATTGGTATTGAGTAGGTAATGAGTTTAGAATTGAGAACACAGAACACATATAGGTACTCTGATTGAGAATCACCCGGTGAGAATGACGGGAATGACGGAAAACCAAAAGTTTTGAAATTTGAACTTTGAGTTTGAAGCTTTGAAGAGCCCACTGCCCAGCAAAGATATTTTTAGCTCGAGAAATGGCCATTGGAACTTGAAACATTGAATATTAGGAGCGTTTTATTAAAATAGCAATACCGCGAGTAGACTTCAGTGAATTGTTCTGTGCTTCAGTGTAACTTCACATTACCTTCACCGAGGTTTATTGTGCCAACTCGAGCAACAGCTGGCAAGCCTCCCAGAGCTCGGTGTGAAGCCCGATATAGCCACCACCTCCGTTGTATAATGCTTATGTGCCCCGTTTAAGCCACCATAAGTGCCGTCAGAAAAAGAAGGAATACTTTGTTGTAGTATACACTTTTATAAAATGATCCAAAAGGCTTTTTTAGACTTACCTTTACATAGGTTGAAACAAAAATGTTGTCAGAATCATCGGTGAGCCGAGCTTTTAACAGGGTTGCAGAGAAGGAGTGAACGCTAAAGAGTCATAACCTCAAGCTATCACAAGGCTGAGGGCCCTAATACTCGTTCGCAGAAGTTTATTGTTACAAATAACTTAGAATACAAGAGCAAGACTTAAGGGTACCCCAACTCGAATAACAGATAGGTGAAGAAGAGTGACTTCTGAGTGGTTATTTCTTTTATGACCACCTAGAAATGGGAGACGTCGACTGAGCTTTTAAGAGGGTTGATACCATGTTTTAAGAAATATTCAAGGTAACCGATTTCAAAGCCCTTACCAAATCATCTTCTAATTCAGGGTTACTATAAGATACTAGGTCTGCTGAAAAAACACAATGTAATCTTTTAAAAAGTGCTAGTACTGAGTTTCTTGCCATTTCTCCTTGGTGATGAACTACTTTCCAAATGTGGTGGTTGAGTTTGACATTTCATAAGTTGCATCAATTACCTGTAAATGAAAAAATTAAAGGTTTTTGTACAATAAAACTAACAAAAATACATATAACAGCGTATAGTCTAATAAAAATATTGTCAGGGTTTTGATAGTGATAGATATTTCAATAAACATTAAAGAGAAGCAAGATGCTTAATCCAAAGTCCTAAGTAATTAGAAGTCAATACTGTTGGTGTCCATTGAGCCATACAAGGTGTGGGTTAATTTGTATAGTGTGCCTGCAGCTAACCTTTCAACTTGATCCTAGAAACACATTAACATGATAACAAGTCCCAAATTTTTTTAGTTTAGGGATGTCACTTATAAATTATAGTACAATATTGAAATCTCTATGTATTTTTTCATGCATACATTGTTCCCTACTTTAGGCTTTCGGCAAATTATTGTAAATAATCTACACATTGTAGATAAATAGATACGAGGTGCAAGGAAGAGATGGTTGACATATTATGAACAAGACACAAGGAAACATAAATGCAAACAAATTAAGAGTGCCTTACATGATAGTGATCACAGGAGCTCCTCAAGGCATAGGAACTGACACGAATCACGGCTCAGAAATCACAGGAGTCCCAGCCGCAGCTACGACAGACATTTGTGTATACATCAGCAGACAGTTAAAGATATCACTCGCACTACACTGATTATTACTCAAGTAGCAGGACAAGAGATCTACTACCCAATCTTCCCAGACTCAGTGTCTCCAAAACCTGTTAGATGATTTTAGGTGAGCATTCATTCATAATGAAAATATGTTAAATGTTTGCTAATATTCTTCAAAGCTTAATTATCTAAGGTCTACATCTGTCTGCCAAATTCAAATGTGACTTAGTTTTTCGCAAATGGTTTATATGTGTACATGTTTTAACAAAATTTTGCTCAAAAAACTAGTTTGCTTCATATCATCTCATCTATCATCATTTGGCCAAACCACTATAAATCTTCTTCTCAGTGCAGGGCGTGTTGGAACCCTCGTAAACTAAGTTTTAAGTTGACTTGGAGTTATTGCCATATGTGACAAATATAATTCTGACATTTTACTGACATTTTACAAGTGCCTGTATATTAGGTCTATGTGAAATAAATATATTTTGAGTTTAAATTGTTTTTAAATTTTGCAGACTAACTGGTGCAGAACATTAGAGAACAAAATTGAGCAGTGGTGACACAAGAAGAATAATTCTGATGATGGTATAAGCATTTGTTTTTTATTTTAAAAACTTCCGTTATACCAACCAATCCAACTTGATCACCAGCTTCTTCTTCTTCTTCTTTCTTCTCTGGGATGTATCCGCGATTAGGTAATTTTTCGCCCGCTGCGCGTGAAGTCGTCGATGCGGGTCCTCGCCGGATCACTCCAGCCGGCCGAGCTCACTCCAGAATCCGAAGAGGCCTCCCAGGTCGCACAGGATATCTTGGAGTGTTGCTGAGGATCCCAGGTAGATCTCGCGTTGGTCCGACACTCCAGTGCATCTTAGTAGCACGTGTGCCGGTGTTTCGTCCTCCTCCATGCAGGCTCTGCACAGAGGGCTGTCCGTGATTCCTAGGGTGGAGAAATGTTTATTTAGTGAGCAATGCCCTGTTATCATGCCTACGACTAGTCTTAGCTTGCCCTTACTAAGTCGTAGAAGTTTTTCTGTAAGGTTGATCACCAGCTTATTAAGGTATTTCGGCCCTCAAAATTTAAATTTTGCGGGCTAGTGGGGCCAAAATACCTAGGCCTGCCGCGACCGTAGCCTATGCAATTAGGTTGAAATATTGGCAAAACATTATTCAGAATAATTGTATGTACCTATTAAAAATCATAAAACTATGAATTTAAACCTTAAACCTCATCTTGTTGATTGATTCTTGAAGTCTTTTGAGGCAATTAATGTGAGCTTGTGAGTAACGAGAGAAAAAAATATTGTGAACAAACCTGCTATGTTTGATTATTTGGCCGTAATATTCTCAAAGAAGTATATCAATCTACAAAGTTTTTTTCTGTAACAAAAAGTCCACTAATATCCGACCCACAAAGCTGTATGCAAAGGAATGGTATGCAACTTTCTTTAAATTTTTTTTTTTAATTAATTAATTTAACATGTTTTAAATGTTCTTATTTCAGTCTACTAGAATGTGGTACTGAAGTTCACAAGCAGAGCAGCCTGCTGTATTAATCTCTTTAGACAAACCTGCTGGTGTAGAACAGACAAAAAATTTGGAGAAGATTCAAACCTGCTGGTGTAGAACAGACAAAAAATTTGGAGAAGATTCGTGAGAAGTTCTTCAAAACTCTTATTGAAAAAAATGCAAATGGAGAAATGCAATGCCAGCAAAGGATGAATTCCCTCCTCTGAAGCCTCCGAAAGCAGAAAGCTGTGAGTTCACAAAAGCTTTAAAGTAGTCTTTATAACTCCGAATTCAATGTCCTGTCCTATTTGTTGGAGATTGTGGGTTCGATTCCCATAATAAATGATTTGTGATAAGCATGAATGATTTCCAGTGTCTGGATGTTTTTCTAAAGGTACATTTTATTTATATAAATTTATTTAAATTTATTGCTCACACATATAGAGAAACACTATAATATGACTGAATACAATAAGTCCAAAGGCGGCTTGATTGCTAAATATTATGTATAATTATTATCACACACATGACACAACAATAATAATTATATTATACACATATCCATAACACAGGCTATATCGCTTACCTTGGGGCTAGCACGGTATGAGCAATGTCCTGAGATATTTATTAATTACTAACTGACCCAGCAAACCTTGTTTTTCCATATGAGAACCGAATGGCGTAGCAGTAGACAAACTCTTTAGTTATGTTTCTTATCCAAATATTTAAATCGCAAGATGCGCCCAAAGTTTATATTGCGCACATCGAAAATGTCTGCAAACATGCTGAGTGAGAGCTCTCAGCATGCTGTAGTTGTACTTGTGATAGAGAGAGACAGACGTGGTCAACTAATTATTTGTTTATGTTTTTTCACCGTAAACATACATCAAAATGCCTTGTGTGCATTTAGAAAGTGTAGTTACAATACAAGAAACACAAATAAAACTAAAGCATTTCATTTGTAAGTACATAATATATTTAATAAATTTGATTTTTTGACAATATTCTTGTAAAAAATGACGATTGTGTGACAGAGAAGGCAAGTGCAAATTTCGTTTAAGACTAAATGAGACGTCACTATACCACCATTTCTTATGTCGCTGTGTGTGTAAGATGACAACGTGTTGCACACAAGACAAAAATGTGGACGTTTTTGGAGGCTTAAGCTGGATTTACACGCTGCAAAAATTGTACGAGTTTAGTCACCCGTGTAAATCCGCCTTGAAGGCGATTATAGATATTTCAATTCACACTCTGTCAAACACCATACTAATCGAATAAAATAAAAGCGATTTTGATAGAATGGGGTGCATCGTTGTGGATCGAAATATCTATAAATCTGTGTCCTCATCACGTCTTTACATTTTCTATTTTCCTCGTACTTCTTATCCCATCACATATTTAGCTACAAGCCAGGAACAGTTTGTATGGGAAAATTAAATATTGAATGGAAGCAGGCGTTATTTTGCGGAAATCCATAATTAGCAGAACAGATTAATTTGTTTTGCTATAATCCGCTTCTTGAAAAGATTCTGTATGGTACAATATGCAGGAACACTACCCACATGAAACACCACACCACACACACCACACCACACTCAATTTTCCAACACTTTCTTCGAAGCACGTTTCGGTCCGACACCTGGACATCCTCAGGAGATGTTGACTTCACTATGTGAAATCGTAGAAATAAAATTAAGTGTCCGATTCTAAAATTTTCTAATTTTTAAAGGTCTTTATTATGAAAAATAATTATTTACAACATGTTAAGCAACATTAATTAATTACATTTGAAATTATAAATAATGATGAATTTTTGTGGCATAGAAATTCAAGTAGGTAACACGTATACATTTTAGAGGTGGTGCTATAAAATGATTTGTATTTTTTTATGAGCAACGCTGTATCAACCAACAGTAGTTTGTGTAGTGATTTTAGCGTCAATATCTTCTCAATTCCTACACTATGTAAATGACTTTGTGAAATAAATATATAACTCCTTTCCTCTATGTTTTCAGAATTGTTCCCGTAATCCCCGAAATCTGGTGATAGAGAAACGTGTGTTGGCGAAGAGCGTGCTGAAAGAGAGGAAGCAACACATTCGCAGGACGGCGTGACTCCGTGCAGACGTACAATGAATCCTTCGGAATGGAGAGTACAACAGCTCAGACAAAAGCGTTGAGGAGCCTTTAGTTTAAAAGGAATCCGCAAAGAAACGAAGGCGATGGCTCTGGATATTTAAAAATTAAAAAAAAATACATTGTGGTCGATTCTGTTGTGCAAAATCTCTAAACTAAACTAATTTAAAATAGTGCTATCCTTTTCAAACTGCTCCCTATGGAAAAAGATAGCACTATTTTAAATTAGTTTAGTTTAGAGATTTTGCACAACAGAATCGACCATATTTTAATATTTACAAAATATTATACACCGTCCAGCTGATCATAGTGCCCAAGACGCTATCTAGGTTGAAGTGAGCAAGTCACAAATCTAGAACTAATTTTTGAACTGGACACCTTCAAGCAATGATTTTTACATAAAAATGCGAAGATGATTCTGGCATTATGTCTTATTAGCTTACGAATTGTGAATTTTGCGAGAACCCTATAGTCTATATCATGAGTCTGGATTGACTAGAAATTCAGACTCGGAATCTAACGTTCACAAGAATGTGGAAGTTAGCAGTACACTCAACGATATGGAGAAGATGAAGGAAGATTATTACAGATAAGATATTTACTTATGGACTCTGAATCGGATAAAGCAACATAAAATAATACAAGAATTGCTCGTTTTAATATATAGTTATTATGTAAAGATATAGCCTAGTATGAGGACTGAAATAATGAAAACCAATTTATATGTATAACTATAGTCCATTATTATTATTTGATATGTGGGGCTTTTCAACAATAAATATATATATTTTTCAATTAAGAAAAATGTTTTTTATTCACCTGGTCGGAAATTTGCTCTTAAGGAGTCCGCCGCGGACATCGTGGGTACGCGGACTGTCCGCGTACCCACGATGTCTCGTAATACAAACCATACATTCGTAATACAAACATCATTTGTAATTCGTGCAAATGACATGGCCGGATTCTGCCCTCAAAAAAAAATATTCATGACCATTGACAAACAGTACGTCATATTAAAGCTTATAATTATGTCTTTACAATCGTTTAGTTTTTATGATCAGAAAACTAGCGAGAGACATAATATCAGCATATCAACTTGCAACAAAATGCGCCTATATATTTTTAATAGCAATGATTTTTTATTAAAAATTGTTTTTCAAAATGTTTACTCGCATTTTCTAAGCTTTGTAATATTAAAAATAATAAGTTCATAACCAATACGCATCATTTTTTAATAAAAAATCATTGCTATTAAAAATATATATGCGCATTTTGTTGCAAGTTGTTATGCTGATATTATGTCTCTCGCTAGTTTTCTGATCATTAAAACTAAACGATTGTAAAGACATAATTATAAGCTTTAATATGACGTACTGTTTGTCGATGGCCATGAATATTTTTTTTCCAGGGCACAGCTCCATACAAGTTTCGGCCATGTCCTTTAGATCATGTTGTGGTGTTATTCGGGTTCATATAGTAATAATCTATGCTCCTGGCCATATATCGTTCGAAAATACTTCTCTAAAAAGTACAAATGAATTTCGATGTGCTTATTTTTGCGTCAAAAGTATAATAATTGTATTTCAATTATTCTACTCGCGAAATTCAAAAGTGATTCTGTTCAGTAATTCTTGAGTTTTGTAACTCTTGACAGACGGACAGATAAAAAGATGGACGTGAGCAAATCCAGCCAAGTCAACTCTGAGATCTTGCTGCGCTCGGTCATTTAACAATATCACATTCACACCAAGGCACAAAATAGCTTGGCGTGTTGTGATTGAAATTTGTTGCTACGTTAGCTTTAGGTACGTACAACATTTTGATTGCTTTTCAGTCAGTCACGATACGTGATTGATAGAACTATGCTTTTGTTTTCACTTTACAGTTTAGAGAGCCGGTGTGTTGAATCACCGCAATACAGTTTCAGAAACAATTGTTCGTAAATTAATTTATTTGAAAAAGGATTAATTAATATCATCATCATCATTATCTCAAACTCTTTTTATGTCCCACTGCTGGGCATGGGTCTTCTCTCAGACTGAGAGGGGTCTGGCCATAGCCCACCAAGCTGGCCAAGTGCGGGTTGGCGGGTTTCACACATTTTTGAGAACATTTTTGTGAACTCTCAGGCATTCAGGTTTCCTCACGATGTTCCCTTCTCTGTTAAGCAAGTGGTATTTAGTGTCCTAAAAACTTAATAAATATATATTTTTAAAATTTCCCATTATTATAGGAGACAGTAAGGACCTGTTATGTTTAGCATCTAGATGTAGCATTAGTAACAAGACTATTCTAAATAAAACCGGCCAAGTGCGTGTCGGACTCGCACTCGGTTCCGTACCATTATCTATATAACGTAGCGAGTCGATGAAAAACAATCCAGGAGGCCAATTTACTCGTACTGCGTCTACTACACAAGTAGAGTAATATTAGGTCTTCTATGGGTACTAGATAACTGACAAATCCTAATCCTAATAATATTATAAAGGCGAAAGTTTGTGTGTGTGTATGTTTGTTACTCCTTCACGGCTCAACTACTGAACCGATTTAGCTGAAATTTGGAACATAGGTAGCTTATAACCCGGATTAAAACATAGGCTACTTTTTATCCCGGAAAAATCCGTAGTTCCCGTGGGATACTCAAAATACCAACTTTTCTAGAGCAATCTATAGCTACATCTATAGATAAATTGTTCAAGCGAACTTGCTTGAAAGCATGTTTAAAGGTTGGAATAGGGAACGATAACGGGAAAATGACGTTTCCCATAGGATTCATGAGAAAGCGAATTTGACGCGGGCGGGGCCGCGGGCAAAAGCTGAATCTTTTATCACTATAAATGTGAAAATGGCCACTATGTAGGTTCTGAACATAGCACTGTACGCATTTAACAAGTGTGTTTTAGTTGAACAAGGGGATATGGGATAGTAATGCTATAAATAATAATGCTATAATGCTATAAATAATGCATAATGTTATAAATGTGAAAATGGGTACCCGTATTATAGGTTCCGACATTACAACTGTTTCGCTATTAGCATTGTGTTTTAGTTGAGCAATGAGATACAGGTTAATAATATTATAACTATGAAAACGGGTACCTTTATGATATAGGTTCTGAACTAACATCTGTTTCGTTACTGACAATGTACGTTTTAGTTGAGCTGTGGGATATGGTATAGTAATTAGTAATGCTATAAATGTGGAAATGGGTACCTACCCATAAAGGTTCTGAAAGTACAATTGTTTCGCTATTTATAATGTGTGTTTTGGTTAAGCAATGGGATCATCTCAACCCCTTTTTTACGTCCCACTGCTGGGCACGGGTCTCCTCTCAGACTGAGAGGGGTTTGGCCATAGCCCACCACGCTGGCCAAGTGCGGGTTGGCGGGCTTCACACACCATCGCGAACATTTTTGTGAACTCTCAGGCATGCAGGTTTCCTCACGATGTTTTCCTTCATCGCTAAGCAAGTGATATTTAGTTTCCTAAACTGCACATACCTCGGAAAAGTCAGATGTGCGTGCCCAGGATTCGAACCCGCGACCTCCTTATGAGAGGCAGAGGTCAGAACCACTGAGCTATCACTGCTTAGCAATGGGATACAGGTTAATAATGCTAAAAAGGTGTTCCTGTATAGTTTCTGATATTAAAACTGTTTTGCTATTAAAAATAGGTGTTTTAGTTGAGCAATAGAATATGTGATAGTAATTATGCTATAAATGCGAAAATGGATACCTATAAGGTAAAGGTTCTGAAATTATTTCACTCTTAAGCGAATACGTTGATTTTATTTTCGTCTTTCTCACTCTTATGAATACGTTGGTGGGTTAGGTTAGGTTAGGTTAGTAGGCGGAAGAATATAACAGAAAAACGTCGTTTTACCTAATTACTTCAAAAACTAAGCCAGTTATATAAATGTCGTTCTGAGCGTTTTTGGGAATTATTTTTTACCGATAAATTAAAACAAAAATTACAATTATATTATTATCCAATCGTGTTTCTGTAGTTAGGTTAACACATATGCTGTTGTTTCCCAGAAAATCCAGGACTCCCACAGGATTTGTAAAACCCCGAAATTCACGCGGGCGAAGCCGCGGGCAAAAGCTAGTATAATATTAATATACTGAAAACACCCAGACACTGTTAAACATGCATGCTCATCACACAAACATTTAGTCCAGTTGTGGGATTCGAACCCACGACCTCCGACGCAGACGGCAGGTTCGCTACCGCTACGCCAATCGGTCGTCAAAAAAAAGTTGCGAAGTTATTTGTTTGTATGTTTGTGTTCGTTCATATGTTTTGTTAATCTTTCACACTCCAACTCCGCAATCGATTTAGCTGGAAATGTACATAGATTTTACCCTGTATTAAGTAGGAGATTAGGTACAAGTAGTTACCTCGGTTATTGAAGACTATAGAATTTAGCCTTAGGATGGTTTTTATCAATCCTTAATTTTTATACCTTTTTTATACCTTTCAAAAGTAAAAGGGTCATAAGAGCATATGGACTGACATACAACTAAGAGAGAATACAAAACAAACAAAGAGAGAAAATTAGTTTTTTGTATCAGATACAAACGGAATCCTAAAAATTTCTCTCTCGTTCTACTAAGTAGGTACATCGTGCCGTCACACGACTTTTGTCCCGGGTTGTAAAGGCGTAGATCCCTTATATACGAGTAATATTGTTTCGTAAAATTCGTACACAGCTTCAACGAGAGCTGGTTTGGAGACATGATTTGCATTTTTATTGATAGTTTTCCGCTCGGGATTCACTCGGCTCCAGAATTTGGAACTATAGAACTTACTTTGATAAAATTACAGTCTGGTATAACAAACGAGTAAATATTGAATGGAAGCAGGCGTTATTTTGCGGAAATCCATAATTAGCAGGACTGATTAATTTGTTTTGCTATTATCCGCTTCTTGAAAGGATTCTGTATGGTGCAATATGCAGGAACACCATCCACATGAAACACCACACACAATTTTCTATCACTTTCTTCGACGCACGTTTCGTCCCGACACCGGGACATCCTCAGGAGATGTTGACTTCACAATGCGAAATCGTAGAGCCGTAGTCGTTACTCTACGTCTACTGATCTGATATATTAGTAAGTGCAGTAGTGAGAACACATAACCCCCCCGATGGATTCCAATCTTGTCGCGATGGGGGGGCTCAGTAGCCGTGGTTGGGCCCCACGGTGAAGCCAAAAGGAATCCAGGAGGGGACGCTCGGAGTGGGCCTGGAGATGGGCCCGTTCTGGATGCGTCCAAGAGGGGTGCGGGGGACAGAGTTTTCTGTCTACTGCAGCCAGGAGGGGTCGCGGGAGGAGAGGCGTGTCGGTGTGTCGTTGCCGCTCGCCCTATCTCCCGCGACCAAACGGTGGCGCACCGTTAGATGCGTCGGCGGCGGGGCCGCAGGGGAAGAGGAGTGTCGGTGTGTCGTTGCCGTTCTCCCTGTCCTTTGCGGCCGTTTGGTGGTTTGCGGCGGAGCCAAAGATGAGATCCGCCGCGGGGTATGGGAGGTCGATGCCTGCGAAGTGCAGGAGCAAGCTTCGCAGGTATCAGCTTACCCGTGCCCACGGCCCCTGGGTGGCGGTCCCGGGGGGGTCCGTCGCCTTACGGATGGGCGCCGAGGAGGTAAGGCCGGCTTAGGTGTTTCTGGCCGGCCTTGCTGTTGGAGGGGAGCTCCATGCTCCACCTCGTGGAGGGGCTGCGCAAGCGGCCGGGCACCGGCGGGTTCGCGGAGGTTTGCGCAAGCGTTCCCGTGTTCCCGTCATACGGTGCGAGGAGGAAACACCGTGGGGTTTAGCCGGTAAGAGTCCGGCATAACCCAGCCGCTCCCCCGGGCGACTGGGCATCCATGAGGATTCCCCACGATAAAAAAAAAGTGAGAACACATAAGTGGAAGGCACGAGTTAAATAAGGGTTCCATTATCACCATTTTGGTATGGAATCCTAAAAAAGAATGGACGTTGAACTTAATTCAAATAAAAACCGGCCAAGTGGGAGTCGAATTCGCGCACCGAGGGTTCCATACTATCAAAGAAGTATAACTTACCTAGAATAACTTTTGTCCCTTGAATTCACAAGTAGGTACTTTTGTTGGCGAACCGAAAACCTTATTTTGTTTTTTGAGGTTTTTATGTTAATATGATTTTATTTTTCCTGTAAAATATACGTTAATTTCTATTGATCATAGTTATTTCAGATTTTTCGATAGGTAAACTTCGGAGATAAGGGGGGGGGGGGAACGGTATTATTTTCGACAGTTTGCCCAATAAATCAAAAACTATCAGGCATAAAAATAAAAAAAAATTGGTTTTAGAATACACAAGTAACGCCCTTTCATATGATACCCCATTCAACATTGTTATCTCATTTTGAAATTTCGACGACCCGGTTTTCCCCCCTTTTTAAATAAAAATAAAAATGATTTTCAAATTTTTATGATTGCAATGACGTTGGGTCACTATTACCTGTAACTATTGCAAATTTCAAGTCAATAGCTTTAATAGTTACGGAAATAATCGAGTGTGACAGACGGACCGACGGACGGACGGACGGACGGACGCACGGACGGATGGAGAAAGTCTCACCATAAGGGTTCCATTTTTACCATTTTGGTATGGAACCCTAAAAATAAACCAGATCGCACGCAGATTTACAATTTCGGTTGCTCGTAGAACATTTTTCATCCGCCAGAAGCGCAAAACCTTTCCTTTGTAAGGAGAATGCAAGGAGCGACAAAAAACGAGTGAATTAGACAGTGACTGACTCTTGTCGACGAAGTCTGTAATTAAGGGTGTGTGGCGTGGCGTTGAAGGAATGACGGAGCGGGGGTCGATTCCCAATTTGCATTTGAATCGATGTTGCTCCGTGTCGCTGACAAAAGGCCACGAATAATTTTAGTACGTGCATAAAACGTGATGCGTAAGTACGAGTAGGTATGCTAGGTTTTGCAGTCGTAGGATGGGTACCATATAGTACGTTATAAGTAAATAATATGATATAGAGCAAAGATAACAAATAGTATTTAAGCAACTGTTATTTAATGTGATACTATTATAATACCTTACTCGTCTTCGCCTCGTGTGATAAACCCAAATTTGTGTTTTAATACCTAATTATCAACTGTTGCATAGGTACAAGACTTTATGTTCACCCTTACCTAATGACTGACTGAATGACTGCCTGACTAGCTCTAACTGGCTCAGACTCTGGCTCTGATTAGCTCTGACTGACTTTGACTCGCTCTGACTGGCTCTGCGCAGAGAAGAGATCGAATAAAAAGGAGAAAGAATGTTATTATGAAATTCAATGCAAAATTTTAGCATCCTTGTGAAAAAGGCATAATAATTTTTTTTGTTACCGTATTCCGTAAATAAGATAGAGATTGCCACAGCAGTCTGTAACCCTTTTTACTGCCCCACGGTCAGAGACTGTTTGGTACAAGTATCTCTGTAGGTAAACGTTCAATCCATATCTATTCCTAAAACCATGTTCTAATTAAATTACTAATGTGATTAAATAGGCCGTAATCAGCACTACCAGCTGCTAATGTTTCTGTTTGCCAAAACTACGAGTACATCTGAATTCCAATCAAGTGGAATTAGTAAATGAGTTTATTTTAGAGAACAGCTAAATGTGTTTGGATTTTGCGCTAACCGAAAACATGACAGACTGTATTACCGCAGACAGGATTAAATTGGCATTTACGCTGTACGTAAACCTAAAAGTTTCAATATTCAGTGTTTGCTTACCTACCTAGTATTAAACCTAGTATAGGTACCTAGGTACATTTATTTAAATGGCCCGTTGGTGTAGTGGTGACTGCATGTTCGACAGCAGATCACGAGGCCTGAGTTCGATTCTCGGATCGGACCAACAAAACATATTTATAAAGTATTTCGTTATTATATCCGGAAATTCTTAGTACCCGGAGTTTGGAAAGCGGTGTTTACCTCGCCGAGCATGTCAAGACTTAAGATAATATACTAAATTTATTTTTATCCTTCTTACTCTTACGAATACGTTGGTGGATGCGACAGGCAGTGTTGCAATATACAGTATACTCTATGGTTGCGGATGAATATAACAGAAAAACGTCGTTATGACTAAATGAATCCGGCCAAGTGCGAAACGAACTCGCGCGCCGAGGTTTCTGTATATTACTATAAAAAAAGGAAAATCATAAAAATCACTTTTCTTACTTAATTGCAATCTTAACTTTATTTTTTGAGGTTAATTGTTAATAGGTACCAAATATTGGCTAAGCTCGAGTCAGACTCGCGACCTGAGGCTTTCGTACTATCAAGGCCTTTTCTCAATTTTAGTAATAAAGTAAATTAAACATCCCTGCCCATCGACTTCAAAAACGAGCAAAAAAATCATGTTTGTTGTATTGGAGCCCCCCTTAATTGTTATTTCTATTTTAATATTACTATTTATTTCTACCGTTAATAATTTAAGCGTCGTCATGTTATGTCAAATTAATAATTTTTGGTTATATTACGTTATGTTATTTCTCTAAAGAGGCGGTACGCTGTGAAACCAAGCGCCGCGAGTTCGTGCACTACCGCCGTTGCCGATGTTACGTTACAGGATAGTAACAATTAAAGTATCTCCGTTAAATATTGAATATTTCTCAAAATATCGAGTTAAAAAAAGTCGTAAAACCAAAGTTGTTAGTATTAATGTAAACAACTACAGGCCGAGTGCGATTTGGTATTTTTTATATAACCCTGTATTCCAAATTTCATGTTGATACCTTTAATAGTTACTGAAATAAATGGGCGTGACACTCAGGCGGGCAGACATCCAATGGACAACAAAGACATATTATAAGGGTGTCTTTTTTTCGTTTGAGGTACGGAACCCTAAAAATTATATCGATCCAATTTCGCCACGAACAACGTGGGCCGATTGTAATAATATTTTCGTATACCTACCAAAACTCAAAAGCTACGAGTAATAATATTAAGACAAATGTTAAATAGTTTCAGGAGGATTCCGAATCAGCCCACAGCTTAACTTGTTGTTTTCAGTCTAAATATAAAGGTTAATTTGTGAAAAATTTCCAGAGATACCCGTTTCCTTTGGCAGGAAAATTTGGCTTTGTAAAATCGTTCTGTAGTACCTAATCCGCTCACTGATATTGGATCTACGTGGAAGGTCTTAAGCCCATAAATAAACGTACCAAAGACACGTAGGATGAGTTTTGATGTTAAAAGCCCTTGGATCTAAGTGTGTTCCGTCTGCTCACAAGATGCTTATTGTAATGTGATATGTTGTTTAAAACAAATATGTAAACAGTTATTTTAAAAAAAGCAAGTGCCGAGTTTCTTGCCCGTTCTTCACGGTGCAGTGCTACTTTCCGAACGAGGCGGTAGAGTCTAACGTTTCGCAAGTGCCTGTAAGTTAGGCCTATGTGAAAGAATATTTTTTTTTTAATTTAGAATTTTTTGAATTTTGTTAGCCTATACAGTGTGTCCGGGATCGAACTAGCGATAATTTAAGGGAGTGTTCCATGGCTCATTACAAGCAAACCTATAAAGGGGGAGGGGGGGCGCCCCCTCACCCCCTACCCGTGAGAGCCATTTCAATTTTGGTTGCGTTTTTTTGGGTATGTGCAGATAAAATCAGTAATAACTTGAAAGTCTATTGCTTCATATGTTCTCAAATGGTCTCATTCGACTGGGTACAATATTATCCATCGCTGGACACCAAATAAAAATGTAAAACATTAAAATGACAACGGCATGTATGTATGTATGCATGTATGTATATCTATGTATGTGAGTTTCTTTATTCCACCATAACTTCTGAACAAAATAAATATCGTTAAAATTCATACATCATTGAGAGTAACAAAGGCTATATTTTTTTTGGAAAAAGTCTTTTAATCACGGGACAGTCGTGTTTTTTATTTTTAAATTATCTACTTTATTATTTATTAAATTACTAGCTTTTGCCCGCGGCTTCGCCCGCGTGAATTTCGGGGTTTTACAAATCCCGTGGGAGTCCTGGATTTTCTGGAAAAAAAAAACAGCATATGTGTTAACCTAACTTCAGAAACACGATTGGATAAAAATTTCTCGCCAAAAAGTTTTCCCAAAAATTGCTCCAAAATCTCAATTTTTCTAATTTCCATCGAAAACTACGATGGACATAATTGTTATTTTTGTTTTAATGTATCGGTAAAAAATAATTCCCAACAATTCCCAAAAACGCTCAGAACGACATTTAAATAACTGGCTTAGTTTTTGAAGTAATAAGGTAAAACAAGCTTTTTCTGTAATATTCTTCCGCAACGCTGCATACTAACCTAACCTAACCTAACCCACCAACGTATTCATAAGAGTGAGAAGGACGAAAATAAAATCAACGTATCCGCTTAAGAGTGAAATAATTTCAGAACCTTTACCTTATAGGTATCCATTTTCGCATTTATTGCATAATTACTATCACATATTCTATTGCTCAACTAAAACACATATTTTTAAAGCGAAACAGTTCTAATATCAGAAACTATACAGGAACACCTTTTTAGCATTATTAACCTGTATCCCATTGCTTAACCAAAACACACATTATAAATAGCGAAACAATTGTACTTTCAGAACCTTTATGGGTAGGTACCCATTTCCACATTAATAGCATTACTAATTACTATACCATATCCCACAGCTCAACTAAAACATACATTGTCAGTAACGAAACAGATGTTAGTTCAGAACCTTTATCATATAGGTACCCGTTTTCATAGTTATAATATTACTAGCTGTTGCCCGCGGCTCCGCCCGCGTGATTTACGATTTTTTTACATATACCGTGGAAATCCTTGATTTTTCGCGGGATTCTGGTATGATGTTATACAGAAACCTGTTCTTACTTGGCACGGGTTACCTTGTGGTGATTTTGAAAACTCCTTTTTCTTAATCATACTATAAAGTTTCATTAATACGTAGTTGAAAGATCAAAATGACGATTTAAACTGTCGTTATTTCGACCCAGTGGCACAGGTCGTGGTCACTACGTGACCACGACTTGTTCCAATGTATCGAAATATCGACAGTTAAAATCGTCCTTTTCAATGTGATTTTTATTCTGAAACCACGAAATATGTCAAAAATCATAAAATCATGTGAAAATTTGTACTGGTGATAGAGCTCTTCTTTCAGGGTTCGGCCAGGTAGGACCACTGAGATAAAATACTCTACTAACAATACTACTATCTACTTCCCCAGCCCAACATAAGAGTCATTTAAAAATCTTTGCTTCATCTCAATACAATACAAAATATCAGAATGGGCAATGGCTATATATTTCTTTACGTATAAAAAGACCTATGACAGTCAGTCGATTAGGATCGATAAGACCTAAGAGTGAAAAATATTTGTGAACCATTATTACCCTTTCCATATTGCGGATGATAAAAAAAGACGCGGCACTCCGGGAATGTCGACAAAAGTGAAAACTTTAATCTGTTTATGTTTTAACAGTGCCATCTTAATATAAAGTCATGAAACAGTAAATAACATGACAGTTAATTATTATTTAAAAAAATTCGGTAGTACCTATCTCAGAGTTTTACATTCAAGTTCCACATAAACTGTAGAGATGGCGCTATACGGTATAACGTAGCGAGTTTCATGATTTTTGTTCAACCTAAAAGTGAAAAATCTTAAACCATACAAAATCTTCTGCTAAGCCTATTTATTTACGGCTGTAAGGTTAGTCCAGTCTAACTTTAGCTCTACGTCTTAGCCCTAAGTTCTTTGTCCATACCGAGTTTCAAGTCACCTACTTGAACTTATCGCTAAAGTTTCTGATGTCTGTAATTTCTGAACTACAAAAGTGATGATGATAAGATTTGTATGGAATAATCTTTAAATAACCTTCTTTCTAACAAAAAAAGAATGAATGGAATCGGACAACGCGTTAATGAATTATAACTAAAAAAACGTTTGGACTTTGATGCCGTCTTCCAGGGAAACCATGATGAATTTCGGGACAAAAAGTATCCTATGTCCTACCTCGGGGTATGAGCTATAATCATGTCAAGTTTCATTTAAATCCATCCAGCGGATTAGCCGTGATGCGCGGTCGTGAAACAGACAGACAGACAGACAGACAGACAGACAGACAGACAAAAATTAAACAAATTACAGTTTTGGCTTCAGTATCGACTAAATAGTGTCCTCCAACAAAAATTTTCAAAATATCTTCAATGTACAGAATTCGACCCTTTACAGTTTTATTATAAGTATAGATTAACAACGCGACGCGTAATTTATTTATATTATTTATATCAAATATTGTTGGAATCGGTTTGTAGGTTTAAAGTTAGGAAGCAGAAGTAGAACGGATAAAGTATTTTTTTTGGAAAATTAACGCCATTAAAATATTTTACACCTTGCAGAGGCTTTCTGCGGAGACAATTTAACCAAGATCCATTAATTTTGTCAAGCCCACGAAAACTTCACCCCACGAAACTGGCCGATAGTCGTCTGCAACTTAATTACAGCCCAAGTTTATGAACGTGTAAATTAATTCGGCCTTTATCTCTGGCCGAGACGGCGTCCAAAACTTCTGGTACCTTCCATCGCTGTATAATAATCACTTTGCTAACAATTTATAGGATGCTCTGCATAGTCGCTTCTCCATGCAAACGTATTAAGCCTATATTTGGTATTTCGAGTTACAGCAATAAAACTAAGACTAAACCAGATATTGATTTATATGTTTTGAAAGTTACAGCTTATATAAAATCGCATAAAGATATTTCTAAAGTCATATAGTTCTGGCGCGATACTTTGTAGAAACCGTTAGGAGTGGCTTACTACTTTCAAGTTAGTACGATAAAATTTTCGGCTGCATCGTCACTTACCATCATGTGAGCTTGCAGCCAAGTACTTACTTGTGTGTAAAAAAAGGTATTAAAGCCTTTCGAACGCTTTCAGATATTTATATATAATTGCCAAATTCGCATCTGTACGATTATTTCTTGATACTAGATAATTTACTTCTACGATTCCCGGTGATTGGGTACAACTTTTAGTATTGAATAAATTTTTTTAATACAGTTGCTCAAAAAGTGGCGTATTGCAGGGACGTATAGCGTTCGGGATGTGGGCTATTACATGCTCGTGCTTTTTTTTTACCTTTCCCGAACCTGTGCGTTATCTTTTCCAACTGTCAAAATAATGTCTATTAAAAAGAAAAACCAACCATGAAGTTTTTACTAAAAAAATTCATAGAAGTTTTTATGATTCATGCAAATACGTATATTTCTAAAAAGAAGCTACTAATTTGTTTCAATATCAGATTTGATTGAATGAGTTTGGTTAGGTTTCATTTCATCTCATTAAATTTCATTTTCATTTCATATCCATAAAAAAAATTCTACTGAAGACTTGGCTGTATGGGCATAGTTCCCTTTGCGTACCAGAATGACCAGAATATTATTTAGTCTATTACCAAATTTTTTTTTTATTTTTTTTTAAATCACCAGAATAGGTGAAGAAAAAAAAACTGCTTATATTCTACGGTTGGCGCCATTTTTCAGAAATTTTCTTTGCGAGTTTAGTTGTTTGTTGCACAAAATGCTTCGGAGAACATTTTACCGGAAAAGTCAAAAAGTCGCTACATATCCTACATACGACGAATTTATTGCGTGGAGAGAAGAGAAAAAAGCAAATATAGTTTTTCAGAAAATGTTAAGTTAGTTGAGTTTATTGTGTTTTTATTATTTTATTAAATTGCTTCATTTTTTCGCAACTGTATTAAAAATAATCGTTCAGTACACGTGCGGAACCGTCATTGCAACTTGTTCCGACTGTCAACCCTCGCTTTCGGCTGCGCCTCGGCTCGGGTAGACATTTGTCGGAACTCTTTGCAATAACAGCCTTTCCGCACTTGTAATGAAATATACTATTAACTTGATCAATTTAGCAAGAAAGAATAAATTGTCTTGCTATAATCCTCTAACAGAAAAGAATCTGTGTGGCCTCATACGGAACACCGCCCGCCCACTCAAGCACGAAGGCAAGTCCCCAAGCAAGCAATGCTACCACTGTTCACATACACAACCACACACAACCTTTACGACACTCGACGAGCGTTTCGTAACGACACCGGAACATCCTCAGTAGATGTTGACTTCACAACAAGAAATTGTATACATAAATTTGATCAGTTTAATGACGACCTCTTTAGCGCAGGCTCGCGCTCGGAGCGAGTGGGAGGTCGCGGGTTGGATTCCCGCCACGGTCCACATTGGAATTTTATAATTTCTATATTGGCTCAGGTCATTATGTTCATGTATCAGGCATCAATTTAATGTATTTTTATCACACATCATTTACGTTCGTTTTCTAACGCTAACTCGACACACGTTTCGTCTCGAAACCGGAACATCCTCAGGAGACGTTGACTTCACAACAAAAGATTGTGAACATAAATGTCAGTTTAATGACGACCTCTTTAGCGCAGGCTCGCGCTCGGAGCGAGTGGGAGGTCGCGGGTTGGATTCCCGCCACAGTCCACTTTGGAATTTTATAATTTCTAAATTGGCTCAGGTCTGGTCTGGTGGAAGGCTTCAGCCGTGGCTAGTAACCATCCTACCAGCAAAGACGTACGACGTTCCGGTACGATGCTGTGTAGAAACCGCTTGGCTGACTTTACTTACCCCTTCCAAGTTAGTTAGCATCTTCGGCTGCATCATCACTTACCATCAGGTGAGATCGCAGTCACTACTAACTTGTATAGATTAAAAAAATGTATTTTTATCAAACATTTCTGTAGAAGGTACGTACATTCAAAAAGTCATGATTCAGAGAGTGCGCGTCTCACCACATAGGAGGCGGAGGTCATCAGGTTATTCGGCTACAGTCGGCTGAGCGCTGCTTATCAGCGAGCTTTAAACTCTGATTTATATTCACTCTGCGAACTCGCCCGCTCTCTGCGCCATCCAGGGCTGCCAACAACGCAATTACCCCTTCCGAGACACTTTTAAACTTTTTAGTTGCATCATTTTACCACGCTAACACTATTTTGTTTGACTTGGCAAAGTTATGAATAGCCAAAATGAAAAAAGCTGTGAACAGGCTATGTAATTCGACCGAGTTTTAATTGTACATAATGAACAAAATATTTCGTTTTACTTTGTTTCATTTTCGTGCAATTATGACATGATAATTACACAGTTTGGAACCGTGCTCGTGTTTAGCAACTTTGCTGCACTGAGCGTTTTCTAAGTGTCCTCGCAGACGGACCACTAGCCACAAACACAAAATGCTACCACCGGCATATTTCCTGTAAATTCATACATTTTATGATGAATCGCCGCACATGGTGACGCCGGTGGCTGCAACACGCTACAAACATACTGTGCTGCTTCTTTCACGTACACCAACGCAAAAACCCGTTCGCGCGATTCACGCCATTAAGGGAGATGGGCACCATCGGGGCGTTGTTTTTCGCTAATAGTGGGTTAATTATACATTGTAGTTTTAAGGAAATAAGTTTTGCAGGCATAACATTTATCAGTCTACATGTATAAAAAAAATTTGCTTCATATTAAGCATTTAGTTCATTATTGGTTCCCGATAACTACGAATCGGGGAAACTGCAAATAATTATCTTTCGGGAACCATTATGAGGTGAATGGGAATTTCCAAGCAAAGTTTCAATTGAATACATGTTGATACATAAATATTATGCTCGCAAAACTCATTGCCACAAACCTATAATGTATATTTAGTCTAATATTTGCTAAAAACTAAATAAAATTTGATTTCGTGGGCTAGCAGGGCCGAAATAACACCATCTTCGTCGCAATGTACGCATGAGTTAAACAAGACGTAGCAGCGACCAATCGCAAGTGTCGACCAATGGCCGCAAGTGGTCAGTGGCCGCTTCAAGGTTCTCGTGGCGGCGTTTGTGACTGTGGCGTGTGGAACGTGTGCGGCGACACTATTAGTTTCCAAAAATAAACGAAAAATAAATTTAAAGTTTAATGGAAATTTTTCGCATTTGTAAGGCTAAAATATTATAGTCTTTGTAGACTTATGGTAATGAGTTTAGCACAAGTACTCTGTGGTTTAGAATATAGATATTAACAGTGGATATTAATAGGGAATTTGTAATAATCTGATTTTCTAGGTGGTTAATTTTCTAAGTTTTAAAAGTGGCATTGCGGTTCCACATGTTTCGAAACGTTGAATTACTTTTGTTTATAATACTTTTGAACCCCTGTTCACATTTCACTAAAATAAATATATGCGATGTTAGAAAGAAGATTCTTCATGTATACGTGCTTCAGACGCAAAGTGACGCAAATCTAGCCCATTTTCTGGCATTCTCCTGTTCTTTAATTAACCTGTCTGTCAGACCTCACGTCGGTACTTAAAGGTTAAGTTTATGAAATATAGAATCTGGAATGCTTTAATCTGTTAAACATCATGTAATTATCTTGGTAGAAGTGATTTATTTCCCTTATAGCAACGAATATAATATAATATTACTCACGTACTTATATAGTGAATAGGCATTTTCTAGGCAAGCGCGCTCCATATTATTTCTGTCCATCAAAGTAGATCAGACGTCATGATTGTAGTCAAGCGCAAGTCTAACAATTATAAAACAAAAATATTCCTCTACCCTATCATCTTCTTCTGTTTGTCTATCTTCTAATGTAATAAAAATTCGCTTAGCAAGTTATGTGTGAAAGGGTCACTGATTTAAAAGACAGACGAAAGTATTGCCATTATATTATGTACAATACAAGTACAGTAGGAGTAAGTTAACATTCCGCAGACAGCTCGAGTAGTTTAGTGACAGTACGTCCTCAGCACTTCGACGGTGCAAGGATTGATGCAGCACTCGTCCACGACTCCTCTCCTCGCTCTGTATCCGAGCCCGGGAACTCTGCTCACATCAACCACCGGCCAGCTCGGCTGCAAAAGATCGTGGTTCGGCTCGGACCGCTTTATGAGGTGTCCGTCGCACACAATGTCCAGCGCCGTGGCGAGGCGCCTTCCGCAATAGTACGAAGCTTGGGATGTCACCAGCCCTATAACAAAAGAGTAGTTTGTAGTAGGTAATAGACATATTCATAATACCAAGCGAACCGCGCGAAAAATTAATGTCGCAAGTTTACTGGTGTCAAAAACGTTTGTTTTGATACCAACGTCAACGTCAACGTCAGTTGGAAGCCGACCCCAGCATATACAATGCTGGGGTCGGCTTAGACCGCGGTTCACGTCACAACTCACAGGTCACTATACTACCGGAAATTTAGCCAAATGTATGAAGGAAGTTGACGTAAGATGTTCCAATGAGCTCGTCCTCAGTTTCATGTAGGTGTTTGTAGTGGATCAAGGATGGTATCCAAGCTCATCAGCCCACAATAGGACAGCGTTGTGGATATTTTGAAGTGCGTGCAGTTAGGAGTAGGTAGTTTCTTGAGTCTCGACGCGAAATTGTAGGAAAATAAAAATGCATTCGACTGGTATACAGAATACATCGAATCCACATCCGTTGTAAGTAAGTTTTCGAGTTATTTAGGAACCAAAAGAGTACAAGCTACAAACCTTATAATAAAATTGACTTTAAAAACAACAATGCTGACGATTCAAATGCTTACCCAAGCATGCGAGGAGTACAAATACCGAGTGGATCTTCATGGCTGGTGGATGCTGTGTGAGAGCTGAGAGTTTGAGAGGTAATGTGCTGAAACCGCAGATTTCAGGAGCTTTTATACCTGATTTATTAATCATTAATATTCATACGCCTGAGGCATCCGATCGGCAGTAACTTGTACTGCCACATGTTAAATACGTTAACGTATTTACCATAATTGTTCAGGCAAAGATTATTAAATCTTTGGTTCAGGTGTATGAGGGAGGACAACTAATATTATGACGTTAGTTCGGAGATGAGCCTGGTTTCGCATAAATCATATTTATTTATTTATATACTAGCTGTTGCCCGCGGCCCCGCCCGCGTGAAGTACGGTTTTTTGCAAATCCCCGCGTGTTATTCCTTGATTTTTTGCGGGATAAGTATATGAGCGAAGGTTCCCGGATTCAACGGGCCAGTACTGGAGTCTTTTTCCATACTTTCTATCAGCTATCAACGTGCAATCCTTTTCCACATGATCCATTCACCCCTTCTTTGTTCTTTCTCCACTTACTAACAAAACTTATCTTAAACGAGAAACCCACGAATTTTTTCTCAACCTTACAATATCTATTATATTGGGGGTATTGTAAGGTTGAGAAGAAATTCAAGTAGGTCTGATCTTTTGTTCCGAAAAAGGATTTAGCGTTCTGGTGCGACGCTGTGTAGCAACCCCTTTCTAGATTTCGCAAACTCCTTTTTCTATACTTTTTATCTCTATATATATAAAAATGAATTGCTGTTCGTTAGTTTCGCTAAAACACGGGAACGGCTGAACGGATTTATCTTATCTTGGTTTTGAAATGTTCGTGGTGGTCTAGGGAAGGTTTAAAAGTTGAGAAAAATTCGAATAATTGCCGGGAAAACCCTCAAAACAGACCTTTTCGTTATATTATGTTTAAACAATAACAATACTCTTAAAGTTAGTAACTTACAGACAAAATGTTGGTCTTGTTGTATTGCTTAACTCAAAAGCTATCGATTTACTACAAAAAATATGGTCTTAGCGATCCCGTTTCTGCAAAATTTACCAATAACTTCAAGTTTAAATTTATTTTGGGCAATGCTTTTTAGTTTCAGGCATTTTTGGCTGTGTTATTTTAACGTTTTACATTACTATTAGGTATCTAGCGATGGAGATTATTCTACCCAGTCGAATGAAACCATTTGAGAACATGTGAATCAACAGACTTTCAAGTTATTACTGATATTGTGTGCACATACCCAAAAAACGCATACAAAATTGAAATGGATCTGAAGGTGTTTGCCAGTGAGGTGGAGTATCCCCTTTCGTAATAGAAGGTTCTAGCGAAGAAAATATGCTTTAGTTTCGTTGGATTATTTAATGTGAACTCGCTACAGAACACTTATTATTATTTTGCTGAATTAGCGATGTAATTAAAGATCGCGGTTGACCGACGTGTAGGTAGCGACTTGGAGTACCATGTACTGGCGCGTTGTGCAATATTGCGCGATCAGCAAATTTGTCAGGTCACGGTCCGCGAGCTAATACTACGGGTTTCACCCGAGTATGCTTGTGAATTTAATGTTTATGAAAATGTGTATGTTTGTTTATTGGTATGAATGTGATTTGGTGTTCTGTATGTGTTTGTGTGCTGAATTATGGTTGTGAGTAGCCTACAGATCTCACGGGGAGGGGGTGAAGGGGAGCCATAGAACACTACTTTAAATTATGGCTAGTTCGATCCCGGACACACTGTATAAAAGAAGAAACTGACTGGCTGACTTATTAACTCACAGCCTACACTGCTGGGCCTAGAGACTCCAAATTTGACACACAGGTTCCTTATGAGGTCTAGGGGTGCACTAAGAAAGGATTTTTCAAAATTCCTCCAGACCAGATAGATGATATCCCGGAATAGTACACTGGCTATTTTAACAAAAATTCACGCCGTCATTACTAAACTGATTTAGCTGCAATTTTGAGTGTAGATAAATCATATCCTGGATTAAAACATAGGCATAAGCATAAACTTTTTATCTCGGAAAATTCACAATTTCCGCGGGAATTGCGAATTTTAAAATTCGTTAGGAATACGGAGATAGATTTCGTCCTAAATTAACACAAAAGTTACTCCTGAAATTTCGATGGTTCCCATGGGAATAGGGAAGACTATATAATTTACGCGGGCGAAGCCGCGAGTATCTGCTAGTCCTATACAAGTAGATATTATTAATGAAAACCCAAAGCGGGTCTTCATTACTTATGTAGCCAACTATTCTCATTAAATTAAATTAATAGAAGGGCGAAATTCAATGTATTGATACAATCTCGCTATTGTTTTAGCATAAATTATGTATACAAGCGCAGAAAATGTATTTAGGTTAACTTTTATTCAGGTGAGAAGATACGAGTAAGTGATATGACGCGTAACTAAACGCGACGTTTCGTTATAAAATAAATTATGCACGAAGAAGTACAAAAAGAGTATTGTTGTAGTACTAGTAGTTCGCCACGAACTATTATATAATATTATTGAACTATGATATCCCGGGACAAAAAAAGCGCTTTGAAAGCGCTAATTATTTTTTTTTACTTCAATTAATTAATTAATACTTTTAATTTATTGATTAATATTTCTTGCCTATGATGGAATAAAGTACAGAATAATAGGTGTGTGTTAAAAAATAATAATTGGTCGAGCGCGAGTCGGGCTCGTGAACAGCAGTGGTATTCTACAAAATGTTCATCTCTGAAACAGCTGCCAGACAGCTGCCAAGCGGAAGATGGCATGCAAAATTGTACTCTATTACAACTGAGAATTCATAGATGCATAGATGTACGCTCGTCGCTGCTTTAATTATTGTTGCAGAATAGCACGGCTGAACGTTCCGTACGTACTATCAAGACCCATTCTCAATATTAATAGGTATATTACAATCGAAATAAATAACTCTATTTTATTTTTCAAGAAATTACACAAAACTTAAAATAAAATCTTAACTAATATATAATCTAATTTTAAAAAGAAGTGAAAAAATAATAAAAAAATATTGAAAACTTGACTCTCTATCTGCATGAACAATAATAATTAACTTCATCCATTCCATTGCTAGAAAAAAAGAATGTAGACCTATGAGAGATAAATAAGTCTCGGTAATTGTAAAACTTTAAAATAAGTTGAGATGATATTGTAAAGCAGCTCGTTAATAAAAATCTATGTAACATTTTAGTACGCAAGTAATTTATTGCAGCTTACCTTCTATTCCATTTTAATTAAAATGAAACCACTAAGATCGAGCAATCTACAAAGAACTTCTATAATAGTCTGGAGTTTACACTAATGAAGAAAAAACACACCTCGCAGAACGTGAGAAAGCTATGAGAAAAAAAACTGTAATCAGAGTGATACTTAGGCGTAAGTGTGTAAAAGTTTATATACCTTCTATGCTTATTCAATAAATAGGTATCATAAAAATAAATTGCCTTGCTTATAATATAATAATATTAGACTTGCTAAAATCAAAATGGCTCGACCAGTTTTCATGAAATTATCTGTGTATGTTTGAGTGAGTCCTAGCTAGTTTATGATTTGTTTAGTATATAAACCTAAACTCTAGATAACTAGGTACCTACGTGAATAAAAATAATAACGTTAATAATCTGCTTAAATATTACAATCTGGTGCGTTGTGATTACGCATATTGAGAACCTACATTCTTTACAGCCAGTTTCTTCATTGATATTAACAGGTAAAGTAATAGTTAAATATGGTGGTCTGACCCTTATCACGAAAGACATAAGGATCAGACCGCCATATTCAACTATTACTGTAGCTGTTACTATCAATGAAGAAACTGGCTACTAGCAAGTCTTTTTAGTAAGCTATTGTAAAACAGGATCTCAAGCACATTGCCTAACAGTCTTGTTTATCCCGATCGAATGGAAAATAAAATCTTTCGCAGCGTAACATAAAATATATGAAGTGATTTATTATTCCGTGAGGTATTGGTGGAGTTGCGTTGCATTCGTTTCTACGGGAGTTGGGTAGAGACAACATTTCCATTTTTATTGATGGTTTGTTTGCCTTGATTCAGATTGCAGTAAGCTTTCTTTATTGTTCCGTGTCTCGCTTAATAGTCCCTTTAGAACCACCGTAAAGTACCTCTGGTGAAACGGTAGATACCTGCATCTGCTGAATTAGAAATAAATTGATGGTCCACAAAAAGAAAAAGTGATCCGAAGTGAACGGGACACAAAGCTTGCAGGATTATGAATATCGTGGATCATGGCATGCACCTCACCCCCACCAGGTGTAAGGACGACATATGATATAAATAAAACGTATATGTGAGTATATTATATCGTATCAACTGGGCAACTTTTCTCTCCTTATATAATTGGGATATAATACATATGGGATAAAATTTCTACCGGGAATCCAGATGCCCGGTGAAATTAGTGGAATGGTTCCAGTAAACATTTTTCTTCATTTCTCCGAGCTGCTTAGATCTTAGTTGCAATTGTAAACTCTTTAGGGCGAACATTTCATCTGAGTTTTAATTTTGTGTATATCATTCGAAATACAAATAAATAAATTTTAAAACGTCCAATCACATTAAACGGAAAATGGCCGATAAGGGAAAATAATTAGGGTTGTCTTGAGACTTGGCACAGGTTATATCTTGGGGCGTCCAGATGAAGGCATTAATAAATAATAATCCTTGGTGGTGAGAGCTGCATTTCCCCTGAAAATTGCGTTTTTAAAGATTCCTCTTTCCTCAATAAAAGCTCGCAATAAAAACATATCACGGTTTCAATTCTCTTATCAACTGTGCAATTCGGTGAAAGGTGCAAAGAGTTTGCAAACCAAAAAACTTGAATAGGTATGCCCATGCAATGAATATACATTTGAATTCCTTTTTTTTCAGAAAGTATTATCGATTGCCTTAGGCTCGAATCTCGGACTTCCTAGCCATTAAAAGCATGACATACAGTTCAAAAATGCACCCGGAAATTACTTTCAACTTGAAACGAAGTCTTTCACAAATTCTTGACAAGTCCAAGGTGCAATTTTACTGAAGCGCCTTTCCATTTCTTAACAGAGGTATCTCCGAAGGAGAGTTATTTCAGAACTGAAATAATTTATACAGCTCTATTTTATAAGCTAAAAGTTTTACTTCAGGTGAAGGTGAGACTAAAAACTACCAATTTATAGATAACATGTTTTACGGTTAACTCTTACTTGAAAATTAAAACGTAAGATGTAAAATGTTAAAACTATCAATCCTTATATCCCATATCACTTATATTTCTGATCCTTCGTCGTTTAAGAAGATATAATAATATAATTGTGTAGAGTGCTGCTATAGTTTTAAGATATTTAACAAGTTAACGAGTCATATTGAAAATTACTCAAATGAAGTAGAACTATAAGTATATACTTATAAGTATATAACCAATGACGAAACACGCTTAATATGTTTAATCAATGAGAGTAACGTACGAAATTCCCCTTTTAAAAATATTCCTCAAAATTATTATAAAGAAGAACTACGGAACTTGACTGGTTTTATTGTACTTATGCTAAAGAGTCGGCCCCTAGTCTGAACAGTGTCTGAAATATTCTCCCTAAAGTAAAGGGTTGAGCCCTCATAAAGCTCTGTGGCGTTTGATACAAGTACTAACTTATTATTAGGCTTCCCTTTTAGGGTTCCGTACCTTAAACTAAACCTAGGGCTCGCGCAGTGAGGGTTCCGTACCATGAAGACCAATTCCAACCAAAACACCTCTGCCCACCATATTCGAAAATAAGCAAAATATCACGTTTGTTGTATGGCAGCCCTTTTAATTTTTTTTTATTTTAACTACATATTTAAAGTAAATAATTTACATACCTAAATGTTCTGTGAATATTTTAAGCATCTAACTGTTGCCGTTATTAATATCGAGAAAAAAACAAGCAAAAAAATCACGTTTGTTGTATGGGAGCCCCTTAAATATTTTATTCTATTTCTCAGCATTTGTTGTAATAGCGGCAATAGAAATACATCATTTGTGAAAATTTCAAGTGTCTAGCTATCATGGTTCAAGAGATACTGCCTAGTGACAGACGGAGGGGCGGACGAACGGACAGCGAAGTCCCATTTTTACCCTTTGGGTATGGAACCCTAGAAAACGGAATCTTTATAAGAACACTTTGTTGTCTGTCTGTCTGTCTGACACGACCCTTTAGGAACAGTTGTAGGTAATAATGGCTCGACGTCATTCTAACTATCATACTTTTTTTGGTATTAATAATTAACCTCAAAAAACAAAGTTAAGTTGCGGTTCGGTTAGAAAAGTGATTCTTATGGTTTTAGTCTTTCTATCATAGTACGTAACACTCGGTGCGCGAGTCCGGCTCGCATTTGGCCGGTTTTTGTTTTAAAGAGATTGCACATTATATTAGATTAGATACAGAGAGTAATCGCACACCGCGATTTTCTCGCCAAATTCATGAAACAACTATCACAGCCACCGAGGCAACATCGAAGCCAAAAGTACGTTAGTAATATTATATATTCGTTGGCCAAAAGTTAGGAGAATGACATGCCGTACAACGTTGATATCGAAATTTTCTTTTACCCTATACCAGTTACTTCTTGACAGCTCATTCTAGGGGATTATTTATAAATGGAACCGTGCGTTGTTTATATTGGTACCTAATGCAGACCTCAGAAGGTAATTTAATCGAACACTTCTTGGAAAATGTATAAAAATGGTGAAAACCCTATTAAAATATAGGTAATGAAGATTAATTCGATTGAATGAAAACTGTCCGTCAGATATGCCTAACACTAATGACGAAATACGCTAAACACAGATAGATGTTGCATTGTGTCTCATCAAATATTATCGGAAATTCCATTCTGTCATCAGCCAGATTATGTTTATCTATCCTCGGGCATAATCAGGCAGCTGACATGCAGGAATTATTACGAATATGTATATAATATGTATATGTATATCATGTCGTATATACAAGCAAATCTATTGCCGTTATATTTTTAACAGTATGTGTATTTTTTAACTAACTTGAAAAAAGAAGGTTACAATTCTTGATGCTGTATTTTTGATGCTGTAAAATATTCACCTATAGTAATAGTTTATTAGGATGGGATAGTTAGGTGTATGTGAAAAATAAATATTTCAATTTTGATAGAAAATTTCCTTGAAAGTTGGGTCAAAAGCTGGGAGATTTTGTGAATAAAACCTATAGTATGAACATATATAAATTACTAGCTGACCTGGCAAACGTTGTTTTGCCCTTGGGGATTTAAAAAATAGTTCAATTGAGATTTAAGCTATCCTATCTCTCAAGTTGGATCAAACTGCACATGGTGTGCGAATTTTATTATAATCGGTTAAGTGGTTTAGGAGTCCATTGAGGACAAACATTGTGACACGAGATTTATATATATTAAGATTTGCTTACAGCGAGATGTGTCAAGAGCGCAATCACTCGCCGGCTCTGCTAACTTATGACATAAATAATAATTAAACGCATTATTAAACGCGATCATTTACACACATGTCAAAATAAAATACATAACAAGGCACGCGTCAGCGGAAATTGGCGCGCATGGTTAATTTTAATTTTTTATTTCAACTTCTCATTCGTACCTTTATAGGGCCCAGGTTTGATGAATTTTAAACGAGGTATATTTACGCAGACAACGCTCAGGGCGGTCGGGTCTACATAATTATCTTAGCCAGTCATGTGAATAACGAAACGTTGTAACCAGTCCGCGTGTACAGTCCGACAAGGCTCTCGTGGCACTTGAATGACATTGTCAGGAGAGCGCTGTTATAGAACAAAGGCAGCCAGAAAATAAAATCTCATCAATTTTACTTCAATTTTAGTTTTATTTTAGTTAATATTAAGCAAAACGAACACAACATAAAATACCGATATACCAACAGAGCAAACTATCAAACAGTATCACAAGATAGTAGCGTTAGTTCTGATTTTGGCCACGTAGTGGTTTGACTGTAGTCTCGCTGATTAAGCTGCTCCGTAACAAGTGCCAATTATATCAAAGAGCTTTTATTATACTCGTATTGTGGTCAAAAGTCGAAACTATTTCATGCTGTAGACTTGTTATTTTTTCCAATAATATCGAACAAAGGAACAGGCGGCTCTCCAGATGTTGAGTGCAGTTTCTGCCGCCAATGCAATAGGAGGCAGAAACCGAGGTATTACTATCGAAAGGTTGTTAGCTTATGAAGAAATCAATTTTAAATAAGACCGTGTTTCGTACCCCTAGTACAGGTCGCGTACATTTTGTGAAGTGAAATTTTATTTTATTTTATTTATTTGAAAGTAATCAACAGCGTTACAAAAAATAAAATACAGTTTAGGTTAATAATACAAATAAGGCAAAATATAATTACAGTTAAATATTATATAAGTTTTATTGTAACATTTCAAAAAAAAAAGTGACAAGGATACAAATTTTCAATAATGAACGAAGAACAAGAATTATACAATGAAAAAAATTGTCAATAGTGTATGGGTGTGATAGTGTGTGCGAGTGCTTGTGTGTGCGAGTGCGTGTTTGTGATATGAGTATATTATGTATGTGTTTGTGCGTGCATGTAATTCCTACAGAAATATCACTATTTCGGTGCAGTTTCACAAGTTCTTTTTTAAGTTGCATTATAGAAATGGAACAAGTCGATATTAGAATAGACTTTGTTGTAGCATTGAGATACTATGTACTAATTAATGTATGTAGGTCCTAACCAAGCGCAATACTATAGAATTTTGGGCATAGTTCGTATTCGACTTAGGCTCATGAAGTAGTTCAGCTTTACGGGGTCTAAAAGAGGAAGCGTTCAGAGAAAAAGCTGATAGCAAACTGGAACAGTCTATCTGACCGGTCAGGATAGCTTGAAGCAGCAGAATGTCACTCTGATTTCGTCTATGCTTCATGTTTAAAAGGTCATGGCATTTAGGTATATAAACGGATGAAATTGAAATCAAAACATTTATTGAGAACACTGAACTAATTTGAATTTGAACTGAATTTATTTTACAACTATTGACATAGAAGCGTTAAATCGAATGTAGTCGAAAGTCGAAACGTAATGCAACATGGTCGACAATCGTGAAATTTTTATTTACGTTGCACGCTAAGGTTGAGGCCATTTTATTTATAGGCCATTCAATTTTATACCCTAAACCTAGTTAGTTTTAGAGTGTAAAATCTACTGGCGTTAGTTTTTTGTATTAATTTTTTCTTGTCTTCTTAACCTCTTTGTTATATCATTTAAAAATACCTGCCTATACAAATAAATACAAATAAGAATCGCAATATTATTCATTACAAAAGCGATATCTGGTCTGACAAATAATTCTCCAAAAATAAAAAAGGGGTTGTATTCAAACGTGCAACCCATTGGACTAACGATATTCTTCTTAAAAAACTTACACAACAAAAGGATGAAATAAGCGAGTTTATATTAGAAATAACAAAGTTATTCAGCCGAAATGCGTATGCCATTCGCGTCCATTCAAATAATATGGCTTTCATCCCAACCGGTTCTATTAGTTAGAGGACGCAAGCAATCTCTGTAATTGCAACATACATAAATGGACACATTTCCAAAGCAGACTGGTTTATAATGAAAACTTAGATATAATGGAAACGCCGTGCAAAGACACGCCATTGGCAAGCATTCAATCATATGACATGAGATTAAAGCAGAAGGAAATGGTTTATTATATTTATATTGACTATTGTTTGCTAACAGTAAGCCCTACAAGCTTTGAAAATAACGAAATACCTAGGGATCTGTTTGAGCTCGGCCGGTAGAATTACAAATGGTAAACAAGTATTTTGATGTTAATAAATACATCTTTTTTGCTTGTTTTAGTGGCCGGCAATTCAGGAAGCAGATCGTTACGAAACCGGGAAAGACAAGCGCTTTTGAACGTAATTCAAATAATTTCAAGTTTGACTGAAAATGAGTTTTGTAATGATTTACATCATTTAGATTAAAATGAGTTAGGTGACAATAAATAATCTAAAAGAAGAGACAATGATGAGTCTGCATTCAAAGTAAGTACTATAATAGGTAACACTATCAGGGAGAGAACATTTAAAGTGCAAAAGAAATGCATGAGGGCACTATGTGGCGTTGATTTCTTTACGCAATATTATTATAGATTCTCTTAAAAATATAGCTTGGCACATAATGTTTGTGCATTATATTATATCCGTCACTTTCGTAGGCACATATTGTTTCAGCTTTGCACATATTGAGTCGCATCGCGCCATTTATTGACAGCCGTATGTCAGCGACTGCCAATAGATGGCGCTGGCTGTAAATGTATGGACAAATTCAAGTTTGTGCAATGCGAGTCGACTTAAAATTCGTACAAAAACCTGTACTAATCCCACTGATGCGTAGCCGCGTAGCCGCGTAGCCGCGTAGCGTTCAAATGGGCGCTTCGCTAACGTAACAACGATCTCTCTTTTGATTGGTAGATTCTTCGGTGCTCTACAATTCAAGGAGAGTTCAAAATGACTGACTGAGTACTGATTCAACTTTAAAGATAGCTAATTTTTGCGACCATTATACGAGTAAGTTATCTAAAAGGTTAAGTAAGTTATCTTATCTCTTTACGAGAAACGGATGTAAAAACATAACCACAAAGTAATGTATACTCACATTTGCGGTCTTTTGGACAGTTAAAATAACACTTCACCACAATATCAATAATGCTTGTCGACAGACTCATGTTTTTTGAGGTTTTCTCATGACTGAAAGCACCAATTTTGATGCGGTTTTTGCCAGTAGACGTGAAATTCCAAGCACAAACTGCTATCAGGGATACTTATGGATCTAGCGATTAACCCTGGTCTGCTTGGTCAAAAAAAATGGTTTTCGAAAAGCAATATATTCTCTCCCGAACGGTGTGAATATGAAAAACTTATAATTTTTAACAACACAATTATTACTTGGTACTCTTATAACAAATACCCACGTAAAACATTAAAGAATGGAGTTATATTTTAACAAAATGAATGTCTCGTATTGATAAACACCATTTTGTGATTTGGAGTATTTGTTTTCACAAATCTACGTGTTCCTACTTTCTTCCCAACTATTTACCATAAGTCAAAATTTAAAATTTCTTTGTTTTCACATAGGCCTAACGTACACGCTCTTGTAAATCGTCTAAATGATATTTAAAACTGAGTTTACTTTCCAGCGCGCCCTGCACTGAGTAGCCCACAACAAACTCAGCCGGGTTTAGTTTTCTGTTATCACCACTTCACAATGGTTCTAATTGAGCTAGTAAAGTGAGTCTTAAAAAAAACATCAATTATAGTAATAATAAAATAATTCAGTGAAACACAAATTAATATTATACTTCCACACCGAATCGTACACACCGAGACTACATAATACAAATTATTATTTCACAGCTGAATTGCGAGAATATAAATGCTACGTATGAATTGTGAGGATATCACATAGCCTTGAAACAGGACGCCGAAATATAGATACCTACGTCGGAAGCACTTTGTCTGGATTACTTGCTAGGGTGCCTGGTGTTGCTAGGTTACATGCGAGGGGAGTTGATCAAAGGAAACGCGTTCTGGGGTCGAAAATGCGCAATTCCGCGACGGTATAAAACCGCGGGGTGTTTACCTCGTAGTTCATTCCAGCTACAGTCGCGGCCGCTATCATACTTCAAAAGGTCCGGGGCACGTCACGTTGCCTCGGACCGTGGCTTACCATACCTGTTTTACTCACTCAGACTAAAGTATAGAGTTCTACATGCAGAACATCAATCTTTCCGACAATTTATAACTGCGCCGCGGCAGTACCTTTGGCTCAACAGGATTAAAATAAAACATTATGGACTCATCAATACCTTCCAATTTTGTTTGGATTAAGTTTTATAATGAAATAACACATTAACTGGAAACACAAAAAGAAGATCACACGGCAATGTTTATAAAAAAAAAGTCTGGAATCGCAACGGCCACATCCAAACATGTTCAAAATGGAAAATCTGGAATTCATGACGGAAAACTGAGATCAAGTTTCAACGGAATACAGATGAAATTCAAAACGATAAAATGAACCCAAAACAAGAACCCGAGGTATATAATTAAAAATAATTTTAAATTTTCGACATATTCTGCTTTATGATTTGTAAAATTTTGTTATCTTGAAACAATCTTTGAGTTACTTAATTCTAAAATATGGTTGAGTTAAATGAAAGTTTTGTTCTAATTTTTGTATTTTTTTGGTTTTGAATATCACAATTATAAATAATTTTCTGATATTATATAAGATTAATCATTCTAAAACCTACTACATATATTTTTCAAATATTGCATTGTTTCTTTGTATGAAATTTTCTTTTTCAAATTATTCAAATGCACTCAATTAATTAAGGATTGTCATTGCTTTTGTGTTGTATTTTATCATAATAAGATGAATGCATAATTCGTTTTAATTATATAACAGTTATTCATTCTTCTATCCGGAACTTAGATTAATCACATTAAATACTAACATCAGGTTAAAGAAAAATTCTATGGTCAAATATTGTGGGTGCATCATACACCATTTTCATAAATTGAATAATATTATTAAATCAATTTCATACTTTTAAGAACACATCATTTAAAATCAAAACGTATAAATAAATAATAAATAATAATCATTGTAAAATTTGTCTATCCGTAATCAGTTATGTACTCAGTAGTATTTTCTTGAATTATGCGTATAAATAAAGCAGCTAGAGTTTGTGATAACTACCAAAATGTTCTGTAATTAAACTAAAATTGTACTTTAACTTTTTTCTTTATATAGTTACTTCAAATTTGCACTTTTTACATTTTATTAATCTCTGTAATTTATTTGTGTACATTTCAGTGCTTTTTAGCGGTTGCTAATACAGTTGATACGAAATAAGCTACACTACAATCCGAATTCAATAAACCATCTCGACTTCCTGTTATACAAAATAAACATTTTAACGAACACAATATTTAACACAGGTCATTAACTAGTACTAAATTGTATTTCCAGTTAATCCTATTTGGAATCAAACCTTGTTTTGTTAATTCCAATTTCCATACAGTTTTATTAGTAAGCGAAATAAAAATAGTATTTTAATCGTATCTTAAAATACTTAATTACATTTAATTACGCATATTATTATAAGTTTATTAAGATATTATAACTTGCCTAAGAGGTCCTCATTTCATTAAGTAATAAAAAATATCATTCATTACATTTATCCACCATAATTAGACTTTCATTTTAGGTAAGGAACTATACTAATCGATACTTCTGTTTTGAATAGTTGTATGTACTTATTTCAGTCACCGAATAGGTACCAAATTACTTATTTTTGTATAGTAACAGCACAATTGTGTGCGTTTATATCAATAAATCTTTGGTTTATATATTTTACATTGGACGTCGCAAAGCAAAACGTCCATAAAAAGCCGTTTGATATTTCATTTCTGGAGCGATACATTCACCTGTAATATTAGATATATTTACCTAATCTATACATACGAAAATTGTGAATGGTGAGAATAGTGGTACATTAATTTATATAGTGTAAGAAGTACCTTACTCGTATAATAAACGCATTTAATCATGATAACTTTTGTGTTATTTACCAACATATTGTGTATTATCAGACGAGAGGATATGGCTCACTCATAAGTTGTCAGATCTCACATGTAGAGCAAGTCTCTACATGCCTTAACTCTACAAGCTCTAACTTCATAAACTCAACACTTTAGTCAAAAAATATGTCTCGGTCGTTTCGCTAGCGTTACGTGGGCGTAAATTGAAAAAAAATGGTCAAGTGCGAGACGGGCTTGCGCAATGATGGTTCTGTGTTCAAGACCCATTTTCAATACCAATACCAATGATGTTCAAGACCCATTTTCAATAGCATTGAGGTAAAGTAAACATCCCTGCCTACCAAATTTAAATACGAGCAAAAAGTCACGTTTGATGTATGGGAGATATTTGTTTATTTAATTTTAAAGTAAATACCTATATCAATTAATTTTCCGTAAACATTTGAAGCGTCTATCCGTTACAGTTATCAACATCGTGCAAAACAAGCAAAAAAATCACGTTTGTTGTATGGGAACCCCTGTAAATATTTAAATTAATCTTAATTTAACTATTTATTCTTAAAGTGAATATATTATTAAATATTCTGTGGACATTTGGTGGACATTTGAAGCGTCTGTTTTTTACCGTTATTAATCAAAAAAGCAACAAAAATCACGTTTGTGCCCCCTGCCCCTGTTAAATATTTATGTGTGTACGAGTGTTTGGTAGGTATCAGAATAGAAAGTTATCTATTAATTTTTCTTACCTCTAAGTGAGAAATAATTTACATGATGGCAAAACAACGTATACCGACGACCTCCCTGGCGCAGGGGACGCGCGCACGGATACGAGTGGGGAGTGCAGTCAAGTACTAAATTGAATAGTGTAAAAAACCCGAGTCCTTTAGTAGGTATAAGTACTCAATATAAGTATGAATTGCATAACAATAATAAAGCCCGCGAGATGTAAACGGATCAGAATTTCACACAGTAGGAAGAGATGTTTTTTACCCTAATCCATTCCTAAAGGAATAATTTTATTATGATGTGATTAAAATAGATAGTAGGTACCATGTTATTTACGTAACATACATAAACGGCTACATAGAGCGCAAAATTGAATGTAGATCAAAACGGAACATGATAGAAAATTATCTAACTGAATTTAGGTACTAACGCGAATCAAAGTCGAGCATTGTATTTCCTATGATCAAATACATTCAATTTTACACTTTAAACTTATAGAGGTAAAGTTAATATTTCAGTGTTAATTCATTTCTTTTTCTTCTTTCACATCACTGAGTGTCAAAACATGACGTGAATAGTCCCCTGTTGTAAAGCTTATTATATTAACAAGCGGATAGGATCCTATTTGATAATTATGCACGTGTGATGAGTAAAGCTGGTTCTCCACCCTCCAATTGCTACATTATATATCTACCTAGTAATAATACTGAGTAATAACTGATGCTCCATGGAATAATAGCGTGACCCTAAAATGGATTTCAAGGCCTTAAGCTTGATACAAAAATACAAAGGGTCGACGTTCACATGCGCCTGATGTGCGCTTTATTAATCCTCAGACACTTTTGGCCCTTCTTTATTACAATTATTAAAGTTAGCAACATAAATGATAAAATACTCGTACCTACGTATAGAAATTTCAATGAAATAATACTAAGAGCACAGATTTCATTTAGGTACGCTTTCAATGAAACTCACTTTTGAATTATTGTATACGTTCTTACTGGTAAGTACTCAACCCCTTTGTGATTCGGCGACCGAATTACAGAGCTGTGCTAAAAAGTTTTTTTTGTTAAACACAAACAAAAGCTTTCTTTTTACGATAGCCCTGCAAAAAGCTAAAACATCGTGGTTCATAGGGTGTTTGTTCTATTATAACGTTTTCCGGTTCAATAAAATTATAGGCAGATATTTAGAGCGTAAGTTGTGGTGTAGTTGTAGAGAAAAGTGTTCAAATTTCTTAATGATTAAAACAGATTTGAATACATTTGACAGTCGATGGACCTCTTAGAATAGAAGGTGTTCCTCAGAACAGCCTACTATATAAATTTATCTTAACTTTAGTTAATTGCGGAGCGAAACTTGAGCTAAAGTTTTTTATGTTCATTGATTAATTTCACGACCGAAAGGCGTAGCGATAGCGAATCTGCCGTCTGCGTCGGAGGTCGTGGATTCCATTCCCACTACTGTTAAATGTTGGTGTGATAAGCATGAATGTTTACCAGTGTCTGGGTGTTTTTCAAATTATTATATTTATGTATAATAATATGTATGTATATTTATCAGTTATTTAGTACTTATAAGCTAACGCTTACTTTGGACCTGAATTACGATGTGTGTAATGTATAAATAAGAAACAGGAATGGCACAAAAATGAATAGTTTTGGGTTATAAACATAGGGCTATGCCTGGACATGTAAATAAATGCAGAGTGCAGACAGCGTATGTGCGCGTGGATAACAGACCATTTACCGTGTGTTAACTTGGTATCAACTGTTTTATATGGCGGTCATTTATTACTACGCCGCACGAAATGATCGCGCCGTGCTAATGAAGTTGTATCACGAACGCCTTTATTAAGGCGACTATATCCCAGCACTTTAGGTATTTGTCGCACACTCAGACTCGCTCTACGATACCTAGCGACCATTGTCGTGAGCCGAGAAGTTAGAATGAACTCCGTGAACCTATTCATAAATATTTGCGTCACAGTACTGTGCAGTAGTGTGCTGTTACAGTTGGACTATTTGTCATTATAATTCGCTTCACGAAATATATGCTGGAAGTTGCGTTTTTTACGTATATTTTGACTTTTTTATGGTAAACGATAATATCAACCGAGGTATTTATTTATAATAATTATGTATTACTAAAGTAGCAGGATCTGTAGAAATTTTTCTTGTACATATTAGGGAAATGAAGAGTTTTATATTTTTTTTAATCTTCTTTGCTACCGTCCGCATCTTTCTTTTCACAGTAGTAGTTTTGACACATTCTGTGATCACCATAAGAGTGCGGCATTGAGTTTAACAATATCGTTGTGCAGAACTGATATGGCAACGTTTTTAGGGTTCCCAGATATTTTGTGATATCTATACTAATATTATAAAAAGGTAGCGTAACGATGTTTGTGAGTTTGTGACGTTGTAAGGGGTAATCTCTGGATCTACTGAACCGATTTTCAAAATTCATTCACCAATACATTATCGTGGAGTGTCATAGGCTATAATAATTTCAAAAATAAACTTTGCATTGTTACTAAAACTTGAATAATGCAATCCAAGTCGCAAAAAAATTGCTTTCATCGCGTACGCTGCGATTGAGGATAGAACAAAACAAAATCAAAATCATCAAATCAGTATCAAAATCTGCAAAAAAGTCCGCAATAGCATATGCCTATCTCCTATGGGTAACTCGCAATAACTGCTTTTACTTTAAAATTGTGGATTAAAAATAAATAATTTTTGTGAAGCTTATTTAGCCCATATGGTATTAATTTATATCTTTGTAAATATGTTTTTTAGAACGGAAATTTAATGTAGAATAGTTCTGCCCCTTACTCTATACAGTTTAAATAAATATCTTCAAAGATATTAGCAAAACAAAAACGCGCGGTATGCAGGAGCGCGCCGCAGCCGCTTCGGTTGTTGCGTGGCGATAGGATAGGCATTTATCATTCATTTATCTGAATGCCTCGCGTCCAGCGCTGTGGGCTTTGGGTATAAGGCCCGTTTTCCACCACAGCGAAGCGGAGCGGAGCTGTATTTCAGTAACAAATCAGATTTCGTCATTTTGATATTTTTGAAACTGAGGGATGTCTAAATGATGAAATCTGGTTAGTTATCCAAACACAGCTCCGCTTCGCTCCGCTTTCGTGGAAACCGGGCCTTACGTGGGACAAAAATATTTCTAACGCGGAACGGAGTCCGCGGGCACTGCTAGTTTTATATATTTCACGATAGCTTTTCTCATTATCATAATTCTTATGTTGGTAAGTGTTTTTCGATGTCTCAGGGCATTTGTTTCTGCTGCCAGTCTGCGTAGTTTTTTACAAAAGTTGCGTAATATGTGATTGCGACACTCAATTTTTTCAACGCTTACATTTTGATTTTCATATGGTTTGGCATTGAGTATCCTTACATATGTCGAGTCGACATTTATCTCCAATCATTGTGTGATCTCCAATGTTGTAAATGAGACCGTTCATCGAAATAGAAGCCTTCTAAAAAAAATAATTTCAGTTTCAACAATTAAAAAACACGAATGCCCTGTTATAAAACGAAGTAATAACTCGTTTTTTACTTTTTAGTTCGTTTTATAACAGGGCACTCGTGTTTTTAGGGTTCCATACAAATTTGGTAAAAATGGAACCCTTATGGTGAGATTTTCTCCGTCCGCCCGTCCGTCCGTCGGCCGTCCGTCCGTCTGTCACACTCGATTATTTCAGCAACTATCAAAGCTATCGACTTGAAATTTGAAATAGTTTTAGGTAATAGTGACCCAACGCCAATGCAATTATAAAACATTGCAAATTGATTTTATTTTTATTTAAAAAGGGGGGAAAACCAGGGCTTTGAATTTTCAAAATGAGATAACAATATTGAGTGGGGTATGAAAGGACGTTACTTGTATATTCTAAAACCGATTTTTATTTATTTTTATGCCCGATAGTTTTTGATTTATTGAGCAAACTGTCGAAAAACATACCAGCCCCCCCCTTATCTCCAATGTTTATCAATCGAAAAATCTAAAATAGGTATGATCAATAGAAATTAACGTATATTTTACAGGAAAAATAAACTCAACTCCCTAACTTTTATAATTTTTTTGATAATAGCAATAAACCGCCGAAAACAAAGTTAGGTTTGCGGTTCGCCAACAAAAGTACCTAGGTACATGTAAATTATACTCGTAAATTCTTGAACAAAAGTGATTCTTTTAATGTTTTACTTCTTTTATAGTATGGAAGCGGTGCGCGACTCCGACTCGCACTTGGCCGGTTTTTTTTTATGTTTTTCATTCATTTTTTAATTACTTATTTTTATTTTATGTTTTTTACTGATGGTCAGCAGTTATGTGAAGGTATTTTCTGTTACTACTCTCCAATACCTTCATTTTGATACCCATATTATGATAGTTGAAGAAAAAATTTTTTTTCCACTTTTGAAAATGGCGCCTCACATCCGCCATATTGATTTTTCCAAAAAAATATAGTCTTTGTTACTCGGGAGGATCCAAGGATTCTAACGATACCCCATATATCCAAATCTGTTCAGCCGTTCAGAAGTTATGGAGGAATAAAGAAACATCACATACATACATACATACATACATACATACAATACATACATACATACATACATACATACATACATACATACATACATACATACATACATACATACATACATACATACATACATACATACATACATACATACATACATACATACATACATACATACATACATACATACATACATACACACATACATACGTACATACATACATGAACCCTAAAAACATTACACTCCTTTTTTGAGCAGTCGTGTAAAAAGTAAAAAACGAGTTATTTTAGTTGAACAGATAAACAGTAACAGTATTTAAACTGTGGTTACGCGTGATGGTATTTGCACGTGGTGGAATTTACACTACCTACCATAATTTTCTTAGTTCGTATCAGAGTTTCTTCGGAGCTTTTGAGGACTAGGTATTTTGATAAACTCAAGAAACACTTACTATATAATTTTTTTAAATTCTCCTTCGCTTCCTGTCAGATAGTTTTTTTTTCCAGCGCATTTAAAAAATAAATAATTTTAGCGCGAAAGGAGCGTGAGTCGTGAAAACTTGCGCAGGTCCGTCTCGTATGGAGGCTCGTGAGCCACTGAGTACATCGTTTATTCGGTGCGTTAGACCATTTTATGACTTCTGTTAGGCGAAATTTTGCAGCAATTTTTTTATTTAATATCTGTCTGCGCAATGGATAGGCAATACAATGAGCTTACTTTACGTATAATTTTTATGAAATTTAGTCCAAAGCTTTGGAAATACCATTAAAAAAATGAACAAAAACGACCTGTTTTCAAAAATTTTTATGATCGAGGCAAGTTTAACTTATCGTGTTTTCATGAGGCCATTATAGAGATAAAGCATGTATCTTTAATATGTATTTTTAACAGTGAAAAAAAAACAATTTTTTCATGACTTTGAATTGCTTTGAAAAGTGGCGTAGTCGCTAAAAACCGGGATAATGGGCCGTTAAAACTTAAGTGTGGCACATAGCTCGCAGACCGATGGACGTTGGGGACCCAAAGTGCTGGAATGGCGACCCCGCACAGGAAAGCGCAGTGTTTGACCGACTAGATGGGCAACCGACATTTGAAGTTGCGGTGAAATCTCTGGATCATTTAAATTGTCAACCTTCAACTTATGTTACTTACTTACACACACCTGGCTGATACGGCCTTGCTCCGCTAGAGTAACTACACCTAAATTTCGAAAAATACTTTCTTGTCCCTTTTCTACGTCCAATAGACAAGGAAAAATTCTAGGTTCACTCACAGCTCATAAAATGAGCTTTTTCTTTTTAAATTACATAAGGGTATTATTTTGAGATTAATTTTATCATTTATGTAATATGTACATGGAACATAGGTATAGGCAATAGGAAGCCCATGAAAAAATATACCTCAAAATAGATAGCATCGAGTTTTTCACAATTTTCGCCCACGGCCGTGGTGAGGACGGTTATTAAAATATTGAATAGCGCTGCACCTGTTAAGATATTAACTATAATTTACTGACCTATTAAATCACGAAATTCAAGGTACCGCCTCAAGGGTATCTACAGTATTTAATAGCATATAACCAGCCAACCAAAGTCATCACTGGCACTCCCAAGCGCGAAAACTCAAATTTTATTAATTTTTCGCTAATAATGGTCCAATTATTACACATCGTAGGTTTATGGCAATGAGTTTTGCGGGCACAACATAATATGCATCTACATGTTTTTAATAAAAACTCTGCTCAACAATACTCATTTACTTCATATTGGTTCTTGATAGCTCGAAATCCGGGAAACTACAAGAAATTATCTTTTAGTTTATTATTTATTTAGTTTGAAGTAAAGTTTCTATTGAAAACATGTAGATGTACTAATATTATGCCCGCAAAATTCATTGCCGTAAACCTACAGTGTGTAGTTATATTAGACTAACTGACAAATTGCGAAAAACTAATGAGGAAACACTACATCCAATGGGTTAGTATCTTCACACGCACTAAGTATGAAGATTGTAAAGAGTTGATATTGGATAAGGTGCCCCCGAACACCAGCTCTGAAAAAGAACTTAACGTGCTTTTATTGCAGTTAAATGTTTCAGCTTGCATTACCCAGTGATAAATTACAATTGAATAGTTCATTTCATTAATTTACCTGTTTAAAATAACTTAGCGTACTTCTATTGCTTAATCAACACGTTGTCCCGGGGCCGGTGATAGTCAACAATGTTGGCATCGAAGTTGTTCCCCAATACAATTATCTTGGTCAGATCATACAGTTAGGTAGAAACAATTTTGATGAAGAAGCCAACAGAAGAATACGGCTGGGTTGGGCAGCTTTCGGTAAACTCAGTCAAGTCTTTTCTTCGTCAATTCCTCAATGCCTGAAAACTAAAGTATTTAACCAGTGCGTCCTGCCGGTCCTCACCTATGGCGCTGAGACGTGGACACTAACAAGCGGCCTGATCCACAAATTCAAGGTCACTCAGCGTGCTATGGAAAGGGCTATGTTAGGGATTTCCCTGCGTGATAGGATCAGAAATGAGGAGATCCGCAGGAGAACCAAGGTCACCGACATAGCCAAAACCATTAGCAAGCTGAAGTGGCAGTGGGCAGGTCACGCTTGTCGTAGGGGCGATGGCCGTTGGAGCCGGAAAGTCCTGGAGTGGAGACCGCGTACAAGTAAGCGTAGTGTGGGGCGACCTCCAGCTCGCTGGACCGACAATATCAAGCGGGTGGCGGGAAGCGGCTGGATGAGGAAGGCTGAGGACAGGGTGTGGTGGCGTGCGCTTGGGAAGGCCTATGTCCAGCAGTGGACGTCCGCAGGCTGAAATGATGATGATGATGATGACTTCTATTGCAATTAAATATTTCATTTCATTTATTGAAAAGTGTAGAGCCTACTATTTATATTGCAAATAAATATCTCATTTCATTTACAATTCATTCCATTCGTTACAAATCAATGTTGCAAATGCCTTATTTAGATTTCAGTTAGAATCCTATGTATAATGTAAAGCAATCGTCTTCAAATTTGTAGCAAAGCATACCTTCTAGAGTTTCTGAAGTCGTTAAACTGCAGAGAAATCTATAGTGAGTCTACAGAAGCGTTTTAACAGATCTTGTAAATTCTGCACCTAGAAATGAGTAATTACTTTGTTAAATAGCATTTGTGTTTCTTGGGCGGGTGGAATTCTTCAAATGAGTGTTGATCTTCGCAGAAAAATGAAAGCTCCGCCAGGTAGTTTTGGTTGATTTACTTATGCCTTATTAAAAACTTTCTTCTGAAGTCACTTTAATTAAATTGAGCAGACGTCATACAAAACGGTGTTTAATTTATTACGAACAAGCTTCACAGTGAGCTAAAATATCTTTGAAATAATCTGTCAGATAAACTTATTACCTGTTTCGTATTAAAAAATAATTCTAGTGTTTGTTGATCAAACTAATTCATTGAAAATTCCACGGTAAGGTTTTATTAAATTATTTAATACTTTATACCTGTGCTTTATACAGGGTGTGGGTTATTTCGTATAGTGTGCCTGCAGCTAACCTATTAATTATTACACATTTACGTGATAAGAAGTCCCATTTATTTTATTTTATTTTCAATACAAAAAATATTATTTCATTTTGAAAAATAAAGTTTTGCAACCCTAACTGTGACATCGAAAAACCTCATATCATTTTCATTATTCCCAGTTCGTTGATATTGAACTTGCTGTTTTTAGGGATGTCACTTAAACATTTATAGTACATTTTTGAACTCCCTATAGTTCCCTCAGGATATGAGCTACATTTCTTGTGATATTTTTTTGTTAGTTCAAATTAATTTTGCTGCATTGATACATTTTTAGGGTTCCATAGTGTACCTCAAATAAGAAATACGGAATGCTATTTCTTCACTATATTGCCCGTTTCTTTGTCTGCCTTAATGGCAGAAACAGGTAAAAAATTCTTAAAAAAATAGCTAATTGCTTTAACAAAGGCGCATAGATCCTAAATCTTTTGTGAATTAATTTAGGTATCCACAGAACCCTAAGTGCATAGAGCATCATGCATTTGAGTGATTTTTAAGGGAGATAGAAGGTAATAAAGCTGTTAGTAAAAATCCTGTGATTAAAATATAAACTACTTTCAATAAAGATTTTACGACCACCTCAGTTTAAATCATTGTTTGTCAAATTATATTATTACTAGCTGTTGCCCGCGGCTCCGCCCGTGTTAGAATTTTTGACTGATCTACGTAGTTTATAAAGGAAATTGGAAAACTAATGTCAGGATGGTTTATGAAAATATCTTTACACTTGTGTTTTTCCTTAATTTTTCTTTTTAAAATTCATTAACTACTGAAATAACAAAGTGTAAAAGTACAAAAGGGTTTAATTGAAATAATGCTGAATCTCGAATTGTCTGATCTAAGAAATATTTATGAATCGACTAAATAATAATAATAATCTATCACATGACTTATTATAGTAGCATAGTAAAATAAAACAACTGCAATCCGTTTCACTTTCAAAATGTGTAATTCATTAATTACTTTATATTTAGTACTTTTCTAGTTATTTTAAATCAAATGACATTACCGGTGTTTCACTAAGTTAAATGGTTCGTGGTGGAAAAAGAAACACCGAAAGAAAACCATCCACTACCTTTTTTAAATTGAATATTTTACAATATTATTCCTTTACAATATTACTTTCATCAATCGCCTTATTCTAAGTTACACATTATAATTAGTTATACTTATCTTCGTATCAAACCGGAACAGAACACATTACACACTATAATTTTCGGCTTTAATAATTTTGTGAACAATCAAAGTTACTTTACTTCATAATGCAAATATTATATCGAGAACCTTAACTTGGCACGATCTCTCACAAACTGAGTGGCGTCTTCCTTATGTCATTGTTTATAACCGTTTCTGTACAGTACATGTTCAACTATTTTTTATGTTATAATGGAACAGGCGGCATTTCTCACAAACAAAATATTGTTGGGAACCATCTAAAAATAACACAAACACCGACATCGTGTTAAAAACAATCGTAAAACGAAAACCTATTCTTCTATTCTTTGCCTATTGTATCTTTTAGCCGAAAGTTTCGTAAATACAGCATAATAGGTTTTATGGTCCCTTGCTTTAACAAAAATAAACCAAAAATATTTAAAAGTTGCTATTATATTGTTTTATGACTGGGAACGTTTCGACACGACTGTCTCTCACGGTTTTAAGATTTATTAAAAAAATAACTCTGGAAAACATGTAATTATAATACTGATAATTGACACAATTATTCATCAAATTTGCCTATATTATAACACGGCCATACTGACATGTACTTCGTTCTCGAAGTACATAGGGTTTACATTAATCGTATGTATCGTAATTTTACCACAAAATATCATATTCATCATACAGTATATTACTTATGATTTTCTAACAATTTGATTTTCATAATACAAACTACTTACATGTGCTTTGTTTTCGATGTGAATAGGATTTACATTCAATAAAAAAGGTATCATAATCAACCAACTAACCTAACCTAACCTAAACTAACACATAGAATCACGTCCATCATACTACTGTACGTATACAATGATTTTCCTGACAACTTCATTTCTTAAATACAAACAAAACAACAGCTGTTATAACCACTCTTAGATAACATTCTCAGTTTTATTCAGATTATATTTACAATTTAATAAAAAAATACGGTTATCGTAACAAATAACAATTTTTCACTTAATGAATACAATGGTTTCAAAGGCAATGCTTCATAAAAGAAATTTACACTTTTATTTCATTTCTGATCTCTCAGCCAACATGTTCATTTCAATGACTGTTAAACTTTCTCAGACAGTATTTACGAGTTTGTACACAACATTTATTTACATTAAGCATTAGGTACAATAAATTTCCATCAAATTAAATTAAATGATTTAACAGGCTTAAATGCTTCATAACATTTATCTCATTTCTGCTACCAGGTTTATATACAAACCATATTGCATATACAAACATGTATAATGTATAAATTCGTGTCCATTTTACTTTATTTTATTTTTTTTTATTTGTATTTAATCTTTCGAGTTTTCGTAATGTCATCAATTCATTAGACAATCGTATTAGTTTACAGTTCGTTTCGGTCGGTTAGTACATGGTTTTTCGGATATTTTAAGTTTCATTGTGGAAATGGAGGCTTATGCTGAGTGGAGGTCTATTTGGGATTGCAGATTGTGCTTCTTATGTTCTTTTTCTCTGTATATACACACCTAATGTGAATTACCCAACTAAACTTTTTTCATTTCATTTCATTTCAAATGTTGTGAGGTGCGATTGAACAACAAAATATCAAGATTTTAATAGTATCTGGTATGTTACCCACGAAATAAATCGATTTTTTTAATTAAAGGAATAATTTTAAACATCGCCTTAAAATTCAGAATCTCTGGTTACTGAATATAGCAAAACTTGAAATAATAGTCATAAAACCAAGAGTAACATGAAAAATTATGATAAATTCCTTTTAGAATCTGATTAAAAGTGAATTATCCCAATAAAGCTCTTAGTTTACATGTAAATCACAATAATTAAGTTTGCCATATCAGTTTCATAGTCCACGTCACAGAGTTAGAGTCTAAGCATGCCGTGGAAATTCGACGAACGTGCATTACGTGTCTCAACAGCATCCTACTTGCAGACGCTGAATCGAAACCAGCCGCGAGCAGGGATCCTGATTCACTTGGCCTACTTTAAGTCTGTATCGTCAGTCGTCTGTCACCCACCAGTGCCTAAAGCCCACTGGTGGTATTCACCCATCAAAACATTGACGGAATACTCACTTACAAAAGATATCCACAAAACCCAGTTTAACTGGTATTCTCTTAAACATCCGCACTAACACATTGATGGTATAATCAATAACAAATTTAACATATTATAATTAAATCACTTGCAAGCGACATCGAAAGCTACTATTGTTAATAGTATCTACATCAACTTCCACCTACGTTGGTATACATTATATTTAGTTATCATCCGATTATGTCAAAGTAAAAGTAAAATGCATATCATTAAAGACTTCTATTTATACTAATTATCCAAAAAAAAAATGTTTTATTTTCTTTTCGCAGTTTTCGTCGCTTATTCTCATATAGAGTATGCTAGAGTCCCATTCATGGTAGAAATCTCGGACAACATAACATTATAATATAACACAACATAATGAAAATATTGAATCTGCCGTCGCACCAAATGATAAGGACATACCATATTTTGTGTATACTCTTTTTTCATTCATAAGTTATCTTTGTAGCAGCACACGATATGAATCCACCATTATACATAATAGTATATTCAAACTTATTGAAACGACATTCAACTTTGTACTTTTTGATTTTCCTATAATTTAAACTGTTTCCCTCAAATATGAATCCAAAATATTTTTTTTTTGTTCTTTTCTTGCTCCAAAATGTGTCTGTGTAACTGTCTAATAAAATGTACATCAAACTGTGACTACGTTTCGTGTTTCTCTTCTTTCTTTTTAAAAACTTTTAAGTTTCAATAGTTCTAAATAGTTGAATCATCCATTAATTAATGTTGTATTAGTGAGCGTTATGTGTTAGGATGTAAGTAGTTTTCAATAACCGCATTTTGAGTAAGTGATAAGTGTGTAATTGAGTATAAGCATCTGTTTATCATTTTAGATGATATTTCTGCTAATCGTTTCATACAGATTTATTTGTTACGCATCACGATTCGTAACCGACAAATACTATTTTCCATACATTACAATAAAGTTAAATCCAACTTCAAGGTAAATTACAATTCTTATTAACAAGTTCAAGGAAAATTCTTATTAGAAAAATAATGCAATTTTTTTTAGAATTTTTTTTTGTACAGTTTGTTTCCTTTTTGTACCATTTTATGAACTTTAGGTATATTATTATACAAACTGAATATAAGTTATTTATTTATTTTCGATAGAATTTAATTTGGTTCTTTCAAATAAAGTATTTTTGAAAAACTATTATTAAAATAAAAACAGAACCAAGTAACCGTTCGGCCAGTCTTGACAAACTATCACCTAAAACGTCAACTTTTTTTTTCATATTTTAATAGTGGTTTAACTGTGCTGTAATATACAAGTAGTTGTCTTCATCTCGTATTTGTCTTATTTTCGTATTCTCGTGAAAGACAAGTTTTCCATAATAAAGTTATCATTTAACAAACCCTCTATTACATATTTATTAATGTTATTATGTCTAATACGAGGTATTTATTATGTTTGTGTTGTTAAAGGTGTTGTGATGTGTTTCTAAAGATTGTGTTAAGTGTTGTGATTATTCTGACCTAAAAAACACAATACCTTTTAGTGTAAGACTTTTCCAATTACTTTAGATTAGTTCTATCGGACTTCCTGTCTGGTTTTTAGAAACTAACCAGCCACAGTTGTGCTACACGTATTATCCTATTAATATAAAATATCTTACGTTTTACTTCAACCCAACGTTTCACAATAGGTACTGTATTCTATAAACAAAAAGAATATCAGTATATCTGGCAATATGAGAACATTTACAGTTCGAAATATAAGCCACGTTGACAGCATCTTTCAATTGGCTATAAATGTATCACTGCCGTCTCGTGCTGGCTTTATGTTTAATGTAATGACAAAAGTCAACTCTAATTTAGTAGAAAGTGATTCTATCAATATGAATATCCTTTTATTTAGCTGTCGTTTTTACTTGCTCTATATCAACCACAATTTGTTTATAAATGAAACTTGAATCAAAGTCTTTGTTTATAAATGTTTTAACTGGGATGGTAATTATAACTGCAAATGCTTTATTAGTTTAAGTGAAGTAAGTTGTAAGTATTAAAACTTTGTTTATAATTTATTTATGGCTTTTACTGGCACTAAGTACCTATCTCAGTTTGGCTAATAACTAGACTTCTTATTGTAAGATAATTATGAGATCCTATAGTATGAGAAGTATAGTATAATTCGGTCGTGATTATCTTAGTTTTTTCAAATACTCCGTTTTCTCAAAAGTAACTTTTTAGCACATCAACTAAAAACCCTTAAACGGTCATTTGTCATGTAACGGGACAAAAACAATTTTCAAACTAAAAAAATGAAGCGATTTTAAGTGTTATTTTAATTAAATGCTTGATTCACCTAAGATCACGTATTGGAATCAGTTAAAGTTCGATCCAATGTCAAAAGGATTTATTGAATTTATTTTTTGTCTTTCTCACCCTCACGGATACGTTGGAAGGTATATATACGACATGCAGCGTGGAAGATTATAACAGAAAAACGATATTTTACCTAATTACTCAAAAACTAAACCAGTTATCAACAATCTGTTTTTAAGCATTTTCGGATATTAACCGACACATTAAAACATAAATTACAATTTCATCCATTGTAGTTTTCGATAAAAATTAGAAAAACTGAGATTTTGAATAACTTTACAGGAAGAACTTTTTATCAAGAAAATTTAATCCAATCGTGTTTCTGCTTCTAAGACTCAAAACATGAAGTTTAAAGTCTTTATAGTTTTTAGGCTACACTTCACTAAAATTGCTTAAATACGACTTCTACGCCAAAGGACTGCCTCAAACAGCATATCTTTCTACAGCCTCATTGACAACAAGGATCTCTTTTCAAGTGTATAAAAATCAATATTCAATTTCAAAAGTATTTAAATTAAATCACACAATTCACAACTATATTTCTTAATGTGCAATTATATAATAGAGAAAATAATTTAATAATAAGAATTTAATCATTTATAAGGTTTAAAGTAAGTAACTATAAAATATTTTTAATTGCAAATTAAAAATTAAAATTGTTTATTCTTTTACATATTATGCTTAACTTACAAGCATTTATGAAATATCAGACTTTACCACAGAAACTCTACGTTCGGAAAACTGTTTTACACTGAGAAGAACGGGAAAAAAACTCGGCAATATTGCATATTTGCTCTAGAGAGATTACCTCATATGTTTATAACTTTAATGGTGCTTTAGTCAAGTTAAAATACAAAACTACAGCTTTTACTTTTACTTTGTTACAGCTTTTGCTTTTATTAAGTTAACAGTATAAACCTTTCAATATAAACACATGGTTTACCTTAATAACTACCGTATTAAGCCGTTTCCAAGGAGCAATGGCCTTCCACAACACTCAAAGGGACCGATTTACTGAGTCTTTTGAAGCACTTGGTTTTTAACTGCAGCTTTATGGTGTTCCATGGAGCAGCGATAATGGGTTGCCATTCATATCGAAGCAGTGGATGTATTAAATCTGAAACATGTTATAAAACACATATTAGTTAAATTCATCAGGGCTTTGGAAAAGGATCCCACTTCTGATGTTAGAATTTTTGACTGATCTACGTAGTTTATAAAGGAAATTGGAAAACTAATGTCAGGATGGTTTATGAAAATATCTTTACACTTGTGTTTTTCCTTAATTTTTCTTTTTAAAATTCATTAACTACTGAAATAACAAAGTGTAAAAGTACAAAAGGGTTTAATTGAAATAATGCTGAATCTCGAATTGTCTGATCTAAGAAATATTTATGAATCGACTAAATAATAATAATAATCTATCACATGACTTATTATAGTAGCATAGTAAAATAAAACAACTGCAATCCGTTTCACTTTCAAAATGTGTAATTCATTAATTACTTTATATTTAGTACTTTTCTAGTTATTTTAAATCAAATGACTTTACCGGTGTTTCACTAAGTTAAATGGTTCGTGGTGGAAAAAGAAACACCGAAAGAAAACCATCCACTACCTTTTTTAAATTGAATATTTTACAATATTATTCCTTTACAATATTACTTTCATCAATCGCCTTATTCTAAGTTACACATTATAATTAGTTATACTTATCTTCGTATCAAACCGGAACAGAACACATTACACACTATAATTTTCGGCTTTAATAATTTTGTGAACAATCAAAGTTACTTTACTTCATAATGCAAATATTATATCGAGAACCTTAACTTGGCACGATCTCTCACAAACTGAGTGGCGTCTTCCTTATGTCATTGTTTATAACCGTTTCTGTACAGTACATGTTCAACTATTTTTTATGTTATAATGGAACAGGCGGCATTTCTCACAAACAAAATATTGTTGGGAACCATCTAAAAATAACACAAACACCGACATCGTGTTAAAAACAATCGTAAAACGAAAACCTATTCTTCTATTCTTTGCCTATTGTATCTTTTAGCCGAAAGTTTCGTAAATACAGCATAATAGGTTTTATGGTCCCTTGCTTTAACAAAAATAAACCAAAAATATTTAAAAGTTGCTATTATATTGTTTTATGACTGGGAACGTTTCGACACGACTGTCTCTCACGGTTTTAAGATTTATTAAAAAAATAACTCTGGAAAACATGTAATTATAATACTGATAATTGACACAATTATTCATCAAATTTGCCTATATTATAACACCCGCGTGAATTACGATTTTTTTTACATATATACCGTGGAATTCCTTAGATTTTTCGCGGGATTCTGGTGTGATGTAATACAGAAACCTGTTCTTACTTCGCACGGGTTATCTTGTGGTGATTTTGAAAACTCCTTTATCTTAATCATAATATAAAGTTTCATTAATGCGTAGTTGAAAGATCAAAAGGATGATTTTTATTCTGAAATCACGAAATATGTCAAAAATTATTAAATCATGTGAAAAGTTGTACTGGTGGTAGAAATCTTCTTTCAGAGTTCGGCCGGGTAGGTACCACTGGAATAAAATACTCTACAAACAATATTCCCCAGCCCAACATAAGAGTCTTTGTTTCATCTCAATACAATCCCAAGTATCAGAATGGGCAATGGCTATATATTTCTTTACGTATAAAAAGACCTATGACGGTCAATCGGTTAGGACCAGTTAAGACCTGAGAGTTAAAAATATTTGTGAACCATTATTTTACTATTTCCATGTTGCGGATGATAAAAAAAGACGTGGCACTCTGGGAATGTCCATAAAAGTGAAAACTTTAATCTGTCTGAACAGTGCCATCTTAATATAAAGCCAAGGAACAGTACATTACATGACAATTAATTATTATTAACAAAAATTCAATTGTACCTATCTCCAAGTTTTACATTCAAGTTCCACATAATTTGTAGAGATGGCGCGATACGGTATAACGTGGTGATAAATTCATGATTTTTGTTCACCCTAAAAGTGAAAAATCTTAAACCATACAAAATCTTCTGCTACGCATATTTGTTTACGGCTGTAAGGGTACTCCAGTCTGACTTGAGCCCTTACGTCCTAGCCCTAGGTGCTTGTCCATTCCGAGTTTCAAGTCACCTACTTGAACTCATCGATAAAGGTTCTGATGTCTATAATTTCTGAACTACAAAAGTGATGATGATAAAATTTATACGGAATAATCTTTAAAGAACCTCCTTTCTAACAAAAAAAGAATGAATGAAATCGGACAACGGGTTAATGAATTATAACTAAATACACACTTTGACTTTGATGCCGTCTTCCAGGGAAACCATGATGAATTCCGGGACAAAAAGTATCCTATGTCCTACCTCGGAGTATGAACTATAATCATGTCAAGTTTCATTTAAATCCATCCAGCGGATTAGCCGTGACGCGCGGTCGTGAAACAGACAGACAGACAGACAGACAGACAGACAAAAATGAAACAAATTACAGTTTTGGCTTCAATATCGACTAAATAGTGTCCTCCAACAAAAATTTTCAAAATATCTTCAATGTACAGAATTCGACCCTTTACAGTTTTATTATAAGTATAGATAGATAGGTTATCATATTTCTGTCTCGTCTTTGCTTAATCAAGGATTTAAACTACAGGCACCTTAGAGATCAGATGACAAACGTTTCCCTCCAGGTATCTTGGTTAGAATAACAAACAAGTTCATGATTTCTGTTTAAAACCCTATTTTCTTGTCCTATTAATTATATTATTAATTTGAAGGTTTGTGAGATTGTATTTTGAACGTTTGTATATGTTCTGTTTGTTAACTAATTAATCGATTGTGCTGAAATTTAGAACGCAGATACAGCTTACAACCTGGTTAAATATAGGTATACGCTACCTTTTATCCCGGAAAAGTGCACAAATTCCGTTGGATTTTGAAAAACTGAAGTTTGCTTTAGATATCTATAGCTACAGCTATAGGTAAATTGCTATTAAAAGGTTGAGAAAGGAAACTGAAGCGATTCCCTAGGGAATTCTGAAAAACTGAAATTTACGCGGGCAAAGTCGCAGGTAAAATCTATATTTACTGAAAGACTGACTGAGGGACAGAAACCGCTAAATTATATTGTAGTAACTGATAAGAGCTAAAGTTTGGAATGGCCAACAACAGTTTCGAGAAACTCCTGTAGTAATACTCTTTGGAAATGGTCGTGTGGTTCATCCAGTTAAGCGTAACTTGCGTACAGTAAATGTGAGTTTCAAAGTTGGTACAACAGTGTCAATATAATATTTTGTTTTCTAGAAATAAAATCTGGAATACTCTACTTGAAGTTGTGGGTAATAAACATTGTACAAAGAATATTATTTATTGTATGACTTGCATGTTCTAGTTTAAATTGTAAATGATGTATCGATCTTATTCACGAAATTTAAATACCGGTGATTTTCGCATTTCCGTATTGTTTTTTTCTCTCCTTTGCGAGTAAAGCCAAGTATTATTTAGACTAGAATCTGATAAGTGAGGATGGGGTAAGCCATAACCTCTGTAAGAGAAAAAGCGATCTCGGTTCCTTGAGATCGCACTTAACCAGTATTTTACTTTAGTATTGTAGTATTTGTTAATAATTATTATAGTCTATTCAATAAGTAAGTTAACATGGATAAATTAAAAGGTAGTAGGTAAAAAATAGAGCAACACTGTAAAATAATTAATTAGCGCTGGAATGAAAGATATAAATAGGTGTTTTTTTTGTTGTAAAATATACACAAAAAAAACACCTATTTATATCTTTCTTTTCCTGTTTTATATGTCTGAGAAAATTCGTTCGCGCTCATAAAATATCAAACGTCGTTTATCGAAAAATAAGATTGTCTTTATTTACTATTGATAAAAGAGAAAGGTGTTCACGAATTTTAATCGAAACGAAAACGTAAAGCGAAGCAAAGGATTTTTTTTGTTGCCCGTTGTTTCCACACTAATGGTGCTTAACCAAGCGAGCAAAACCGTGGATAAAACTATTAAGCTATACTCTATTCCGGATGTATACGGAACTAGCTGTAAATTTCAGTTTTTCGCTAATCCCGTGGGAAAGATGGGATTTTTCGGGATATATTATGTTCTAAATTTCAGCCAAATCTTTTTGTAGTTGCGGCATGAAAGAGTAACTTAGATCCTTCCATCCATCCATACTTACAAACTTTCGCCTTTATAATATCAGTAGTAGGATAATAATACGGTAAGTATGAAAATATTCTCCGAATTCATGAACATTGTACTGTTTTTGTACGTTTAGAAGCTTCTTCGTTTATCTTGGTGCTTGAAAGCTTGGTAATCGGAGCGCTTCACAATTTGTGATCGATGCTGTGTTGATTTCTTTCACCGTGGTACATAACTTTTTATCTATAAGTAAGAGAAAATAGGCACTATGATAAAACGATAATCTAATGTTGGGTATCACATATACTAAGAACATCGAAGTATTTAGAATTACAACTTAATAGAGTTTTTCGGTAGAAGTCTATCTCTCATCCTTTATAGTCCATAAAGCTTAAAAGCAAAAGGTTTTAGCTCTTAATATCAAAGTAAATTCTAACGTTCGGAAACATGAGAAAGCGCGATGGGCCGGCGTTATTTTAAAGAGGTAGGCGAGGAGAGGGTGGATTACCCGGAAGCCTGAAGATTGAGTGCGGTGGTGCTCACAATTTTATTTTTAACTGGATTTGAAATGAAGATTCTCACATCCATCCGTACAAATGTTCTCAATTATTATAATCGAAATCGCACAAGACTTATGTTTCTCAGGAACTCACTGCCGGGGACAAAATGGGTATTTGACTTAAATTTATGTATTACTTAATTACAACTAGGATAAAAATTATAACTTCCACTGGATAAACAAATTAAATCGATCAAATAATAAAAAATTGTAAGTTGTATGCATTTGAATGTTTCTAATTAAAGAAAGATAACGAAATTCAATTGTAACCTTACTAATGCCATAATAACTTCGTGCGGCTTCATAAAAGATATTGTTTTGCGAGAAATAGATAGAATACCCTCCTTCCTCTCCAAAATTCAAATACTTGCAACTTTTTAATATTTTTTTCATCTCACCCGCTCGGAAAAGCGATCTTTAATGCCCGAAATGCGGGCGGGAAATGCTATTATATTCCCTAGGCCGCCAAAGTATTTTCATTTCTCCCAAGGGAGAGAAAGTAGTATAAAAATCCTTTCCGGCCTTAGGCCGGAAGGCATTTTTGTGCTACTTGTTGTACGGAACCATTGGTGCGCGAGTCCAACTCGCACTTCACCGGTTTTTATTTTTCTTTACTTCAATAGTAAAGAAAAATAATACTTCAGTTAGACTCATATTTCCGTTTCAATTCAATTTTTTTAGATATTCGGACCTCTTAGTGAAAAATTTAATTGATATTATATTTTATAGTTGATTTTAATGAATGAAGAGTCTGGTAAACTTACTTATCAACGTATCAGGTATTTTTATAAAGGGTCCATTATAACTAATATTTTATGTCCAAGCGATTTCAAATGAGTTCGCTCTGAAGCATAGAGGATTATAAAACTTCGTTTTCTGGCCCTTTATTAGATACTTTATTTTAAACAGTTTTACCATGTTGATAGATTTTGTTTTCGCGATGAAATCTTAAATGTATTCATATTTGTATGTTTTTAAATATATAGTTATTACAGCAGATACGAGTAGTAGGTCGTAGAGACTATTCTAGACCTACGTTGATCTCAATAGTTTACTATCATCCTCTGCAATCTTTACGAATATGTTTACGTGAACAGATGGAAATTAATGGAAAACACGACACTAGAAGTTACACAAAAGGTGTATGAAATATTCATGCGAAGTATGATGTTCTGAAATTGCGTACAATAGGTGATATTATGACCCCTGGCACTTTGCAGAAAATCTTTCAACTAGGTACGGAAAATGAATGTTGTTTAGGTCGCGTTCTTTCCCAAATGGGAAATGAATGAATGGAAATGGTTTCATGGGTGAAACTTAGCCTGAGTTGGAACAGTATAGAAGCTCGAAGCACTAATTTTCTCTTTTCTGAGTAAGGTTGCCCTGTCTACAGTAGAGAACCATTTAATAGGTTCACACAAAACGGTATTATCATTATGAAAATAAGTTTACTTAAATTAAGCCTTAATCATCATCAGAGGGTGATGGGAGATGGGCTGAACTTATAACAAATTCGAGTATTAATAAACTATAGACCTTTTTTATTATACTTAATTCAATATACATAATCAAGTTATTATGGTAATAAATCAATTTGACCATTAAATGTCGCTTTTTATATATTTGCTTCCTGCCAGTTTTTCAAATCACGGATTGTTCTGGAATATTAAGTACCTAGTCTACGTCAATATCCGTGTCCTCAACTATAATATATCCATGCTAAAACATGTTGTGCCGTTATTAAAAAAACAACAACTAATTCACCGCTCACGCATACATAATACTATGACAGATACCGAAGCTTTTTATTTTTAAAGTATACGTGGCAGCCCTGAGCTTTAAACTTAGCGAGTTACGAATACGAGTAAGTTACGCACGACGGAGTTTGAGCTTCGCACATTTATTTTGTTAATATGAAACTTAGTAATATACACTTAGTTGCAATATTCTGTGCACATGCCTTTCGATTAAACCCCAGTTGCAAGCGTCCCTAGGCTTCGTCCTATTACCTCCCCGACGAAAGGGGAGAGCGGGGTGCAACCCTCGTCCCAATGAGGGTCCGCGGAGTACGGATCGCCGGCACTATTCTATACTCCCATCGCAGTCTCAGCGTAGCCGCCCGCGCGTGAACACCCACCCAATCGATCGAAAGCAATGAGTTTGGTTAAAGTTTATTTCGGCTGCAAAAAATAACGCTACGAGATGTACGCTGAATTTCCGCGGAAAAGGTCAGTGGCATTTTTTTTTTAAAAAGAAAAGATTTTTTTTGCAAGGCGACCAGACTTTTTGGCGAATTGTTTTGTTTACCGCGCGATTGTTTGCTGTGCGACTTTTTATATTGGGGTGGTTTCAGTAAGGGTTGGTTCTTGGTGTTTTGAGGTGTCTCGCCTCTACCAGCTCGCGAAATTTAATTGTATTTAGTGTTTCGCAAATATTAGACTAATTACACATTGTAGGTTTATGGCAATGAATTTTGCGTGCATAATGTTTATGTTTCTACAAGTTTTAATAGAAACTTTGCTCGAATATTGGTTTCTAAAAGATAATTTTTTGCAGATTCCAAGCTATTATATTCCAATATGAAGTAAATGAGTATCTTTGAGCAGTTTTTATTAGAAATATGTAGATGCATAAATGTTGTGCCCGTAAAACTCATTGCCTACCATGTACTTGTAATAATTAGCCCACTATAAGCGAAAAACTAAATAAAATTTAAATTTTCGCGTCCAGATGGTACTCATCCCCCTTAAGATAGGCATTAAATGACGGTGAAAAGTCTATGTTGTTTCCCTTTTATTCTTTTAAATTCCTTTTGTTATCATAAATACTATTAAATTGAGTAGTTTTTGGATACTATTTAGTGGTTCTTTAGTAAAAATGTGAAAAAATGTTTCAAACATGTGTATTTTTACAATTTTTAACCGACTTCAAAAAAAGGAGGAGGTTCTCAATTCGTCGGAATCTTTTTTTTTTTTTTTTTTTTTTATTTTTTTTTTTTTATCTATGTATGTTCACCGATTACTCGAAGACGCGTGGACCGATTTGAAAAATTCTTTTTTTGTTTAAGAGGGTTTTGTTTCCAGGTGGTCCCATTTTAATCAGGTCAGGATCTGATGATGGGATCCTGGAGAAATCGAGGGAACTCTTCAAATTTTGTATGGACACATGAAACTATTTGAGTATTATTAGAAAGAGTAATATTTTCCAAGTTGTCCTATGGTCATCAGGTCAGGATCTGATCATGGGATCTTGGTGAAATCGAGGGAACTCTTCAAATTTTGCTAGTATACTTAAAGCGAGTTGGGTATTTTTTATAGTTACTGGTGCATATGCTACCAGATACTGATTTGATGACTAAAGTCATCAAGTCAGGGTCTGATGATGGGATCTTGGTGAAATCGAGGGAACTCTTCAAATTTTGCTAGTATACTTGAAGCGAGTTGGGTATTTTTTATAGTTACTGGTGCATTTGCTAGCAGATACTGATTTGATGACTAAAGTCATCAAGTCAGGGTCTGATGGTGGGATCTTGGTGAATTTGAGGTATCTCTTCAGATTTTATGAACACACCTCAAGCAATTTGGGTATTTTACAACGCCTTGTGCATTTTATTGTTTTCCACTAAAAAGTATAAAATAAAAATGGGAAATGCTTTCCAAAAAACCAACTTCAAATGCCACTATAAAGAGTGAAATAATTTTTATTTAAATTTTAGGTACCTACACCAATTCGAAGTCGGGCGATTGTCTATGACTTCGTCATTTCTTCGCACATCAAGTAAGTAAGAAGGACTATTAGGGATTGTATGAAACATTGCCCGACTTCGAATTGGTGTAGGTACCTAAAATTTAAATAAAAATTATTTCACTCTTTATAGTGGCATTTGAAGTTGGTTTTTTGGAAAGCATTTCCCATTTTTATACTAATTTAAAACATACTAGCTAACCGGGAAAACGTTGTTCTGCCATATAAATTATTTAAGCTATCCTATCTTTTAAGTTAGATGAAACTGCACACGGTGTGCTTTGATTAAAATCGGTTAAGGTTTTTAGAAGTCCATCGCGGACAAAAAAAGTGACGCTATTAAGAAAGTAAGAAGATTATATTAATATTAAATATATATTATATATTATTATTTAATTATTATTATATTCATACGTAAAATTAGAAATTTTATTTCATGATATTTTAACCGCACATCAAAATAAAATAGGTGTGTCGGAATTTCCTTTTGAGCCCTACTCAACAAGTTATTTTCAATGTTATCCCATAACCTAACACAAAAAAAAAATCCACCATGGATTATAATTATTTTTATATATTTTTTTAATGTAATATTTAACTTAGGACTATCGGTTATGAAAACTGACTGTAAGAGAGACAGAGAGCGTAAGAAGCCTCGGGATATGGGCATCCGGACGATTTCCATTAACCTTTTTCGTACAAGCAAACAATAGCGCCGCCGATAAAAATTGTATAGGTGGCCGCTGAACGAACTACAGCGCAGCCTTACTGTTGGTGGTAAAACCAGCATTTTTGCACCGATAAACTGGCGATATTTTTCGCGCCGTCCGCCCTGTCCAGGGTATATTTTGATGTTTTTTTTTGCAAAAAGTTAGTTTTGTTTATTGTCAAAGTAAATTTCCATTACATGAACTTCTCCGTACGTAAGTTGCGTATAAGTTTTCATGCAATGGAAATTTACTTTGTATTTGAATGCACCCAAAAGTGTAAGGAATGAGGATAATGCCCCAATATAAATAATAAGGAAACTGCCCCAATATAAATTGTACGTATTTTTAATTTCATATTTCAATTGAACTAAGAGTAGGTAGTATAATGATTCATTACCATAGATTTATAATAGGTCGTCGCTCGCGCTCCTACAAGATAAAGTCCTAAGACCTAAGAACAACAGCTCCCTGAGTGTGGCAACTTTTTATTGTGATGTGAGTGTATCCGTTTGTTTGTATGGTGCTAATGTGCGTGAAACATTGTATAGCGACGGCTCGGGTTTGTCAACTAAGACAGAGTAATTATTGCTGCACTTTCGAATTCGCCGACGGCCTCTTGGACCTCTAATGTCATTAAAAATTACTTCAAAATATAGAACACGTTTTTAAAGGAAGTTATTATAATAGCGGGAAGGCACGATAAACTTTAAATTGGACAATAGCCATCTTAGGCTCTGCTTCCAACTCTCAACCGGTGCGGCGTGGGGAGAAAAAGTTTACCTACATAATCCTGTTGTTTTTGTTTTCCTTTAATTAGGGTAAAAGGACTTAGTATTTTCATTACTTCGATATAAAAAGTCACAACTGGGAATATAATTACTTTGCTTTTCTGACAAAAAAAAATCCGTGAAATCCGCGTATTTTGCAGATATCAGTCTCAATACACTCGTATGTTTAAAATATATATGGGAAAACTTTGTACAGCAAGCTAGGAAAGCTCAGTAACTGAAAATTAAATCTGGGTGCACGGTAGACCCTAGCCAAATCGAGTCAAGCGAACCTCTTGTCCTTTCTCGAAGCGCTTCGTAATTTTTTGAACCCTTATTCATGTAACTTTTACTTATTCAGCAATTAAAAAGTTTGAGTTGAATTGCTCTTACTTTAGATTTTATTGATATCTAAGAAACTAAGATTTCGTCACAGTCTCGCTCACTGATATTCATAAAAAATCTTTATATTTCTTGAAGTCAAACTTGGTATGTAGGTAAGCTAGAATTAGTCCACAGAGAAAAGCTTTCTTGTAAATAAAACTTGACACTTTTATCCCCCAAGCTTTTAAACTAGGGTATTCAGCTTTCAGCGAATAGTTTCAACACTTTTTATTAATCGTCTTGTTAATTACAATGTATGTAAATGTGAAACTGTACCTATTATGCTAATGTTTGTTTAGATTTTATCATGTTTGACTTACTTGGTGCTAGCCTACATTTGAAATTTTGAATTTTATTAACTTACTTACTAAGGGACATTCAGTAACTAAAAATTCCTAAAATCGCATACACTTGACATCGAAAAATAACTAGGTACAATTTTTATCCATATTGACGTAATGATAAGATTATTAATTATACATCAAACTGTAGTTACGCGTAGATATTTCTTATTAATCCGTCTACATTGATTAGTGTACCAGAAACTTTCTTCGATAGCACCGATACTCTCATAAAGTACTCCAAATTGTTAGATTCTTACTACTGTACAAATGTACAAGTAGGTACTGCACTTGAGATACTTAATTGGTAGTACTTTGGGAAGCACTCATCTTAACAGCGGCTTATGAATCCAGCGGCAGGATGGATCGAAATTCACTTGAATGAAACTTAGTATCATATTATATTATATTGGTTTGTTATACTATTTTTTTTTTGATTTGGCTGAAATTTGGAACAGATAGCTTATAATCTGGATTAACACATAGGCTACTTTTTATCCCAGGTAAATCTATCGTTCCCATGGGATTAGCGAAAAACCAAAATTCAAGCGTGCGGAGCCGCGGGCAACAGCTAGTAATTATTAGGACGCCTACAACTAGAAGGTGTTTCTTTTAAGTCACATTGCACTAATAGCTGGCTGGATAGACTACAACAGCCGACGGAAGCGTTCATAGTGGATCTTCTTAAAATAAAAGAAGCTTTTCGACATAAATGGACCGTTACTTTTCTTTTCTCTGTTTAAATTCTCGAACATACAGAATAGTTAAAAATCAAAAACCGTAAGTACTACTTAACGCTACTACAGTATTTTATACATACATGGAGCACCGAGTAAAAGCTCTAAGAATGCGGTAACCTACGATGTCTTCATACATTCGTAATACCAAAATCATTTGTAATTTGTGAATATTTTGATCATATTGTGGTGTTATTCGGGTTCATATAGTTATAATCTATGCTCCCGGCCAAATTTAGTTCGGAAACACTTCTCTAAAACGAAATATAAATGAATTTCGATTTGCTTATTTTTGCATCAAAAAGGTGTCTGCTTATTTGTTTTGTATTAAAACCAACACTATCTCACGTCTCTTAGTTCAGGATCACAGTTTTTATTGTAGCGCTAAAGAAAAACACCAGTTAATAGAGAAAGTTACAAGTTTCCATTCATAATTTTTGGTGTTACGGAGTAATATTACGGGGTAAGTATTTTGATCGAAATATCTGAGTGACTTCTTTTGGTAATTTTGACATTTTATAACAATGAATCCTCTATCTCTAACAATGAATCTAGAACGATTTATCGCTTCTGAAACCTCTTCTAAATTAATAAATAAATAAATAATATAAATAAATAATTAAATAAATTTAATGGAAATCGTTGGAGCCGTTTCCTAGATTAAGATATATTTATGACACAGAAAAGGTGTGAAAACAGGAATTCTATACAGTTTCTAAGATAAGAAATCTATAGAAATTCTAAAATCGTATTTTACACATTTCCTAGCTGGAAAGTGTAGAATACGATTTTATAGAAAGTGTAAACAATTCCTAAACAGTGTTTGGAGAAATATGTTATGACAAAGAACGTAAATAGATTTTTGATTCAAATTAGACTAACTGAGTTTGAAATATTTAATTCCGTATAGGTAGATAATCGGATTGGATTGACTTAGGTCGAAATAGTTTGTGTCTGTTTTAGTCTTGTTTGTCCTACCCCTAGAGTGTTTTTTTAAGCCGGAGGCGCGGAGGGAGAGCGAGTCCGCGAGTGTTATTATAAGTTTATGCAAATTGACATACCTAAATTCGTGCCGTGTGGTTACGAGAATACATCTGTCACCACCCCTGCTGAAAATACAGTTGTCACCATCCCTCCCCTCCCCGCGGGTATCGTTCGATTCGACTAATGGCATGTAACCGATTTCGTGACTGACGTGTAATATAGGCTTTTGATGAGCTCATAAGAGCCTCTGTATGCTAGGCCTATATGAAATAAAGAATTTTCTGTTCTATTCTATTTTAGGTCTGAGAGTAGGTCGTTAGCTATTTTTGACATACCTAATGGTAAACCAACGCTTGCCGGGTCAGCTAGTAAAAGAAAGAATGCTTGAAAAAATTGGAGAATAAAATTAGTTCAGAAAAGTTTTACTAATTAGTTGGAATTTGTGCATTAAATTTCACATGGTTAACGCTTATTTGCCATTTATAAAAAGTTTTGTTCTGGGTACGATTAGTTTTATTGCTATTGAAGTACAGTAATATAAAGTTAAATTTAGGAATTCAGATTAAATCCAGTATTTTCTAGTGGTGCAGTTACCTTAGAGTTTAGTTACAGTAACTAAAAATTAAACGTATATTAGCAGATTCTATGAAACGGAATAGGTAAACACCACATGTAATAAATTACATCGAGCTAGTTTTGATAGCACGCAAAGTGCTCAAAAAGAAGCACGTAGATTTATTGTCACTTATCTATTAACACATAGAAATATGAATATTATGTAGATCTCATTGCCACCCTTGCCATTTACACGAAACCCACGTATATTTTCGGATAAACTTTAGGCTGATTCTGCTGAAGCCGATGGATCGCATGTATAGGTATATATTAGAATACCTACCTAAAATTAGGGAGGAACATTTTTTTTATCAGGACTTTACACACATCGCAATCTATAGCCCCAAAGTAGGCGATAGATTGTGATACACTTATTTATTTATTTATTTATATAACACTTTATTTGTACACCACAAAACATAATAAATACTATAACTAAGAAGTAAAAATTAATTAGTACAAAAGGCGGCCTTATCGCTAAGTAGCGATCTCTGCCAGGCAACCTACAGATAAGGAAAATACATAAATATTAATGAACATAACATAAGAATTATATATAGAAAAACACCCAGCCACTGAAAAACATTCATGCTCATCACACAAACATTTACCAGTAGTGGGAACTGAAACCACGACCACCGACGCAGACGGGAGGTTTGCTACCGCTACGCCATTCGGTCGTTAAACCTACTTCATATAAGGGAGGAACAGTATTCAAATACGAGTATGTTTCAATCCATTCCAAGAATCATCAAGAATCACACTCGGATGTGCGCTCACCGCTGTGGGAAACAGTACTGCAATAATATCGTTATTTAAGTAACCACTTTTCGTGCACAAAGTTAAATCACAATTGTTTAAACGTCAGTGACTACAACTATCGTGTAAAACGAAACAAAACCACAATGCACAATTCCCGACAGTGAAGTTGCATCCTAGTATTATCTAAATAAAAGCTTGCCTCAATTTCACCGCAGATTTTGGGAGGACATTAAAACTAGCAAATTCTAACAGCGCGGCGCAAAGACTTTGTATGGAATGGGCGGGGCACGTATCCGTTTTGCGAAATATTATGTGGCGGCACTGGAAATAATAAACAGGATAGAGTTACCTTTCACGTTTAATTTTTATACTTGGCTTTGTCTAAAGGAAAGAAACGAAAGTCGCCTTCGTATTAAAAATATTTTAAGATGAGTTTTATTTTTACATAGCAGTTGCATTCCACTTTGTTAAGAGTCCGCTTACTCAGGATGTCTCCCATACATTCGAATTATACATTCTTACATTCTTCCCATACATTTTTCCCATACAATACCAAAATCTTTTGTTATTCGTGCAAATTTATAAAGAAATTAATAAAGAAAGTTACAAGGTTTCATTCATAATTTTTGGTATTACGGAACTCGACCAATGTTATAAAAATGTTGATCAAAATTGATTATTATTTCGTTTTAATGAAGTATTTCCGAACCAAATATGGCCAGGAGCATAGATTATTACTATATGAAACAGAATAACACAACAGCATGATTGAAATATGCACGAATTACAAATGATTTGGTATTTTGAATGAATGGAGACATCGTAGTTCACAGGACTCTTAATGCGAACTTATCATAAAAAACGGTTTATTAACATGGGATTAACTTTTTGATGTTCTTGATCTTTGCTATCAATTTTCGCTTTACGAAGATTGATGACAAAAAGTCTCAAAAAAAAAAACATTAATAGAAACCCGGGAGATACGAGAATTTTTCCGACATAAAAAGTATTCTTATACCTATGTTAATCCAAATCATAAGCTGTCGACGTGATTCCTACAAATATTAATATCATCTTATTAAGAGGCAAGAAACCATCGTTTGTAGTAGAGAAAGAAGTAAATCGTAGATCATACATTTAATCTTCGTTATACATAATTCCTGACTGATTCTATAAGGATTATAGTTTATAAAACTGGGGATTCTACAACGCAAAAGTACGATGAAAAGGATTAATGTTCTGCATTTATTTTGGAAAATAAAGGCTTTTTATTTATTTATTTTCAGATGTTTTGATGACCTCTGGTATAGATTGCACGCGCTTGGATTTGGGTGGATTCCCGGTTCGAATCGTGCCATAGACCACTTTGTGAATTTGTACTTTCTATTTGTATACTTACCGGCTAGTCCCTACCAGTAAGGGCGCACAATGCTGCGTAGAAACTGACGTTTTTTACCCCTTACCAGTTAGTACTCGTACGTCTTCGGCTGCAAGGTCGCTTACAATCTTAATGTGATGCTGTAAAAATACTCATAGCATCGACGAGGTTACATCTATGCAGCTGATTGGTGAATGCTTGCGTCGGCTGAGTCGTGTAGGCACTGATTGGTTAATGTTGGGCATCGATTATGCAGCCAAGACGCCAATTTTTGTGCTATAATTACCAGCGACGGTTGGATGATGATCAACTTCATCTTATTGATGACGCGGCAATGCTGGGCTTTATTAGCACTTACACAGTAGCACTTTGACCGTCACCGATCTATGGTGCTCGCGGCTGCCTATATTTTCCCTCCAAGTCCAGTTGCCGCCAGGAAGAGCAGCATCACGTTCTTTGCAGGGGTGATGTACCTATTTGACCTCCTCTGGGCGGACGATAAGGATAATACCATAGGTCGGCTACGTGTACGCATCAGGGCTGGGCAACTATATGTGCAAAGGAGTTTCCTTCTCCTCATTGCAGAGTATAATATGAATAGTACCTTAGTGGTAGTACAATAATAAGAGGGGAAATCGCAGTTTAGTGTTAGCTTGTAGTGAAAAAAAACAAACTGACGGAATGAAATTCGTTTGAACGTGTAAATGGCGAACAAAATAAGTACTCCGAATGGATTCATAGTACGCTGGAACACTTTCATTTCACACAAAGGGTACTTTGCAATTTCTGCTGAATATGCATGCTCCGCTGCGTTGCATTTACGTTTTGACCATAGGTATTACCTCTATGGTTCGCTATAGTATACGGCGAAAATTGTGTTACTTTAGCGTACAAACATCATGTTTTCGGGCAAAGTCGGCGCAAATACTCGTACAATAGTACCCCAGCTCCAAACACTGTTACCTCGTTAGTTCAGTAAATCAACGTTGGTTTACAATTCTGGTAGAAATCCGAACGTCTGCGATGATTTTACCTAGTTCGAGTAGGTTCTGCTATGTCTAGTAATCAGTGACTACGTCTTGTTTTCGATAGACTGTTTTAATGATCATATTATGCCGGTTTTTATCATTTCCTGGTTTTGGTGTTACACGTAAATTTTTTGAATTATTTTCTTTTAAATTGTACCTCACTTAAATTTATCAAATTTATAAATGATTTTGATGTTAATAAAAAGGAAAAAGGTTTTTATGAAATCGGCGAGCTAGCGTCGTATTGTCACAGCACACCAGAGTAATCATTCCAGAAAATGGAATATTATCCCAATACCTTTAAACGACCAATTCTTATATATATATATATATGTATATATCTAATATATATAAATCTCGTGTCACAATGTTTGTCCGCGATGGACTCCTAAACTACTGAACCGATTTAGTTCAAACTTCGTGAATATCTGTCATTTGGTCCAACTTAAAAGATAGAATAGTTTTTATCCCACGTGGACGAAGTCGCGGGCATCAGCTAGTATTTCTATATAATCTAAATCTCGGAAACGGCTCGACCCATTTTCATGAAATTGGTGAGTAGATAGTAATATAACTGAGCAAAGCTCGGTCACCCAGATATTATAATCATAATACATGCAAGATATTATTACTAGTGCCGTTTGCAAATCATAAGACTAAATAAGGATCATCAAAATCAGCAAAGATTTAATGTATAATTATGAATCAAAAAATTACATATTTCTTATCAAGTTAACGACAACAATTAAAAAAAATTGTTAACGAATAAATTCCTTGAAAGATTTGCATTAAAAGCAGCGATAACTTTTCCGTTTTCTATTTCTCGGTAATCTAACGGGGCCCTTCCCGATGTAATGACAGTTCCTTCCTACGTAGCCCCGTAGACAATAGCTTCCTTTCAGAACTTAGGGAATGACTAAAGAGGGACTGCTCTAAGTTCAATCTCTGAACGATAAAATGGGTTATTTATAATACGAATCTATATATAACACTCTTTCAATATAATCTCCATGACATTGTCTGTCTGCAAAGTTTAAGATATTTTAGGGGTCTCAGCTGCTTTCAAAGTCTGTGAACACTAAGTTAGGCAATTATGACCTACTTTGTCGTACATACGGAAATTGATGTGGAAGTTCTCCGGTTTATTTCACTTAAAAGAGGAATAAATTTTTTTAACAATTGTTATTTAACGTTTGTAATTCACGATTATACTTGCAGGCGCCGAGCAGTCATACGGCGTAGTAAATTTATACTCTTACACTGCTGAGGATCGATGTTAACCAAACATAGTTAAGAACCACTGCAAGGCTTTCAAATGAAAAAACCGCATCGAAATTGACTCGTCTCTTAGAAGCTACGATGCCACAGATAGACATACACTGACACAAACAGGTAGACATCGGCGTTAAACTTCTATTATCCCTCTTTTTACCTAGGGGTTTTAGAACAAATAATATGTTATTCAAAACGCATGGATGTTTTTCAAAACAAGTAGTCTACGTATCCGGTCCATCATGGGCAATAACAATAAGTTAGAGTAGCATATTGGGATCGCTTGCGTAAATCAGTGATGGTCAAACCTTTAAGCTCAATGTAAAACCGTAAGACTATTTATCGTTCAATATTTCACTCGGTATCACACAATGTTATTATAGGGTTGCCACTCGTTGCCAGCTTGGTAAGAAGAATATTAATCTCTGATCCGATAATTTACTAAAAGTTAATTGCTTACTTCACTAGCTCAAGCGATACTCCAAAAAAAAGAATGTATTAAGTAATATTGTTTTAACTGTGAACATATTTGTACCACTATAATATCAACCAACATCTTTTATACCTGTCAATTGTAAAGACACGGGGAAAAATTAGTAGGAAAATGTAAATAGAGCGCTATCCGTGTAAAGTTTTTTTTTTAATTATAATAACTATGAAAAATATATTATAAGGGAATGTTTGATAAAGGATGTTTAAAAGCCTGCTAAAAGTATTTTTACTTCTCTAACTAATTTATGAAAAAAAAGTAAATAATTAATTTAAAAATTAAAAATATAACAGAAGGTAGGTATTAGTTATCACAAGACTGTCTGTGCGTGCTGTGTGGTTTTCTCCATTTGGAGCAAGTCCCTACGGGGGTACGAGTCTCGTTATCTCATACAGAAATAGTAGTAATCTCGATTTCGGTGAAACTATATGACTGCTGCGGTAGACAAATGCCCTTACTTGTTATTCTACTGTTATGAATGACACGATCAAATATTCCATTTCCATTGGATGTTATTTCAAAACTTGTGCAATGTCGCTCGTCAGTGCCACAACCCTGAGCTCGGTGTTACACAGACGGTCAAAGCTAAGAGAATTGCAAATGTATGGAGTTCCATTTGGCGTGTTCGTATGGATGCCGCTTGCCAGTTGCCAAGCGAGTGTCTCTATTACATAGTACGAAACTCGGTACTAACTTATGACTTCGCAACTCGTCCTGTTTGTATTCATTTTAATATCTGCGAACTAGTTTGCGCTACATCATTATACATTTATAGCGCCTTTTGCTTATTATACGTATCTATATATGATAGAAATGTATAGGTAGGCAGTCAAGGGGACTTCCGAGTACCGACAGAAATTAAAACTAATAACTTTATATTAAAAAAAATCTTTTTCTTTTCCACACTTTCATAATGGAAAAGAAAGGCTTTTCTATTATGTGATGATCGGCATAGGGCTAAACAAACTGTCTACTTCTTCCATTCACTCTTATCAGCTGTCAGCGTAAAGTCCTCTCCTCTTTCATACAATCCATCCATCTCTTCTTTGGTCTTTCTCTACTTCTTCGTCCCTTTCTTCTTTCTTTTCAGCTCTCCGCTATGACAAGTAGTACCTACATGTTTACCCCTTAATGTAAATCGTTCAACTTAACTTTAAAAAAAAAAATTTCAACAATATCTGTCGTACGATAACCATGCATAAAATTTGCTTCAGTTACTTAATTTTAGCTTACATTTCTTTATATTAAAATAAGCGAATACGGCAAGCAAAGTTCACTTTGTCCGTTAACCGTTAAAGTTAAACTGAACTATTAAACAATCATGCTTCAATTTGCCTAGTTAATTTGTTCGGACGATTGTTTTCCAATAAATAATTAATGGTTTTGCTTGCTGTTCATTTATGCATTTTGCAGTATCAATCTGCTGTTAAAATACCTAACCTAGCATAATTCTTTTAGCATTTGAGGATTAAAAAAACTATGATTTTTTCTTATTTAGAATAGGTATACACGGAATATATAAATCACGGAAGAGCGTGAGATTTGTTTTATGACTTTAATATGGATATATGATTAATATGAAAATATTGCATAGGTACAGTAAAATATATGAATGAATAATGGCCCAAGCCCGAACAATGTACGCCACCAATAGTTTCAATAAATAATTTTGATAATAGACGTTCTTAAGGTATTTTTAAATCGAAAAACATAAGTAGGTACCAGTAGGTGTAGGTACATAATTAGCAGTATTCATTTCGCTTTTAATGAACGCTCGTCATTACGCCTGCGAAGCGTCGACTTCAAAACACATGTTTGTGTATAATTATGGTATCACAGAAATAATTAACATGTTTTCCAAATGCAACACTTACTGTGATTTTAAGTCTTGGCATGGTTATGAATACACTTTAAAATTTAAATGGTAACTTAGCTGTTCAGTTATTCTTCCCGCACTTGGTCAGCGTGGTGGGCTATTGCCCAGCTGTGGGACGTAAAACGGCTTGACAGAAATATTCCACGCGGGCAAGACTTGTCCAGTATTTAGAATACCTAACGTATTAACGTAAACTTTTACTGTAACATTTTCATTACGGAAGGTTAATGATCTGTCCTGTAATTTTCCCGCCTAAAGAAAAATACGAATACTTACACAAAAAACATGATTTTACTTCCCTTACCGTCGCGTACTTGTTCCACTAAATCGAAGCTATTATCGAAGTATACTACGTATGTCTGCGTACGTAGGAACGTACAGCAAATACTGATGCTGATCGTGAGCGATATTATTGTTTTCACTGCTTATTTATTTATTTATTCTGCGATAGTCATATAATCCCATACTCATACGGAAAAATAGGGCGAATTGGCCGCACAGTGACAAAATTGGTTTGTCTTTATTATCGGGACAGGATCTGCTGCGGAACGGAGCAGAATATTAAATCGAATACTATTTCGACATGTGCTAAAATTGTTTTCGTCTGTCACTCGGAATAAAACAACGTATATGTTAAGAATAAAATTGTTTGAATAGAAATACACTTTTATCCTACATTTGGCTCCAAATCTGACTTAGAATTCGGTCTGAAGAACTAAGGGTTTTCTATAGTTTGAATAAATAAATAAATAATTCAAAAAAATGAATTGGTGTTATTTTATTCAGTATAGGCTTACCAAAATTCGACCTGATGTAAAGTCATGTTATTACCTAGTAGATACCTAGAAGATATACATGCGGGGCGGTTCAATAGAAGAAATAGTAGGAGTTCTCTAAACAAGGTCGTTATAAATTTCTAATCTCTTCATCTCTCATCTCTTTCATTGCTTTCCATCAGGCATGAGTGTCGTCAAGCGCAAGTCTACAATAAAGAATAATGTAATGTTTGAAGGGACTTAAGAACACAACGATTTGCTTTTGGTGAGTTAAATCAACCAGTTAAAGGCATGCTTCCGCGAAATCGCACTTCCACTCGAAGTAACGTTTATTTATATTACTGGTAATTTTGTTAAGGTTTACAGCGATCGCCGTCAGTCTGTCAACTCATAAAGTAATAAATCTTATACAGAAAGGGTATTTATAACAATAATTATTGATTTTCCTTAAATCTAATATATAAAACCAAACTCTTCTGTAACGGCTCGACCGATTGTTATGTAATTTTCTGTATTAGAGATTAGGTCGTAAGCACTATTTTATCCCTAATTGCAAAACAAAATTTGCCGGTAGTAGTAGGTAAATGGTAGTAATAAATAAATCTTTATTTATTCTCATTAAGTTTAAGAAAATATTTTAATTAAAAATAAAGGTGAATATCAATCAAGAAACGTTATTTTGGCATTTCCGTCTCGCACTTAGCCCGTTTTAGTTTTAAGAGTTTTATTTACCTTTCGACCTTTTACGGTGGTAATGTTCACTTTCTAATAAAATAACAACTGTCTACCTGTCATGGTTTATGAGATACGTAGAACCCGCTGACATAGGGAGCACGGACAGACAGCAGAGGCTCAGTAATAGGATCCCGTAGAAACCAATTGGACACGAAACGTAAAATCTTGTAATGAAATTGTCGGCAAACAAAAATTACCAATTTCAGAAGCCCAAATAATATGGAGTACCTACAGTTATAAAACGAGAGAGCGACCAAACACTATAGTTTACAATTATCGGTGCTCAGAATTGCATAGGTACGAGTAAATACGTGGATTATGTCAGCTAAAATCACTAAAAACTTACTTTGAGTGGTAAATCAGAGAATATAACTAACGAAGAAAACACGAGCTTTGATCTAAATATTTGTTCGAAGTTAGAAGTGGAAGGAGTTGACTTACTATAGAATTATTATTGATGGCAAAGGTTCTGCAATGTCTTTATATTATTATTTATTTGAGTCTGAGAATCTCTGAAACCCTCAATTTCCTTTTAGAATAAAATATTAGGTGTTTTGTTCAATCAATGCTAATTTTTTTATTCTTTATCAAGTGTTATGCAAAGGTAAGTACCGAGTGTATATCCTTAGTCTTTATAATCTCTTGAATTTTATCAGTAAACGTGCCTTAGTAATTACCCTTCTTGTAGAAAAAGAACCAGATAGTATCTCTTTTTACATGAGATTAAATGCGATTTCTTCTTAGACCACCTCAGTTTCACTCAAGTAACATTTGATATTTATAAATTTGCTAAGTGCTTCAAACGCAATTTATCACGTGATTCCCCGTAAAGGAAAACATCGAATGAAATCTCCGCCCGCAATAAACCACTTGACGGATTAAGCTTTTAAAAGCCTTATTAATAGAAGCGCGGCAAAAGATCATTTTTTATGCCTACGTATTGCGTGTTCAGTACCCGTTTCTAAGACTTAAGTAGGTAATAAGTCATCTCAGCATTAGAAAGAAAAACGTACCTGTAGGTGTACCTACAGGTAGGTTTCTCATCACTGAAGATTGAAAAAAGAGGAACTCATCTTTATAAGAGTATGTGAGGATAGAGTCTAAGTACATATCCTTTTTGTTTCTGTGGTGAATTTTCTGTAGGGCAATGAGAAACATATAATATTCAAAATAGTTTTTCGAAGGGCATTGTAACTTTTCAAATGCCTGCTAGCTAAGAATAAACCTTAGTTTTTTATGTTATAAAATTCAGAATAGGCGTCTAAAATTTAATTTTATATACCCTTATCGTAAGCTATGGAGAAGAGCAATCGACAGGAAAGCAATTTTTATAACGCCATTTCATTTTGAAATTCATCGAATATACATTTGATAGTCAATTGACTGGGGCTTGAAAACACTTCAACCGCGAATCATTTTACTTACAAATATGCGGTGTAATAACTTTATGTACTTATCACGTTATTTTCTCACCGCGCTGATTTGTCTCGCAGAGCCTGTTTTTAGGGTTCGTATTTAAGCTATTGCATAGCTTCTATATCGCGGGCTTTGAGCGTGGAGACCGAATCCAGAAATTTCGTAACGAAAATAACCAAACACCCCAAAAGTAGAGCTTTTGGTACCGGTACCATGAATGCAGGAGAGCGCACCTTCACAAACTTTTTAGTTTTTGTTTTGCCATATATGGATGAAGAGCAGAACTTTTAATGACTTTTTGAATTATCGCGCTTGTCTCTTTAGTTTCGCAAATCGCCTCTAGGTGGCATGCGTAACGCCGATACAAGCAATCTAGAGGCGATTTGCAGAACTAAAGAGACAAGCGCGATATTTCAAAAAGTCTTAATAAGGCATAGGCATAAAAATAGCTTAAAATGTCTTATTATACTCTTTTTAATTATTTTTATTTTATCGGTTTTATTTTGTTTTATCGGAAAACGGTTTACGTAAAACGTTTGGAGGCCCATTGCCCATGTCCTGAGTTTTCTTATCTTACAGTTAAAACTTACATTTTAGTTGGTTAAAGCGAGCGAAATCTATCTAAAAGTTTTTTTAAACGATACCTATCTTATTGTGAGGAAATTATTCCTTCCCATTGACCGTACAAAATAACACGTAGAATGGACCATCCAACCATAGTGGCATGCATGTTGCATAATAATGCATTGAAACAGGATGGGAACTTCGAAAGGTATTAAACGTACGTGTATAGACATTTAATTGGGTTACTAAAGCCCTCATTCCTCGTTAGGCTCATATTAGGTATCTATAGGCGTAGAGATATAGCGAAGCTTGAAGTTACTTTTTACGGGGCATCGTCCGTTTTTATATTTTCTACACCAGTGCTTGTTTTTCACTGAGATTTTATTGCCGGCCTATAAAATGCCAAACTGTGCGGAATCTATTAGTATATTTACAGTATAACTCACATTTAGTTTTATATACATTTTATGTTACATTATTGTCGACATTTCTATTCAATGTTGGACGACATCTTAATATTCTAATGCGCCACAGTTTTCAATTAAAGTGTGTCTTTTAATTAAAGTAAAACTAATTAATACCCAACAAATTGTTTTGTTTGATATTTAACGGATTATGTTTGACCCGGCAATTGTTATTTTGCCTCATAAATTAATTTTAATTTAGGGATATAAAAAATAGTTTGCGACCTTATACTATCAAATACCGGACCGAACATACAGAGAAAATGTTATAACAATCAATCGAGCCGTTTCGGAGGACTTTGTTATCAAAAATTGGCACGATAATTTAATATACTTATTTAGTAAAAAAAGAAAATAATTAACTATAATTACTAATTTAAAAAATATTATATCCTTTTTGAAGAGTTCCACACGTCCAATGGTTTATAAGCGCAGACAGCTAATATTGATGATTTTTAGGAAAAAATTTAAACGACGTTTACGTTTTATTTATTTCCTTTCAGGTTCATAATAATTTTCACGTTTTTAATATCCGGGCACGATATGTCACTGAGGCTGACATAATGAAACATTTAATACAGTTCCCCGCTCTGCCTTGTTTGTTCCAAGTACAGATTTATAATTAAGTCGTTATTAAGCCAAAACTCAGGGCCTAAATAAACAGAATAAACTTAGCTTTAATGATTTATAATTTGCACATTTTAATGCAAATACATTATTTGCTTCCATTTATAACTGATGACGGAATATTACGAACGGTAGATACGTTCAGAGGTTGATAGGAATAAAATAGATCTACTGAATATAATTTATATAGGCAAGGTTTGGAAAAATTGTAGTTATTAAAAACAGGTAGTTGGACCTAAATATCTATTCAAAGTAACAAGCAATATCAAGCGAGAACCAAATAAACAGCACCGAGCCACTTAGGTGTAGTAAATACCTTTTCATTCATTGATTTTAATTTGATGCCGGCTTGCACTTATAATATTAAAGTGTATCACTTTAATACACAGGTAACATTTTAAAATAAATACATAACATAGCAGGTATACTTCAGGGATAGAACTTTATCGCAGGGTAGCATCGCATTGTCAAATATTCTGCATCAAGCAATGCTTGCTTACAAGTTACTGAGGGGTTAGTACAGGTTTTTTTTACAAATTCGAGTGGACTCGCATCGCACAAACGAATGAATGCCTCCATACATTTACAGCCTAAGTGATATCAGTGATTGAAATGCAAAATCCTGCATTTTAGATGAATGTAAACGTGAGAAGAATACCGGTCAGCTGCGAATCGGACTCGCGGATCGAGGGTTCCGTACTACTTAGAAAAAGTAATCCATAAGAATCACTTTTCTTACCCAACCGCAAACTTAACTTTGTTTTTTTTAGGTTTATTGTTAATACCAAAAATACTATTTACAAGATCTCGTTCAAACCAATTTTCGGTGGAAATTTGCATGTACATAATACATAATTATATTTTTTTTAGTTTTATCGTTCTCTTATCTTTGTAGTCTCAGGATGGTTTTACAGTTACGAAAAAAGTGGCTGTGATATATGGACGGACAGACAGACGAACAGACAGACATGAAGAATCTATAAGGGTTCCTACGGCAACCTGGCTATGGAACCCTAAAAACCAAATTACTATAAATTCGGGCGACGTGCTTTTGTACATACTTTAATGCGTGTTGTACTTTACTGGTTAGAAAGATATTTAATAAATTATTTCTCCAAATATCGGTGTATTGACTGTACTCAATTTTCGGAACAAAAGGAATCGCTGAATATCGGGAGATATGAATTTTATATACCCCGTTTCACCTGGTCATTTAATTTTCATCCATTTGATGGTAAGGCGTTGTACTGGGCTTTAATACCGAGCTCAACAAGACCATTTTGATAGATATATGTAATGGGGAGCCAATGTTAAGTACCTACAGAAAAAATTATATCGAGCCACTTGATATTTTTTATTTTATTTTTTTAATTTTCAAGCGGACTGTTATACTTTTTTTTATTTCTAAAGTATTTTACTTCATCTAATATTATTTAGTTTTAAACAACATGGAAAGTTTATATTTTGTAAATTATCACAGTGAGTTCAAATAACATTATGAATTCTTTGCATAAATATAACAAGCTCAAAATACCTTCGTTAAAAATATCCAGGTATTAAATTGCGATAAAATGCGATAAAATGCGTGAACTTTAAACTTTTACAAAATAATTATGAGACTAGATAGATTTACACTCAAACAAACTCAACATTAAGATATTTTGGTACAAAATTTAATTTTTGAAACGAACAGAGAGGACACTATTTTGTTAGTATAAATTTGGAATACATGAGATAATCTGTTAGGGGAGTTAAAGATAAAAGACACGTCGCAAAGATCCTAATCTATATCGGATAGAATTATTGGTAAGTATCTAGGTAAGTAGTAGGAGTGCTTTTATCTGACGCTTTTATCTTAAGCTTGCCAATCGGTCCATATATTTTAAGAGTCTGTCTTGGTCAATATTACGAATATAATACATCTTATAAGAAGATATACAAGTATTTAAGTTATTTTTAATATTGAAGTTAAAATATTTATTTTACTATGCTATTTTAGTCTACAAGACTAAGTTCAAAATTCTTCCACTATCCTACTATTAGCAAAATAAGTCTTATTAATTGGTTTTCTCTTTATTTTTGTGGTGTATTTTAGGTATTTTGATATACTCGTGAAAATAAATATAAAAATATCATTCATCGATCAAATGATATTATTATACAAGATTAATTTAAAAAATAAAAACCCCACTGCAAAAAACTCAACTCATAAGGTGACAAAAAAGTATAAAATTATAACATTTATTTGTAATCTCCTTTTCTTTACCTTCATTTTGATACCATACTCGATAGATTTGGTTAATTTTTATTTAATGACTACTTAAATTTATCGCCAATTATACGCCATTTTGATCTTTTACAAACCTATTTAAGAACATAAAGAAACGAGGTACGAGTACTTTAAGACACTTGCAACCAAACAAATGTACAAGATACCCGCGAAAAACATAACCCTTCCTGCTTTCGGGTAAAAAGGTACACATTTTTCTTCCTTTGACTGTAATTATTTGCGTGTCTTAGCCGAGTTTATTTCTTATCTAAATCAAATTAGTCAAGGATAATTAAATGCAAATAAAGACCATCGTAGCGATTACGTGCTAATTCAATCATTGTGGATTAGAATTTAGATTGTGTTTGTGAATGGAAACACTTTCAATACACAAACCGCGCAGATCCTATTAATATTATAAATGAAAGTTTATGTGTTTGCCTGTTTGAATATTTGTATTTTTGTATGTTTGGATGTTTATTACTCAATCCCGCCACAGCTACTGTACTGTAGTTAATGCTATTACGTCAAAAGTAATCCTTAGATCTCCGTTGTTACTTTAGTTTTGTCTTTCATTTAGCACCTCCAAATAACTCTCTAGTTTTGTTGATTGACTAGAGTCATTCAACTTAAGAGGCCTGTGAACTACAATGTCTCCATTCATTCAAAATACCAAATCATTAGTAATTCGTGCATATTTGGATCATGTTGTGGTGTTATTCGGATTCGTATAGTAATAATGTATGCTCCTGGCCATATTTGGTTCGGAAATACTTCTTTAAAACGAAATAATAATCAATTTTGATCAAAAATTTTGTAACTTTGGTCGAGTTCCGTAATACCAAGTAATACCAAAAATTATGAATGAAAACTTGTAACTTTCTTTATTAACTGGTGTTTATCTTTAGCTGGACAGTAAAAACTGTGCTCCTGAACTAATGCGACGTGAGATAGGGTCGTTTTTATTACAAAACAAATAAGAAGAAAATATGTCCTCTTTGACATAAAAATAAGCAAAACTAAATTCGTTTAAAACAATAAAATATAAAACAAACTATTTGTACGAATCATAATTTCGATACTTTAGTAAATCGATGGAATTTTTTTTATCAGAGTTTAGAATAAGCCAGATACAAAGTAAGTAAAAAAAAAGAAATGCGACATTTTAATACCGAAAACATGTCTTAAATAAAGGTTGAAATGGTTATTCGAGGTAAAACGTTTGGTTTCGAAGAAAATAAAAAGAGAAACACTAAAATGTGTACCGTTCGCCCCCGGGCTAGCTAAAACACCGGGAAATGGGTTTGTCCAGCCTTAATTATTAAAAGAACGGTGCTTTGCTTGTTCTAAAAACCGTTGCTGAAATTTAGCCATTACAAAATGATTACATTTATATTGCATTGGCCCACAATTAGCTTTGTTTCCTTTTTGGTAAATTTTTATTGTACTTGTCATTCGGATAGCTATAGAATAATGTTACTGGTTGATGAATTCGAGGTTGATTTTATATTACAATGCACCAGACGCAATAATTAAATATATTGATATTTTATATATTTGAAGGTGGTCTAAAAATATTCCCCCTTTGTTGCATTTTTTTATTTTTGGTTGCTAATTTAATGTTACTTATTTAGTGCGGTTTACAAATAGAAACTTAATTCAACTTTCATCATCCAACGTATCTAATGGAATATTAATAACATTAGGGATACTAAATATACTTACCAGTTATATTTGCAATAGTTGCGAGATAATGCAATATTATATTCGTATGAATAATTATAATATCTGAATGTCTGCGCTTAAAGCGGAGAGCTCTACAATTAATGCGCTTTTATTTCATACCGTGCCATAACGCTGCATTTTTGTTCTTACTAATTCCTCAGCTTTGGTTGTTTGGTTTTAATTTGCTTCTAAGAAATTATTAAAAAGATTAAAAATAAATTACTAAACCTAGTTAAATATTATAAACATTCATACATTAAATTACACACATAATTGAAAAAAACCCTGTCGGATCTTAATTTAATACATCTCCTTAATGTAATGTTTGTATAAAGCAAACTAAAGATTTTTTTAGTAAGTGAAGTTTTTTAAATAGGTAAAGGTAAAGACAAGTCTAGATGGTAATATTATATGTCAAGATCGTAAGTAAAAGCAATTTCAAGGCAGGAGAATTTAATTGAACTTGCTTTGAGATGAGGCTTATTTTGTTTTGATATCATTGAAGGTCTCGAGTAATCTCCCTGTGTCCTTATGCGAGAAATAAATTCATAACATCTTGATGATAAACCTAGAATAAATCTCGGCGAATTGTGTGTTTCCTTTAATTTGTTAGACTGTGCTGATCTTGCTGTTTTCATTATGTCAATATTGATTAAAAACAGAGCGTAATTAAAACAGGTATCCTTTTTTTCAAAATTAAGGCTGTACGATATTCTTGGTTTGCTGAAATATTATGTATACCTACATAAATATTTGATGTTTTTTTGTGTCTTGTGTAGGTGTAGTTGTGGGTGGCGATGATGATTATAAAAATGCTCTCTGAGGCCAACTTGATGTGATGAGCTAAAGAGCTGGCTGAGCCATTTGCTTCTATACCGATCAAGGTCTTTTATTTTAATTTACATTAAAACAAATTTAAAAATTCTGCCAAATTTAGTAACCAAAAATATCGTCAGGCTTTTCAGAACAAAAGTCCGCTTATTTTTTTATCTTTTTATATTTTTCTATTAAAAATCTATAGTCTGCGCGCATTTTACCTCACAGCCAAGTCGCGAAAAACTTTTTTTATATATTTCGTTACTAAAGTAAGGCTTTACAATCAAAATAATTCTCATATTAATAAAATAAAACTTTGTTTGTAACTTTACAATCTCAAGGAGTAAAGTGTGGAGTATTACCATTGAGTTTCTCAAAAACTATGCACCTACTACCTATCAAAGTATCTGAGAGATCTTAGAAATTATAAAAAGATTCGAGAAAGTATTCGAGGTGTTTTAAATAACTCATAGAATATTTAAAAGAAGATGTTAAAGAAGAAAAAAATATTGCAATAAGAATAATTTGGCGAAGTGAGATCAGTTAACAGAATATTAAGTTAGATAGTATGAACACAAGTTGCAATTAATTGGTCGATGTTTTACTTTTCTTGAACAGAAAATACACGAAAAAGCGAAAACGAAAGTAACGCTGAAGTAAAACTCAATCATTTCCCACGATAGCCAGTGGGGACAGACCCTATAGATACGGAACCTTAAAATGTATGAAATTAGTTTAAGCGCAGTTCATTCTGATATTATATTTTCAGATCCATAAAATATTAGTCTTTAAAATTCGGCTAGTATTTCTTTTAGATTATTATGTTAGGTTATAATTTATATCAATTATTTTTGTCTACATTATTCAAAGTATCTAAATTACAATTAATCATAAACCGTACAGTATATGGAATAAACGAACAAAATAATGTTGATATTGATTAATCTTCTTTCAAGTTTTATGTATTTTCTGTGATTTTCTGTTACAATCTGTATAAAAGAAACGATATCCGATTCGCAAAGAGGGAAGCTGTGACAGAAATAAGAGAACGTGTCCTAATGTCTAATGTGGTTTGCGGAGACCATTACACAATATTGCTAAGAACTCAGTATCCATTCTATAGCAGATATAATACTATCAACGTTACGCTCTAAATGTGTATACAGGCTTATACACATTGCAAGTTTGTACTTGACTGCAATCTCACTTGTTGTAGGTAACCTTTAACGATTAACTATAAGAAGAACATTAAAACAACGGTTAATACTATGTTATTTTTGTATCACACTCATATTATAAAGACAAATGATTGTATGGATGTGTATGTGTGTGTTCGTATTTCCTTTTCGCGGTTTAGAAAAGTGTAATCAAAAAATATCTTAGAATAAAATACGTAAATGTGTAAAAAACTAGATATTTACCTTTTAGGAAAGTTAACGCTTTTACGAGTAAAGACTAGTTTCTAGACGAAACACTTCCACGTCACGTAAGAGGTTAGTTTAGCGGAGTTCTTGTGTGAGCGCTCGCAGTAGATCGTATAATCGCTTCAAAAATTACAAAACGTGCAAAAAACTCAGGAAGAGCGAAAAACCGCAAGCTAAGTAAGTGTACTTAAAATACGAATGGATAACATTAATTTTATTTTGTATGTTTTTAGGTTTCCATTCCTCAAAAGAAAAAAAAACGGAACCCATATGAGATCACTTTGTTGTGCGTCTGTCTGTCTGGCTGTGTGTCACGACTCTATGTTTCAGTAACTATTAAAGATATCGATATGAAAGGAGACAATTTTTATACTCACTAGAAATGGCAGCGTTTATTAATCAAATCATACTTAAAATGAGTAACAGATTTTTTTATAGTAAACGGTGTTGATTTCATATAAAAATCTAACCGGATTAATTAAATCATAAAAAAGAGGTAATGTTTTGATATTCAATGTTCATCAGTTCTTGATTCTTGTCATGTTCAGTTAATTCATAGTATACAAAAAAAAGCGTACATATATCGAAACGTTTTATTATTTTTCAGTGTCCAAGGTAACCACAGTTGTTGGACCCCCGGTAGACACAATAAGTCTTTTCAATATTTCTTCGAAAAGAGTTCAAACCCCCGTCCCACAGCTCTTTATTCTATTAGATTTTTTTCGAGATTATATCCAAAATCATCGTAAAACGAAATGTAATGTATGCGCCAGTTTAGTTGTCATGGTTTTTTACTTGTCAGTTGTCACTTGTCAAGTCACTCAAATGTAATAATCAATATACAATAATAGGTACCATTGATATAATAGAACTAAGGAGGCGCCCCATTTGCACCTAGGTTTTTAAGTTTTTACTTTTTATTTGGAAAATGCATCATTCAAATTCACAAAGCAGTTGTTTCAATTGTGCTGTAAGATTTCAACGCAATGTGCGAAAACAATTACTGTCTGAACTCCAAAACAACAACAGTAGCTATTAGTGGAGATTCACGTGTAATTGTCGATATCTGAATATTCCGGTTAGATATGATTTAGCTACTTTTACCATTATATTAACAAGATCTTAAAGAACAAATCAAGATAAGTTTCACTAATATACGTGACAACTTTGAGGGGGCCTAACCGCTATACTAAAAAAAATTGTCTCCTTTGCAATATTTGTAGGTAATAATGGCTAACGTCATCGCAGCCATAAATAATAATTGAAAACCATTTTTACTTTTATTTATAAAGGGGATAAAACCGGATCTTCGAATATTGAGTGGGGTACCATATGAAAGGGCGTTACTTGTGTATACTAAACGAACGAAGTTTTTCAATCGAAAAATCTGAATTATTACGGTCAGTCATCTCGTACGGTCTCGTACGCTCGTCATTTTGACATCTCCGAAACGAAGAGGAGATGTCGAAATAAAGAAATCTGATTGGTTACTCAAACACAGCTCCGCTCCATTCCGCTTTGGTGGCAACCGGGCCTCATGATAAAACTTTTTGTAATATAGTAAGGAACCCGAATAACACCACAACATGATCGAAATATGCACGAATTAAAATGATTTTGGTATTACAAATGTATGGACTATGGAGACATCGTAGGTATAAGACTCTTAACGACGCCATATTTGAGAAATTTTTGGCTTTAACATACGTCACATATTTCTCGTCCTCTTAGCGTAGTGTACTTCGTAATGCAGTAATAAATAAATTAATTAACTTTAATATGAATATGCATTGATATAAATGTGAATACGTCATTGTACTGCACGTTGTTACTTTCCTTTTTGTTTACACTCCTGGAAAATATGGCAAGATACCTTTTGAATTTGCCTCTATCTGCACTATAGTAAAATTGTGTCCTTGAAAAAATACTCGCTTTATGGAACTTTTGATTGATTTATTTAAAACTAATTTTATTTCACAGGCTGACTTATTGGCTCTTGATAGCGTGAATTCCTTTTTATGATCGTACAACCAAAGTTATAAGATATTCTGGTACTTATAGTCTTAATTTAAGCAACCTACACGCAGGTATTATCCTTATTAATCTTAAATATGTTGCGTAGTATACCTTATATATTTTACTGTTAAAAATTATATTTATCACTCTTTCTCATGTACCAAATGCTATTGGTAAAAGCAAAGCAAACTTGAAATTGGTAAAAAATACCTACTTGAGGCCTTCTAGAATAGCCTTCAAATGTTTAAGTAAATAATGTAGGTACTTTTGGTTTTCCTTTTTTCATTAAAATGGGGATATTCTGTTTTGCATTTTAAAAGTAAAAATAACTTAAAAGCTAAGAAAAGAGAAGCCATAAGTATTTACCTTTTAGAAACAACAGGAAAATAGATTTTAGAGCGCTTTGCACGAAAACTCCGTAACTAAAAACGAACATAATATTGTCTATTAATTTCTACGAGTAATATACCCTACCTAGAAATCTATTTCGGGGATATCGTGAGTAACTTACAAACTTTTTGGGTGAACTACATATTTTACACATAATGTCGCGTTGACACGTTATACGAGAGTGAATTTTAACCACATATCATGTAGATAGTGGTAATGGAACACTGAAAACTAACCGTTTTTATAAACGGCTCTGTCCTTCATAAATTTTGTACCTGCGTTTTGGACTTCAGTTTTATGTGTATCCAAGTGTTTAGTATATAGGAGTTATTCAAATCCTACATTATTTTCGTTAACAATTCAAGGGAAAGAGCGGGAGTTCAAATGAGTATAAATGTTATAAACGAATTGTAAATTCAATGTTACTTTTATCTGAAGCAGAGAGTCTTATTGTTATTTCTCTCTAATTTTCCATATGTAGATGGCTGTCACTTCCCGCGAGCATGTAATTGTTGACTTAGGATGTCTTTGTTGCGGGAACGGGCAAATAATTTGCACAGCCTCTCTCAACATTTTGCCTAACTTCACAATCGGCTTATATTCAAATATTGTTTGGAAATGTTAGATAGAGCTAACGTTTTGTGTGTCAAGATAATTGAATACTTACGTTTGTAACCTACGTATAAGGTCTGCTCTAAAATTTAATTTATCATTAAAGTACACGAAATATTTTTATCCTATTTTTATATTACTAGGTATTAGATATAATTTGAAAGCTTGCGTATTATAAAATATGCTATAAACTTATAAAAGTTGAAATAGCTGTCGTGACTAGAATGTGAAATAAAGACAAACTTGATTAAAAAGTATAATAAACACTTTCTATGTAAATAGGTGAGTAATTTTTTGTTCCACTTTATTTTATGAAGAGCAAAACGAAACGAGATATGTGTGTGATGTGATGTGTAAGTCCCGGATGTCATTTACATAGAAGAAGCTTACAATTATGATAGCACGTTTTAAATTTTTAATAATAGAATCACATACAAAATGAAAAGATGTACGAAATATGAAAACATAAAAAATAATTATTTTAAAAACAAATTTGTAAAAATGTTCGAAACAAAAATTTATATATGCTAAGCTGTAGTTACCTAATAATTTAAATTTTGTTGCAAACGCACGGGCGGGCGGCTTGAAAACTTCACGAAAACTTGGTCCCACGACAGCAAGATAGATAAATTTAGGAAAGAAACTTCTGTGTCGATAGTTTAGTCCAAGATAAGTTTCGATTCTTATGGGTGATATGATTTTATCTGCTTCTTAAGTTTTGTCGTTTGTATTTTTTAGGGTTCTGTACCCAAAGGGTAAAAAAGGAACCCTATTACCGAGACTTCGCTGTCCGTCCGTCCGTCCGTCTGTCACCAGGCTGTATTTCTTGAGCCGTGATAGCTACAGACTTGAAATTCACAGGTGATATAGTTATTTCTGTTGCCGCTATAACAACAAATACTAAAAGACTTCCTACGTCCGTCCGTCCGTCTGTCACACTAGATTAATTCAGTAACTATCGACGCGATCGACTTGATATTTAGAATAGTTTTAGGTCAAAAATAAAGCCAAAAACAAAGTTAGATTTGCGGTTCACCAACAATACTATCAACATGTAAATTATACTCATAAATTCATGAACAAAAGTGATTGGGTGTAAATTACTCACCTATTTACATAAAAAGTGTTTATTATACATCGTTCTATTATACATTTTAACTTGTCATTCATGAGATCATCTTTGTCTTTCATCTTTTCTATGAGGAAATATATTAGGAGGAGGAGATATACAGATCAATGCATCTTTGTGTTTATAAGATATCCAGACAAAATTGATTAAAGTATTAAACATTTACAATCATAGATTTATGATAAGGTCGTCGCTCGCGCTCCGACTATATAGAGCCCTACCTAATAACGACAGCCGTGAGTGCGGCTTCTTGTACCCTGTGTGAGTATGTCACTTTGAAATTTGTATGGTGCGCGGATGCTAGTGTGCGTGAAAAATTGTGTAGCGACGGCTCAGGTATGCCAACTTAGACAAAGTATTTATTGCCGCACTTCAGAAGTCGCGGGTGGCCTTTCGGCCCTCTATGTTTACAATATTGAAAAGTCAATCGCAGTTCGTTTTTCACACCACCCACCATATCTGGGTGACTTCAAATCAAACGAAGAGTGAGTAGGCATTTACTACTTCCTATGAGTTGTACCACAGATCAGTCATCAGAGAATGAGTTTATGTGAATTGTACCATGTTAGGGGTGGCTTAGATACTCTCTTCCAAGTTAATACGATAACATGCTTTTGCCTGCATCGTAACTTACCATTAGCTGAGGTCGCAGTCTATTACTACCCTGTATCGTGTAAATAAGGCATAACTTTCCATCAGATCTGCTTACAGTCAAGGTTGTACATTAAAAAGAGGTAGGATGCCTGTGGCTTACGCAAAGTGATCATGTTCAGGATAGAGTAAGCGCTTTTAGTTCCCCGGCCTCGGTGTTACGGTGATTTATGATAAGGTCGTCGCTCGCGCTCCGACTATATAGAGCCCTACCTAATAACGACAGCCGTGAGTGCGGCTTCTTGTACCCTGTGTGAGTATGTCACTTTGAAATTTGTATGGTGCGCGGATGCTAGTGTGCGTGAAAAATTGTGTAGCGACGGCTCAGGTATGCCAACTTAGACAAAGTATTTATTGCCGCACTTCAGAAGTCGCGGGTGGCCTTTCGGCCCTCTATGTTTACAATATTGAAAAGTCAATCGCAGTTCATTTCTAGAAAACTTAAGAATTGATTAAGGCCCGGTTTCTTAACTTGATTTTAACCGAAACGTTATAGCAAAATATGGCGGTCTGACGTTAGGTAGTTATTATTGTATTCTGTGCCCTTATTTCGAAAGACATAAGAGTCGGCCGCCATATTTAACTATAACGTTTCGGTTAGTTCAAATCAATATGAATCTTGTAACTATTATTCAATAGAAAAAGAATGGTCAAAGTTTTTGGAGAAATTGCTGACATATATGACATTACGAGTATGTAAGGGAATTGATGGGGAATTGTGAGACAATATAACGGCAACTGACAGTTGATACCTCTGTCCTGTATTGCTTAAACTACCTTCTTGGAAACGTTCTTTCAAATACTTATTGTCAGTTTGAACCTTTGATTATGTATATTGTAGGTTTGAACCTACAAAAAAGAATAATAAACGTTGTGCATATAATTATTCTATAATTTTTTTTTCTAATACATTGTGAAAAAAATATAAGTTATACTTTTTATAATATATTTGTAGAAGATATTGTACCTACATCATATTTTTCAGCTCTAATTCAGTTAAAAAATATTTTATTTTTATGAAACTGAATTCAGAGCCATGATGGTTGATACCAGTATGAAATCCGTTTTTATATTTTTATAACTGCGAGTCAAGTGCAACTGAATTGAATATCGATTGCATTATCGGATAGCAGTACCTAATGCTTTATTCAGTTATTCTGCCCATGCATTTTAGCCCCTTTCTCTACGTACATAGGGATTACAACAAACGGACGCTGTGTTCTTTAGTTCGTTGTACCATCATTAATCTCAATACAGGCAAAGGGCACGGCCTTTGATGTTCGTAATATAATTTCCATAGAGAATCCATGCTCTCTACGTGTCAAGGTAATAAGACTATTTGAGCTTTACGTTTAACGGATACACGATAACGGACACAGTATAATACAAGTATAGAGAAGTCGTACTTGTATCATGTTACCAGAGTTCTGTGGCAACTGCGGTTATGTTTAGGGGACACGGTAGTTCCCTCGCCAACCCCATCAAAATCTTGAGAACATTATACTGAAGACTACAGAACCATTTATCAATTAATCTTTTCCTTTTCCAATTCATCCTTATGTGGTTGATGTCCAGCGTACTCGAACGAAACGTTTTTCTTCCACGTTTCTGATACGAACCGCTAAGGTGTGTAACCGTGTTCCCAGCCTAGTACAATCTAGGTGCCTTCAAGAGAAGAGTGAATAGGCATTTTCTAGGCAAGCGCGCTCCATCCTAGACCTCATCATTTCTGCCCATCGGACATGATTGTGGCCAAGCGCAAGCCTAAAAAATATATGAAAAGACCCAAAAGTCCTCCGGGAACAAGCTGATCCCGTATATTTCAACCAAAACAGCTGACTTTCATCTGTGCCCAAAAACTATTTAATATAATTCCCTTTCACCCTTCTACGTACATAACTACTGAAGACATCGCCAAGGGTATGCACCCCGACATAGTTGACGTACACCTTAACATGTACGGAACGCTTTACTTCCACGTTCCTGATGCGCACCACAAATGCTTGGAATACCTTCCAACCCTCCGTTTTTCACACCACCCACCATATCTGGGTGACTTCAAATCAAACGAAGAGTGAGTAGGCATTTACTACTTCCTATGAGTTGTACCACAGATCAGTCATCAGAGAATGAGTTTATGTGAATTGTACCATGTTAGGGGTGGCTTAGATACTCTCTTCCAAGTTAATACGATAACATGCTTTTGCCTGCATCGTAACTTACCATTAGCTGAGGTCGCAGTCTATTACTACCCTGTATCGTGTAAATAAGGCATAACTTTCCATCAGATCTGCTTACAGTCAAGGTTGTACATTAAAAAGAGGTAGGATGCCTGTGGCTTACGCAAAGTGATCATGTTCAGGATAGAGTAAGCGCTTTTAGTTCCCCGGCCTCGGTGTTACAACTTCGCCTTAGGGCAACAAGCATAACTTAACCCTCTATCTACATTGCATACTCTGCAGAGAATGAGACTAGGGTTACTATTGTTTGAATAATTGCGCTTTATATGAACACTAAAAATCCTTTCCCGTACTTTTTAATAATTGTGATTGTGAGCTTGTTTGTAACACATTCACGCCTGAAACACTGACCGTTTTTGATCAAATTTGGCACAGAGATGGACTGGAGCTTGAGAAAGGATATGCACTACTTTTTATACCAGGAATCCTACGTTAGAATTTTCTACAGCAATCTATAGATAGATTGCTTTGTCAATCAGGAACGGGAAATTCATATTTCATGAGCATTTGTAAAAATTCCGATCGGCGAACAATAGCTATAATAGTTAGCTATAATTTTGCAAATGCATGTTTTAAATAATGAGTAGGTACATATTATGAGCCTTTGTCGATATTATTATGATTCTTAGCAAATGGAAGCACTATTTTATGTGGATTTGGATTTAATATTTAAAATCACATTATTTCTAATGTAATCAGAACACCACATTTTTTATATTACTTTAATATTTCAGCATAGTCAACCACAATGAGCATAATTTGATACCGCAAAGGCAGCGGTGGCTTTAATGAAACACGAGTAGCTAAATCGTCACATATACAGCAAATATGTCGTTATGAGCTACTAAACTAATGCTAAGCGGATTGCCGGCATTTTATTCATTACTTTATACTGTTTAATTTCAAACTAGATAAATTTCGGAAAACACATGTAACTTGTCCTCACTATAAAATTACTAAAAAATAAATGTAATTGCAGGCATTTCATCGATATGTCTACACTCTACTTCTAGCGCATTGCGTATTCAAACCACGTGTTGAAATTCGCACGGAAAACTTCGACCCTAGAATAGGTATTCCTTCACGGTAACGGTATGCCGTAGATCACGACGAAACGAATGTGTAGAATTTATACTTGCGTGAACTAGGTGTAAAAAAGGGAAGGTGTGAACTGTGACATGGTGCCATATTTTATTTATACGTATTTTTGTAAGGATGTTTAAAATATCATTTAAAGATTTTTTCTCGGATTTTGGCTAACTGCAAACTCCGTCGTAGTTTTCAAGAAACTTTCGATCCTTTTAATTTAGAGGATGAATTTTCAAAATGACATCATCAATATTATATAGGTAATTTAGTATCCCATTTGTAGGGTTCCGTACGCAAATGGTAAAAACAGGACCCTATTATTAAGACTTCGATGTCCGTCCGTCCGTCCGTCTGTCACCAGGCTGTATCTCTTGAACTGTGATAGCTAAGACTTGAAATTTCACAGATGATGTATTTCTGTTGCCGCTATAACAACAAATACAAAAAATAGAATATAATAAATACTTAAGGGGGCTCCCATACAACAAAAGTGATGTTTTGCTGGCACTGGTGTTTAGTTTACATTGCGCGAGTCCGACTCGTACTTGACCAATTATTATTTATTCCCAATAATAATTAATCATTCCGTTTCTTATCTCCTCTATATTTTTTCTAATTTTTGTTCTGAATTTCAGCCTTCTATACACCGAAGTGTTTTGTTTAGGCTGGCCTTTATATGTACCTTAGTTATAAGTAGTGTTAGTGGGCGAGTCAGGATTTTTTGTTCCATTTTTATAACTAGAAATTATGACATCAGACTTACGTGGCATCTACCAATAAACAGTGGGCAGGATATACATTATATACTCATATTTCTTCACATTAGCGACAGTCAGTCAGCGCATTACGTCAACATTCCAACGATAATGCAGTTACGAGTAATTGTCGTCTTTCATGTCATAAAATATCAAACAGCAATTACAGACGTTCGTAGAAATGTAACGTCGAACCAATAAATCAAGCAAAAATAAAATCTAACGTTATGTGAGTCAAGAAATTAACTTCGTCTTTCAGACTTTAGCCCACCATTCTACCATTCAGCTATAACTTTAATAGTGGCTTTTTATGAAGTTCCTCAACTTGTTTAATATACTTACATCTTAATGCAATAATGTACGTTAACTTGATAATACTAAGTGGCTTTAAAAGTTTATAAAAAACCACTCAATTCGACCTGATTTTGCTGGGTTAGCTTTTTTGTTATGGAAGTATTATTATAGGTTGCGGGTAGTTAATGCTTATAAACGTAAAACGATCAATAACTTATGCCATAGAGCTCGGAGTATATTAATTTTACTTAGTGTAAGGTTATGTGTGTTTATTGATCATGTTTAACGAATTTATTGTTATTTATTAATTAATATTGTAAAACAGTAACTTCGTTCTTCTTAACTGTAAAGGCAAATAAGGTTCATTTACAGACTTAAAATGATTTAATATTTTGACAACGTACCTGGGCGCGCGCTCGAGTTTCGAGAGGTCGCGGGTTCGATTCCCTCCACAGGCCGCTTTAGAATTTTTCTGTGGGAGGCTTCGGCCGTGACTAGTTACCACCACAGGACAATATAAAGTTATTCCTTGGTCTGTGGTTACCACCATACCAGCAAAGACGCACCGCCAAGCGATTTAGCATTCTGGTGCGATGCTGTGTAGAAACCATTGGGGTAGTTTACTTACACCTTCCAAGTTAGTACGATAACATCTTCGGCTGCATCATCACTTACCTTCAGGTGAGATCGCAGTCAAGTACTAACTTGTAAAGTGAAAAAAAAAAAATCGACGCTGGCGGTCTGATCCAATGTCAAGTTTGTTTATATTAAAAATGTCGCAGACACTATTTAGAATGTTTGAATCTTATGTTTATTTTAACATGACAATTGTTTTATGCTTTAGGGGCCCAATACTGTAAGCAGGTAACGAGACTCCTTATAGAGCTCGTTATAGACTTTGTTATTATGTTATTAACAATATTGTGTTAAGGTGAGAAGAAGAGAAAAGATATTTTAAAAGTTGGAGTCGAGTTTCATTGGAATTGGAGAATCTGCTTCATCTCATATTAAATTATAAAATGTATACGACACATATAAAAATTTAATAGTGCTATGGAATACAATAAATAATATAATAATGGAATACAATAATATTAATTTTTTCAGAAAGTTTACACAAAGCGAAAAAAGGATAACTGCGGAGAATTGAGTTGCTTCAATTGATTTTCAGAGAAATTCGGATGTGATTTTTTATAATCAGTAGTCATTACGGACGTTGTATGCATTCGAGCAAAAAGTGTGCAGTTTTTTAAGCCTTTATTTTCTTCTAAAAAGCATTTCTTAAAGCAGACAGTATTTCGGGTATCTGATAAAATTCTGGTATAAGCGAGTAATTCCAATTTTTCGATTGTTTTACGTACTAGCTACTACTATTGAAGTGGCAATGTACCTAGCTAACTAGAATATAGCTCGTAGAACCGATAGGCGTTGGGGATCCTAGTGCTGGAATAGCAACAGGAAACCCTCAGGTCGACTTATGTCATTGACAGAGCCATAAGGAGCTGTTAGGTGCAAGTTATACAAAACTAAACAACATACTTTCATTTTCACTGACTTAATCCAGCCCAAACCTCTGGATCTAGAAAGCTGGAAATCAGGTATGGGGCTCCATATTGGCAGCTTATTTTCCCAAGGGCTATGATAACAAATCAGTAAATGAGTAAGTGAGTGATTGACTTTCTTTCGACTTAAACTTTAGATTGAGGAGTTCTCTTATTAATTAATAAGGAAGGTAAAATAATATTACATATTTGAAGTTCTACTACTATAAATTTAGAGTTGGGATTTCAATTCTAATTAAAATTAGAATCGTATTTGGGTGTCCGATTGTCTTTGTCGTCGGAAAGTCAGCATTAAGCTTGTCGTCGCTTCGGTCTGCTTCAATTAGTGGTTACGTTTCCCAGCACCACAATGTTTGAAACATCACTAATTGCTAGTTGCTATCAAATAATTTTGTAAGGTCTATCACAAAATATATTACAGTAGGATGTTACAGTAAATCTTAATATTAACTTATTCTAATTACTATACAAATCTTGCCCGCGTGGAATGGTGGCAAGAATACTGGCTGCATTTCCGCGTTGATCAGCTAGCCAAGAAGGCTAGATACGTTGCGCAAAAAATGAGCCAGCCCTTCTGTCACCAGTCTAGGCTATTAAACCGATTGTTATGAATTTTTTTGTGTACTATGTTCGGTAGTTCTGAGAACAGAGCGTAAACTCTTTTTCATAGCCATACGTGAGAAAAAACAAAAGCTTACCAGGTCAGCAAGTAATACTTAAAATGTACCTAATTAATGACTCGTCCATAAGCGCCTATTTACGCCTATGTGAAATAAAGAACGTTGAATTGTATTGCATTGCGTTTAGAATAGAAAAATATGAATTCTCAACTCTCTTTTAACTCCCTTTTTTGTTTAAAAAAATGAAACATATAATTAATTACAACAACTAAAACAATAAAAATTACATATTACATTTACATTCTGAACAAACCCAAACTATTATACGCTTCGTAGTTAAAACAGTACTCGTATCAATTATGATTCAACTGTTATTGCAGTAGAAATGCTGATGCCATAGTTACATTGGTACCATAAGAAGGTAAGTATCGAGTTTCAAATTTTGCACGTATCATATCACCTGTTACCTACGGGCTCGGCCCACCCATAATCAGAATACCTTTTACAACACGAGATTATATAAATGAAATTTGAAACTCATGTGTTGGCTTGGATTCAATTCAGCGATCTCACGCTGCTACTTTCTTGCAAAACATTCGCTACCTGGAACCTGGGATGCATGTATCGTATTTTTCTTGGAATAATGCAAAGATAGTTACGCAAATGTATAATTTTGACTCAAGTCTGAGTTACACGCTAACCGAGGTTAACACAAGTGGACTAATGCCGGTTCCCAATATCTATCTATCTTCTATTTGCGCTACTAGAGATCTTGCCCAATATCTATCTATCTTCTATTTGCGCGTATATTATTGTGACCTAAGCTCCATACAAGTTATGTCAAATTTCTATCTCTAGACGTAAGCCAAATCATGGATAGATAGAATATAAGGAACCGATACGTAATTCTTCACGCTATCACTGAACAGTAAATTATAATCGCAATATAGCTGGCATTGCGACTAAGTGAATCTTATGTTAGTACTTAATAGTAGCACAGTTTAAAGATATTCATTGTAGTAGTCTGGTAGGCATTAGGAAAGAAGGTTATCGTTCTTATCTGCCAAATATGCTTCTAGTTTTTTTTAGTGGAATCATCAAGCTGCCAGTATCTACTTGCCTCTGGCTGCAAGAACTGGTTGAGAATAAAATGAGAATTCATCATCATCAACAACAACAAAAACGGCGAGCCCACAGACCTGCTCTATTGCGTCCATTGGTCTTTGTCCATTGAGTTTGCATGCTGTTTCACACCATCCAGCCAACGAAGCTTTGGCCGACCTTCGGTGTGAGTGAGAAGATTTTTCTGGTGGTTTTTGATCGGCCATACGCTGTACATGTCCAACCCGCTGCAATCTTGCGACCTTTAAACAAATAAAATTTTATATCTAAAAATCTTTGCTCTGCGTTGTTGCAAAAAACCAAAGTGTAAACTTCTACATTTTGATTGTTTCAGGTAATTCTGCGCAATCGCAAAAGTATACGTATACGAGTATAGGACCAAATGTAACGATTTAAGAGTCAACTGACCCACGGTGTCTCCCATACAAACGTAATACCAAAATCATTTGTAATTCGTGTAATTTTTGATCATGTTGTGGTGTTATTCGGGTTCATATAGTAATAATCTATGCTCCTGGCAATATTTGGTTCCGAAATACAGTTGTTAAACGAAATTGTAAACGAATTTAGTTTTGCTTATTTTTATGTCAAAGAGGACATGTTTTCTTATTAATTAAATTCTGTTTGTTTTGTAATAAAAACAACACTATCTCACATCACATTAGTTCAGGAGCACAGTTTTTATTGTCCAGCTAAAGAAAAACACCAGTTAATAAAGAAAGTTACAAGTTTTCATTCATAATTTTTGGTATTACGGAACTCGACCAAAGTTATAAAAATTTTAATCAAAATTGATTATTATTTCGTTTTAAAGAAGTATTTCCGAACCAAATATGGCCAGGAGCATAGATTATTACTATATGAATCCGAATAACATCACAACATGATCGAAATATACACGAATTACAAATGATTTAGTATTTTGCATTAATGGAGACATCGTAGTTCACAGGCCTCTTAAGTACGTGTACTCGTACTAAAGTTGGTTTATACCTATTGAACTGTATCAAAGAGTGAGTTGTCAGCGCCTCAGCGTGAAGACTTAATGCTTGGTTACACTTAATATGTTGCCACCGCCTATCAGAGAAGATTTATATCATATAAATGTGTAGTTCATTGGTCTACAAAATATAATACAGAATATAATAATCATGCTTTTAACTTTATCTCTTTACTAGCGAAAGCCCGTGTGAATTTCGGGTTTTCACAAAGTCCGCGGAATTTTTCCGAGATAAAAAGTAGCCTAGTAGTAGTATTCTGGTAAACGTAATACTTATAATCTATCTCCATTCAAAATTTCAGCCAGTAGTAGCGGCGTAAATTATGATTTTTCCAAACTAATGATTTTTAAGTATCCTTTCTTAGACCTCGAGAAACCTATGTGTCAAAGACTTTGGTTTGGGTAATAGTAACCGTTGTTGTAGTAAGTTGCTGTGGAAAAAGGACATTAAGTGGCAGACAGACGGACAAAAGGAGTGATCCTCCAACGGTTCCGTTCTTATGTTGAGGTACGGGACCCTTTAAACCTTTAATAGTTGCAGTTTCTGGCGGTATAGTAAGTATTAAGAAAAAAAAATTAAAAATACTTGATAGAATTATAAGTATTTAAAGTACCTCACTATAATAATCATCTACTTTAATTTGAACGAATAAAGAGGCTTAGGTATTTTTAAGGTACCTATTCCATTAAGAAAGAGAAAAATTGATACCTAATAAAAGAACTTTAAGTGAAATCGCTTAGGCTTCAAAAACTCGAGACTCATTCAAATGGAGCAAAATGTACATTTTTCGTATTCTTCACAACAAGGCTACTTAATATTTTGGATATAATTTTTCAAGTTGATAATAAGTACTATGATATGAATACTTTCAAGAACGAAGTAAGTATAAGTAGTTCATAAGTATAACAACTAGATTTTATAGTACGAGCACAATATTACATAATTTCAATTAAATTATAGCTTGCTTTTTTGCCAGCAAAAAATAACTTTAATTTCGTTTAGCCACTAAATGGGGAGCTCAAATATTACTTAGAATATCTTAAAACAATGTTAGATTCAATTAAATGTATGTGTATAAATTAGTAAACTATCATAAGGATAACAACACAAATGTTTTACTTTCATGACTTTTGATCTCGACCCTCGTCTTTATTTTACCAAAATGAAAGGATATCGCGAAAAGATCTACAAATCAGACTCAGATGTTTTTGGGTAATCTGTTTATTTGTTTTACTCGATTCTTCGGCTTTGTACAATGGATTATCATAATTAATTTGAATGCCACGAGAGAAAATAAAAAGGAATTCATCCATTAACGTCCATTTTGCAAATAATAGTGACGCTAATAATTTAGGGACGAAATCGGGCCGTTTTGTCTCTAAATTATTAAATTTTAGGTTGCAAATAAGCTGAGTAGGCGGCATTGGCTAAAACTTGCACTCTTAAAATAGGGCGTACTTTTAAAAATTAGATGTTATAAATTGATTGCAGCTTCGTCCTTGTTGACGCCGGTTTTTTGCAAGTCACTCAAGGACTGTCGATTTTTTTTCGACATTAAAATCACCTGCATCTGTCACGTAATCTCAGCTCCATTCTAATTTTGTGTGAAAATATAGATGACATTAATAATTAATAGATATTACACATAATTCATAATAATATTATATATTATATTATCTATCTATACTTATAATAAAACTGTAAAGGGTCGAATTCTGTACATTGAAGATATTTTGAAAATTTTTGTTGGAGGACACTATTTAGTCGATACTGAAGCCAAAACTGTAATTTGTTTCATTTTTGTCTGTCTGTCTGTCTGTCTGTCTGTCTGTCTGTCTGTCTGTCTGTCTGTCTATCTGTCTGTCTGTTTCACGACCGCGCATCACGGCTAATCCGCTGGATGGATTTAAATGAAACTTGACATGTTTATAGTTCATACTCCGAGGTAGGACATAGGATACTTTTTGTCCCGGAGTTCATCATGGTTTCCCTGGAAGACGGCATCAAAGTCAAAATGTGTATGAAGTTATAATTCATTAACCCGTTGTCCGATTTCATTCATTCTTTTTTTGTTAGAAAGGAGGTTCTTTAATAATTATTCCGTATAAATTTTATCATCATCACTTTTGTAGTTCAGAAATTATAGACATCAGAACCTTTATCGATGAGTTCAAGTAGGTGACGTGAAACTCGGAATGGACAAGCACCTAGGGCTAGGACGTAAGGGCTCAAGTCAGACTGGAGTACCCTTACAGCCGTAAATAAATATGCTTAGCAGAAGATTTTGTATGGTTTAAGATTTTTCACTTTTAGGGTGAACAAAAATCATGAATTTATCACCACGTTATACCGTATCGCGCCATCTCTACAAATTATGTGGATCTTGAATGTAAAATTTGGAGATAGGTACTACCGAATTTTTGTTAATAATAGTTAATTGTCATGTAATGTACTGTTCCTTGACTTTATATTAAGATGGCACTGTTTTTCACTTTTGTGGACATTCCCAGAGTGCCACGTCTTTTTTTATCATCCGCAACATGGAAAGAGTAAAATAATGGTTTACAAATATTTTTAACTCTCAGGTCTTAACTGGTCCTAACCGATTGACCGTCATAGGTCTTTTTATACGTAAAGAAATATATAGCCATTGCCCATTCTGATACTTGGGATTGTATTGAGATGAAGCAAAGATTTTTAACAGACTCTTATGTTGGGCTGGGGAATATTGTTAGTAGATTATTTTATCCCAGTGGTACCTACCCGGTCGAACTCTGAAAGAAGATTTCTACCACCAGTACAACTTTTCACATGATTTAATAATTTTTGACATATTTCGTGGTTTCAGAATAAAAATCACAATGAAAAGGACTATGCCATTGGGTCGAAATATCGACAGTTAAAATCGTCCTTTTGATCTTTCAACTACGTATTAATGAAACTTTATATTTTTATTAAAAAAGGAGTTTTCAAAATCACCACAAAATAACCCGTGCGAAGTAAGAACCTGGTTTCTGTACAACATCACACCAGAATCCCGCGAAAATCAAGGAATTCTACGGTAGGTATATGTAAAAAAATCGTAATTCACGCGTGCGGAGCCGCGGGCAACAGCTAGTAATATAATAAAATAAACCCGAGAATATTTAAAAAATTTAAGAATATTTAATGGATTGGCATAAATTGATATTAATGTTTCAGAAAAAAATAAATATTTTTAAAACTGTATAAACTGAAAACATAAATAAATACTGCGGATTCATTTTCACGATAACGAACGGTCGTTTGCTTTACCGAAAAAACATGAAAAGTAACTTTCATTGATTGCAGATTGAAAGGGGTGCAAATATCCGTGGACCATTTTAGCGCTTTCCGATTTTGTTCAAACTACATTGTAGATAGATACAAAATATTGTATTTCTTATATTCAGATCGCAAGGTGTAATACTTAGCAAATGTTATTCGGTGGTATAAGTGGTGAAACTGAATATTGCCATATTCACACCGTTCTGGAGTGAATGTATTGCTTTTGGTTGAATTTCGAAAACATTTTTTTTGATCCGACAGACCAGGGTTAATCGCTAAACCCATAAGTATCGCTGATAGCAGTTTGTGCTTGCAAATTCACGTCTACTGGCGAAAACCGCATTAAAATTGGTGCTTTCAGCCACGAGAAAACCTCAAAAAAGTAAGCAAGCAAGCTAGCAAGTTAGTCGGAGCGATAACTCAACTTGCAAGCAACCTATCGAATTCGGGTTTTTTCTATCGATTGGTAGTACTAAGACTAACCCGAGGAGCTGTATAGTTTTTGGTGAAATTTGGATGGTCAGTGGCCGAGATATGAGCAAAAAACCGTGCGAAGTGTACTTTTTTGATACTTAAAGTAAGCTTTTGTGAACGGCGTGAATATGCCCGCGATGACTTCTGTCATCGATACAAGTTTTAGAATTAGACTTGTACAATATAAGTTCATATAATAACTAACTTTGCTAGGTTGACCCCAATTTTAAAATTGAAATAATAAAAGAAAGAAAGTTCTTTCTTGTCTACATTATAACGGAATCTACTGAGGGAAATTTTAGCTTTCTAGGTCCGAGTTTTCAAAGCGGGCGTTGATGAGGTACTGAGTGAGTCAGGGCTCCTCTTTATTTATTTTATTTCTTTAGGTAAGTACGATATTATAAGTGAATAAATGCTAGCATAAATTAAAACTATTAATTAATTTGATAATAATCCTGAAACCTATTTATAATGTTAACCTATATACATAAGTGGTGACTATCGTGATTTTAGTTGGCTACAGTTAGATTAATCGTTCGAAATCTTAAATCGGTGTATACGAATCAGATGGACGAATTTCTAGATAGGTATTCAGAGCGCAATCAATCTCAATCACAATTCAGATTTTTTTACGGACGCTTCATTGAATCCCGACAACTTTTTCAACTTTTTAATCAACCTTTCTGACGGAGTATTATTCTTGAGGTTGTAAAAGCAATTATTGGATTTCTTTGACTAAGGACTTTATGAAGTTTCAACTTTAACTTGTTGAACTGAGTTTGAAAATACGTAACCATGAATCAAATCGCTTTTGGAATTCAGAGAGAGAATCATATTTTTAGTTTAACTTATAACGTTATCCGCAGTTTAAAGATATTTTTTTACTATGGTGAAGCACCACACGATTCACTTGAAAAAAAAGCAACGCGTTGCGTGAATGACGCTACAGTAAACCATAGCCATCTTGAAGCGATTGGTGCGGAATTGGTTCGATTCCCGGTACGGCGAGACGGTACGGCGAGTACGGTGAGATAATCCGTGGTATGATCTATCTCGATGCTAAATTTCGGCTAAATCGGTTTAGTAGCTGCGGTGTGATGGAGGAACAAACAAACATACAATTTACTCATTTGTGTGATAATTTCTAATTGGCTCAGATCTGGTTTAGTGGGATACTTCGGCTGCAGGTGATTATTAATATACCGGCAAAGACCTATCAAGCAGAGACATGTCAAGCAACTAACCCTGCCGGTGTGATACTCGCTGAAAGTTTGTTAATTCCTCTCCATTTCGGTTATAAAGTTACTTATAATAATTTTATGAATTCGGATTGCAATCAACTACTATTTGATTAAAAATTCAGCTCTCCACATGTTAAAGTTTCAAGTAGGTTTAATTAATCTTGATTTTATTTAAAAAGTATAAAACGAGCAATATTGGTGTATGTATATAGTAAAACACTGTTTTTCTTAGCAAACTCTCATGAAAGGAACATTAGTTCCAAGAGAAACGATTAACGTCATTTTAAGGAAGCCGTTTTCTTAATTTAATATCATTTACAGTCCACGGTTCTCGTTTTTGTAGAATAACATATCTGTAATATCTATAGTAGAGTTGGATTTTTAATGAAAATTTTCATATTAACACCGTTCCGGAGTGAATTATATTGATTTTGGTTGAATTTCGAAAACAGTTTTTTTTTTTGATCTGGCATAAGTATCGTTGAAAGCAGTTTGTGCTTGGAATTTCACGTCTAATGGCGAAAACCGCATCGAAATTGGTGCTTTCAGTCACAAAAAAACCTCAAAAAACATGAGTCTGTCGACAAGTAAGCAGGCAAGCAAGTAAGTCGGAGCGATGACTCAACTTGCAAACAATCTATCGAATTCGGGTTTTTTCTATCTATTGGTAGTACTAACCCGAAGAGCTGTACGATTTTTGGTGAAATTCGAATGGTCAGTGGCCGAAATATAGGCAAAAAACGTGCGAAGTGTACTTCTATCATACTTTAAAGTAAACATTTGTGAACGGTGTGAATATGCCTGCGATGACTCCTGTCATCAATACTTATATTTTTATATTTTTTATTTGCCATGATACGTAGGCATTTTCGTTTGGGATAACAGATTGTATCTGTGTTTGTTTGTTTTTTTTTAGTAAACGAATATTCTTATTTATTATAAAACAATTTCGCTGATTATAGTACTGTTTTCTGGAAGAGTTTTTGATTCATGACAGTATTATTTGTGTGGTGTACACTGTAACCCTGGCTCCACACGTTGGCCCCTAGATCCACACGTTAGAAGATTGGAGTTGGGGCCAACGTTGGGGCCAAAGTGTGGAGCCAGCCTAAACATACAGGCGCCAGGGATACTGTTTACAAAAAAGCTGAAGTTAAATTGAGGTGAAGTGCATATCCGTATCCATAACAGAAAGGTGGTTTTTATAGGTTTAGGGCTAGCAAACGACACACTCACTTTTGGCCTGTTTTTTCCGCGTTATACCCACAGCCCCTTCCCCCACAGCGCTGAACGCGATAGAATATACTGCCTATATTTACCTATCGCCACGCAACGGTTGGGGCGGTGCGCAACCGCACGTTTTATTTTGCTTGCTTTAATATCATTGAAAATATTTGGTTAAACTGTATAGAGTAAAGGCCACAAATATTTTACATTCTAAAAAACATATTTATAAAGATATAAATTAAAACCATGTGGGATAAATAAGCTTAAAAAATATTTTTAATCCACAATTTTCACAGTAAAACAGTTGTTGTGAATTATCCGTAGGAGAAAGGCATATGTTTTTAGTTTCCGCAGCGCACGCGATGAAAGCATTTTTTTAAAACTTGGATTACATTATTCAATTTTAAGTAAAGATGCGTAATTAATTTTGAAAATTATTATAACCTATGACACTCCACAATAAAATACTCGTAGCTTTGTATGGGTAAAATAATTTTGAAAATCGTGTCCTTAGATCCAGAGATTTAACCCCTAACAACGTCACAAACTCACAAAGTCACAAACATCTTTACGTTACCTCTTTATAATATTAGTATAGATAGATAGATATAGATAATGATATATATCGTTGCATAAGTCGGTCGTTTAGTATTCCCAATTCCCAATGTTACGTTTAAGCGGTGTTTAAGTTACAATTTATCATAATTCTTATTTGCACAGGAAATCTATTTGCACATACGATTTTCTTTATTCATATTTTACGTACCCATAATATTAAAAACACGTAGAGGTCCATAATTAAACCGAAATAAATAAAAAGGCACGTCATATTGTTACTGTTGTGAATTCATAAAGCGTGAATATTCTACAAAATTGTATTTAAGTTTTAATTGAATAAAAAGCCTTACGAAAAACAAAATCTATTCAAAAATTCAGTTTTGTTTAAATTCAATACTCAAACGAAAGCACTCGTATTAAAAAATTTAAATCGTATTTTATACTTTAGCTTATTTATGCACCAGATCCATTTTTTAGCCGAAGTTAATTTTTCCTAACACAATATACTCATTTTAGTTAGTAAGGTGTATAAACTACTAGTAAAATAACGTATGAGGACTTATGAGTACTTTATAAACAAGATTAATTTAAAGTAATCATTTTATAAAAGAGATTGGCCGTCGTTTGAGGGAAAGTGGCTGTGACCCACGTTCTGGTTTCTACCTGGTACAAAGGTTATCCATCGCCATTCAGCGTGGAAATGCTGCAAGTTTGATAGGTACCTTTGGCCCAGGGGCACCAGGGGTGGTCTTTTTGATTAGAGGATTTTTTTTAATAATTAGTTTAATATTTAGATTTAATTTAGTATTTACTAGAATCGTCTTGTAATAAATGTTTAATTTAAATAATAAAAACCCGATTTCAAAAATATAGTAGTTATATAATTAATTTTTAAACATAATGAATTTTAAAATTATTTTCCTTCATTTTTATACCACATTGATTTTATTTTTAATGAAAAAGGGGGAAACCTGTGGTGTCAAATTTTCAAATTGAGATTACAATATAGAGTGGGGCAGATGAATAAAAACACGAGTAATGTTGCGTTCTAACTTCTACTAATACATTTTACGGGAAACGTGCGCAAGGTCAATTTTTACCAAGAAGTAAATAGAGGTGGTTCCTCTCCCTTAATCTTCTGTTCCTGAACTAAATCCCGGGTCATTTCCTTATAACGGTCCTATTATTAAACCGATCGTCCCTCGTACACACGTCGATCACGATTAGGTAGGCTTTGCTCGCTACGTTGATCATTGACGGGCTCCTAACAGAGACAAAGGGAGTATATTACCAAAGGATTGAGGTATGTATTGTATTAAAGACTACCTAGCCAAGGCCACGGGCTAAGCTTGTTTTCTAGTATTTATTGGTTTCCATACTTTCATACCAATTAGTCAAAATGGAACCTTTAGACTTTCTTTCTCCATCCGTTCATCACACTCGATTATTTCAGTAACTACCCATTATAGCTATTGACCTGTTGGAATAGTTATAATTAATAGTGACCCAATGCCGAACCAAGTGAAATTAAAATGAGATAACATTATTGAATCATTAATGGAATCATAACATTAGAATGGAAATTACTTGTATATTATGAAACAGATTCTTATTTATTTTTATGCCTGATAGTTTGTTAAAAAGTTAGGTTTGCGATTCGAAGTATCAACTCATAGATTTTACTCGAAAATTTAATTAATGAAAGCTATTATTTTAACGTTTTACTTCTTTGATAGTATGGAACCCTCGGTGCGCGAGTCCGACTCGCACTTGGCCGGTTTTTTTCTTTTTAATCTCACATTTTTCTCACTTTTTTTTCCTTAAAAAAATGGAAACAGATACAATTCCAGGAAATTGTAAACTAAGTACAGCATTAACAAAAAAAAGGGAAACTGCTACAAAATTTATTATTCCCTTTTAAATGCCCATCAGACTTAACAAATGATCACTTTAGATCTCAGGCAATTTTAACGACATTCCGAGAATTTATTTGTCTTTTGCAGTCCTTCGCAAATGCCAGATCCGAGTGGCCCTCAAAATGTTCCGTGATTTTTTTAATTATTCACAATTTGTAGCAGCTTTAGTGCTTTTTGTCTCCAATCCTTGTTATAATAAAATTTGTAAACGAAAAACAAAAGAAAATGTAATGCAATATCAGGTCAGGTAATCCCGTGAAAATTTTTAATACCTCTTCGGTATTATCATGCCTACATTTACACTAAATTTTACAAATTTAGTTATTCGTCAGGAACTAAAACCTCGCAACCTACACGACCCTTATTAAATAAACAGCGACCTCAAAAACCCCTAAATTATTAATATTTCAAGAATTGCAAAAAAATAGTAGTTTAATTAACTCCGTTTAAAATGCTCTTTCCAATAATAATATTGTTTAGCATAAGCTAAAAAGAGCAAATACATCGGAGACCTTCCATTATAGCCCTTTGTATCTTTATTTGAACTAGTTTCTACTTAACTAGTTTAACTACCCATGTTTCATAGGACTTCGAAAAATTATCCTTGATTTCTTGAGGCTAAATATCCTCAAGGATTTTAGGACCCTAGCTGGTTTCCCCTGATATATTTACATCATGGTGGAACCAGAAAAAGTTTCAGCTTTCCAGACACAAGGATTTCAGCAGTTGATGATGAATCAGGACTTTTTTTAAATATCTGCATAGATTTATCGATCGCGGTCCGCCTAGATAGAGCCCTACCTAACAACGACAGCTTCATGAGTGCGGCTTGTGTGACTTGTGTTTCAATTTGAAATCTGTGTGCGGATGCTAGTGTGCGTGAAAAATTGTGTAGCGACAGTTCGGGTTTACCAATTTGGGCAAAGTATTTTTTGCCGCACTTTTGAAGCCCCTTGGACCTCTATGGATATCAGGTTAATTTACGTTGTTGTGACTATAGTGGTAACGACCTTCTTCCATTCTGAAACAAAAGCAACATCACGTGACGTGGCAACAGATTAAGTTCAATAATGCGACGAACGTGCGGCGCGGTCGGCTTAATTTTGGTCGGATTGATCGTGTCAACGGATTTTGTCCCGACACCATTACCGCCGCGTATCCGGACGTGCAGTGGTGATTTAATCATGCATTAACTCGGACTAAAACATATTGCATGATTTATATCACTAACAGCAATCAGCTTATCTCTCTAAATGGTTGTAACCGCTCGTTGTTATCGCAAAAGGATGCATTAATTACGTAAGGTCCAAAGTTATAAGGTGGTTTCTATATCTTCTCTCTATGGCTTAGAATGTTTGAGTGCAACAAAAGTTTCTTCTTCTTCGTTTTCTTCAATATTCACCTACGAATGACTCGTAAATCAAAACAAAAGTATTTGTGTATTCTAAAATTCAGACCGAAATGGGTTTTTATTTACACCATTAATCATACAAAACTAAAGGCCCGCAGCAAAGTTTACCTTGTTATTTAACTCGAGTCCTTTGTAATTGAAATTATGGGCGGCCATTGAGACTTCACAAGCAACTCCCGAAATAAAAGCTTTGTTTGAATTGCGGTAGCTCGTAGAACTCTAATAAGAAGCAAGTTCCATCCTTCCTGAATGTCGGAGTTGTTTAAAATGTTAGAATCTTACAAAAACGTTTTCTTTCATAATTCCTATATCAAATTTTCTTTTTAACCGACTTCAAAAAAAGGAGGAGGTTCTCAATTCGTCGGAATCTTTTTTTTTTTTTTTTTTATTATTTTTTTTTTTTTATCTATGTATGTTCACCGATTACTCGAAGACGCGTGGACTGATTTGAAAAATTCTTTTTTTGTTTAAGAGGGTTTTGTTTCCAGATGGTCCCATTTTAATCAGGTCAGGATCTGATGATGGGATCCTGGAGAAATCGAGGGAACTCTTCAAATTTTGTATGGACACATGAAACTATTTGAGTATTATTAGAAAGAGTAATATTTTCCAAGTTGTCCTATGGTCATCAGGTCAGGATCTGATCATGGGATCTTGGTGAAATCGAGGGAACTCTTCAAATTTTGCTAGTATACTTAAAGCGAGTTGGGTATTTTTTATAGTTACTGGTGCATATGCTACCAGATACTGATTTGATGACTAAAGTCATCAAGTCAGGGTCTGATGATGGGATCTTGGTGAATTTGAGGTATCTCTTCAGATTTTATGAACACACCTCAAGCAATTTGGGTATTTTACAACGCCTTGTGCATTTTATTGTTTTCCACTAAAAAGTATAAAATAAAAATGGGAAATGCTTTCCAAAAAACCAACTTCAAATGCCACTACAAAGAGTGAAATAATTTTTATTTAAATTTTAGGTACCTACACCAATTCGAAGTCGGGCGATTGTCTATGACTTCGTCATTTCTTCGCACATCAAGTAAGTAAGAAGGACTATTAGGGATTGTATAAAACATTGCCCGACTTCGAATTGGTGTAGGTACCTAAAATTTAAATAAAAATTATTTCACTCTTTGTAGTGGCATTTGAAGTTGGTTTTTTGGAAAGCATTTCCCATTTTTTTCATCGAAAACGATACAGTAAAACTTAATCTAATTTCTACGCAAGTCTTGCCTGCGTGGAACAGTTCCATCGATTCTGGCCGAATTTTCACGACCTGATTGAAAAAATTTGAGGCAAAATGATTATAAAGAAAATATATAATTTTTATTCGATTACCACAATGTCTTTATAGATCTTTTAAATTTCTCTAAATATCAAAACTTTATAAAGTTGATGTATTTATTTTCACACTTTTAGTACTTACTACTTTGCTCCTCTCCTGGAATCTATTGTTTGCAGATGTGTAGATAATTATGCATTCACTGTGCATCCTTTCTTTCCGTCTTTTATCTTTAGAACTCCCAAGAGTTCGTCCTGCGACGTTACTGAATCGCGTATTAGTATATCACATCGCATAGTAGTCCCAGTAGTGTAGCTACTAAGACATCCGTGCGTTATAATAATTGGTCATGTGCGAGTCGGGCTCGCACAAAGAGGGTTCCGTACCATCAAGACCCACTCCAACCAAAACTCCTTTCACTCTCCCCACCAAATTCAAAAACAATGAAATAATCACTTTGTTGTTGTTTATTATATGGGGGAGGGCCCCTTAAATATATTTTTATTTTATTTTGACAATATGGAGCTAAAAAACATGCAAAAAATTACGTTTGTTGTATGGGAGCCCAATTCAATATTTATTTTATTCTATTTTTAGGGTTCCATACCAAAATGGTAAAATGGAACCCTTATGGTGAGACTTTCTCCGTCCGTCCGTCCGTCCGTCCGTCCGTCCGTCTGTCACACTTGATTATTTCAGTAACTATTAAAGATATCGACCTGAAATTTGGAATAGTTGTAGGTAATTGCGGCGCGACGTCATTTCAATCATAAAAAATTGAAAATCTTTTTCATTTTTATTTAAAAAGGGGGGAAAACCAGGTCGTCAAAATTTCAAAATGAGATAACAATATTGAATAGGGTATCATATAAAAGGGCGTTACTTGTGTATTCTAAAACCGATTTTTATTTATTTTTATGCCTGATAGTTTTCGATTTATTGGGCAAACTGTCGAAAAAAATACCGTTCCCCCCCCCTTATCTCCGAAGATTACCAATCGAAAAATCTGAAATAATTATGATCAATAGAAGTAAATGTATATTTTACGGGAAAAATAAAATCAACTCTCTAACTATTATACTTTTTTTGATAATAATAATAAACCGGAAAAAACAAAGTTATGTTTGCGGTTTGCAAAAGTACCTACATGTAAATAATACTCGTAAATTCATGAACCAAAGTGATTCTTTTAATGTTTAACTTCTTTTATGGTATGGAACCCTCGGTGCGCGAGTCTGACTCGCACTTGGCCGGTTTTTTTTTAATATTTGGTATTATAGCGGCAACAGAAATACATCATCTGTGGAAAATTTAAGTGTCTAACTATCACGGTTCAAGAGATACAGCCTCATCACAGAGAGAGAGGCGGACGAATGGGACGAACTGACAGAGCGAAGTCTAAGTAATAGGATCTCGTTGTTATCCTTTGAGTTCAAAACCCTAAAAATAGCTGAAAGTAATAGCACACATCACCAAACATGTGAAGTACATGTGACAAAAATTAGATCGCGAATCTCGTCACTGTTATATTAGTGACCCCATTTAGGGTACTTCCAACCCGACCCCAGCATTTCACGCAGCTGTCTGTAATGTGGAATCCCTATACGTACTCGTACAATTGTCCATACATTGATATACAGAATAGAGGTACTTAAGCACTCACGTTTAGGGGTCGTAATGCTTCGTCCATCGTTCACATCTGTGGGTCCGTGGCCCCTCTGATATTACGTTCAAAAGAGTCACGAACGATAACGACATCTACGACTGTCGGTGAATGCATGCTCAAGCGTTTAATGTTTTGTATTTAGATATAAAAACAGAAAACAGATTGAACAACGAAACATTCTAAACTTACCCTTTCAAGCAAATAATGCAGAGAAAGTACCTACTGCAAACTCTCCTGGAAGCAAGAATTTTCATTGATTATTATTATTGTTACTGAGCTTCTAGTACACAGCCAATATTTAAGAGTTAATATATCTTGGAAAATTATTCTAATCGAAGTAATTTTTTTTAAATATATACCAGAATTTAAAATAATTAAAGCAGCGTCGAGCGTACATTTATGAATTCGTCAGTTGTAATAGAGTACAATTTTGCATGCCATCTTCGGCTTGGCAGCTGTCTGGCAGCTGTTTCAAAGATGGACATTTTGTAGAATAGCACTGCAGGATCTCACATATCGCAATCTAACCCCAAAGTAAGCGATAGCTTGTGTTATAGGTACTAGATGACTGAAAAATATATAAACATATTAATATACATTCCTAAATATAATATTATATATATATTGAAAAACATCCAGACACTGGAAAACATTTGTGTTCATCACACAAACATCAGTAGTGGGAATCGAATCCACGACCACTCCACTCTCCACCACCACCACCGCTCAAGGTAAGTGACATTAATACCCAAATTAAAATAAAAGTCAACTTCAAAAAACATCCTTAAAAGATTCATCAAAACTCCGAGGAGTTCCGACGGCCATTTCCGAATATCTCAATCATATTATTGTCTTCACCAGAAATGAGATCATCTACGAGTATCTAGACGCCAATTTCCTTTAAACAAAAAAGAATCACCGAAGTTGTTTGAGAATTAATGGAGTTTTAAAAAAAACATGGAGGATTTCATCTATCTCCGAAGATCATTATTATAATCTTTATCAAAATTGATGATTATGCTGCCAATTCTATTGATACTATATATGTAGATCACAAAATCATAAGGACCATTTACAAGCGCCTTTATATTAGGCCTATGTGAAATGTGAAATAAAGATAAAGAAAGAAAGAAATTATAAATCTTTATATTAGTAGAAGTCACAAAGGACATAATAATATAATACTTTATATTATTATGTTATTCTTTGTGATACTTATTATACCACAAAGAATAACATAAAGAAAATCTCTATTTTTGAAATTAGCTCGACAGGTCTAACTTAAATTTGGAGAACTAACTTTATTGCGTGCACTTTTTATGAAAAACATGCATTTAAACGTTATGATCGCAAAACTCATTGCCATAAGCTTACGATGTACTATTAGTCTACTATTTGCGAAAAACTAAATAGAATTTGAATTTTGCAGGCTGCTATGACCAATCACCTTTAATCAACTGAAACAATCAGCTGTTTGGGCACTTTAAGCCATGCGAATATTTCACTGTAAGTATTAATTGAAAAAACAATATCCTGCATTTTCTGTAAAAAATGTGGTGGCAAAAATATTTAAATGACTGAAACTTGTGAATTTTTGATTGCAGGAACGATAAAAATCATTATCATGACCCGGCCCGCCAAATTCAATTTTTATTTAGCCGCGAAAAGCTGTTTGAATTTGTACTAAATCTGTAAAATATTGCAGGCTTAGGATCTCAGTAACTAACAAAATTATAAACGTTAAGAATAATTTTGTAAAACGTGACGACCATCTCTTAAAACAGTAATGTTGCAGTATTGTTTTGACATTTTCATACAATGGTTTGTATGAAAATGTAATGCAGCATTATTGCTTTTAAAGATGATGGTACGGGCCCTGAGCCAAATTATGCCGGGAATCAAACCTGCAACCTCCCACTCGAATCCGAGTCTGCGGCACTGCGCCAAGGAGGCGTCAATAGTATACGACGTAACGTATCACACAGTCCACCAAAAAATTGGTTATTTTAATAATGTTTTTGAGCGGCTGGGTCGTCACCATTTTATAGATAAAGGATGTATAAACCCCAGGCGCTAGTCTTTATTATCCATTGAAAGCTTGTCGAGGTCAGTGACATCAATATATCAAATAGAATAGGTAACAATGGGCGTGTACGTGCCTAATAGTCGACTTTCTCGTAGTGAAATTGTAAGGATCGAAGTTACCGTTTTTAGGTCAAACAAATTGACGGTGATTTGTAAGAAGACTATAATATATTATTTGCTATTTATTTTACAAAGTACTTACTCATTTAAATGAACATGGTATTTTTCGTGTAAACAGGCAGCAAGTCCTCCCTCCTGAATAACCCTAACAATTTATTCTTCTATAGGCCAGTGCTGTTTCTTTGTATAGTATGATCATCATATTAGGACCTTGGGTGTCCAAGTGCTCATTGCCCTGGATTTCCACGTTTCGAAGATTATTTAGTTATCGCAAGCTATCTCCAACACTGGCTGTGTGACATTAAAACTTTTCAGGCCTCTTTTTAAATCTTCTTTGCAGGGTTGTAGTTATAACTGTTATGTTCTCGTCATCTATTTAAACAAGTCCGATGAATCTTTTAGGGTAGCAGATCAGCTCATTAATTATTATAAGTAGCTCTAGCTGATATCAGATATGCATGATTTCGTGTGAGTACAAACTTAACTTTTAACTGTGGGTATCTACTTTGATCAAAATAAGTGACCCATGAAATCAAACAAAGTTAGGTCATAGTTCTAAAATTTATTCCGGATACCAATAAACCAATGAACTATCTACTTCAGCTTACCAATTTCTGCAGCGATTTTAGCGTTTAAATAATTAAATTGCCTTACATGATTGGTCATTGAAAGCATCTTCACAAACCAGAGAAGTAAGTTTATATTTATACTTTTCGTATGTGTTAAACATATAAAGGATCAGCACTTACTGACGTCACGCATGTATTTTAAGGCTCCGCCCTGAAGCATCCTTTTTAATCTGTTAAATGGCGCTAATGTAAGCGACAACCAAAGATTGAAATCTCAAGAGGGGCCCTAAGCCTACATCGCGCACATCAAAAACGTTCACAAACATGAATGAATGCTCTCAGCGTGCTGTAGTTTCACTAGTGAAAGAAAGTGATAACGTGTCATACACAAGACAAAAACAAACGTTTTTGTCTTGTGTACGTTTTTGTAGGTTTTGGGCTCATCTAGTGATTTAAATCTTTGGCGACAACATTATGTGCTGTCAGCGGTACCGTACTGTTGTGGGCGGTAACGACGCCATATTTGAGTAGTTTTTGGCTTCCACATACGTCACATACTCGTATTTTTTGTCCTCGTAGCGCAGCGTACTCCGTAATTGGTGTTATGTGCGATTTGTTGTCAAAAGTTCAGTTACTGAGTTACTACGAGTTAGTTGCCATCATCTTATACGCCACTTGACTGATTAAAAATAGTCACTCTAATTTTTTAGATAGGGCCAGTCCATGTTGTTCCCTACGTCATTGGTGTTTACCAATCAATTATTGACATTGTTGTGCCTGAGGTTGCCTGTGGTACCCCCGATGGTCCCCCAAGGGTACCACGGGTAATTTTTTTTGTCCCTTGGGGGACCATCGGGATTACCACGGGCAATATCTATGAGCTAACTTCACTTAGCATGAATAGCAATACTATAATTTGTGATCACATTTGTTCTCACAAAACCCTAAAAGTAGGGGGAAATTTTATAGCAAACAATTGTTTAGCATAATGTTTATTTGAACAGCCGTGCTATTCTGCAAAACAGCGACGAGCGTACATCTCTGCATCTATGAATTTGTCAGTTGTAATAGAGTACAATTTTGCATGCCATATTCGGGTTGGCAGCTGTCTGGCAGCTATTTCATTTTGTAGAATAGCACAGCAGGACATAACAGTTGCAATAAAGCGTTTTATATTAAACAAAAAGGAAGTTTTCGTAAGTACCTAGTATAACTTGGTTTAAGCGTCACATCCATAATTTTCCCACGTACGAACACCAACTTTAAGTAGGAGGAAAATCCCGCTTTATTTGGCACGTGACCGGCTAATTACTTAGCACAAAACACACATAGAGCCAGATCAGGCTGAGAGCGTATCGGGGCGAGATTAGCGTAGTTTGGCCGCAGCCATGTGACAAGTGCATTTGCTCTCCCATTATGGGCAATCTCGTTAAATTTCGTAATTAAAATAGTACCCAGTAGTCAGTACCTACCCATAGAAGTCAGATTGTCTTAAGAGGGGCGACTGCGGGCGTGGGAACTCCCGATTCGACGCCACGTTGCTATTTTCAAGCAATACAGCGGTGCAAGTAGTATCCTGGCCATGAAAAAATTTAATATCATACTTCAGACAACTTAAATGTCCATTACGCGTTTCCTCTTTAAAGTGTTTAAAATTGTCACAGAAAACACGCAGTGTACGTAGACACTAGATTATTACGATCTTATCGTGATAATCTAGTTTCTACGTAGTAGGCAGGCACCCAGTAGCAAAAGCCGTGGCCGAGTGTACGCGTTTGGCTTGATATTAATTTATTTGTATTACGTTTTCATATCTGGGTTTCATTTAATGTGATAATTTTCAATACAATTGTTAATCATAATATCGCACTTTTAGAGGCTGTCATTATTATTCGAAAATTAAATCTTACGCACAGGCATCTTTCTTTTACTTGGTTGTGACTTTCTTTTACGAGCTCGATTATAACTTTTGCAGTTTACTTTTTAGTTTTAAGTCAATTTAAAAGTTTGATAGCGAGTAGATTTCATATATTAGAATAAAATCTGATAGATTTTTTACAAGGAAAAATTAAAATTTTGTATAATTTTAAATTAACTAATTAGTTTTTTCTTTTCTTTTTCTTAATAAAACTCCTTTTAATAATACGAACACGTATTTTAAAATATAAATAATGACGACTTTAAAACAAAAATTAGATCCAAATTCCAAGTCGAGCTTTTGGTACCTTTAATGCAGGAGAGCGCTGCAGATGCGGTGCTCTCTTCGTCATCACAACATGCTCCACCCAGGGAATAGTTCTTTGATTTAGATTTCGATACCGATATAGATTTTAATTTCAATTTTGTTTTTTAATTCAAGTATATGTGATACCATGGAATTAACTCCACCCGATATTTTATCTAAAATCAAAACTGCACTGTATTGAAAAACGTCGTGTGATACACGGGTGTGTAGGTTATTGCAAACTCGTGACATTTACACTCGCCTTCGGTTCAGACTTGTTAATGACAGCTCGTTTGCAAAAACCTACTTTCCACTCTTGTATCACAATGTACCAATTCTTATTAAAGTTGTATGCTACATTATATGAAATATAATTTCATACAATGAGTGATACAACATTATCATCCTCTATAAAACTCGACATCTAACCTTTGCAACAAGCGTGTAAGGAATATACCTAAAGTAAAGTACAAAGTGGTCGGCATTTTAAAATTTTTTGTCACTGGGCCGATTGCTTCCAAAATCGACATCTTGGTTCCGCAGCCGGCATAAAGAAAGATTTGTGTTCAAAATTTAAAAAATTGGCCGCCATTTTGAACTTTTTTGATACTGGGCCGATTTCTTTCAAAGTCGACATCTGACCTTGTCAGCAGGCTTAGGAAGAACTTTGTGGTCAACATTTAAAAAAATGGCCGTCATTTTGATCTTTTTTTGTTACTGGGCCGATTGCTTTCAAAATCGACATCTGACCTTGTCAGCAGGCTTGGGGAAGAACTTTGTGGTCAACATTTTAAAAAGTGGCCTCCATTTTGAACTTTTTTGTAACTGGGCCGATTGCTTTGAAAATTGATATCTAAGTTTCGCAGTGAGCATTGAGAAGGAATCTGTGGTCAAAATTAAAAAAAGTAACCGCCATTTTGAACTTTTTTGTTACAGGGCCGATTGCTTTTAAAATCGACATCTGACCTTGTCAGCAGGCTTGGGGAAGAACTTTGTGGTCAACATTTTAAAAAGTGGCCTCCATTTTGAACTTTTTTGTTACTGGGCCGATTGCTTTGAAAATTGATATCTAAGTTTCGCAGTGAGCATTGAGAAGGAATCTGTGGTCAAAATTAAAAAAAAGTAACCGCCATTTTGAACTTTTTTGTTACTGAGTCGAATGCTTTGAAAATCGATATCTAAGTTTCGCAGTGAGCATTGAGAAGGAATCTGTGGTCAAAATTAAAAAAAAAGTAACCACCATTTTGAACTTTTTTGTTACAGGGCCGATTGCTTTCAAAATCGACATCTGACCTTGTCAGCAGGCTTGGGGAAGAACTTTGTGGTCAACATTTTAAAAAGTGGCCTCCATTTTGAACTTTTTTGTTACTGGGCCGATTGCTTTGAAAATTGATATCTAAGTTTCGCAGTGAGCATTGAGAAGGAATCTGTGGTCAAAATTAAAAAAAAGTAACCGCCATTTTGAACTTTTTTGTTACAGGGCCGATTGCTTTCAAAATCGACATCTGACCTTGTCAGCAGGCTTGGGGAAGAACTTTGTGGTCAACATTTTAAAAAGTGGCCTCCATTTTGAACTTTTTTGTTACTGGGCCGATTGCTTTAAAAATTGATATCTAAGTTTCGCAGTGAGCATTGAGAAGGAATCTGTGGTCAAAATTAAAAAAAAGTAACCGCCATTTTGAACTTTTTTGTTACTGGGTCGATTGCTTTGAAAATCGATATCTAAGTTTCGCAGTGAGCATTGAGAAGGAATCTGTGGTCAAAATTAAACAAAAGTAACCGCCATTTTGAACTTTTTTGTTACAGGGCCGATTGCTTTCAAAATCGACATCTGACCTTGTCAGCAGGCTTGGGGAAGCACTTTGTGGTCAACATTTTAAAAAGTGGCCTCCATTTTGAACTTTTTTGTTACTGGGCCGATTGCTTTGAAAATTGATATCTAAGTTTCGCAGTGAGCATTGAGAAGGAATCTGTGGTCAAAATTAAAAAAAAGTAACCGCCATTTTGAACTTTTTTGTTACAGGGCCGATTGCTTTCAAAATCGACATCTGACCTTGTCAGCAGGCTTGGGGAAGAACTTTGTGGTCAACATTTTAAAAAGTGGCCTCCATTTTGAACTTTTTTGTTACTGGGCCGATTGCTTTAAAAATTGATATCTAAGTTTCGCAGTGAGCATTGAGAAGGAATCTGTGGTCAAAATTAAAAAAAAGTAACCGCCATTTTGAACTTTTTTGTTACTGGGTCGATTGCTTTGAAAATCGATATCTAAGTTTCGCAGTGAGCATTGAGAAGGAATCTGTGGTCAAAATTAGAAAAAAGTAACCGCCATATTGAACTTTTTTGTTACTGGGCCGATTGCTTTCAAAATCGATATCTAAGTTTCGCAGTGAGCATTGAGAAGGAATCTGTGGTCAAAATTAAAAAAAAGTAACCGCCATTTTGAACTTTTTTGTTACTGGGTCGATTGCTTTGAAAATCGATATCTAAGTTTCGCAGTGAGCATTGAGAAGGAATCTGTGGTCAAAATTCAAAAAAATTAACCGCCATTTTGAACTTTTTTGTTACTGGGCCGATTGCTTTCAAAATCGATATCTGACCTTGTCAGCAGGCCTAGGGAAGAACTTTGTGGTCAAAATTTAAAAATGTGGCCGCCATTTTGAACTTTCTTGTTAGAAGGCCGATTGCTTTTAAAATCGACATCTGACCTTGGCAGCAAGCACAAAACAAAAAGCACAAAAAGAATTTGTAAGAAAAATTAAAAAAAATGGTCGCCATTTAGATCCTTTTGACCATAGCAACAAGCATAAAAAAGGAATTTGTGGTAAAAAAAAATTGGGCGCTACTTTGAACTTTTTTGTCACTGGGCCGATTGCTTCAAAAATCAATATCTGTTGCTAAAAATGTCAAATGTCGATTTCGAAAGCATTCGGCCCAGTAACAAAAAAGTTCAAAATGGCGGCCACATTTTTAAATTTTGACCACAAAGTTCTTTCCTAGGCCTGCTGACAAGGTCAGATGTCGATTTTAAAAGCAATCGGCCCAGTAACAAAAAAGTTCAAAATGGCGGCCACTTTTTAAAATTTTGACCACAAATTCCTTCCCTAGGCTTGCTGACAAGGTCAGATGTCGATTTTGAAAGCAATCGGCCCAGTAACAAAAAAGTTCAAAATGGCGGCCACTTTTTAAAATTTTGACCACAAATTCCTTCCCTAGGCTTACTGACAAGGTCAGATGTCGATTTTGAAAGCAATCGGCCCAGTAACAAAAAAGTTCAAAATGGCGGCCACTTTTTAAAATGTTGACCACAAAATCTTACCCTAGGCTCGCTGACAAGGTCAGATGTCGATTTTGAAAGCAATCGGCCCAGTAACAAAAAAGTTCAAAATGGCGGCCACTTTTTAAAATGTTGACCACAAAATCTTACCCTAGGCTCGCTGACAAGGTCAGATGTCGATTTTGAAAGCAATCGGCCCAGTAACAAAAAAGTTCAAAATGGCGGCCACTTTTTAAAATTTTGACCACAAATTCCTTCCCTAAGCTCGCTGACAAGGTCAGATGTCGATTTTGAAAGCAATCAGCCCAGTAACAAAAAAGTTCAAAATGGCGGCCACTTTTTAAAATGTTGACCACAAAATCCTACCCTAGACTCGCTGACAAGGTCAGATGTCGATTTTGAAAGCAATCGGCCCAGTAACAAAAAAGTTGAAAATGGCGGCCATTTTGTAATTAAGCATATTATTAATTCCTTGCACGCTTGTTGCAAAGGTTTTTCAATTTTTTAAGAATTGTGGTAGTTGACGTTTATGGTGTTGATATTTCGCGCGTAAGTTCTTATAACTAAAGGAATAATTTATGAGTAAATCGAAATTTTGACGTTAGTTCCATTTTTGCCCACCGGGCAAGAAAAGTTTGTGGCAGAATACCTTCCCGTCAGGTGAAGTCGATCATCCAGTCAACAACCTATATTTGAATAGAAATACCTACTCATACGACAAAAACAAATAAAAATAATATGAGTGAAACTCCAAAAAAAAATACTTTTACCATTTTAATTCTGCTTCGCGCTTACCGGTGCGGAGGCGCGGCGGTGCCGCTAGCGCGTTAAATACCTATACTGGACTTCGATCTTCACCTATCATGGACTCTTAACTATTTTATAAGTGAAAAACAGATTAAAAGGCAAAACAAAGTTTGCAAGGTCACTCAGGTGTTACAGTGTTAGTAACAAAATGGCTCCTGCACGGCTTTTCCCGATTTTTATGCAATTGTTTGTGTGAGTATTCGGTAGGTCCGAGAATAGAATTCAAACTATTTTTATACCCCTAAGTGAGAAATAATGTATATATGACAAAGCAACGTTTGCCGGGTCAGCTTAGTTTAGTTCGTCTACTTGTTCGAAAAAAATACAAATAATATAATTTTGGCAGCAGCCACGCTGGCACTGACGACCCACCCAGTTTTGGATAGAGTGAGACACACAATTTCAATCGCGAGCGACGCGAAAACGAAGCGCTTCTTCAAACAGACGTGGATTCGCCTTGAAAACTGAGACAGCACTGAATTTTTCATGCCGCGGACTCTCTAATATAAAGCGATTTCTGGAGACCATTTTTTCATAGTAAAATGTATGGCGTTTTTCGCATAAAAAGATGATTGATTTGGAGGTCATATTATTTGCTCTGTGGTTTGAATTAGAAATAACTTTGACGGTAAATGTATTATCTATACTTTCGTCCTATGTTTTAACCAAAAATATTTTCAATTATAATAACGAAATGGCTTGCAGAGTTAAAATAGAAAAGGTTGTTTTAGATGTTTTTGCCTAAGTGACGCATTTTTTTTCTCAAGAATCAAGAATTATTTTATAAATATTTTGCGGTGTTTGTGTAGACTCGTTTACTATCCATCTGAGTTTTTTTTTTGATGTCATATAATGAAGCGAGTTGTTCAATATAATTAAATCCGTAACTCCCTTTTTCACGTTTTCCGCAGTCGCGACCCTTAAGTCCATATTTACCTTACCTGCCTACCTACCTTATAGAAATCCAAGAGGCCGTCCGCGACTTCTAAAATGCGGAAATAAATACTTTGTCTAAGTTGGCGTGGCTTTTTCTAAGTCGCTACACAATTTTTGCATCAGTGGGGCACTGATGCCCCATGATACAAATTTCAAATTGAGACACTCGCAATACAAGAAAAAGTTGCAGCATTCACGGAGTTTTTACTCTTTCACGCCGAAACTAAAAAACCGATTTGGCTGAAATTTGGAATGTAGATAGCTTATGACCTGGATTACCACACCACTTTACTTTTATACCGAAAAAAACCATAGTTGTTATTGCGATTTTCTACGTTTTTGTCATAGTTCCCGCGTGAGTTGTAAAAAACCGAAATTCACCCCGGAGGGAGCCGCGGACCTCTACTAGTATAATCTAAAATGCTACAAATATCTACTATCAACCATGTGCGAGTCATTTCACAAACAAAGGTTCCCTTCACCATGGAACAAAAATAAAAGTTCGAAAGCAAAGTACGGCGACTCCTTTAACCACCTAAGAAAATTGTGATAGCAACAGTTATACCTATCCTGCGTAAGAAAAGCTTTAAAATTTAATAATTTTTTTAGGATAAACCGATAAGACAAACTGCAAATTCACGTAAAAATAGTTTGAAGATTATTTTGACCCTGGTCCGCCACCACCTAGGTATTTGTATGTCTCATGCCTAATACAATGCTATAAACTTGTTGGGCGATTCTGTGTCAGCTAAAGTCGGCCATTTGCGTCGGCTGAACGTCGGCTAATTCAACCACCCTAGTGTTGGCTGTGTAATTTAATGGTTATTGTGTTAGGATCTACCAAACAATCGGGCCAAGTGCGAAACGGTGAGCTCGCGCCAATCTTGGGTTCCAAAATACCAAAACCATAGAAAATTAGAGATTTCACTTCTGTTTATTATTTGTTGATACTTGATAGAGCTAGAATAAATAACTTAAAGATTCCCGTATTTAAGGTTCATGAAATACAGCCATGTTATTTACTTAACCTTGTATTATTAAATTTTATCAATTATATTTTCGAAGCAATATATGCTGCAATATCGCAAAATATTCTTTCTCTTACTTTTGCTGGCAATATTTTAACAAATCTATTTGTAGCGGCTATAGTACCATAGACCACATCCTCACGCTTCGGCAAGTTGTACAAAAAACCGAGGAATACAACCTGCCACTATGCCTAGCGTTTGTGGACTATGAGAAAGCCTTCGATTCGGTGGAGACGTGGGCCGTGTTGAGGTCGTTGCAGAGATGCCGAATTGACTATCGATACATCCAAGTGTTAAAGTGATTATACGAAAACGCCACAATGTCAGTCCGTATCCAAGACCAGACTACGAGACCGATCCAATTGCAGCGAGGAGTGCGACAGGGAGATAATCTCCCCGAAGCTGTTTACCGCTGCATTGGAAGACGTCTTTAAGCTTCTGGATTGGTAGGGATATGGCATCAACGTCAATGGCGAGTATATCACTCACCTTCTGTTTGCCGACGACATCGTAGTCGTGGCACAGACTCTGGAAGACCTCAACACGATGCTCAATGACCTCAGCAGAGTTTCCCAACAGGTGGGCCTTAAAATAAATATGAGCAAGACGAAAATCATGTCCAACTCTCACGTTCCGCTCCACCCTGTAGTAGTTGAGAACTCTGCATTCGAAATTGTAGACGAATACATATACCTGGGACATACAGTCCGGCTTGGTAGGTCCAATTTCGAGAAAGAGGTGAACCGCCGAATTCAGCTCAGTTGGGCAGCGTTCGGGAAGCTTCGTGATGTCTTCTCGTCCAATATCCCTCAGTGCCTGAAGACTAAGGTCTTCGAACAGTGTGTGTTGCCAGTGATGACTTACGGATCCGAGACATGGTCTTTTACTAGCAGCAGTGGACGTCCGTCGGCTGAAACGAACGAACGATCGAATTTGTAGCGGAAACTTAGCATTTTATTTTTTACCAATTTCATTTTTGTTAGAATATTTTCTATCACATACTCGTAAAAGCAAATATTGGTTCAATAATATTCCTTGAGGGGTTTCTTTCTATTGAGTATTCAGAGGAAAACGTTTCGATATCTAAAATTCGATCGTTGTTTGCCACATTGGGAATTGCTTTGATTCCTTTCGCATCACTTGGAACTTGGAAATCATATTCAAATTCGGAAATGATATTTGATTTCTTTGATGTAATAAATAAACAAAGTCGAAAAAAATAGGTTTTAAAATAATATAATAATTATTGTGAGGGCGTTATTAGATAGCTCAGAGACAACTTAAATCTCTGTGATGTTTTTTTTTTGTTTTTTCTTAAATAAACGATTTCAAAGAGTAGTGACCTGCAGTTTAATAACTATAAAAAATTACTGTATTTTGGGTCTTTAATATACAATCTCTGTGAAGCAAAAACACGATTGGATAAAACTTTTTCCAAAATCTCTATTTTTCTTATTTTTCTTGGAAGCTTGCATTGGATGAAATGTGCTGGTAATAATAATATCCTAAAACGCTCAGAACGAATTGTTGATAACTGGCTGAGTTTTTTAGTGAGTAGGTAAAAGGTCGTTTTTCTGTAATATTCTTTCGCAAAGTGTTGCGAAAGAATATAACAGATAAACTACCTATTGCACGACTTTTTTTATGCAGCGACATCCCACACTCACCAACGTATATTCTTAAGAGTGAGAAGGGCAAAAATAAATTCAGTGATTCCTCTTAAGACCTTAACCTGTAGGATTCATGCAATTATATCAGTTTCTTGCAAGACTGGGATTCTAAAGAAGTCCCAACTTCTCGCTAAGGACATCAAAAAATAGTAAATTTTTCAAAAATCTAAGCTCTTCAATTCCAACAAGGATCCTAACGATCGATAGAGGCTTTTAGAGCAACATAAAATAAAAGCTAAAGGTTCGAGTCTACCCGTACTAGACTAACATCACTATATTTTCGTAAAACTGTGGCTGGCGGACGTATACAAAACACAATTTTCCCCCTTACTATCCTTTCAAAGAGCCGCGATCGATTGTGTATTTACTTACCTACATAAAATCCGATGTAACATACTCCGTGTACACGAGCGAGTACAGATTGAGCCAGTATTTACGCATGGGATCACCGATACCTATACCCATTACCCAAATCGCTTCTGATGCGAGATTTTGATTTGTTAAACAAATAACACCTTTGTTCCATATAAAATCCGTATCTCAGAGATATACAATAGTTACTCACTTTTTCGAATATATATTTTGTGAACCATTAAAATATATTATGTCGAACTGGTTCATGGTGCTAAAACACTTATAATATCGAAAAAGTGGAATTACTTTTGTAAGTAGGTAAACTTTTCAGGTATACACAAATATTCTGGAACCATTAAAATTCATAAAACTGTTCATTTTAAACGTATTGCAGAGTTACCTCCCCAAAATCACCTCCATCCATTCCGCAAACAAAAAGATTCCGGCTGTAAAATGGCATTTGACACGCGCCCATCAGTATTCGAGGACAACGCCAAAGATCCAGCGCGGTCCCTCTCCGCATAAATCTCCGGAATTCTATTATTATTTGCCGCCACGAATATAAGTATGAATATTTATCAGAGAGATCGATGCATGAATAATGCAAGGGACACTGCAGTACGGTAGGCCTATCGACGCAACGCTGCTCATCCGAATTCTCAATGAGCTGTATGGGTAGCGTGTAACTGTTACTTGATGGGACATTTCCGAGAACGGCGCATTAGCGGATAAAGGGAACTCCTCGGAATAATTTTGAGATTGCTTGCAATATTTTATGGTCCAGTATACTTACGTAATTTCGTTACCCAGTTTGTGTCGAGTTTGCATCGAATTAGCTGTTGTATAAGCACAATTCTGTTAATGGTTTTGTTTACCTTTACAATAAGATGGTTTGCTTATTGAGATATAAGATGATATTTATGATGAGATATGATGAAGTTCTAAGCGAAATCCTGCAGGTAACATTGTGTGTCATGTGTGGGAGGTAACATTTTTGTTATAGTGGTAATAATGTTGATTTGCTTGAACGAAATCTAGATTTGATTAATGTACTTTAAAAAAAGACGTGTGGCACTCGGAGACTGCCGCGGTAAAGCTATTGTATAGCATTTTTTATCAACTTCTTTTCTAAGGTAATTTTCGTTACGGAATTTCTGGATTCGGTCTCCACGCTTAAGGCCCGTAATAAAGCGGGCCGGTCGGAGTAAGGGGTTGTTAGGTTATTTTCGTTACGGAATTTCTGGATTTGGTCTCTATGCTCAAGGCCCGCGATAGAAGCTATGCAATAGCTTAAAATTGCTTATTTTCAAAGAGGAATATTGTGAATAGGCACTATAGCCTTTTTAATTTTAGTTTATACGCACCGTTTTTCACAATCAACACCAATTCCTCAAAAAAAAACCTCCGATCGTCCCATTTTGTAACAATCTCATAAGTAAACACATTTATCCAACCTTACGTAACGAAGCTAAATGTTACGCTACACGAATAAAGAATATATTTGGTACTATTTTCTTTCTGCTTTTAGATTAATCAAGATTGTTGTTTCTATTATATTCGTGTCGTAAATTGATACGCTCAATATGAAACATATCAATAGAATGGGTAAAATATGTCAAAAAGAGACAATGGTTTCATCCTGAATGAAGACAATGCGCTATAATGGGGGGTAAAACCAAGGTAAAACCTAATTATGTAGTTTCATACACACTTATCTAAGCTAATACGAGTATTATCTTCAATTCCAAACCATAAAATCTTGGTACCCACCGTAATAATTGGTAACTTTTGTTGTAAATTTTCTTTGTCCTCTTTTTTATATTATTTTTATTATCTGTCGATATGCTCTGTCGATCGTGACTATATTATATTGTGTTCTGTGGACTCCACATAAAAAGGAACATAGAGTTCAAAGTGAATTGTAAATAATTTTATGCAATTTTTATAGTAAAACAATATTAGTTATATGTTATACTTTTTAATATTACAGATGGATGTGAATATAGTAGGTCAATATATTGTGACGAATTTTGATTGCATAGAATTAGAATTTTAAAGTAATGGCGTAGATAAAATGGATTTATGCTTTTCCCAACAAACAGTACATATATATATATATATATATATATATATATATATATATATATATATATAATAGATAAAAATAGTAAAGATAGGCCAATCCGAACATTTTACGTAAACCTTCTTCATACAAGCAAACAGTAGCGTCATCTGTCAAAATACCCGCCGCCGCCGCTGCCCGAACTACCGCGTGGCCTTATAATGTTGGTACTAATGACACCGATAAACTGGCAACATTTTTTCGCGCTGTTCGCCCTGTCTTTAGTACAAGTCTATGATTATAACCGTATCGGTTACTAAAAAATCCGCCCTCGTTACTCATTTTAGAGAGAGTCTGAAGTTAAATGCACCACGCCACTGCACTGCGGCCTTAACTTTTGAATCCTATTTGCGATTTCCCTAGAGATACAGACTAGATTTATTTTCTTAAGATTTTACTACTTATTCGATAATTAATCTGATTGGATAAACTTATGTTTTAATTGTAAGTACTAATGTCTGCTAATCTGCCTCTGCTCGACCATTGTTTTTATTAAATTTAGTTTTGAGGTAGGTAATCAGTAAAACATAGTTTTATAGTAATTAATGATACCCAATAACAAGCCACATAATCCAAAAATCTAGCAGATCTTTTTTGGATTAATTCATATTATAAAAGTCAAGCATCGGGAGTGAAAGAAGCATGAAATATTTTTAAGTTTTAATCGGAATTATTTTATTATTAAATGATTTACTCACACTTTTATGAGTATTAAATATATTACAGAGTACCTATCTAACTAGCGCTTAGATTTTTTATTAAAAAAATTAAAAGTAAGTTATAAAATGTTAACTAGATGTTGGGAGATTGATGGAATTTTGATGTTTAAAAACGATTTTATAAGATTTACTAGCTGATGCCCGCGACTTCGTCCACGTGGGATAAAAACTATTCTATCTTTTAAGTTGGACCAAATGACAGATATTCACGAAGTTTGAACTAAATCGGTTCAGTAGTTTAGGAGTCCATTGAGGACAAACATTGTGACACGAGATTTATATATATTAAGATAAGCTTGTTCAAAAATTACTAAGTTCGGTGTGTCGCTTCGTGAAAGGTAAACCAACAAACAAAGACACTTTCGCGGTAAAATATTATAAATGTGGATGCAACTTAGTAGGTACTATTTCAGACGACCCCACTTTCTACAAAAAAAGTCATTGATTATTTATTATTTGGCCTCTCTCTCCTCACTTAGGGGTATAAAATAGTTTACAGCTTTGTCTCAGAACTACCGAATATACCTACCTACACAAAAAAATCATAAAAATCCGTCATGTCGTTTCAGAGGAGAAATGTTACAGACGCTGTGTCACGAAAATTTTATATACATCGGTATACATAAGGAGTAAGTATCAACTATCAGCTCGGATTTACTTTCGTGATTCGAAGGCAAATCACGTCTTCCAAATTAGCTAGTAAAACTAGCATCGGTGACAGAAGTCATCGCGGGAATATTGTTCACCAAAGTTTACTACGATAGAGGTACATTTTGCACGGTTTTTTGCCCATATCTCTGCCACAGACCATCCGAATTTCACCAAAAACTATACAGCTCCTCGAGTTAGTATTACCCATAGATAGGAAACAAACCCGAATTCGATAGGTTGTTTGCAAGTTGAGTTATCGCTCCGACTAACTTGCTTGGTTGCTTACTTGTCGACAGACTCATGTTTTTTGAGGTTTTCTCGTGACTGAAAGCACCGATTTTGATGCGTTTTTCGCCAGTAGACGTGAAATTCTAAGCACAAACTGCTATCAGCGATACTTAGGGATCTATCGATTAACCCTGGTCTGTCAGGTCAAAAAAACTGCCGTGCTATTCTGCAATAAGCGCCGAGCGTACATGCATCTATGAATTTGTCAGTTGTAATATAGTACAATTTTGCATGCCACATTCGGGTTGGCAGCTGTCTGGCAGCTATTTCATTTTGTAGAATAGCACCACTGTTTTCGAAATTCAACCAAGAGCCAATTCAAAATTAATTCACTCCGGAACAGTGTGAATATGACAATAATGCAAGTCATTAGTAAACATGTAGAGTACAGGAAATAAAAGCGTTGTTAAATAAGGTAATCCATACAGTATGCAACCTTAAAGAGCGCGTTAATTGTCGTTGAACTAAAGCAGCGGGTTAAATGAACCGTAAATACATTCATGCTACGATACCGCTCGATCATATTTTATTTAGGCGTTACACCGTTTATGTGATTGCCTCATATTTTCCGGCGAACGCCATATAAAGCGTCGTTTTTATCATGCCTTTTACCAAAATAAAGATATAATACGAGAAGCTCTCGTACACAAAATATACGGACTTGGGAAATCAAGTCTATGAGTGTTTAAATTATATCTTAAGTATCTATTACAAATGTTTTCAAAATGCGGGATTATTAGGGTAAATGGTATAAGAACCTTTTTGACAAAAAAATACCTTTGAAATCTTGGACATTATTAATAAATAAGTAGTATATTATGCAACAAGAGGATAAAATGGGTTTTATGACCAAGCTTACGCACTCTATTTTCACTTTGCAAGTAGCTAAATACCTACGTAGTAAAATTACCCATTTGTGGCAACAAGAGGCAAAATAACTCAAGTCGAATCTCTTATTTTCCTATAGAGACTTTCGCATTTCTAATCTCACATCACCTATAGCAAAAACAGAATCTTTGATCTCAATAAATCAAATTATTCTTAATCATAATAGTAGGTAATTATTAATTAAATTAAGAAATTAATTATTATTACTAATGAAATGTATTTCACATACGCTTAGATATAAGCTCTCATGTAATGTCAAGACTCTACCGCCAGGTTCGGAAAGCAGGTTTGCACCGAGAAGAACTGGCGAGAAACTCGGTACTTGCTCTTTTCAAAATACAATTTTTAGTAGGTATATAGTATGAAACAATTTTTTAAGATATCTCGTGAGGAGATGGAAGCATATCACTATTGTCCCAAGATTCCTTGTTATTTAAAAATTCTTAAATGGTGTAGTAACCCTGATTTATTAGATGTTTTTTGACAGTATCTTTAAACCGGTGCAAAGGTTAGTTTTGCGCTTGACAACAATCTAGAAAATGCCTATTTTCTTGCAGACACCCAGACTGTACCGGCTTTGTAGGAAACGGAGGTTGGAAGCACCCCGGTTTGGATCAGAAAAGTAGAAGAAAAACGTATCGTGCGAGTTAGTTGGATATCAACCACAAAATAAAGTATTTATCGCAATATACCTACCAATATACATACAACAAAAACATTCGTTGCTATGCGGAGTCGAAACCGAAAACAAAGCCGCAATAATTGGTATTATTACAGTAGTAGTGCAATTTGCGGTTCGTATCAAAAGTTATGGTAGAAACCGTATCAAACGTCATACATACTAGCTAGTTTACTTTAGAACAGTAATGAAAGAAAAACAGACGACTAGTGGAGGTTCCCAAATCCCAATAATTTATCTATCCATGGTGTCCCTTTTTAGAGATAGAAATTTGACACAAGCTATGTCACATTGATATCTCTAGTAGGACAAATAGAAGATCAATAGGTGATCAATAGAATATGGGGAACCAGCTTTAAATAACTTAATAATAGAAAAGAAAATAGAAAGAAAGTTAATTTCCAATGCTCGTAAAGTTGTTGTTTATGCTACATGCATGGGTATTGTGTGAACTGCATTAAAATACATCTTATGTACAAGTGCATGAAAGTAAGTTTTAAGCAACTTTCTGGCTCTAGGCTCCAAACTCCTTCTAAGCCTTATATTGTATAACTTTTTTTAAAGAAATAGGCATTCTTACACTGGCGTGTCAATACATTTATAATTGTTTATTGTTTGTACGTCAAAATATTAATAACTACAAGAAACGGATAGATATAAGTAACCGTCCAATTAGAAGTGGAGCACATAAGTTAGCTGTAGTGCCACACCATTTGCGTAAGGTACAGAAGTCCTTTGTGGGGTTGAGTGTACGCTTCTACAATATGATCCCGAAGTCCACACCTACAATAATTTACTAGTATCAAATTTATGCCATACTGATAGTGGTTGATAATGGATATTTGACTTAATAATGCAGACAAGTGATTAGGAAGGAATTCCTAAAATTCCCACGGAGCCCCACGAGCGACGCAGAGATTGGACAGTTAGTCATTTATGTACAGCAATAATAATATACACATGTTGTCAAAATTACAAATTATAGAAAGTGAATAAGATCTACGTTGCATGGGATGTAGAGAAAGTTCGTCCTTTCAAATCAATCAAAAGAGCGTGAGCGACGACGTTTATAAATCTATGCAAAAGCAATGCAAAAGATTTTAAAGTGGTTTTTGAAAACGAATGAACATGTAAACCCGCTTTCATTTTTTTGTCTAAAATTCTTGAAAAGCTTGAATCAAGTAAAATTGACGTAATATTTTGAAATGCTTTATTAAAATAAATGCAATTGTGTTCGATTCCGAAATTCGCATTTCTGAGTACGGATAACACCGGGCCTCATAATGACGATGTTGTACATTGATTGCGAATTGGTTATTGTTTTGTTATTGTTACGCAAAACTGTTCGTGGATTTAAAATTAATAATGTAAATAGTTAATTCCTCGTATTACCGGCTTATTGATTTTGATCAATTAGTTTCGAATTTTACTAATAATTTGACTTTTAAGTTAAAACCAGGGGGGTTATCACTTCATTTTATTTTCAAAAAGAAAAAAAATGTAATCGTCATAATATTCACCCGTTTCCATGCCAACACCTATGAGGTAGTGTACTTCGAGCGTTTTATAACAACTTTTTGAATCATTATACTCATATCTCAAAAACGGTGGCTCGTAGGAAAACAGTATTAATACGTTTTTTGTAGATAATTTTATGACCTACAATTTTTTGTTTGAGGTATTTTTATAAAAAAACTTACCGTTTTGCTAAAAACCGCGAAAAACTCATTTTTTTTACCATTGAACTTTCCAAATTTTAATTTTAATCATATGTATTTAAGCAATTTTACCGAACTTCAGCTTGGTGGGAATTTATTTAGCTTCAAATGGCTAAATTGACCAGACTATAACAGTATAAGAAGGCGTTTTTGTATTTAATACTAACTCGTACCAGTAGATATACCTACTAGGTACTTATTCGTACAAAAAAATATGTGTTCATTTCACTGATAACAATAAGATAATATAATGTAATCGTAGCGTATTCTTTGAAGGAAAATCACTGTATCTGTCAGCGACAGGGCCTACTCCCAAACCTACTCCCAAGCAGCGACATTTGGTGACAATGGAGGCGTACGCGAAACGTAATAAAGTAAAAGTTCAATCAAATAAATAACAAGACAAGAGTAATTTTGGGGAAACTCTAATAACACTTGATCTTACGATATTACTGCTTTGGGATGTTACATTGAAGGAGTAGATTAAATAAGTATGGCCTTCTTACATTTTTTACATTATATTCTATAATTTAGTTATTTATAATAATAATTTTTTAAATTTTTACTTTACTAATATGATACAACGTTGTAAGACCTTTTTGCAAAGTTCGATTGATAGACCGTGAAGCAGTCATTAGGTACCAACTATATGCGACTTAAAGGGCACTGGTAACCGATGATTTTATTGGGAATATTAAACTTAAAAATTAATATATCAGGATTAAAAGAGTAATGCAGCCTCGTATAGTAAAGTTTACCTTTTTTTAGTAGTGATCTACGACGAAAAGAAAATGGCAATTAAAATAGTCACATTTATCACTGAATGATGGTGTAAATAAATTAAAATTAAAAATATATATCAAGACATTACACAATCTAGCCCCAAAGTAAGCAATACCTTGTGTTATGGGTACTAGATAAGTGATAAATATTCAAAATATTAATTAATTGATTGATTATTATTGAAAAAAAACCCGAACACTTGAAAACATTCATGATCATCACACAAATATTTTCCAGTACTTCGATTCCCATCCCAAACCACGACCTCCGGTAAAGGTTTGCTACCACTTCACCAGACCATTCGCTCGTCAAACCCACCGGTACCTACGTGAGAAAAATAAATATCCGATAAGAGCTCGATATCATAGAAATGGATATTTAAATGTGTCAACAACAAAAAAAGCAGCCAAGTGCGAGTCGGACTCGCCCATGAAGGGTTCCGTAGCAAGTAACATAATAATATAAAAGTTCTTGTAGTTAGTGGGAACGTCCCTTAAATGTATGATTTTTACCCTTTAAAATGTGAATTACGGAAATCCCGTCCTTAGTGCACCTTCATAACGTAATATCTAGCTAGGTACCAAACTTCAGATCTCTATGACTTTTAGTTCTTCCGAAGTAGCTGGAACAACGGAGAAAATTTAACTTTTGTACGGGAAAATCTTTTAAATGTATGATTTTTACCCTTTAAAATGTGAATTTCGGAAATCCCGTTCTTAGTGCACCTTCATAACTTAATATCAACCTTGGTACCAAATTTCATATCTCTACGACTTTTAGTTTTTCCGGAATAGCTGGAACAATGAAAAAAATTTCACTTTTGTATGGGAAAATAGCTTAAATGACTCCTAAAGAAAAAACTATTTACTAGATATCGTTCAAACCAATTTTCGGTGGAAGTTTGCATGGTAATGTACATCATGTATTTTTTTCAGTTTTATCATTCTCTTATTTTAGAAATTAGAGGGGGGGGGGTCACACATTTTACCACTTTGGAAGTGTCTCTCGCGCAAACTATTCAGTTTAGAAAAAAATGATATTAGAAACCTCAATATCGTTTTTGAAGACCTATCCCATACTTATAGGTTTGATGAAAAAAAAAATTTTGAGTTTCAGTTCTAAGTATGGGGAACCCCAAAAATTTATTGTTTTTTTTCTAGTTTTTTGTGAAAATCTTATTGCGGTTCCCAGAATACATCTACTTACCAAGTTTCAACAGTATAGTCCTTATAGTTTCGGAAAAAAGTGGCTGTGACATACGGACGGACAGACAGACAGACAGACAGACAGACAGACAGACATGACGAATCTATAAGGGTTCCGTTTTTTGCCATTTGGCTACGGAACCCTAAAAAGGCCAGCGACCGCGTTAAACTTAATTATAACTTCTCATAATTCACATAAATACTTGACAAAACCCAAAACTAGGCCGAGAATTTTTCACTCCGTTTTAATTCATTATATCCTTAACACAGCCTGCGCACATTATTAAATAATGAACGAAATTTAATCTCGTAATAGTCGGAAAAACTCACGCAAAATCCGCATTTAACCGTCGTCGCAAGCTGTCAGCCTTAAATGATTGCTGAACTTTTTATTGGAGTTTGGACATCATTTCACGAACCACAACACTTTTTAGTGTGGAATTGAGCATTTACGAATATCGTTCCCGCAGAGTGAAACATCACTCTACAAAAAATTCATGTGCTTTTTTAGTTTCGCGTACCTACATTAAATTTATGCACTCAGATTAATTTCACCTAGATACATGCTAAAAACTCCACGACTTTTTTAGTTTCACGTATCTACATTATGTATGCACCTGGATTAATTTCACCTATATTCATGGTTATAACACTCATTTGTGTACCCAAAAATAGTGAATTTTCCATTCCCTCACTCTTATAAGAGTAGGACACGAAATCCGACACAAAGATAAAAAAAATGTTCGTCCATGCAATTATGTGTGGTGTCGGTTACGGTAACAGTGTGAGGTGTTGGTTCTGGTAAGTGGTTCAATGGTTTTTCCCCATTTCAAAAAATGCCCTATAGAAGTTTTTACTTGAATAAGGTTTAGTTTTATAAATATATGAAGCCAGTTAAAACCAATACCACTTTTGGTTAGATTATTATTAAAATTTGAACGCAGACCTTTGTAGTCTGCAGTGGAATAAGCTAACTAATAGACCTTATGGTCTGTAGAAGTAGGAAGAAGATAATTGATGGATGTATGTCGTGATGGTTAACGGATAAACAATGATTAATCGCTTGAGATCGAAAAAATGACGTATCCTAAAAGATTTATTGAGATAAGTAATACCTTATATTATCGAGTACCTACAAATAATTTTGGGTTTCATCTTTCCTTTTTTCCCTTCGATAAAACACCATAATAAGATTGTTATATTGAGGCGCCGCGACGAGAGTTTTTCAGTACAAAATCAATTCTCATTAAGTAGTTACATATATTCAGTTCTTTGGTTTCTTGTAGATAGTTACTTATGTGTAGGTGTTATCGCACTTATATTTTTAATGTGAACGTAGTTTGTACGTACTCGTATGTAACTGTGTATTGTTACGCCGCAAACACTGAACTGATTTTGCTGAAAGTTAGAATGGAGATAGATTATACTTAACACAAATGCCACTTTTTAAAACAAATGATAACTTTGGTCAGTATGTTAAAGTTTAAAAATCAACGTACCTTCAAAAAACGGTTGACGGGTTTAATTAAAAATGCAATTGCGTGAGTGCTTTCCATGATTTAAAAATTTAAAGCGCGACCGCGTATCAAAAACGATTACCCTACAATTTTATGCAATACTAGCTTTCTCGTCTCTGATCCGCTGTAGTAATTCCGCGAGAATTTCGAGAAATCCGTCTCTATCCCTTTTCTTAATTGTAAAGAAAATTTCTCAGTGCGAAATTTCAAATTTGATACAAAAATTGGATTTATTTTATTTTGGATAAAGATTCTGACATCATGGTTACCTACCTAATGAAACAACTACGTTATTAATATAAAATAGAGGCCTAGCAATATTTTATTATCCTAGGCCACTATTTTATTATACTAGGACTAGCATTATTTATTGTAATAGATCTAAAATTAATTAAAAAAAAACACACAGTCGAATTGAGATCCTCCTCCTATTTTTGAAGTGTGTTAAAAAAGGATCAGTTAAGCAAGGCGTTGTTAACCGAAATACAAGTAGGCATATTAAGCAACGGTAGTTACAATTTTAGGTTAAAAATAATATTGTCATGTTATGATATAGGTAATATGCTTTTACGTGATAAAATATGTCAACAATATTCCTCTACAGCCAGATTTAGTTTAGCGGTTTAACTTGTTCTGTAGTACGGAACCTAATTTGTACGAGTATGACTCGTACTTGGACTTCCTTTTAATCATAGAAAAAAGGTTTTCCTAAGCGTGCATTAATCTAACTCCCTCGTAGCCTCAGGAAATGTTTTCGATGTATCCTTTTAATCTGTCTTGAGATCGGAAAATTGTACCCAAAGGCGAGAACGTTCTTAATCCAAACCAAACCATTACTTTGCGCTATGGTAACTCTAGAAACCGTGATCTATGGTGACTACTGTGATATAACATTTTAAACTATTTAGCTCTCGGTCTCTATAGACTCAATGTAAGTAAAAGATATTATATAAACTAAGATAAATATTTATTGTGCTACTGCGTTTTGACAAAGACCTCGTGGATTTCGATTTTCAATGCCTTGGTATTGTAAATTATTCCATTAAACGGGGTCTGATTGTGTTAGAAAAACGTATTCCTCGTTATCGTTATCAGCGGACCAATCAGCGGGCAGAATTTGTTTACGATTATGATAACGATGAATGCGTTCTTGTTACACAATTGCCTGGCTGTTCCTGTACGCTTTTTCTCGACGTAAGGTTATATTAAAGCTATATTTAAACCGATTTCTTAAATTCCCTCTGGAAACTGGGATTTTCTGGATCAAAAATTCGCCAATGCGTTAATCCAGTTTATCTATCTACATTACATACCAAAGTTCAACCAAATCGTTACCCAAGTTGTCGCAAAATTAACTTACTAAAAATTTAAACGCTTGTGTATAAGTATTTATATTAAGTTTTCTATTATGATACTAATCAATCAACATATTATGTTGATTGATTAGTTTTTAAACTGTAATAACATTAATAACTTACTAACTAAATAAATAAACTCATAAATAATCATAATATATTTGCGTGCTCTAAAGGGGTTAAATTTTTAAAATTCTTAGCGGATACATTCCAGTCCGACCCGCCCAGTTGTTTGAGTTGAACGTTGATATATTATCAGTCAGTAAGTTAGTAACCTTTTTAGGGTTCCATACCAAAATGGTAAAAATGGAACCCTTTTGGTGAGACTTTCTCCGTCCGTCCGTCCGTCTGTCACACTCGATTATTTCAGTTACTATCGAAGCTATCGACTTGAAATTTGGAATATAGTTTTAGGTAATAGTGATCCAACGGTATTGCAATCATAAAAATTTGAAAATCATTTTTATTTTTATTTGAAAGGGGGGGTAAACTGGGTTGTTGAAATTTCAAAAAGATAACAATATTGAGTGGGGTATCATATGAAAGGGTGTTATTTGTGTATTCTAAAACCGATTTTTATTTGTTTTTGATTTATTGGGCAAACTGAAAAATACCGTTCCCCCCCTTATCTCCGAAGTTTATGATTCGAAAAATCTGAAGTAATTATGATTTATAGCAATAAACGTATATTGTTCAGGAAAAATAAAATCAACTCTCTAACTATTATACTTTTTTTGATAATAACAATAAACCGCTAAAAACAAAGTTAAGTTTGCGGTTCGCCAACAAAACTACCTACATGTAAAGTATACTCGTAAATTCATGAACAAAAGTGATTTTTTTATGTTTTACTTCTTTTATAGTATGGAACCCTCGGTGCGTGAGTCTGAGTCTCTCCCTTATGGTGAGACTTTCTCCGTCCGTCCGTCCATCCGTCCGTCTGTCACACTCGATTATTTTTTTGGTAAAACGACATTTCCTAATAAAAATGAATCCCAGCTAGATCTATTATCGCCTTGCCCGAAACCCCCTGTATTTATTTTAAAAATGAGAATCGTTGGAGCCGTTTCTGAGATTCAATGCAGCGATCGTGCATAGATATAGTACATTCAAAATATAGATAGATAAATAAATAATTGATTATTTCGGAGTTTTTACATTCATAATTGGTTAGTTTGTTAATAACAATTTTTCCTTAATTACTTAGTTTAGTTATTTAATGGACATGGTAATTCTCCCAATAGCTACACACTGCACAGTCCTACGTCTACACAGTGGCGTAGTATGGAACAGTACATTCTGGCAGCAAGCATAGTCGCGGAATGAAAACATTCGTTGTCGATTTTCTATTGCATTGCAAGAGTCCATTATGTCATCATATTATCAAAACAATCGACTAGTGAAAACGAATCAATTTGCCACGACAGCCCCAAAAGCATCCAAAATTGAAATATAATACCTTTTTCCCAAATACACATCTAATTATATTAGTTCATTCTTTATTTAATTAAATTAATATTTCAGTGGAGATGACTATCTTTAGATTCACTATTAATTAATATAATATAATAAGAGAAAAATCCAAGCTGTACGACTGAAAAGGAGTGCTTCTGTGCACATCAATTATGACATAAGTAAGAGTAAATCAGCGAAAGAGGAGTTTCATAACATATCTCTCGTAAAAATAAAAAGCTTAGTGCCAGTTTTAAGGACTTTACAAGTCTCTGTTAGGCATAAATGGAGTGCACTGTAGTACGAACGTTGTATGGTGAGTACGTTTGCAGGCAGTTGAGGTGGAAAGCTTCAAAAATACCCTCTGAAAAAATCTTGCCACTTCTGGATTAAGAACCACTATTTAACCGACATTAGAAAAAAAGAGGACGTTCTCAATTAAACTGTTTTTTTTAATGTTTGTTACCTCAGAACTTTCGACTGGGTGAACCGATTCACATTTCTTTTTTTTTATTTGAATTTGGTATTTTTTTGGTAAAATTTAGCATAAAATTTACTTAGGTAATAATATATTTTCAAAATCATATCTTGAAAGTTGAAACATTTGTTAAATTATAAGTTAAATTAATAAATCCAATATTTTTGGAGTAACTATCTCACCCCGCAAACTTTGCTTTGCCACATAAATTAATTATTTCTTACTTAGGTGTAAGAAAAAATACTTAACGTCATTATTATCCGACTTACCGAAAAAATAACAATATAAGTCGGTTAAACCATTAACATAGGATTTTTTTTATGAATACAAACACTGGCACGAGAATTTTTACTGAGAAATAACAAGGCAGAAATGTTATACCTATGTTGTGTATTGTGTAAACTATAGTTTTATACCTTTTGTACTGCAAAAGTTACTGAACAGCAATGTCTTTTCCTACGGAACAGTTAGAGATTAGTTTTCATGGAGGAAAACGTAACATTTTATAGCTAATTGTAGGATTCGGAACTAGATAAACGTAAATATATTATGTATGTTTGTTATAAAATGAGATTTGGTAGGTATATATAGTCGTTTATTTGAAGAAAGGGTACGCCCTTTCTTCAACAGTTATAATAAGCGAATTGCATACATTGAGTTACATATTGCCACAGATATATTAATAGTATGAGAACATAATTGCTTACGTTCATACTATGTAGGAATATTATAAAGAACTATCTGTAGCCCCGGTTTTTCGCGAATCCCGTAGGAGCTTGATTTTGACGGGATAAGAAATAGCCTATGTGTTAATTCGGGTTATAAATTCTACGTTATAATGTCAACGTTTAATTCGTTATCCATGTTCCAAATTTCAGCCAAATCGGTTTAGTAGTTGCGGCGCGAATGGGTACAAAGATCCATACTTACGAACTTTCGCGTTTATAATATTAATAATATGATTCTATTCAAAGCTAACATGGTTCCCTGCGCACACTGTGACTATCTCCTATCCTTAAAAACAATTTCGAACATATAGTAATATAATCTCTAGTTTAAGTAATAATAATAAGTAATTAGAAATTCAATTTCCAAAACAAAATATCTAAATTGTGGTGACAAAAACCTCAAAATTAAATTCATAATTATTTTCGAATTAAATTATTTTATAAGGCGCTATAAATGAAATTATAATAAAAATATTATATCCCTCCGCGAATGGTTAATCTGGTGGACCCTCTGTCAAAATCCTTTTGTTATCTTTGAGTTATTTTTCAGGGAGTTTGAATTTCGCAGACAAAGCGCGACGCATATTTCAGCGCACGTAATCTCGTTTTAGTTCGCGAAGGCTTAGGCAAGTTTTTTCTGCTGAACGCGTTAATTCCACTTGATGTATGGCATTCGGACCTACAGTTTTTAGCAGCAATTACATTCCTAATGGCCTCTGATACTTAATAGGGTAATTTGTTCAATAAAATTTTGGGTGTTTTTGCTGGGGCGAATGCGTTAGTATGGTGGAGCTAAAACAATAAATTAAAATAAAAAGTGTAGAGGCACACCTGCGTAATTATTTACTCGTGAAAGTTCGGCAATAATGGTCTTATGGGGGTTATCATTCTAAAGCAACTAATAAGACCCAGATAACGCAGTTTAAGCCGTAAATTACGTAAGTCTGACCCAACACTGATGATAAGGATTAATAAAATTTACTAAAGAGTGATAAATTCCATACAAACTGAATCAAAATGAAGATTATCTTTCTTTTAACTATTTACATGACGTGAACGTATTTGAGTTTCACAATTTTGAATCCAAAAAGGATTTTCAAGGTATTGATAATAATCAAACATCGAAGCTGTTAGATATCACTCACAATATATTTCGATCAAACTAGTCCCTTAGCTTAGAAGGGCAAAGTTCATTACTGTAGGGGTAAGTTTTGCCTCGTCACGTACAATATCAACTCGCGCACGTAAATTGGTACCTAAGCGATTTACTCCTAGTTTGTCCCACGTGAAAACTATTGAGCAGGTATGCATACATAACAAAATAAAGTTTATACGATAAAAAAACATGGAACAAAGCTATTGTTTGGTAAACTCTATTAAAAACTACAACGCAAAATTTCATTTTAATATTTTAAGCCAAATTAATATTTCATCAATTAATTTTCAAAGAAGAAAATAATTAATTCGCTTTTACCAAAACTAAATTAAACTTCACTTTTGATTATTATTAATTCAAAGCATTTGCGTGAAACCACTTTTTAAGGTGTTGCGGCCCTACCAGCCCGCGAAATTCAAATTTTATTTAGTTTTTCGCAAATTTACTAACTATACATTGTAGATTTATGGCAATGCATTTTGCGGGCCTACTTTTTATGCATCTACACGTTTTTAATAGAAACTTTGCTCGAAAGTTCCCACTTATCTCATATTGGTTCCCGAAAGATAATTTTTTGCAGTTTCCCAGATTTCGAGCTATCGGGAACCAATATGAAGTAAATGAGTATTGTTGAGCAGAGTTTTTATTAAAAACATGTAGATGCATAAACGTTGTGCCCGCAAAACACATTTCCAAAAGCCTTCAATGTATAATTAGCCCACTATGAGCAAAAAAACTAAATAAAATTTGAATTTTCGCGCCCGGATGGTACCCATCGCCCTTAACCGACGAAAAAATGGAGGTAGTTCTCAAGTCAACGCGTATATTTTTTTAGTAGTTGACGGGCCTCACGTTGTTTTGCCATTAGGGATATAAAAATTAGCTAACGACCTATTCTCAAACCTACCGAATGTTTTGGATACGTTTGTTTCATTATGTTCCTTTTTACCGAGTAATCCGATTTTGATAGTTCTATTTTTATTGGGAAGGATACCCCAAATTTGGCCCATATGTAAGGGCAACTATAAATCATTGCACTTTGTTGAAACAAAGTTTCTTTTGGAAGAGACTCGCGCAGGTGGCTAGGCGAAAGAACATATTGTATTTTTGTGACGGAAATCCTGTCAAAGAAAATTTGGAGTCGAAGTTTCTCTTAATAGTCAGCAGAATAGTCTTAATTATTACAAAATAATTTTAGCAAAATCAAATGTGACACGGTCTCTCCTTGTTTCAGGTTCAGCAAGCTGATACTCGTGCTATGGAGTCTTTCAACTGCAGTGAGCGATACAGCGGCCACAATGTGTCCCAGCGAGTGCACTTGCCGTACACTCGCCACAGAGGCAGGGAGCGCGCTCAGTGTCGAATGTACGCGGGGTGACATGCGATCAATCCCCGTCGACTTCCTCGACCGCAGAGCAGATAAAATCGTTATATCCGCACCGACAAATCGGCCTAACTATCTCACCATCGGACCAATATTTACTCAGCCAACACCATTCGTCAATCTGCGCGAGATCCACATAGTGAACTCTAACGTACCCTCAATAGGACAGTATTCGTTTTGGGGGCTGCAAAACTTGAGGCTCATTAATCTCACGCACAATAATCTGACTAGTATCGGAGCTGATAACTTCCGCGGCCTCATCAACCTAACGGAGCTACATCTCGATTACAACAATATAGAACAAATGCCGAGCGAGACGTTCCGACATCTCACCGCCTTGCAGACCCTGAACCTGGCGCACAACCAAATCTCCACGCTGGTGCCTCGGCTATTTCGGATGCTAGCCAAGTTATCGGTCCTTAATTTGAGTGACAATCCATTAGCGGATCTAAATCCAGAAGTTTTCAAAGACATTCAACACTTGCGACTATTAAAATGTCGACGATGTCTTTTGAGAAGAATCAATACTCAGATATATCATTTGGTGCCACACTTGGAGGAGCTGGATCTGGGAGAAAACCAGTTTAAATACTTGACATCAGATGAATTTATTAGTTTAAAAAAACTGAAGAGACTCAAACTAGACGGCAACCAGCTATCGGTAATTGTGGATAACATGTTTGGAAAGAATCGGGAATTGCGAGCACTTTCTTTGGAACGCAACCGCCTCGCCTTGCTGGCGCCCGCTGCCTTCACTAACCTAACCGCTCTAGTTCATCTGGATATTAGCCACAACAAAATTGATAGGTTCCACTTGCAAACATTCGCTCCCGTAGTGGATTCCCTGAAAACTATCAACTTCAGTGGCAATAATTTACCGCTCAACGAAATTGCAATTGTTCTGCAAATATTACCAGAAATTAACACAGTCGGCTTAGCCAACTTGTCTCTAAAAGACATACCTCCAAATTTCTTTACATACAACGAACATTTAACTGCCTTAGACATTTCATGGAACAAATTAACTACATTTCCATACAAGCTGCTAACTAAAACGAAATTTCTGCAAAGGCTCGATATATCACGGAATAGGCTCCAAACTCTAAATGAAGACGATTTGCAAAGATTAGAAGCTATAGCCCTGGTAGATTTATCGAAAAACCACTGGAGATGCGATCAATGTTCAGCGAGCGCCATGTTAGTTTTTATGGCCACCACCGTATTGAATGCAACTATTCGGCGACTGAAATGTCATTCACCTTTAAGACTTCATGGTGTGAGTTTTGGGGAGCTCACATTTGACGTTTTGGAGCAATGTGGCGCTACGCACGAAGCGCAGCTGAGCGTCATAGCGGGGTTCATGCTTCTGTGCGTGGCTATTCTCGCCGCAGTCACCACGGCCCTGTGCTGCTCGAGGAGGCGAGCGGTGCACTACTACACGAATGAAGAGAAGCGCAGAGAGCACGAGCACGAGCACCCTGAGGAGCTACTCGGTCAGACGGACTTGGGCAGCGTCGCTACCATCCACGCGCCCTACCACTTGGTGACGAAGGATAGCTAACATCGTGCTCCGACCCCGCCGGCGCCGAAGCGCGCGCGCCGCGTGCCCTTCAGCCCGCCCGCTACTTCAGGCTCATCTGCTTACGATTCCGCCCCACTTCACTACCTTCCTACGAACTTGCTACAAGTGTCGACAAGAGACATTATGTGATACGAGTATGAAGACGATTTAGTGTAAGGCAAAGCGGACAATTTAATATTAAATATTTTTAAGAAATTTCGTACTATTTGATAGATAAGGATAATTATAATATTAGTGTTCGAGTGATAAAGATATATTTTTCTACACGTACAATTTTACATAGTAACTTCTTAAATATTATAATACTAATAATTATATGTAAAGGTATGGGACATTCGTAGATTTGCTTCCTGTATAATTACATAAAATAATATAAAATTAGTTTACTATAAATGCTATAACATATTTCATTATTTTTTAAAGTACATGTATATTTCTAATTAATTTGTATTAAGAGGTTGGTAATTGACATCAGTAACTGTATTTTATTATAAATAATATAAAAGTTACAAGAACGAAGTTCTCTTAAATCAGAGTATTTTTGTTATTATTAATAATGATAAACTTTAAAATACTTAAAACAAAAGTGTGTACACTAAGTTCCCCTGCCATGTACATGTATAAGGTAACTAATAACTCACAGTCATCTAGACCAGTCATAATATATATCGGAGTCTGAGACATAGAAATCGCGATAAATCCCTCCCAGCAGATTTTTTGGGATGTTCATAATATAATACTTATGTAAAATATCAAGTTAGCAGCTTCCATAACACTGTACTAACTGCTCCATGCTCTGCAGCCCTCGAGATTATTATCAATCCATCTTTAGTTTTGTGTACGTACTTTTAATTTGACGAATGTTAATTCGATTATTTTGAATGCAATCGAAGCTTCGCAGATGCTTTAGTTTTTGAAACTGTAGGTATAATTTTACTACAAGTTTTACTAACAGGGATTTGGTTTAAAAAATATAATTGTAATACCTAAGACCAGTTGTGGAAATTTTGATTCATCTAAGTCACGGACGGCCAAAATTTCTCGTGATTTTGATAAGATCAATAATTTTAAATATCGGATTTTTCAAAAAACTGAACCTTGGAATCTTGGGGAAAGTGTTATTCAGGAATAAAAACACATTAAATGTTGAAATATAAAACACATTTCCATTCAAAGTTTCAGCTTATTGATTCATGTTGTATTGTGAAGGAATAACAAATAATATCCTGAATTTCATGTTTCACCTACCCTAAAAATTTAACAGCTGGGAGGATTTAATTTGTAAACGATATCTACATGGATGTGGGTGCATATTTTAGTATAAACTATATTATTTGTAACTAATATATATTACTAAAAACTATTTACGTTAAATGTCAAAAATATAATGATGCAGGGCGATCGGCTAAAATTGTATCAATCATTAAATAACTGTATCAATGTCAAAACACGGGTGTTGACCAATCACAATGCTTGAAAATCACGTTTTGACATTGCTACAGTTATTTAATGATTGATACAATTTTAGCCGATCGCCCTGCTGATATTCACGTCATTAAAAACAAAAACGAGCTTTAGGTATAACGTAAATATATAGTATGTATGTAGGGCTATGGTTATAACCGTTATATAACCATAACTAAAATTATTTATACAATTTCCAGATGCTGTTGTTGTAATTTCAGTGTAATTATAATCAGTGTAGTTATTAATTTTTATTGTAATTCTACTTATTCATGTGTAAGTACCTATTTTTTGACTTCCATGTCCTCTGTTGGTAAGTAGTACGATAAGTACACACGTCCCCGGGATCAAATTGCACGGGAAACCTGGAATAAATTTATAAGTAATAATTCAATCAGACTTACATACCACGGACTTACATTGTACCTAGGTACAATGTAAGTCCGTAAGTCCGTGCTCAGCACAGATCTAACAACAAGTTTATTTATACGTCCGTTAATAAGATTACGTCATCACCAACTGCGCCGTCTCTTTTGCTAAATAAATAAAAATATTGTAATAATAATAATTATTTGTTATGTAAAATATTTCAATAGATACAATATAATTCACTATGAAATTGTAACACAGCGGGTCACACCAATTGTAGCAATACAAATACATATATATGTAAATAAACAATTTTATATTGAGAATCATGAAATAGGTTACGGGATAAGTAAAATAAATAAAAAGACACCGTTTTTGCTCAGTGAATAAAATTATGTAAAAAAGTTTTTTTTAATATTATTAATTCTTAAGGTTTATAGATAGTTGGTCACCTGTAATCTTTTACAGACAAAATAATAAAAAAAAATATTTATCAAGTAAGAAATATTATTATAATAATGCTTTATCAGGTATTACATACTCATATTTAAGATTTATAGAAAAAATCTTATAGGTATTCGGTTTTTTGATTAATTATTATTATCGTCGTTGGGTTATACATAGGTGTTATGCAGTAAGGGACTTATAAGATATTATAGTCAACTTACAATTATGACGTTCTGGTTATACCATGTGTTTATTGAAATTAGACTATTAATTCAATGTTTTGTCATTATTATATTATTCAATAAAAAAGAAAAAGTGATTGAAATTTTTACTTTACCACAAACCAGTCCATATTTTAAAAACTACAGCAGTGAGTTTTATTAAACTGGTACTGGTTCCTGAGGTGAAGTAAATATAAATAAACGAATAAAAAATGGCCTAACTAAATTTTCAAATAGGTTTAATTCTCAAAATGAGAAATATACTAATAAACAATGCAGTCACAACATCCAAATCAGAGGTTTAAGCGCTGCTAATGTAATAAATGTAAATTTTACATACTTTTTATAAATATCAGGATCTACTCTATTTTGTTAGACGAAAATGTTAAGGAATTAGGCCTAAGCAACTAGAAACTAAAAGGACCTACATCTAAAACTTTCTTTGTTGATGCTATAAGTATTAAGAACATTCAATTCGCAATGCTCGCAGTAAAGCATGTGATATTCGTGTTTTTAGTTTTGTACAGTAAATGGTACTTAATTAGTGTTCCCATTATCGCTAAATTTGGAAGTGCCTTGGTAATCTCGTAGCAACCATCGTAAAATATTCACTTGTATCTTGTTTACTTCACCATGATTCATTCCTACAATTCAAACATATAAATGGTTTTAAAATTATTATTGAAAAAAGAAGTACAAACTATGAACAGAAGATAGACAGAAACACACGGCAGCTTATCCATTAAAATATGCTGTTATACAAAAAATAAACAGTAAAAATATTAGTAAACAGGATACAAAAATGAGCGTGGTGCTAATTGTAGCGAAATACAGGGCAATGTAGCGTCCAATGTTAGTTCATGCATCACTTTCTTGTATTCGTAGATGTAAAGCTTGTTCTTTAACATAAATGTTCTGATCAAATACTAAGTTTTGAAATACATATAGAAATGTTCACCAAGATATAACGAAACAAGTTTTGAAATCACGTAGGTAATCACTTTAGAGTCCACATTAATGGCAACGTGAAGTAATACTGGTGGGTGACTCGTTTTGATGTGATGTCTAAATCTCATTAAACTCTAAATGTTCAACTACTTTACAGCAATGTTCCATTCTCTCTCTCTTCGGTCGGCCCTCATGACTGGATCGTGACTATCAATCGCGGCGAGTAATCCTGCATTGTATGATTTCCTTCCACCGTGTTCTATCCGCAGCCATGCGGACTGCTTCGTAAAAGGTAAGCTCGCCTTTCTTCAGTTGGACTGACCGCCGGGTTGGAGATATATCTCGTGGCCGTTTGTCTTCCACGTTTCCAACAAAAAATAATCTTTCAATGCTGTTATCGCCGCGTCGTCAAATGTGGCTGAAATAGCTGAGAATGCGCTGAAGACAGATGGTGAAAAGACGCGTATTTATTTTCAGTTGTGAAAGAATCGACGCATAACCACGAAATACGCAGCATTCGCCTCCAGCACCACATTTCGAACGCATCGATTGTTTGTCATTCTCTGGCGAGGATCGTCTATGTTTCCACCCCATAAAGGAATATTGGGAATAACAGAGCTTGTACCAGGCGTTAAAACCGTTAGTAGCACTCATTTACAATAGGGTATTTGACTCAAATTTTTTTATTACTTTATTATAAAGTAGAATTAAAATAATGACGTGACGTAGTAAAGAACTAATTAAATCGATCAAATAACAAAAAAGTTATAAGCATTTAAAGATTTGTGATTAGACAGAGATAGCAACAGAGACATTGTGACGTCACACCGTACCAATGCCATAGTAGCTTCGTGCGGCTTCATACAAATTTTCGTTTTGCGAGAAAGGGATAGAAGATCCCCCCACTCCAAAGTTTAAACGCCTGTAACTTTGTAAATCTTCGTTGGATTTTAATATTTCTTTCACTGCACGTTATTATTTTTATCCTAGTTTATAATAAAGTAATATTTTTTATCAAATTCAAAAGTAGTGTAAGACCCCATTACTGCACGGGAATAGTATAAAGAATAATACTTCGGCTCCGACGAATTGGGTTCGTTTCGCAATATGCGACCTTGGATCAACTTTGACGGTTTTAATAAAATGAATCCAAATTTATAATTGTAATACGACGGGGTTTGCAACTTTACTAAAGGATGAAATTAATAAATGTATAATGTACTCTGGAGTCTGGACGCACGTTGCCACGTAGTACAAAGTGTTCTCACGAAAGAGTAATTTTATTTTGAATTCCTTAGTTTGAGAATATTATATATTGGTGGTTTGAGTAAGTATTTGCAAGGTTTTTTAGTGTATCCCGTGTATTATCTTTTACTTTTCAATAACTTTTGGAAACGGCTTAACTCTAAGCACAAATTACAATATTACCAATCAAAAATAATATTCTAATATTATTATATATGTATAATGACTTAGGACACTGTAGAAAGTTAACAATTAGGAACCAATTTTATAAACTCTACAAAGTCGGTCATCGTTTGATCAAGGTTTTATTTTCCTAGTTTCTGGTATGACGTACTTCATTTTTAAGGTATGCGATGTTACTTACCATTTTTTATCCACGACCATAGTAAAAGACAAACAATATCATTAATAAATAACGAAAACTGTTGAAGTGGTTCAATATAAAGAGCAGGATTTTTAAAAAATTTCTTGTAAATGATAATATGTACTTAATGTACGTTCTGTTGATGATCAAATAGATAAGTAGTAGTAGTAAACATACACCGCGTGCCTTTTGTCGGCTAAATTGCGAGCATGTGCGGAATGTATGCCTTTAATGTCTCAGAAATTCGGAATATGTGAATTCATTTTAGTATAATTTTTACAGCCTCCTTATCATACCGTCAACAGGTATATCATACAAATATCTGCTATTGTAGTAAAACAATGTAACTCTTTGGAAAGTAACATAATCCTGATTATTGCAGTTGCCCAAAAAATAAAGAGTTCATTTGAAAAACGAGCCCCAGGTGAATTTTTAATGTCACAACTCACAAAGTAACAAACAGTACGATCGCAGCCCGGAGTATTAGTCGGTGGCATAGAGTATATTGAATATAGGGGTGGTCGGTGGTTTGTAACAGACGCGTTAGGTCGCGTCTGACGTGAAGGTGTACCAACCTATGAATGCTTACTATGGAAATGTACTAGTGTGTCTGAGACGCCTGACGCGGCGCATGAACGACGAGACCACACTTGTAGGTACATTTCCATAGTAAGCATTAATAGGCCACTACAGCATCATTTCGGACGCAACCTAATGGTCTAAGAGTCGGACTTACATAGATCTTCACCGAGCTGTTAACTTGATGAAATATACTTTTTATAAAATTTTAGATGGTTAACACACCTATTATAATAGCTTGCCCCTCAAATTCCTGACCAGGCTATTTTATATTAACTATTGAAAGAATTTTTTTAAATTTTCACAGTTCTTTTAACTCGTCGAATTTTATCCTAACCGAAAGTAAATAATATAAGAATATGCCTTTATACACTGGCCTACTAATTTCTTGACGACAATACCTGGCAAGCGGGTAAAAGAAATAATTAATTACACCGATTGAATTATAAGCCGTTGTGTTTGCAAAGAAATTCTTTAAAGCATCATTTATGCTCGTACAGTGCATACGACCAGTTAACAGACCAGTGAAAAGTTGATTTTTTTACATTAAATAATAAAAAGTAGCCTGGTCATAATTTCGTTAGGCGAGCTATTATAGGCGTGTTCATCAGCCGTCTGTTAATAAAATTATTAAAAAGATATATTAATTCATCAACTTAACAGCTCGGTGAAGGTCCGGCTCCCCTACTCTATAACTAACGCGTATGTTGTACAGACCACCGCCTGACATATTTCATTTATAACGTTAACATTAACGTATTGAACGTTATAACGTTTAATACGTTAATGTTAACTTGGTCAATTTTCGTCAAGTGAAACTGACTGTGAGTGAAACTGAGAGTGAAACAAGACTGGTTGTTGTGTTTCTGGCGGCAATTTGTTGCTCAAGTATTTTTTGCGTTATGTTAGTATTCGACGACGATATAAATAATTGTAAGGATTTAAAGGCTACAAAGGACCTGATTCTAAGTCATTGATGTTTGTATGAAAAAATATTATTTCAGTTACGCAAATAATATCGGATATTTAGAGGAAGTTACGTCACTACTTTTGAAACAAAATTATATATAAGTATGTAATACCTACGTATAATAAAAATGTAATGTATAATAAATAAATAAAAAAAAACAAAAATATTATGAAACTTATTATTTATTTTAGTTCTCATTTCTTGTTGATTGAAAAGAGAAAATATTTACTCGTATTATTAATTTTTTGTAGTTTATATTAAGTTACGTTTTTATAAGTTTAACATCGATAAAATTTAAGATTTTTAAAATTTAATTTAATAATAATTCCAACAAAAATATCAAAAATGTGTAAACAATTTTAAACTGCTTAAGTTTTCAAAAATAGAAGTGTTTGGATAGAATCAAGAAGAGCTACGTATAAAGCATTGTTTTCATTTAGAATCTATTTTAATTACATACATCATTATTGCTATATTTTATGTTACTAAGTACCTATTTATTTTTAAGCTTGCTAATCTTTATTCCACCCCTTTCAAATTTTACGTCATAATATAAAGTTATGAAGTATCTAAAGTTAGAAAAAAATATTAAATGTAATCGTCAAAAGAATAAACCAAAATTTTACGCGAAAGAGCTACAACTTGTTTCATTATTAAGATAAAATGAGGAGTTTATAAAAAAAATATTTGTTTCGAGATTCATAAAATTTTAGTAGAGACATTATTTATGTGAGATATATTTATATTATGAAAAGTAACTATTTAATTTATTTTATCATAAATACACAAATATAGTAGTAGTATAAAATAGACCAGCCTGCCAGGTCGAATATCGTTAGTATAATTATGTTAAATATGTTGTAACTATCTTACAAAACCCATACCAAAGTAAGTTAAATTATAACTCACAAATCAGAAGTTTAATTTAACCTATGAGTATGACTGAGATTCAGAGTTACAAAAGTTGCTTTAGAAACCTCTTACGAGTTAGGTATATCTTCAAAAGTATGAAGCATTTATCAGTCAAATAAAATTTTAAAATTATAACTGAAGGAAAAAGAACTTAAAAATAAACACGAGTAGCTGATACTAACAAGCATCAGCTATATTTTTTTAAGTGTTGCTAATTAAAGATAAAAAGACTCCTGATCCTCAAAATTATAATGTATTTCCGAGGAAATTAAACCTGGACTGATTTCAATGTAAAAAAATTGGTAAGTATTGTAATCAGCCTTGTCTTTCCAAATTTATTTTTTCCGATAAATGTATTACAGAAAAGAGTTACTTGTACATTACGCTGAACTTAATATAAATAATAATCAATATAATAGACACTGTAAGATGAACACCAAATATTTTAGCTATAAATAAAGCAGTATATTTAATAAAGCCCATACTTCAGATATCAAAATAATATAAACATACATATTATAAGATTCATAGCTTATTAATAAAATATTTCATTGTAAAGTTATCATGGTTAATAAAGTAATACAAAATTGAGTAAAATACATAGTTCATAGGTTTTTGTTAAAATTGCAATTTACATAACAATCTCCTAAATATAATAATGTTTCAGTGATAGATATATGTATATGTTTTTACGCCAATATGTTTTATGTATTATAAATTTCCAATAAATGTAAATTGTAAACAATGGCAAACACGCGTATGTGTCTTAAAGCAAATATACACTAATTATAAAAAAGATTGTAAGTTTTTATGTAACAGGTCATTGAAAAAATGACTTACTCATCCAACTCAAAAATACTTTCATTGCACAATATTTAAAAAAATTAGGTATGTAAGTCGAACAAAAATAAAAAATTATTTATCAAGTGAATATATTTCTAACAAACAAGATACTAAACTCGCCGGCATATTTAGCGGAACATAAAAAAAAAGGTCCATAATTAAAAAAATATGGTTTTATTTTAAAATCTACTTACTACACTTCTTTTGTTATTTAAAGTTTCATTTGTTTTTACTTAAAATGAGATCACATTAAGAACAGATTTTGCGAGTAAAGGGTATTTGTGAAAAATGGTACATAATTGAACTTTTCATGTAACCTGGAAAAGTGAAATTTAATATTAAAATTACAATTAATTAAATTAGAAAAATGGTGATTAATATCGCGTAGTATTTCCTCCACGTGCTCTTATTAAAGTTTCTACCCGTCTAGGCATACTGAGAAAGATGTTATCGATGGTCTCCTGGGATAGTCTCCGCCATTCCTCAACTACGGCGATTCGCAGTTCTCCCACGTTGGCAGGAGCTGGAATTCTGGACTTAACTTTTCTTTTCAGCAAGTCCCAAACGTGCTCTATTGGGTTCATATCCGGTGATCTCGCCGGCCACTCCATAACAGTGATATTCATATCATTAAGATAAGCTTGAGTTACCCGAGCGGTATGCGGCAGAGCATTATCCTGCATAAAAACAAAATCGTCATCGATATATGGGGCAAACGGTATGACATTTTCTTCTAAAACTTCTCTGATATAGCGGTCTGCAGTCAGACTCCCTCTGTCAATCACTACCAAGTCTGTGCGAGCTCCCAAACAAATGCCCGCCCAAACCATTATTGATCCACCACCGTATGCAACTGTAGTTTCAAAATTTGTCTGAATGTATCGTTCTCCTTTGCGTCTGTATATTCTTCGCCTGCCGTCAATTTGATTTAAGAGAATTCTGCACTCATCACTAAACAATACCTTACTCCATTGGTCCGCGTTCCAAAGTCGATGTTCCTGAGCAAAAGTTAACCTGTTTCTACGATGATTTACCTCGAGCCTTGGAGCCTTGGCGGGCACAAATGAACCCAAACCAGCTTCTTCGAGCCTTCTTCGTACCGTACGCTCACTTACGGTTATACCCCGCACTGCTTCTAACTCATGTCGGGCTTGGACGGCCGTCAAACGGGGGTTCCTACGTACACGAAGCCGAATGAAACGATCATCCCTACTCGAAGTGCGTCTTTTTCTGCCTTGTCCTGCTCTTCTCACATAAGTACCGGTCTCCCTGAACCGTTGGATACTGCGATGGATCGTTGAAACTGGTCGACGAAGATCTCTGGATATCACTCTGTAGGTTTGACCATTTCTTCGCATTTCGAGTGCCCTGGCAATCTCCGTTGGGGCCAAGTCAGGCATAATTCAGTCATCAACTCCAGAAAGATATGCGATTAAAAAAAACTAACAAAAAACAGTATTTCAATGAAATTTTAAATCAAACTCAGAAGGAAGAAATACTCGAAGTTCGCTCCAGATAAGGTGTATTTGAATAAAATTAAAACAATTGCATAAAATGTGATATTCAGTTGTTTTCTTAATTTGAAAATATTTCTTTTTAAATTAAATAACGTATAAACCAGCCAGAAACTTTATATGATACTGATATCAAACCTTTTTTTATGTTCCGCTAAATATGCCGGCGAGTTTATTTCTTGAAGTTTCCGACATTTCACGTGGATGTTTTTTCATATAATTAGGTATAACCCGTTCGCAGATGCTTTGCCGGTGACACCGCGGCCCGCATTCGTCTGCTAACAGATAGTATGAAGTGGGAAGAGAAGTCATGGGCAAAGCTTCTGCAAAAGGATAGTATCTAAAACTACTACTAGCTGACCCAGCAGACGTTGTTTCGCCATACAAAATATTTTTCACTTACGGGAATAAAATACTTTCGACTTATATTCACACCTACCGAATACAAAAAAAATAATAAGAATATATTGTATTCGTTTCGGAAGAGTTTTACACAAAAATAGATTGTTTTAATAAATTTGCTCAAAAAGTGGACTTTCCCACGTGCGTTTTATTTCCACACAGTTTTACGTTTTGCTCCTGCATTTAACATCCAAATGCATAAAGTAAATTCTTAATCTAATAGTTTCCTGCTCTTACCTTAAATTTGTTATCAAATACTTTTAATACATGAATACAATTTAAAAGAAATGTATTTTCTATGATCCCCTTTGGTTGATTTATATATTTTTTATCTGCAAATTTTTTAAAAATCGTCGTTCAATGCACGTGCGGTATTGTCATTTCCACTCGTCTCTATCCTTGACCCGCGCCTTCGGCTTTAGTAAACCATACGGCACTCGTGATAGAATGGCATACTTTCTATCGAAAAATACTATTTTCAAACAAAAATATTAACATTCCTATTTCGAAAAACTAACTTTCAAAATTACTTTACTATTTTGAATTAGGTATATTTCTGTATTTATTATACTTAATTTCAAATATTTACCATAAAATAAGCATTCATACAGCTGAAATCATCTCGTAAACGTTATGTAATGTCTCGTAATGTCTTTGATTTATTTATTTATGTGATAATTTTTGTAATTATGTGATAGTATTACATATCTCTACATACTTACCTATTAACAACTCTAGGAGTACGAATAAAAACATTATATCTGAATGTTTCTAATAAGTATGATTACTAATGTGTGTTCCACATCCACTGTGAAATAAACGGGCTATTTATACTTAAAATATTAAATATATTAGATATGATATTAGTAATAATAGGTGGATAATGTAATATTGTACTGGTTTGCGCAGGTATCTCGTAATTTATCTCTAGGATAAGCATTTAAGTTTATTTCTGAAAAAAGTGAACCATGAAAAACATGAGGCACTCCTGAGTTTTTTAGCAAGCACCGATTCAAGTACATAGTGTTGGCGTATTTTAAAATCGCCTGATTTTGTAATTAATAAAATTTGATGTTTTAGTACCTAAGTGGATTTAACTGGGTTCGTGTCTAAATATTTCGTAGCCTAGATAGTTACTATATGCAAGATTTTTATAAATGTGTGCAAAATAAGTATAAAAAAGCTTTTGTACAGGCGAGTCCTTTATAGTTTCCCTATGCCTTGTCCTTCTTTTGAGTAAACAACAACCTGTTTTTTGTTTAAATTTATATTTTCTGGTATGTATACCTAAGTATATTATACAAATGTTTAATGTAAGTTTATAAAAAAACCTATGTGATTACAAAGACCAATACCGTTTTGATCACGACTAGAATTATATCATTGTAGATTTTAAATAACTATCTACATTATGTTAAATAGTACTGTAATATTTAAAATTTCATTGCCCATGATTAATATGTTTATTTATATAATATGTTTACTTATCAATATTGATATCAATAACAAATTCTTGCGTACTTTTTATTTTGCACGATGTTTTTCAATTTTATAATTTTCACAATAAGAAATTTTTAAATACGAGCCATGGAAGTAATTAATATCAGAACTATTTATTAATTATATTATTCAATTGCTTTCATTTAATAAAATTCAAACTCACATGCAGTAGCAAAATAAATGTCGGAGTAGAAACTCATAAAGTTAAAGATACCTTTATTACATTCCACTGCACTTACCGTGCTTTGCCGCAAATTTATTTAGTCATTTATCTTTGCTCGGTGTATTATATCAGTCTACCACCACCTATTTTATTATGTCGTTATAGATCCTGTGTACAAACCGTGGTGTCAAGAAAATATTGGTATATAAAATGCATATAAATTGGCAGAGCGAGAAATAATATTTAATCTTAAATTCACAAAATTTTTGTTTAACGCTATGTCCGCACTTAGATGAATTTTCCTTCTTTTTTATCGTTATTGAAACGGAATGACAGATGCATACAATTAATAAAGGAACAAGGATAATAAAAATATGAGACAGTCTTAACACCAAATTATCATCTTGATCCATCGACGGTCCTCTACTAAGCATGGGTCACCTTTTAAAAATAGAAAAGGATAAGATAAAAAGATCGCTTTGGTATATCGATGGACTTTGTTTGTCAAAATCAATAAACCTATCTTAAGTTCAATAGTTTGTTGACGATGGTAACCGTAGATAACCAATCAGGCGTAGTAGATACAATATAAGAGACACTCTATTCAGTTGAAATTGGAAATGCTCTGTACTGCCAAACGAGGCATTCCTGCCAACAGCAGAACATCTGGCTGCTTAGAAATTCCAATGTCGCTGTTATGAGTGTACGTGCACATAAGAGTTCGTACCTATACATGTTATGATAATATTGTGTATAAATTTTGTGTTAGCTTAATATGTTTTTTCCACATCAAGTATCTATCTGTTTCATTCGACTATGCGGTAAACAATGTTAACAGGTCGATATTATCTCATTAGATACATAGCTTGATATCAAACATAATGCTGAAAACTATATGAGACTTTGAAATTTTTCTGCTTCTGAGACACTGTGAAAAAATTTGATCAAATTCTTTGTTTATGGTGAACTTGCACCATTTGCAAATTGCTTTTTATGAAACTGGAACAATCATTAGATTAACTATCTGTTATCAATCGGTTAATATATTCAAGTCTTTATACTTACCCGACGTCTAAATTATGCCATATTATATCGTTTGAATAAATTGCGTGAATAGAATGAAAGCACCTTCTTTTTAATCCACTTTTTGTGTCAGCGAGGGCTCCCAAAAACACTACTAACAAAAACACATTATTAAAATGCTAATCTTTCCTTGTAGACCCATCTTTCGCAGAGCCAGTCTTTCATGTTTTATTAAAATGTGAAATCTATACGCATAATAACATTGCTTAATATGGCAATGTAGGGAGGGTAAGATGAGCATTAAAGAGTAAGAACACGTTGATCTACAAACTACTACGTAGTTTTGATGCGATTTTCACTGGTAGGGTTTCTAAATTCTAAGAGCAACATTCGAATAGGCTGTATAGTAGTTTGTTTTTCTGTCGTAGATTGTTCTGGCATTTGTCTGGATAGTTGTACCTAAGGAGACTCAGCTAAAATTTCACTGAGCTCGGATAATGTGTATAATCTACCGTAGACGTGTAGTTTCATAACTCGTTATGAAATATAAAAAAATTAAAACCGTGCTCATCTACTTTATATTAATTCTCCTTTTGGTTATAATCGGAACTAACTACAGTATGTGAAATTGATATACCCATCAAGGCGAAGAAACTTAAAAATGTTCTATTAAAATTCGAAGGACGTGAAATGCTTACTACATTTTCTATTAAAATAAAAATTTAATACTTATCGGTAATGTATAAAATAATATATCTTAAATTTTATTTTTTACAAGAGAATAGTCCATATATTCGGCTAGTTGTACGCATATAGGGATTTAGTTAGTTACGGCTTTACGTAACTAAATAAATCCCTAAATGCATACGTAGATTTAGTTACGGCTGACTTCAACTGGTAGGAGGTACTTTTTTTTCTAATATGTTGGACGGACATTATTATTCTGCAAAGTCACTTACTTACCTACATCAAACTCATCCATGGCTATTATTTACATAAGGCTCATATGTGTTCAGACAGTTACATACGACTAGCCTTATTCATAGCAGCTGTCATCATAGGATGTCTTCAAGGGGATGATCTTCAGATCCCTTAAAGCATATTTCATACATTGCCGCTAATATGAAGTTATTTATTATATTTGAAACTATGTATTGTATTTAATATAGTGATTTTATACACGATGCTATGAATCAAATTGTTTGGAATGATTAAAATTTGTTGTATGTCTAAAATTGTTATTTTTAAATAGGTACATATAAAAATTTTTCGCACTTGGTGAATAGTTCAAATCCCGCCAAGAACAAAATACTTTATATGTAGTTATGGAAATTATGTAGTGAGTAATTTTTAGATTGTGTATTAAAATACACTTAAAGAAAATAAAAATGTCCGTATTTTTCCTTCTATCTAATATTTTTGTCGTGGTTTGTACTGTCAAAACCTTAAATGAATAATACTGATAAATAGATGATTATAATATTGTAGTAGTTCCGTAATATAAGGATCTCTTTTATACCTATAATTGTGTTTGGGATTTGATCCTATTAATAAAGCTACTGGCACAAATATTTGTTTTTTATTTATTTCTCCCTATAAAAATAGTACAATTCGATATAAGTGTGGAAAGTATGTCATTCCCGCTTCGGCTTGGGTCAACAATAGATGAGTAGAAATGACAAATTCACACGTGCACGTGTTGTTTTTAATAAATTTGCAGAAAAAGTTATGTTTGTCCTCAATGGACTCCTAAACCACTTAACCGATTTTAATAAAATTCGCACACAGGGTGCAGTTTGCTCTAACTTAAAAGATAGGATAGCTTAAATCTCAATTTATCTATTTTTTTATATCCTTAAGGGCAAAACAACGTTTGCCAGGTCAGCTAGTATCTTCATATATTCGAAATACCAAATCATTTGTAATTCGTGCATATTTCGATCATGTTGTGGTATTATTCGGGTTCATATTATAGTAATATTATTAATGCTCCTGGCCATAGTTGGTTCGGAAATACTTCTCTAAAACGAAATATAAATCAATTTTCATCAAAATTCTTGGACGTGCACGACTAACTTCGTTCGAGTTCCGTAATACCAAAAATTATGAATGAAAACTTGTAACTCTCTTTATTAACTGGTGTTTTTCTTTAGCCGGACAGTAAAAACTGTGCTCCTGAACTAATGCGACGTGAGATAGTGTTGTTTTAATTACAATACAAATAAGCATAAAACATTTTTTTCCCCATCAACATTTACCCAAAATTAAGCAAATCGAAATTCATTTATATTTCGTTTCAGAGAAGTATTTCCTAACCAAATATGGCCAGGAGCATAAACAATATGAACCATACCAACCACGGTATTACTATATGAACCGGAATAACACCACAACATGATCGAAATTTCCACGAATCACAAATGGTTTTGGTATTACGAATGTATGGGAGACATCGTAGGTTAGGGCATCCTTAAACCACAAAATAAAATGGGAACTAATTTTTTGAGCTGTTATTTAAATATTCGAGATGTTATTATGATCAGTTGGAAAACATATTGAGCAGTTATTTAATTTAATGGCGGTTGATTAATTATTGCGACAGTAAAACATGAACAGTAATAAAGAATCAATTAGTCGGTTATTTTATCATACAATATCAATTCTAAAAATAATTTAGCAGTCCAATAACTGAATGAGCGGTAAAAATGATGGAATGAGCGGTTCCTTTTCTCTTAAAGGTTCTCTGAAGTACGCAGTACCTCCAGTTGAAGCTAAAAACATTCCACTCGGACAAAAAAGGAAGTTTTTGTCCGAGTGGTATTTTCACGAAAGTTTTTTATGTAATACACTTCACAATGTCACTAGCTTTCGTAAATAACTCAAATTAACGAGAAAAAATAAGAAAAATTATTATTATAAATCACATTTTTTTAGGTTATGTTTACGTATTTTTTGCCAGTTTGCTAATATTTTTACGAAAGATTTGTATCACACTGTCACTAACTTTCGTAAATCACTGCACAAACGACTTAGGGTCCAGGAGCGAGCGAAGCGAGCTCGGGACTTGAGGGCACCCCGACTCGGCTGGGTTAGGTGACGAAGAGGATGGCGGGGCCTGCAAGGCCCCGCCATCCTTCTGAGTGGTTATTTTCTTTTATGACCACCCAGAAATAGGAGCCCCGCGAAGCGGGGCTCCGTCGACTGGCCTTTAAGAAGATTAAAGACATAAATAATGAGAAGTTTTTGAGAAATTTTTTAATTTCAAAAAAATATTTCTCGAAAAGTATTAGGCCTCGTACGATTTGGCTTGGGGGGTAGACTCCCCCTACCCCTCCCCTCCCCCTCACCCCCCTCCCATCCCCCCCCGCAACGGGTCCCGTGTCCTAGACCTACCATTCCTTCAGTCAAAGCAAAAGTAATTTAATTTTTCATTACTATTTAAGTACTGTTTTTTTTATTGTATTTTACCACCTCATTGTTTATAGAATTGCTTAGAATGAGATTTCTTACCGACAAATTCCGATTTCTTACTGCCCACGCGTAACCGCTCGTTCAATTTTTTTTACCACCCATTTAATTATTTTCCTGCTCAATTATATATTCACTGATCCAGTTCATTATTTTTTATTACTCATTTTTGTTTACTTTACTGCTTAGTTTTAACTGCTGAACTAGGTTATTAAACATGCCATTTTTAATTTTTAACTTATCAAAACTGCTATTTAGAACTGCCTCTTTAAATCAGTGCCAAATAAAATGCCGTTTATGCCATACAAACGGCGTACACGACGATTTAAGCAATTTTAAGTGACATGCAATTACTTTAAAATTTAAACGGCATGTATTCTGGGTTCTGAAACACGATTGGATAAAATTTTCATAACAAAAAAGCTCAGTTTTTGTGAACTGGCTTAGTTTTTTAGTAATTAGGTAATTCAATTTTTTATTTTATATTTCAAAAGTAGTGCATACTCACTAGTAACGCGCTACTTTTCCAAAAATTACTTCAGTGAATAAATGTCAGTATTATCTTATTAGAACAATCAACGTAAAGTACGTTGCCGCTATATACCGTGCAGCCAGCAAAACTGTAGCGCAAGCTAAGTTATCACTGGCGCCATCTAGATTTGCATCGTGACAACAAATATCTAATACACCTCTAATAATAGTGCTACTTTTTTAAAATTATCTTCATGAAAAAGGATACCACTATTAATAGACGCCATTATTTTTTTAGGATACCACTATTTCTAGAAATTATTTAAGTTTAGAGATTTTGCTCAACAGAATTGGCAACATTAATGTCAGCTATTTTATAGGAACTAGACTGAATTGCTTTATGCTTATAGGTAGAACGGTTTCATTAACTTTATTTATTAACTTAAATCGTCCTAAAATGATAAAACAGGTCTTAATTATTGTATCTCAGGAGTCATTTAAGTTCGAAAAATACAAACAAGGACTAGCTGTAATAATGAGCCGTCAAGAAGTAAGAGCCCTCATAAAAAAGGAAAGATTTTATCAAAATTGGCTTTTCAGTACCACACCAATATTAAGTATTGTAATGATGATATGTGTTTGTTACTTATGCACGCCGCAACTACTAAACCGATTTAGCTGAAATTTGATAAAGAAATAAATTATACTCTACAAGTGCTACTTTTAATACGAAAAAAATCCACAGTTCCCGCGAGATTTTGAAGAAAAACAATCTGTGCATATTACTATAGGTAGATTAGGTTCTGTAACCAACTTCCATAAAAGAAGGTATAAAGCTTGGGAAAGGCAGTCAGAATATGAACGGGAACAGTTTTTGCCGCGGGATAATTTGTGATTCCTGCGGGATTTGTGGAAAACCGAAATTCACGCGGACGGAGCCGCAAGCAAACCCTATTAGTAAGTTATAATATATGACGACATAAAGTACGGCAAGTCTGGTTAAACCGCCCTTCCCGTAAAATATCAATTCTGAATATTATAAGTCCCGCTTATGGCAAATCCTTTTGCGAGACAAAAGGGAACACCGCCCCTCGTCTTTGATGTTATATTACTGTGTTGACGTAGAGTAAGCGCATTATCATCACGCGTTATGGTGGAACTTATGAAGGCCCTTTTACTTTCGTGTTTGTAAAGGCGAGCTGGGACAGTCATCGTGTTAGTGATATGTTTGCGGACACGTCGTGTAGTTCGCACTTGTAGCACTTCTAATGAACAAAAGTTCTGTCTTTAAGTACTATTGCTTTTTTAGACCGGCGGTTATTCTTGTTAGGGCTTGGTTTTTATTTTTGTCCTACTCGCTCTCACGAAAACGTTGGCGGGTGTGATAGGCAGCACTGTGGGAGATTAGATAGAAAGCCGACGTTTTATGTAATTTCTAAATAAAACTAAGAAAGATATAAAAAAACCGGTGAGTCACATCCACATCTATTTTAGTTACCGATAAAACTTAAAACAATGGAGATTTGGCGCAACTTTTGGGAGAACTTTCTATATCGAGAAATTTCTTCCAATTGTATTTTTGTTTTTCAGCGAATTTATTGAAATTACCCTAAATATTACGTATATATTTGAACGTAATTAAATAATAGGTACACAACAGGTAAAAAATACTTTGTTTGAAATATTTAATTAAATTTAAGAAAAGGTTTAAATTTTAGGGATACGGTGTTCGAGCCCGGAGCAGGATCATCAAGTATCTGGTATTATGGTAATAACATGCTACTTGCTTAGTGCTTAGTGGTGAAGAAATTATTCTCAGGTGACCTGTATGCCTAAAAACTCAAAGAGTTGGTATACAATCCGTGTAAAAGCTCTTCTTTACGTGCCTAATACAAGGTGTGTCCTATACTAACTCACGGTACGAAACCGTACTGGGCATTGGCTAAATAACTTTCATTTCACGGAGAGACTCGTTTCAATTGAAAAATAACATAAGATAAAATTATCTATCAAATAAACCCGTCCTCTAATATAATTGGCCTATTAATAACATGGAAGAGCTTCGAAAAATGTAGTCCAACTAACGGCGACCGCGGAAAAATTTAGCCAACGTTATATCAGCGCTATATGACCCGACCCACTTTAGTTTTCGTTATTTCAGTCCAATACCTTCAAATGCCTGCGATAGTTGGATGTAGGAGAAATTGAAATTGTTGATAACGGTATTGTATACAATACTGAATAGAAAACGGTATTGTATACAAGGTTAAATATATCTAAATTAGAGAAAATAATTTACAGAAAACATATTTACATTCCACAAGCACCATGAGGTTTAACAAGTTTAAAGTCTCAGTTAACTTAATCTTCTTCTTAATATATATAAATCTCGTGTCACAATGTTTGTCCTCAATGGACTCCTAAACTACTGAACCGATTTAGTTCAAACTTCGTGAATAAGTGATCGCCATTTTGGCATTTATCCATATCGTAGCCAAGATACACATGATATTTTTGGGATCGCACTGAGGTAAGTGATTTTTTATGGTTGCAATTTCAAAAAAAAAATGATCGGCGTCGCGAACTTAGCAAAATATTGCACAGTAAAATAAATAAAATAATCGAGGCATGTAATAGAAAAAAGTATTTATCTAAACATTTCATCAATAAAAGGCCGTCAAACGGACTAAAAAATATTCGATGTTGTACAGCAGTTGACATTGATAACATAACATAGTGACGTATAGTTTTTAGTATCCTAGTGAAAGCGCAGGACGAAAACATTGCTGACATTATTATTAACAAAATAATGTTGCAAATTAGCAGACAATTCAAGAGTAATCTAAAGAGATGTCGGATTCGAGAATGTTCCACAGAGAGTCAACCTAACCAACCATGCGCGTCTTACCCCCCACCAGTTTTCCCACCACCATGTTGCCCGATGCCACCGTTCGCGAGCAACCCCAGGACCAAATACCAAGTTAACTTCTTTTACGTATCGCCACCGCCACCAACTACGGAATTTAGGGACTTTGTTGACAGAATAGCTCAAACTTGTTTCTGGACAGAAATAATTAGAGGTAATTTAATATTGTGCTTCTGTACATTACTTATCGAAAACCTGATATTAATTTAAAATAAACAAACTTCTTGGCAAAGATTTAAATCTTTGCTTCTTGGATTCGGATGATGTAATCAATAATGATATATACCTAGTACCCACCCTGGACGGTGCGGACGATGCGATCCATCTCTTAAATGCTTATTTTGCCACCACCAATAAGGCCACGTAGCAGTTCGCTCAGCAGCCATCTGTAGAACTTTGACTGATAGCGGTACTGTTTGCTTGTACGAAAAATGTTTATGTAAATCGTTCGGATGCCCATATCGTAGTTTTCTTATCAGTGTAATCAATAAAAAATTTCTTACTCCTTGGATGTAGTATATAAATAAAAGTCTGTGAAAATCTTCAGATTCTGGGCAGTGGATACGAGTCAGTGATAGCTAAATTTTTTTACAGCACTTGCAGTTACATTGGGTCATATTTTCAAAGAACCAGCCACTATAAACTATCCGTTCGAAAAGGGTCCGCTGTCGCCTCGGTTCCGCGGGGAACACGCACTAAGACGGTACCCTTCAGGTGAAGAGAGGTGTATCGCCTGCAAGCTGTGTGAAGCCTTCTGTCCAGCACAAGCTATCACCATAGAAGCCCAGGAACGTGAGGATGGGTCACGTCGTGCCACGAGGTATGACATAGATCTCAGCAAGTGTATCTTCTGTGGTTACTGCCAAGAAGCGTGCCCCGTAGATGCGATAGTTGAAGGACCCAATTTTGAGTATTCAACCGAAACACACGAAGAACTGTTGTATAATAAGGAGAAGCTGCTGTTGAACGGCGATCGCTGGGAAACAGAGATTGTGAGCACTCTTAGAGACAATCATTTATATCGTTAGAATACAGATGGCGAAATAGTATCTGAGAAATGAACCAAGGCAATTTTTTTTAAACCTGAACCTATTTTCTTAATATTGTTATTATGAAGCTTTAGGTATTTACATCCAATTTTATTATCCAGCAAAATCCAGAGTGGAAATGGATTTTTGGTATTTGTCCAATGTCATTCGTAAACCTTCTTAAAAATAGCTGAATCAATTTTGATTGTGCTTTACTGAAATCAGTTATAAACAAATATAAAAATTCTGAGTAACTCTATGTTCTTTTTCGACTAAAATGAGCGACAGACAAGGTGTTTTTTCTGTTAGTTGGTTCGATTACCAGCTTAGGCAAATAAATAATATATATTGATTTGTATTTTTATATAATATACCTAATAAAATATTTTCTTTGAGTATATGTATATTGACATCTTCAATGTTAATAATTTACTTTTCCCTCTTAAATTATCAAATAAATATCTTAGAAAATAAAATACATTCAAAGAACTATTAAATATTATTATTATTTATTAATGACTCTTACGACACAATATAAATTAATTTGATTAAAAATTACTTAAAAATTCATTTAAACAATAATAATAAGTAAGTAAATGCTTAGGCATAAAATATTTTTCCCGAATAGTCCAGTAAACTGTAATAGCAATGCTCAAATTTTATAAAATTACGATAATTTACTTAATTTAGAGAGGTTCAAATTCTGTAAATACGCTTAAGTACGCTTTTTGATTAGGAATGTAGATGTTTCAGTGAAATATCAATTTAATTATATCGCTATCTTCTAAAATTATTCCCTAATAATAATTAATAACATTATAATTAAAATTATTCTGGTTTCATCGCTTTCGTAATTAATTTCATTGGAAACTCTCTCAAAATATTTAACTTCAATTATCAATTTCTGGCAAAATTTTGGTTAAGGCATAAATTTTAATTTTATTATCTACATAAATAATAATTAATTACATAACAATCTTTTCAATTATTTGCTAAAAATAAAATCTAATAGGCAAGTAACTTAATTTTTATCTTAACATAAATTAAAAAAATACTGTAATATCGGCCAAGGGTTCAGTATAAAGTAGCGAAATAATGATGCAGAAGCCAGAAAATCATCATCCAAGATGAATCATCGACCAAAATTAACCTTTAAGTACCGACGTGCATTTTTTGTAACGTTAGTACCGACGTGAGGTCTGAGAGACCGCGTAAATAAAATAGCTTTTTTTAAGAAAGTGATGAGTTAAATATTTCTCCTTGCATTATGATGAACAATAAAGGGTTTTAAGAAAAATAAGCAAAGAAAGTAGAAACGTTGATTAATTTTTGAATATTACACCGCAATGACGTTAGGCTTGAATTTTGTGGAAAAATCAGACTACTTGATACTAAAAATCAAAACACAAAAAGTACTCCTCTCAGAATAACAAAAAATAATATTTCTTACTTTGGACTCATATAACTGTTAGAAAAAAAAATTAATACGAATATAAGCCTTCTGAAAAAAAATGTTCACAGTCCAAGTACCCCTTAAAAGTTCTAAGTAGAACCCCTTGTTTGACACACTGTGTTTTTGCAGGAATAGCAATGGTCAATTTTCTTTAGAGTTTAGATTGCGAAAGATATAAGTCTTTTATGTCTTGACTTCCTCAACTTCATCTTCACATATTTCTGACTTATCAAAACCACGTATTCTTACCAAACTCATTCTTAGTTCATGGGGCAGTATTTGGATCAAAATATTCTTTAATACATATCCCAGATCTCTTTGAATGCGTCGCACATCTATTTCGCCTACTACTAAAAATCCACAGTGTGTCCATAGTTCATAATAATATGTGTGAAAATAGCATTTTACTGTACCAAAAAGTAAAACAAAAAAGTTTCGTAAGTACTGACCGCGTCGGGATTTTAAAGCATAATTACTCACTAAATACACCCGCGACAAAAACACTACCTATTTCTATGTCAACGGGCACTTATCTTGTAGCTACTGCAAAGCAGGAATCGGTATTTTATCGAGAAAGGGGTAAACTAACGAATCAAGAACCTCCCGGGGCCTGTCAGACCACACGTCGGTACTTAAAGGTTAAGCAAAAAATTGCGTTTGCTGTATGAGAGCGCCCTTAAATATTTATTTTGTTATATTTTAGGGTTGCGTACCTCAACAAAATTATACTTTACTAGTAGGGCGCGTGTGTGCGCGGGCCACATGTGGCCCGCGGGCTGTCGTCCCGCCGATAAAAAAATCGCTCCTATCTCGAATTCTTCATTTTCTATGGAAAAATAAATTAAGGTATTTTAACTTTTTTTCTATCCGTCGAATAGACCTTCGGGTCTTAATCACTTCTTGTCAAGAAACCACTCTTCCATCTTTTATACTCTTCGAAATAGACACCGATGAAGTTTGTATGGCGGCCATCTTGAATCCGCCATTTTGAACTTTTTTTCAGCACACTGCCAATTGCATGACATTTCGAATGACATTTGGTCGAGCACCCCCCACCTATCTTTAATACCCTCCCCGTTCTCTTCACCCGTCTTCGAAATCCTCAATCATCAGCTCTCTCCGTATTTTTCCTCGGATTGATTTTATTTCTTTTATAAGACCCCATCCGTGAAAAAAAAAATTTTCATACAAAATTGTTCAGGAGAGGTGATAATCAGTCAGTCAGTCAGTGAATCAGCACGAGTAGCTATATATATAGTAAAGAACAAAGAGGTCTTAGTATAATTTTTTTATACCAAAGATACCTTACTAAAAAGCCTGCTCTGATGTTTACCTCACCCCTCTCCACGTTCGCAGAAACATCGCGGATGTTTACTTTCTAATCAACTTAGCTAGTATATTGATAGCTAGGACTATTGATAGTCCAGAACTGTTGTCGAAACTGCACATAATTGTGCCTACACGGGTTTCGTCACGCCTTCCCAGAAAGAAAAAAAATCTACGGGTCCCAATAACTAAAACTAATCTTAGAAACAACAACTACTGCATTATTATACAGGGACCCTGGGATTGATCTATTTCACGGTGGTATACAAAGTGTTCGCCAATTTATGGCAAAAATCTATTTCAATTCTATTTCTTAAGTCCTTTCTTTGATGAAATAGGCAATGAACTCCTTAAACAAATAGGAAAAGAAATACTTCAACCACTAACTTCTATCTTTAATTTAAGTCTTAGTACAGGAGTATTTCCCGATCAGTGGAAAATAGCAGTGATATGTCCGATATATAAAACAGGGCCAAAAGACAAACCTGAAAACTACCGTCCCATATCTTTACTTGGAACCTTCTCTAAGCTGCAGGAAAAAATAGTAAATAGGAGGCTTGTGTCTTATCTGGAGTCCAATAACATTTTATCAGAGAGGCAATTTGGTTTCAGGCAAAGTAAATCCGCGAAAGACGCTGTTCGCCTTTTAACATCTATAGTGTCAACCCACCTGCACAAGCAAAAAGGTTGTATAGTCTATTTCTCGATCTTGCCAAAGCCTTTGACACCGTCTCCACCGCGGTACTACTTAGAAAACTTGAATACACTGGTATCAGAGGCATACCACTTCAGTGGTTCAAAAGTTATTTGTCAAATAAAAAACAGTGCACTAAAGTGTCAAATTTGAAAAGTGACATGCAAAATATAAATTTCGGCGTTCCACAAGGCAGCATAATTGGATCCACGCTATTTATATTATACGTTAATGACATACATAACTTGCCACTCAAAAACGTTGACATCATCTGTTACGCTGATGACACTGCTTTGATATTCCATGGCCTGACCTGGGAGGAAACATACAAAAATGCTCAGCAGGGAATCTCAGTGCTATCGAAATGGCTTAATAGCAATTTGCTGACGTTGAACATAGCCAAAACAAAATACCTTTGCTTTCATAAAACTGCTATGTCGCTCCTAACAGAACCCATGGCTATAGCCTTACGTTACATAGATGCGGCACGACTATTGCAAATAGTTCTACAATGCCTCAGTGCAATTGTGATGAAATAGGGACATGCAGGGACAACGTCATTAAATATCTTGGGATCCAGGTGGATCATAACTTATCATTTAGGCCCCACATCGCTTATCTCTCAAGCCGTATGCGAAAGGTCACTGGTATAATGAAAAAATTACGTGACGTAGCGAACATATCTACAATAAAATTAATATATTTATCATTATGTCAGTCGCTATTCAATTATTGCATTCTGTCCTGGGGAAATGCAGCTAAGACAATTCTGATAGAATTAGAGAGAGCGCAACGCTCAGTGTTGAAAGTGATGCTAAAAAAACCTTTCAGGTACTCTACTGCACTGCTTTACAAAGATAGCGGAGTGCTAACAGTCCGTCAGCTCTTTATTCTGAAAGCAGCCTTACTGAGACACAGACAGTTACTACGATCTCCAGATGTGGACAAAATTTTTAAGAGAAGAGTAGTTAAAGTTAATCTTCCAGCCGCGAGAACAGCCTTTGCTAGACGTTTCACACCTTATGTTGACGCTAAAATCTTCAACTATGTTGCAAAGTCTTGTAACCTTAAACACCTTACAATAAAACAGGCAACTCATACCATCACAGACTGGCAGAAAACATTAACATATAAGGACACTGAGGAAATACTTACGGCAAATCCTTACTAATATTATAAATGGGAAAGTGAGTTTGTTTGTTTGTTCCGCTTTCACGCCGTAACTACTGAACCGATTTGGCTGAAATTTGGAACATAGGTAGCTTATAACCCGGATAAAAAATAGGCTACTTTTTATCCCGGAAAAATCCGTAGTTCCCGTGGGATACTCAAAATACCAAATTTTCTAGAGCAATCTATAGCTACGTCTATACATAGATTGTTCAAGCGAACTTGCTTGAAAGCATGTTTAAAGGTTGGAATAGGGAATGATAACGGGAAAATGACGTTTCCTTTAGGATTCATGAAAAAGCGAATTTGACGCGGGCGGGGCCACGGGCAAAAACTGATGATATTATCACTATAAATGTGAAAATGGCCACTATGTAGGTTCTAAACATAGCACTGTACGCATTTAACAAGTGTGTTTTAGTTGAACAAGGGGATATGGGATAATAACACTATAAATAATAATGCTATAATGCTATAAATAATGCATAATGCTATAAATGTGAAAATGGGTACCCGTATTATAGGTTCCGACATTACAACTGTTTCGCTATTAGCATTTTGTGTTTTAGTTGAGCAATGAGATACAGGTTAATAATATTATAACTATGAAAACGGGTACCTATATAGTATAGGTTTTGAACTAACAACTGTTTCGTTGCTTACAATGTATGTTTTAATTGAGCTATGGGATATGGGATAGTAATGCTATAAATGTGGAAATGGGTAGCTACCCATATAGGTTCTGAAAACACAACTACAAATTTTTCGCTATTTATTTATTTATTATTAATATGTGTTTTGGTCAAGCAATGGGATACAGGTTAATCATACAAAAAATGTGTTCCTGTATAGTTTCTGAAATTAGAACTGATTCGCCATTAAAAATATGTGTTAATGTTGAGCAATAGGATATGTGATAGTAATTATGCTATATATGCGAAAATGGATACCTATAAGGTAAAGGTTCTGAAATTATTTCGCTCTTAAGCGGATACGTTGATTTTATTTTCGTCCTTCTCACTTCTATGAATACGTTGGTGGGTTAGGTTAGGTTAGGTTAGTATGCAGCGTTGCGGAAGAATATAACAGAAAAACGATGTTTTACCTTATTTCTTCAAAAACTAAGCCAGTTATTAAAATGTCGTTCTGAGCGTTTTTGGGAATTATTTTTACCGATACATTAAAACAAAAATTACGATTCTGTCCATCGTAGTTTTTGATGGAAATTAGAAAAATGGGATAAGATTTTGGAGCAATTTTTGGGAGAACTTTTTGGCGAGAAATTTTTATCCAATCGTGTTTCTGAAAGTAGGTTAACACACATGCTGTTTTTTATCCAAGAAAATCCATGACTTCCACGGGATTTGTAAAACCCCGAAATTCACGCTGGCGAAGCCGCGGGAAAAAGCTAGTATGTTATAAACTAAAATATTTAAAATATATACCTATTTAAATAATATGTAACGGATGTATGTATAATATATATATATATAAGTATATTTATATGTATCTATTTCATCATATATGTTGTATAAGTAAGTATTCTGATCACAAAAGGAAATTCTCCTAGTCCTCTGTAAAACTTTTTAGGAAGTCATACATGGTCGCCACGAAACAGGTTACCTAGTGTGGGGACCACTAGCAAACGACACTGTTATATCCATTTTTTGAAAATAAAGATTTTTTTTTATTTTTTTTTCTTGATAACTAAACTTTTACCACTTCCACTAACTTCTTCTACCAACCTTCTATTAACTTCTACCACTTGATACTCAAACTCCTTCTTTCTATCTTTTACCTCTACCCACTTGTGAAAACTTGTTATTAGCTGTAAGATAATCAGATGTAAGACTAGTCTGTAAGTTTTCCAATAAAAAAAATAAAATATCGATTTATCACGGTTCAAGAGCTACAGCATGGTGACAGACGGACAGATGGACGGATGGACGGACGGACGCCAAAGTCTTATTAATAGGGTTCCGGTTTTACTCTAAAAAAACTTAGCAATTTTTAAAACGTGAACTGCTCCGTGTTTTCATTAAATTACAAAATAAGGTAACAGTATCAATTAAAGCAATGTCAGACAGGGGGCTACCTGCCCTGATTCCTTACACACTTCCCTCGAGACACTGGGGCCACGATTTCACGAAATTAACTTTTTACTTGACTTAGAATAAATAAAAGACTTTTAATTAAGATTTATAGGTACTATAAACACTAACCCCCTTACAAATAAACATAGAATAGAGGTGGAGAATGGGGAAATGTCTAGAAGTGCTTAGCTATATAGTAAAGAAAACTAGAATATTTCGGCCATGTGATACGTAACACCAAGAAATATGAGCTTCTTCAATTGATAATGCAAGGGAAGGTGGCAGGTAAGAGGAGACCTTGCCACAGAAGAATATCTTGGCTTCGAAACTCACGCCAATGGCTGGCAACGCCACTGGAAAGGCAGATTTTACTGAGATGTATGTCAGGAAATATTATGTACACACCTTGCGTATTCGCGTATACAAGCCTAACGCAATTATTATGAACAGGGTGTAGTTTCTTTTACCGCTCCCTTCTCAGTTATTTGCCATATAGCTTTGAGTTATTCAATTATTTTTACTACGAGGCAGCCATATTAAGTCTGGTATCCAAAGAAACCCTTGCTTTTAATATTTATATGACGTAACAAAGTACGTATACTACGTTTATTTTCATCTGGACTGTGTCTGAATAGAAGGCACCCATCTCTGCTCTACAAGTAATCATATAGCAAAGATAGCCTTAACAGCTGTTTGAAGTTAATAAATAGGCCGATGATGGTGATGATGAAATTCCATTTTCGGTCAGGTGATCTCGCACTTACTTTGTAGATTGAAGATTCTACTTTATTTTTTTTTTTGCATTCAATATTTTCTAGCGATAGCAATTAGTACTGAGAAGACGAAGTTGGCAACAACAGTTTTTTTTGCTGTTTTCTACTTCAGCTGAAGTAAATTCGAACTTTAGGCAAGTAAAACGCACAACAATTTAGATATGATACTGTGTAGGATTGATTGATTGATATTAATGGAAATACCCTCTGTACAGGCTCAGAGATCCGAGATCTGGGAGATCTATAGAGCTTCTTTGACTTTGCTTTGCGAAGACTACACTTTTGTGTTGTTGAAATAGCAAAGATCAACATTGTTTGTGGACTTGGGAAAATTTCAGGATATTCATGAAAATTACGGTCCAAAATCAAGAGTCAAGGAAATTTTTTTATTTATTTGTCGCATTTGATTCCCTCGGAAACTTTATTTGATATTTTCTTACAATTTCAGTTCACTTTCTAAGCTATTTATTTTAAAAGTATTTCAATGTTCACTATACCTACTATTCTAATGATAAAATAATAATTCATATCTTAATATATATAAATTACGCGTCACATTGTTTGTCCGCGATGGAATCCTATTTTAATCAAATTTGCACACCATGCGCAGTTTGTTTAAATTTAAAAGATAGGACAGCTTAAATAATTTATATGGCAGAACAACGTTTGCTCGGTCAGCTAGATAAAATATATTTATTACAAATAATATTTGCAATAAATTGAAACGGTTGATCACAATCATGTTGATTCACATTTAATCTTGCCTCCACCTTAACACAAAATCTAGTTTGATGGCAAGCATTCCGCCCCTTGCTTTCAATTATCTTTCGCCAATGGCCTGGCAAACGAGGGCATCGGTCAAGAGCGTTACGAAATAGTCTCTATTTTCCCTGTAACAGTGTAACATCCATTTGGGCCACACCTAAGTAAATCAGGGAATTAAATGGGTTATAATATTCCAGATCACTAAATGATGAGTTAATGGCAATTTAAGAAAATAAAAATCTTTATTTTTTCCCACACATTCCTAACTTGCCGCTAAGTTTGTAAAGCAGATTCGTACCGAGAAGAACTGGCAATAAATTCCGCACTTGTTATTTTCAAAATGTCAATATATACAATTTTTCCTACGTAACTAAGTATTTGTTTAATTAATAAATAGGTGCAACGTTTTTAATAATTTTGGCAATTTATTTAATCTTTCTTAAGCCGTGAGATAGTAGCATCAAAACAAGTAAATTTTACAGTGTTTGCCAATATTTCTGGTGTGAAATTAAAAACAGACTTTATTGTATCTGCTACATCCCACAACGATGCTGACACAAATTCGCTTACCAAAAAAATAATATGTTTTTAGCCAACTCAGCCAGTTTTCTCGTAAGAGTTAAAGTAAGACATTATTAGATATGGGACGTAAGCTAATTAAGAGATAGTGCCAAAATATTTAGGGTGTTTCTGTAATCGGTTGCGATATTCATTTAAACAAATCACAAAGCAATATTAGAAGTTAAAGTCTAGACTTTGTCTACTCAATTACCTTACTAGGTTACGGAGCTCAACTTCCTTGCAATGTGCATTACCTTACACGTAGCCTAGGAGTGGCAGTGTTTTGTAATTAGTAACATTATACAGTTTGGTGTTGTCGCTACTGATGCCTGCTTTCATCAGGCAGACAGGTACTTATTGGTGAAAAAAACTCCCTTAAAAAACATATTTTCCATCCGACCCTAATGACTTAAAAAACGTACAAACCTGATGTTTTTGATTAAAAGTGAAATAACAGAGCCTTCTCTTAGCCAAAAAATCCCGAAAAGCTGTGTCAGACTGCTGTCCTACATACCGATTGTTCAAACTTAACAAAAAATGTACCTACCTGCACTAACATGTTTTTCGTGCATTGTTCATATGCTCTTGCAAATGGTCTGAATGGAAAATCCATGGAGCCCAAATAAATCCCAAGTTTTTCTAAAGACCTATTCTAAACGCTGTAGTACAATCAGAACAAACTATCTGAGCTCTTGAGGGGGTAAGGACTATGAATTTTAAACGTATTTGATTGTTACTTTGGGATAATAAGACTACACTGTCAGTGCGACATACTCGTATTTAAAAAAAAAATTAAACGGAAACACGAGCTTTGTAAGCGCTTTAATGTTAACAAAAAAAACGTTTAATAATTGACGTACTTATATAATTCAAGAACTATTCTAAAGTTTTAAAGTGAACTAAGTATTCATATAGCAATGTATGAACCATCGGTATAAATGTTACACTTATCTCAATGGTTTAAACAAAACCCTTTTCATGTAACTATAAAGAAATACAATTTTGTCAATAGTTTTTTTGTTTGCGCCCATTTGGAGCCTTTCGATTTTTAACAAAAAATCTTGGTATCAAATCGCATTTGTGCCTATACATTTACTAGAAAATTTTAATATCGACAGCCTAACCACCAATGAAGATTGAATCTTAAAACAATAACAAAAACACATACATTTCTAGTCCAAAGAAATATACCAACTTTACACGTGACAGTCAAATCTGAAACAGTAAAATCTGAAAACTGAAATCACTGTCCTTTTTCCTAGAAAACGCTCTACGAATTGTCTACAAAAGTATGGAGTACTACATTTGGCATCTTCAAAGTCCACAAACTTGAGTATTTTAAAAGCTATGCAACTAAAATCACAACTCAAAGCATTTATGGATACTAACTGACGCGTTGACTTCGTCTGAGTGTATTATTTTTTTCTGAATCCTTGGGAAACTCATCAGAAACTTTACTGTCTCCTATTAAATGTCAGTGAAATCTGTGCCTAGCTCGTAATACATTTATATTTTGTTATTTCTTTTGTAAAATAGTGATAATAACAAAAAACCGACTGAGTTTGTGGGCTTCTTCTCAGATCAGTGCGCGTAAGGACCCTCGTAAACTTAATACTCGTAAGAGTGTGACTATTCATAAGTGCTTGCAAAATGAGCCTAAATGAAATAAATCATTTAATTTTGAATTGATCTATGGAGTGGTTATTACCACCATGAAATTTGTGATAGTAATCGAACCTGGGACCTTAAACTAGATCAAAATAACCAGAAATGGGGCCTTTAAAATATTAGTGTAATAATTTTAATTAAAATATTAGTTTAATAATTTTAATTGGACTTAGCTACGAGTGGATTGAGCGACTATAAGTTGTAAGTTTCTCTTGGCGTTCCATGAGGTATATTTGAGAATGTTCACTGCATTACTATCTTTCGAGAGCGGTTAGAATCCGAGCCAAAGTAGTTCCAAACTTAGTTCTCCATTATAACTCTAAGTAACTGAGTCAACATCAACTCAGTTTTACTATATTAAATGCTTGTGATTTTCACTTCCCCAACACATTAATCTGTTGTGAAGGTTTAAATAAGCAAGTTTATATTTAATAAAACCAATTAATTGCAAATTTTTGAGCTCAAGGAATACGTAATGATGTAAAATACGGGGCTCAGCTTTAGATATTAAACGCAGTGCGAGATTACGTCATGTTTGAATTTAGAAATGCTTTTCTGCCCTAGGGTCGAAAATTCTTTCCGGCCCTAGGGTAAATGCTTTTGCGGCCTAGGGAATATAATAGCATTTCCCGCCCACATTTTGGGCAGTATAAAACCGAGCGGGTAAGATGAAAAAAAAATTGCAAGTAAAATAAAATGACTAGCTAGATAGAATTTACTTCGATGCCTAAGCAAACCTACGATATGACGGTAGCAATCCATCAGAAATGACAGTAGAACTAGTGGAGCAACGGCCTACGGTAATTTATCAGCACCCGATAGCGAGCTGTGTTCGCTCTACCGATAACCGACGGAGTATAAATGATGCGTTTTAAGGTTCTTGTTAACATGTAACCTATAAAGCAATGAAAAGTTAAATGGCCAGGAATTCTAACCCCAAATGACGAAACTCAGAGATGGAAGGATTAAAAAATAATGGCGTCATCTTACAAGTAGATCTAACCCTAATTAGTGTTAAATACTGGAGTCGTATCATACGTTAATTACTATTAACATTAGATACAGATACGTTGGTTACTATTAAAGTATTTAGATGTATTAGGCAGCTTGACTCCACCTCCAGTTTTATTTGATCACCGCATATAAAACAGTACTACTGCATCTGTCTTACCTTCCAACGTATTTTTTACGTACGAATATAAACAAAATAATCATGAAAATCGATCAACACGTTGTTTTATAAACACACGGGAATTTTATTTTCTTAAAAAAAAAATATTGCAGTTACAAATATAGTTGTCAAGCCTCCTTTTTTGAACTCAATAAAGGTCAATAAAGGTAAGAGGCTGATAGCAGACTGTTCAGTTTTTGATTATTTTCCCATTTCATTTGGCATCCTTCACTGATAGATACATCTACTACAAATCTAAAATATCCGGTGGACGGTTTTAGAGATTCCAAGAAGTATTAACTGTTGAAGGAAGTTCTAATCTAAACTAGTTCGCAACTTGGCCTGAGTTTGGTGTCTGGGTGTAATGCAAAATTTACCAGCATAGTTACTATACTGTAACAACGTTTCGTATACTGTCTCTGTTTAGAAGAGATTGCTGGTACAGTAACGTCATTGAAAGTTCAAAGAAACTTTCTATAACATAAATTAAACTTTTTATAAATTATAATTTGGCCACTGTACTTTAATACTTAACTTAAACTTTGACGACCTCCGTGGTTGAGTGGTTAGCGTGCCGGTTTTCAAGGCGCCGCCATCTCTGAGGTTCCGGGTTCGATCCCCGGTCGGGGCAATTTAGAAAAATAAGTTTTCTACATTGTCTCGGGTGTGGGTGTTGTGGTACCTTCGTTGTTTCTGATTTCCTTAACACAAGTGCATAAGCTACTTACTAAGGGATTGGAGCAATGTATGTGATGTTGTCCACTATATATATATATATATATATATATATAAATTATATATTTATTTATTTATTTATTATTATTATTATTATTTATTTATTTATAAAAAAAAAGAAAATAACACCTGCTTGGTCACCAAGTTATCTTCTGACGTTACCTTCAAACTCTTATAAAGATTTTATCCACTTTTAGTAAATAAAATCTTTTTCTGGTATTAAATGTTTAGACTAAGGTATACATATATATTATTAACGTGCCTAAAACTTTCTTGGCTGAAGGCCAAGTTCCTGCGGGGATGTTCAAAATATGTCACTTCAGAATATAATATTTCACTAAGTAATCCTATTTTGGAAAGAAAAAATCTTTTAGCAGAGACGTATTCCGGCAACTGAATGTTGATATCCACTTGGAATTTGAAATAAAAATCTTGATGCGTGAAGATATGTTTATTTTTACTAAAAGCCTTTGTATATTATTACGAAGTGTTTTTTCAGCGAAATTCCCGCTAGAAATCTGCCGAAAATAAATAATTTTAAGTGACGGTGTCAGTTGTTTATTTGTTGAATAGGTTTGAAGTGGTTTGATGAGCGAATTTTTGAGTGTTTTTTTTAGCTGGCTCAGTTAGAATTTTGTTTTTAACCCCCGACGCAAAAAGAGGGGTTTCACACGAGTAAGTTTGACGTCTGCCTGTGTGTGTGTGTGTCTGTCTAGTATCTGGGGCATCGAAGCTCTAAAATGAATGCGGTTTCGATGCGGTTTTTTTCCTTTGAAAACTAGTTACCTTGCGGTGGTTCTTAGCTATGTTCAATTTGATCAATCCAGCAATGTAAAGGTATCAGCTTTTTTCCGAAATGATGTGGCATTTTGGCATATGATTACTCGACAATGCTTTTCGAGTACCATCGCGTATTACTTTATCGCTAAAGGACAAAAAAACAGGATGTGTCAAAATTTGAAGTCTGTAGCTTTCACTGTTCAAGAGATACGCCTGGTGACAGACGGACGGATGTACGAACGGACCGCAAAGTGTTAGTAATAGGGTCCCGTTTTTACTTTTTGGGTACCCTAAAAAAGGACCTAATATTTTTTATGGTTTCATGTGTTTAAATATTTTTTATATTTGTATATTTAAAATCGACAAACACCACGATGAAATAAGAAAAGATCTGTCGGATCACTCTAAATGTTATATTATACGAGACACCGTTAAGTTTTAAAATTTATTTTTACAAGCTTTTTAAAGGTATCATATTGAGAGGTTCTCTAAAAGCAACTGGCAATTTTATTTCAAGCAATCTGAATTAAAAGTATGATCATTACACGTAAAACTAATTAACCCAGATTTCGTAAAATATTCTCGTACCTATTAAGTACCTACGTTTAGTATCAGGTTCATGAACCTACATATCCCGAGGTTGAGCTTTGGCTTTAGACCGCAAAAAAATCCCTTTTCTAAGAGTGAATTTCAAGGAATTACGTTGAAAAAAGGTAGTTAATCTCTTTACATCCATAAAAGTGTGAAGCTAAATATGTTTCGGCTTCATGTGGCCGAAAGTGAACAAGAGCAAGGTAACGTTGCCAAAAATTGCAAGCTGAAGGCTAAAAATTTACAAACTTCGCCTTCGCCCGTTTTCAATTTCAGGTAGCTAGTTGATATAAACGCTTTTCGCATCACTTTTTAGCGTCTGTGCAAATAATTCTGTTCTGTAAAAACTGCTTCAACAGCTGTCAATTAATAAAATTAGACTAATTCACACTGTTTGATTTGTATTAAAAACTATTCAAATGAGTTTTAAGACGCAAGACCGTGCAGGTTGGAAATATTTTTTACTTTCTCTTTTATATAAAAGTCCTCCGAAAAGGCTCGACCGATTTTTATGAAATTTCTGTGTATGTTTGGTAGGTCTGAGAGTAGGTCGTGAGCTATTTTTATAACACTAATGGCAAAACAACGTTTGCCGGGTCAGTTAGTGTCAATATAGAACTCAATTCATCAGAAACTATTGAAGGAGGGCCGTCTGGGTCTTAGGCTAGGCGTACACCAAAACCGACTTTGTCGGCCGATGGCGGACGGAACTACTCAGACGAGTAATTCGGACGTGCATGTGCTTACACACGTGCCGACATTGGACGTTGCCGGTCTTCTGTTCTGTAGTTGACTGTGCGGCTTAACAGAGTGCAGACGCATTTTTAAAATGGAGGATTTCGAAGAAATGTATCTTTTAGAAAATTCGTACCGCAATTTAATTCGTCGACGATTCGTCGACGATTAATTTTTCAATATCCATAGTAACACGTTTAGGTAGAGATAAACAAAATTGACGAAAACAATCACAGAATACAATTTACTCACGAAACAACAGAACAAAGACGGAATAATTAAATCAAACTCATGCAGTTTGCTCTATAGTCGCCGGCAGACTTGGCGAGAAATCCCAACAAGTTCGGACTTGGCGGTTGATCGGCCGTCATCGGGAGTTTACGGGCGATGACGGTTGCAGTAGTGTACGCGCACGCATTCTTTTACATACGTTGGATTTGATCGGCCGAGTTTGGCCGACGACGCCCGAGTAAAGATCGGCCGATAGCGGATTAGGTGTAAGCGAGCCGAACAGTGGACGTCCGTCGGCTGAAATGAACGAACGAGAATTTTGATTTTATTAAATTTGGTCCCTAAACTTTAATGTTTATTTATATGTATACGCAAAATGGTCATGCAGTCTGTGTTGTTAGCATTATGTCGCCGCATAATTCATATTATCATGCTTAATTGAGCATAATTATAGTGGCTGCATGAATTGAAATTATCTGTGCGATTTATATACTCAATTAATCAGATCAATCTAGTAAAACAGTCATTGAATATTATATTTAGTCATATTGGCCTGTAGGCAAACCTGTATGGAATTATTATTTTAATAGTGTAGCCCGCATTCGCCCTTATAAAAACAATATAGCCTAAGTATATTATATAGATTTTACAAAAATTCCGCGGGAAAAACAGACACATGTAAGTACCTATAGTCTATATAATTTACTAATCCAGGATTTAGACGTTTTCCATTTCATAAAGCCCAGTTTCTGAGTGTTGTGTCGTCCAAACCTGGCAAAATATACAAAGCACCTAACTAATGACACGATTATATTATTCAGTCGTTTACTCACATTCTGTGGTAGGATTGATCATATTATCACTAGACACTTGTGAGTTGTTTTCATTTTGTGTATTTATTTATGTGGGATCGCCCTAGCAGATTCATACCCGACCGCACATGCCTAAATATGTTTGCCCATCAGATACGTTCTTATTTTTTACTAGTAGTACCCGGGGACTCCGTTCCACGATAGATATATTTTTGTACCGGCCCGTTTGTCCCGTGTAATAACTTCAGCAGCACGGCGCGTTTTTACTTTGCTAATATCTCTGAAAATATTTATTTAAACTGTATAGAGTAAGGGGCACTATTTTACATTAAATGTCCGTTCTAAAAAACATATTTACAAAGATATAAATTAATACTATATGGGCTAAATAAGTCTCACAAAAAATATTTATTTTTAATCCACAATTTTAACAGTAAAAGCAGTTATTGTGAGTTACCCATAGGAGATAGGCATATATTATCCAGGACTTTTTAACAGATTTTGATACGTTCTTTAATACTGTAAAACATTGTTTTATTCTATCTTCAATAGTTTCCGCAGCGCACGCGATGAAAGTAATTTTTTACGACTTGGATTACATTATTCTAGTGTAAAGATGCGTAATTAATTTTGACCTATGACACTTCACAATAACGTAACTTTCTATTGGTGAAAGAATTTTGAAAATCGGTTCAATAGATCCAGAGATTACCCCTTTAAACGTCACAATCACAAACATCGTTACGTTCCTCTTTATAATATTAATAGTTTAGATATCAAACACACCCGATATAATCACTTGATACTTATTATATTTAAAACTATAGACAATCAAGCTTTTCTTTTGGTACATTTGACACAAAACGTACTCGTAGCATGGCTTCGTATCACATCTCTAATGTAATAATGCACAATAACATCACACATTGTTATAGTGCATTATTGTATGAAACTTGTTAAAACAACGGTATCAGCAGTGTCGTTTCACAGAGTATAATATTGTGTTTTACTGTTATACAACACAATTTTATAGTCTGTGAAACATTGATTTATTATGATTTTTACGTTATGTTATTTTCACCAAATAATTTAACTACATAATATTATTATTCTCGCAATGGTGCTATAAGTGTGGAGCTCCACACTGCTAGGCTTTTTCATTGCAATACTAACAGACTGTTTTCTGTTTTTGATCTAATACAAATTTGTACCACAACTCTCCCATTATTAAGTGTCTTTTGGATAAATAGTCGACGGTTAAACCTAGCTTGTAGCAACTGAAATGTAAGGCGAGTATAAAATCGTTCAAGAGGGTATAACATGTGCCAGAATTACAGACTCGTATACTAAAGACAGGGCGAACAGCGCGAAAAAATGTCGCCAATTTATGGGTGTCATTAGTACCAACAGTATAAGGCTACGCGGTAGTTCGGTCAGCGGCGGCGGCGGGTATTTTGACAGATGACGCTACTGTTTGCTTGTATGAAGAAGGCTTACGTAAAATGTTCGGATCGGCCTATCTTTACTTATTTTATCTATTACCAGAATACAGAGCATGACGTGTGTTTAAAGCCTTGGATTCCCGAATACGAGCTAATGACTTAAAAGCGAAGAGGATCCCTAGTCCCTACTCGCTTTATGAGTCCGCCAACTGAAAATAGAGATCATGTGAGATCATGTGAGTGAAGCCGCGGCTATCAGCTAGTTTATAAACATAAGAAGTCGAACGGCAAAGAAAGTTAAGAAGTATCCATTAAAATTCTCCGTGATAGATACTTCGGTAAAGTTTGTTTTAACTACGTATACGAAGTTCTTTGCACTTAAATGTTTGTATAGACTATAGAATGACTTTATTTTTTTTTCATACTCAGAAATGTCTAACTCATTCCCTTGACGGGTAACGGTTAGGGGAAACAGAGGGGTTATGTGAGGCTTGCGTCCACTAAAACCTGATATTTGCCCCGACAGACCACGTTGGCGGGAGTACGGGATTCACTTGCGTGTTCACCGCGCTTCCACTTGGCCTCGACACATTACCAGAGTGTAACATAAAATACCAAAGGTTATTTTCTGAATTCTATAATTTTGTAAATTCAATACTCACCAGTTACGAATTCAAAGTTACCTATAGGTGTATACCAATTTTAAGATATAGTTATAATACTTCAAACTTTTTCTGATATCATTTCCATAATATTATTTAACATATAAATACCATTTCCATATTATATTAAGATACTTCTAAAGAAATGGTGCCAATGTTTATGGTGTATTGGGAGAAAAAATGAAAATTTCCAAGGGTTTCCGACCCCACTCACTCAAGTATATTTTTCCCCAGTTTCAATTTGAATTGAGGCCTTTCCTGATATAGCAATCGGGTTTATTACTACGGTCGATGAAATTTTAAGGATAACGGAATCAATGTATCGGAAAACTGAAAACGTAGTAAGTGGCTATATAAAAATTCTCGGCATTCTTTTTTAGGTTAAAGCGTTGAATCATAAAACGATCGTTTGGTAAAGGGGAAAGAAATTTCCACCGAAATGGATTGCAGCACTTTACGATCGAAATACGTATATAGATTTGGTGTCGGTTTGTAGTTTTTGTCGGTTTGGTTTTTGAAACTTCAGAAAGAAACTAATCTGTAATTTTATCCCTCTGATTGTCTCCCTTTTTAAATTTAAATGAATATCTTCTATACTTATAATAAAACTGTAAAGGGTCGAATTCTGTACATTGAAGATATTTTGAAAATTTTTGTTGGAGGACACTATTTAGTCGATACTGAAGCCAAAACTGTAATTTGTTTAATTTTTGTCTGTCTGTCTGTCTGTCTGTCTGTCTGTCTGTCTGTCTGTCTGTCTGTTTCACGACCGGGCATCACGGCTAATCCGCTGGATGGATTTAAATGAAACTTGACATGATTATAGTTCATACCCCGAGGTAGGACATAGGATACTTATTGTCCCGAAATTCATCATGGTTTCCCTGGAAGACGGCATCAAAGTCCAAACGTTTTTTAGTTATAATTCATTAACGCGTTGTCCGATTCCATTCATTCTTTTTTTGTTAGAAAGGAGGTTCTTTAAAGATTATTCCAATACAAATCTTATCATCATCACTTTTGTAGTTCAGAAATTACAGACATCAGAACCTTTAAGTTCAAGTAGGTAGGTGACTTGAAACTCGGAATGCACAAAGAACCTAGGGCTAGGACGTAAGGCTCAAGTAAGACTGGAGTACCCTTACAGCCGTAAATAAATAGGCTTAGCAGGAGATTTTGTATGGTTTAAAATTTTTTACTTTTAGGGTGAACAAAAATCATGTAACTGGCGTTATCGCTACGTTATACCGTATAGCGCCATCTCTACAATTTATGTGGAACTTGAATGTAAAACTCTGAGATAGGTACTACCGAATTTTTTAAATAAAAAATAACTGTCATGTTATTTACTGTTTCCTGGCTTTATATTAAGATGGCACTGTTAAGACAGATATGAACAGATTTAAACTTTATCATCCGCAATATGGAAAGGGTAAGATAATGGTTCACAAATATTTTTAACTCTTAGGTCTTGTCGATTCTAACCGACTGACTGTCATCTAAGGTCTTTTTATACGTAAGGAAATATATAGCCATTGTCCATTCTGATGTTTTGGATTGTATTGAGATGAAGCAAAGATTTTTAAAAGACTCTTATATTATGTAGGGCTGGGGAATACCGAATATTGTTAGTAGAGTAATTTATCCCAGTGGTACCTACCCGGCCGAACTCTGAAAGAAGAGTTCTACCACCAGTACAACTTTTAACATGGTTTAATAATTTTTGACATATTTCGTGGTTTCAGAATAAAATCACAATGAAAAGGACGATTTTAACTATTATGTAAAAAAATCGTAATTCACGCGGGCGGAGCCGCGGGCAACAGCTAGTAGTTCTTAAATTCTTCAAGAGATATATCTATAGGTACTAGGTCGTTTAAAATTTAATACAAAATGTGATATACGTACATATTTCTCTTGAAAACTTTGAAAATTATTAAATTTATTCTTATTTTAAAAGGGAGAAAGTCACAAAGATACAAAGTGCGATAACTATATTTTGTGTGGCATCATTTGAAAGAAGACTTGTAAATTCTTAAACAGATTTAGACGAACAAAATACCAAACTCACTTAGTTATTCTCTAAAATCTTTATTTAAACTATATAAACCTCTGTAAACAAAGTTATTAGGTTCGTTAACAAAAGTAATACATAAAGTTTCAAGTACTTCTTTTGTAGTAGGTACCTATTGTAGCTAGGTAGTTAGGTACTTAGGTAGTATGACCGGTTTTTATGTTAGCATCTATGAATGGAGAATATTCTGGTATTTTTGAACTCTGTAGTAAAAGAAAAATTGACTGGACTATCAACACAAAGCCCATTGGGCGGATGGGGTTGAATTTTATATACTCGTACACTATATTATTCAAAGGTGATTAAATAAGAGTCATGCGAGCAACGCTGCAGGCGTTCGCTAGTTTATCAGAAAATCAGAAATATTAATTATCGTAACATCCAGTAATAAAGTAACTAAAGTTAAAGCACTAAGGCTTCAAGTTGTTATAGCTTCTATTCAATATGCAGCTGGTAAATTGTAGCAAGTTGAAAGCGGGAAGAGTTTGGTAACAGCTTAAAGTGTATTGATGCAAGAAATTGAGATGCTTGTGAACTTCACGAGTGAACTTTATCTAGACGGATACCTATACAGTTTTTACCAGGTGAGAAATTTAAAGTACCTATCCAAAGACCAAAATATCAATAGAAAATAGTGACGGTAGAATTTGGGCTCAAAGTTCGAGCGCCAATCAAAGTGATGTATATTTTTTTTAAATTTGGTATGTGAATCCTGCTTACTCACATGTAGCTACCCTTCTCGTTATGAGAGAAGACGTGTGTCCTGTAATGTAGGCCTTAAAAATGGGTGAAGTAAAAAGTTTCCTAATATCCACATTACTCCAAAAAGCCAGAGGTGCCCAAGATTCGAAACCCCTGATGAGAGGCAGAGGTCCGAAACATTGGGCTAACATCATAGGTGCACTTATTGTTGTTACTTCTGGTTGTATCTACACGTATAAAACTATAAAATCATACCTGGCACATCGGTGAGCTATAATTTATTTAGCCGACCTAATTTGCTACAGTATCAAGTATTCCATTACCTCATTTACAAATCCATAAATATTAGCCACAGTGATTCGCCGGCTCTTTCAGCGTGATTGAATTGCACCGCATCAGGTATTCATACGCTTAACACTCCAGCCTTACATACAATTCATTGTTTCAACTCACCGTGAAACAGTGGGAACAAAAAATCCTCTTATATGAGTAGGAAAAAATATGTTTGCTTCATTTTTGCGCGATTTATTTTTTCAGCCTTTTGAAGTTTTTCAATTCAACAAATAAAATTTGATATTGAAGTGAGGCCTCCGCGAAAGCTGTTGAATAGAATATTTTGATTGTTACGAACTATATGGATGATATTCTGTAAACCTGTACCCAAAAATAATTTTTAGCAGCGGCATTTTTTTTTGGTTTTGTGCTATAAAAACCGGCCAAATCCGGTGGTGTAATCACCTCTGTAAGGTGAGATAAAGCTCTTCGTTTAATTTACTTCCGAATACTCCATGAATTTCATATTTCGCAGTAATAAGTGTAACATAGTAAGTATCTATTAAAATAAAAAATAAACAAGTGTACTAAAAATAATAGTCTCCAACACAAACAAGATGTATCGATATTTTTAATCAAATTGTTATCAAAATATTATATTTTTTAATTACATTAAGACTATTGATTATAACATTTCACGTAAAATTTTGTTCAGAAAAATAAAAAAATACTTTGTCACCACATACACAGCTAAAAGCCTGAGCCTGTCTAAAATATATGCAAAACTCAAAATATATTTTCATACATTTCGAATATTTCCTTACTGGAAAAATATACCAAAACAGGCTCACAATGGTTTTGTAATAAAAAATACATAATTATCTAGAGGTATTGCGTAATGAAGATCTTGGAGACTTGGAGTGAATATAAAAAAAAAAAAACAACTTTCTTTTCAAAAATGTCCCCACAATCGCCTTCTATCGATGCGAAGCGGCAACTCCTCTTTCCTTGACACGATATTTGTCATTGATTGATCGCTTTAAAGCTATTCGGCATCTACCCCAACAAACCCTAAAAGAAATGCTGTCGTTTCAAACAATTAATGATTTTGACACGTTGGCCTCGTCCTATATACTATCTACTTCGAAAAAGGAAGCCATAATGTAAATTAAATCTTTCACATAATAAATAAATACCAACTGATTTATTATCATCGTAAAGTTCTTAAATAAATCAGTAAGAAACAGAAATTACAGACAATGGGTTGCGAATTTTTTTTTCATTGTCAGGATCATTCACATCATCAATAGATATAAGATACGAATTTAATGTAAATATTTAAAAAAAAATCATGTCCATCCGTGCGAAGCCGGGACGGGCAGCTATTAAATAATAAGTTCATTGTTAGAAAGTACTTTATAAGATAGATTCTTGATTTTTAAAAGACTTTACTAACACAAGTGGAAAATTAAAAAAAATTTAAACATCCACGACTCTTATAGACTTGAAATTGGAAAAGGATTAAATAATATTTTTAAAACTCCCCGACTAAAGGAAAGTAAGAACTAAAAACCTATCAGTATAATTACAAATCCAAGAAAATCCGCCGGAGCTGCTATGTTCTGCCTGTGCCGGTGTTGATGGTGCAAGATGTTGCTGTTTACTAGTGTGTGTGTTTACTTTATTCATTTGGTACCTAATTCAATTTCTCGATACTTCTTATAATAAGCTACCGGTAAGCTTACCTATAGGTACTAACTGCATTAATTGATATTGGAAACAGAAATGTCAATGGCAGCTCCGACGGATTTTCTTGGATTTGTAATTATATACTGATAGGTTCTTAGTTCTTACTTTCCTTTAGTCGGGGAGTTTTAAAAATATTATTTAATCCTTTTCCAATTTCAAGTCTATAAGAGTCGTGGGTGTTTAAATTTTTTTTAATTTTCCACTTGTTTTATACTTTTTCAATTATTATACCTAAATTAATCTACTATCTCCTCTATGCAGCGTTGGAAGGCATCATGGACCCTCGTCATCAGATCAAATGTGTTATAATGAATAGTTAAACGAAACCAAATGGGTCCAAGCTCGAAGTATTTTAATAGTTACGATTGTTGAGTAACACTCAATCCCAAGTTGCATCATCAGATATAATGTCCTCGTCACCAAATATAATGTGTGAGCCTCGTTAGAACATATCAAACAATCTCAAACACTAGGAGTTTACTAGAAACATTATTAGACACATTAGAAAATTTCGCTACCAAATGATAAAGAAACGTTTATTGTGGCGCCCCCTGGTGAGTGATTTCCGTAACAACTATCTATTAATGTATCCAAATCGATTCAGTCGATTTATTCCAAAAGCTTAAATTTGGAACATTCGTTTGCATTCTAAATGTATTTATGGCGCCCCATGGTGAGCGATGTTCGTAAATACTATCTACGAACCATCGCCAATAAGTCACTAATATTTTATTAAAAACTGTATCGAAATCAGTTTAGCCGTTTTTGAAATAAATGGGAACATTCGTTTGCACTATAAATGTTTTTTATGGCGCCCCCTGGTGATCGATGTTCGTAACAACTATCTACGAACCATCGCCAATGAAATACCAAACATTATACAGAAAACTGAATCTAAATCGGTTCAGCCGTTGTGGAAATAAATGGGAACATTGGATGTGCACAAACAAACAAACAAACATTTTTTTTATTGGATATTCGTTTTGTGTGAACAATTTAACACACAAACAATCAAAAAATTTCATCAACCAACTAATGTACAAACGGTCTCTCACCCTAAACGCATATACCCGTACTCCGTTCCGTCGTGGGTAATAAATACGAAATTACAACTATTAGAAACATAAGTTTCGAGCATTTTTAGGCTAAAAGCCTTTAAAACTTTATAAAAAAACTTTTATGTATGTATGTCGCGTTTTGAAAAGAGCAAATGCCTATAGTTTCTTGCCAGTTCTTCTCAGTGCAAACCTGCCTTCCCAACCTGGCGGTAGAGTTTTGACTCTTCAAAAGAGCCTTTTATTATGTAAGTATGTCTATGTGTAGGCCTATTCCCTTTATCCCGTGGGCAGACGGAAGCAAATCCTGTAGTTCGAAATTAGTTTTTTAATTCAGTATGTGTAGACAAACCTCAAAATTTCCGCCGTGCTGGGGTGCATATAATTATGTTTGAACTCACGGAACATTGTAACAATAAACTAATTGCATAAAATATGAACATAAACGTGAACGTGCCCCAGTTCGTTAAACGCCAAAGCGGGCATTTAGAGAACTATGTTGCTGACCAGTTACGTGCAATGCAACAGTTGTGAACTACGCACCAGTAACTACATAACCAGTTGTTCGCGTTGTTTGAATTGAATTTTCTCGTAGAAAATCGCATATAGCCATATATCATAACTCGTAGAACATAGAAATGAAGTTGGAAACAATTATTTATTATTCGTATGAGTGGCCTCTGGTTAGTTGTAGTTCCGCTAAACAAGCTTTATTAGTACTTAATAATATTTTTATCTGCGGCTCCATCTGTACATACTCACGCAACACAAATAAATATACTCACAATATATACACGTATACACACACATACACACACGGACACACACACGTACGCACCTTAGCATTAAAATAGATAGATTATGATTGCTTGTCGATTGAAAAATCGTATCTTGGTGCACCCCTCTAGAGTTCATAATGAACCTGTGAGCCAAAATTGGGGTCTCTAGACCCAGCGGTTTGGGCTGTGCTTTGATATGTTAGTCAGTCAGTCAGTCAGACAGTCAGTCAGTCAGTCGGTCAGTTTCTTCTTTTATATGTCTACATTTAGATACATAAATAGATAAATAACTATAAAGATATCAGGATATTTCCTACGTAACAATCTAGCGAAGTAAGCGATAGCTTGGGTTATGAGTACTTGATAATAACTGATAAATACTTATACATAATATTTAATATACGTAAAAACATTGGAAAACATTAATGCTCAACACTCAAACATTTTTCAGTAGTGGGAATCAAACCAACGACCTCCGACGCAGACGGCAGGAATCGATACCGCTACGTTATTCGGTCGGTATACGTTGAGAAATGCGAAAAATCAAATAATTTGGCGGGCGGAACTTTAGATTGGAGCATTGCGTAAAAAAACAAAAAGGCAGGTCAAATGTCCTACGTCGTGGGTGTTGGGAATCGACCAAAGCCAAGCTACCCCGAATGTCATCGTACACCACAGTCGATGGTACTGTGTTGTACGAATCGTTAAATAAAGCAGAACTGTTTATTAATAGCACTTCCGACGTAGGAACGGACCCACCGGTAGTAGGCTTGGAGCTTTTATATATATCAAGCTCGCCAAAAACTTCAATAGCGAGAGTTAGACCTTTTCCCATTACGAAATTCATGAATGAAATTCTGCTTTTTTTTGTCACAGGATGTGTTAAATTCTATTTCACATCGCCTTGTATTATTTTTATGTCAAAAAAACGTTTTAACTCTTCAAAAACAATTTTTTTTTGCAATATCGGCAATACGCTTTGAATTCTATGACGTAGTTTCTATGAGTTTCTATAACACACATTTGTGTTTATCTGTGTGAGTGAAATCAATGTAGAAATAACAAATAGCGCATGGTCTTCTTCTTACAAATTAAGATTGTGTACGAAAAGCGAGATGGCAAATCAAAACAAATCAATATAATTATTCTTTTTCGTAGGCATAAATTACAGGTACCGTGACTTTACAGAATATGGGCTGACCGCTTATCTGAATTCATCTGTGATTTGTTGATGAAAGTTTTGTATTACACAAACAACAATACACACAACAATCAAGATAGAAGAAAGGGCACCGTGCTCCCTTCATCCAATAAACTCTACATAGAGTAGAGTAAAGACGACGACAGTTCAAGGGAAAACAACGGTCTGCCCGCCAAATTCAAATTTTATTAAGTTTTTCGTCATTTGTGAGCAAACAACATACTACATCCATGCTGTGTTTTGTGCAATACGTGTTTCTTGCAGCATGGCAAATTAGTATTGTGTCAAGGGGTGCAATGCAAATTATAGGAAAAATTAAGATTTGTAATTTTTCTTATAACCCGTGCGTTTGTAGTTTGGCGATAACACCCTCTCCCACTTCTTCCCGCCGCCCGCTCGTCAGTCCGGCGCCGCGCCCTGGCCATTGGCAAGGGACATTCCCCAATCGCCATAGCTACAAGACGCGTGGTGTAAGGTATTTATGCCGACACGTCACGTCGCGTCTGAAACAAAATTACGAGTATATACTAACAAGAAGATACCCGCGTAAATTTTTGTTTATTCACTAACACACTTTAATTTATCTTCATCAACTAAATCAATTGAGTAATTACGGCGTGATGGAGTATTTCTCCCACGTGGATACTTATCTGTTTTCTCACTATATTATTATACAAATTATGGATGTTTTTGGGATAAAAATAGCCAATATTTTGAACTAATCCCACGGGAATTAAGGATTTTTTCAGGATTTAAAATAGACTATGTCTTAATTCGGAAAACAATCGGTAGAGTTACGGCGTTAAAGAATAATTAATTTTGATAAAATACAAACTTCGGACCTCCGTTTACCCCTTAGGGGGTGAATTTTGATAAATCCTTTCTTATAGTGTACCTCTACACCTCATAAGGAACTTGTGTGCCTAGACAGGTGTCTAGGTATCTCTAGACCCAGCGGTTTGGACTTTGCGTTGATTATAAGTGTGATTATAAGTCAGGACTTGAACTCTCGTTAATTTAGTTTTTTAAGTCGACTTATAGCTATCACCTTTATAAATATATTTACACTAGCTGACCCGGCAAACGTTGTTACGCCATTAGAAATATAAAAGTAGCTAATAACCTACTCTCAGACCTACTACACAGAAAATTTCGGTCGAGCCGTTTCAGAGAAGTTTGGTGAAGAACACGAGACACGAGAATTTAATAATATATTAGAAATATGTCACACTTATCATATTGATATGTCACACTTATCATATTGATATGTCACACTTCTCAATCAATATGATCGATTTTTTACAAGAGCCTGCACGTTAGGCCAATGAGGAATAAAAATATTTTGAAGTTTTTAATCCACATTCTTATGAGATTCGTTAAAACGGAATTCACGCAGAAGGAACTGCGGTTTACAATAATGATCCGCACTATTGCATTTACTTTAATAACAATATATTTAAACACTTCAAGCAGCCGCCTATTAATTATAGTAAAGTTTCATTATACGGGACGTTGCAGGAAGATATATCACACACAGGATTACTTTTACGTAGGTACTCGTTATATGGCCCCAGAGGTTATTTTTTCTCACAGCACGTGATAAATTTAAAAAAATGTACATTTTAAAATGGCGTATGGTTTTTTACAGGTTAAAATTTATTTTATAACGTCGAAAAATGGAAACCACGGAACCGAAAAATCGTCGAAAAATGTTTCCACTTTTTTTAATGCACATCGTAATTAACTATTTCATGATTTTTTTATCGAATTATTTTGTGTGAAGTGCTTTTTATTTATTTTTGTTCGGCCATGTTTTCGTGTTAGATCAAGTAATTATTTTTTATTTTAAAAAATTTATTATTTTTAAGATTCCGTACCTCAAAAGAAAAAAAAACGGAACCCTTATAAGATCACTTTGTTATCCGTTTATTTAAGTAACTGTTAAAGATATGGACATGAATTCGTTTTTATTTTTATTTAAAAAGGGGAGATAACCGGGTCGTCAAAATTTCTTTCATTTCAAAATGAGATAACCATATTGAGTGGGGTATAATATGAAAGGGCGTTACTTGTATATTCTAAAACCCTTTCCCCGACCCCCCTTTCCCGAATCTCCGAATTTTACCCATCGAAAATTCTGAAATAAATATAATTAATAGGTATAAATAAATGTATATTTTAAGGGAAAAATAAAATCAACTCTGTATCTATTAGTATGCTTTTTTTTTGTATTAGCAATTAACCCCAAAAACAAAGTTGAGTTTGCGGTTCAGTAAAAAAAGTGAATCTGATGGTTTTACTTTTTTATAGTACGGAACCCTCGTTGCACGAGTCCGACTAACACTTGGCCGATTTTTTATGTTTATTAATACTATACCTCTTGACATTGTATCTTGTGCATTTTGACTAAATTTTTGATTAAATTATATTTATTTTTTCGATTGCGAAACTTCGGAAATAAGCTACGGAATGAACAGTAGTTTTTTCGTCATTTTGCTAAACAAATAAAAAAAGTATAAATTACAGCTAAACGGTTTTTAGAGTTCCGTGCTTAATGGTAGTGAACGTTTTCAGGGGAAGAGTGAACCTGTGTTTGACACACACTAACGTAACGGAGTAAAACGACAAGTAGCATAATATTGTATGTCGGACGCTGTATATTCCACTCGTAAATTCAATAAAAATTGTACACGAAATGTTGCTTGTCCCGTGGGTAATGCTTGCTGGAAGCTTTTTCTTAATATTGGGTATGAAAGTACAGAATATAAAAAGAGTGTCTAGAGAAATGTTACATAAATACACGAGTAAATTTTATTAGTTCCAATAAGAAATCAGTAGCGCTATTTCAAATACTGATATTGCAAATTATTTACTTAACAACCTCCTTTGAAATAAAACGATATTGCTGTAGGTACTGTCAAAGCAGCGGGTGGCATGAAAATCCATGTATTTTTATCTGTCGTGATGTAGAGGCCAAATAAATTACAACAAAAAAAATATATATATTTGCTTATTGAAAACAAAAGGAAAAAAAATTAACAGCAATAATGCCGCGTTCGTTGTTTGTGGTTGATTTACTTGACCTTGATTGACCTTGCCTTGACCACAAGTCCATAACTAGGCATTGATGGACTCACGTACGTGTGCCTCGGCTCTGCCTCAGCCCACATTTATACGTTCCTCTCAAGTCTCAATCCCTCTGCTGGCTGCTGCAGTACTTACTATTTTATAACAGAGAGTAAAACCATTTTTACACAGTGGTATACTGTGAGAAATAAATAATTTATATGCCAAAATAACGTTAGTTGGGTCAGCTCGTTATTCATATAATATTTGCATATAATTTCATTGTTTCAATTTGAAACAATATTGCAGTAGACATATTCACGTATTGTCTCACATGTCGTATAACAGGCAGACAAAAGCATTGATTGGAACTGCGTTGTATTGAGCGATAAACGTGAGCACCTAAAGCGGCTTATGCAGTTGCTCTATTTGGATTATACCGGGCAGGCGGGATTAGGTAGGTAGGTTAAAACATAATATAAATATTTTGTGATTAAATCAACGCTTTTAGTATTTTAACCCGACGCGCGACGCTGGAAAACGAAGAGTGAAATCAAACAATGAATGTGAATATAAACACACAACTGAATTATTCTCGATGTAACTTATTGTATTCGCTTTTTCCAAGCGAAAATTTCAAAAAATGCTGTTTTGGCCGTGTTCTGAGGTGGGAAAAAACCCCTGAACTCGCGACACTGTCATCGTCACCGTTACCGTTAAAGTGAAGTGAAAACTATTGTAGGCGCTATGGGCATTTTTTGAGATGGGAAAAACCCTTGAAGTCGCGAAACTCTCACCTTTACCGTTACCGAAGTGAAAACTATTGTAGGCGCTATGGTCATTTTTTGAGATGGGAAAAGCCATTGTACTCCCGACACCACTATCACTACCGTTGCCACTGTTACAATTACCGTCTCCTCTGTAGTAGTGTCTCCGAATATATAATATGTAGTGCACTGTATCTGACGATTAAAAAATACCTATTCACGTGATTGCCACTTAGAAATAAAGTTCAAATTATTTAAACATCAAATTAAAGAATATACCAACATTTCTTTAGAACTCAAAAAAGCAGGAAAGAAAGCAGGAAACATGTTTTCAATTCTTATCTCGCGGGAAATAAGTTGCTACGATCTTGGAGATCGCTAGTCGCTGCCCGAGAATCGACAATCGGCAATGAGTGTTAAAATAACTAACAATACGTGGGGGATCATATTTTCAAATACAGAGTTTAAACTGATAAATTAAGAAGTAATAAGAAAACAATTTCTATGGCTATCTGATGGTCGTAATGTATCTAGTTATGTTTGTCAATCACGCATCGATGGTATAAATATTTGAAGGAAGTTAACCTCTGTGAGAAATAAAATACAGAAGTGGACTAATGATAGAAATCGCTGACAGGTACCCAAGAGAAGGAAAACGGAAAAGAGGTCGACAATACTTTAGATGAGAAGATGATATCACGTCAGTTGCAGGCACCACGTGGCAAAGGGTGGTCAGAGATATTAAACTCTGGAAGGATATGGAGGAGGCCTATGTCGGAAGATATACTGAGGAAATAAAACGGCTACCGACTTAAAAACTTAAGAACGTAATAATATTGCACGATGTAAATTTAACTCCCTTAATAAAGTTTTATTTTATTTTATTTATTTATAACCTCTGTGTAGACCAACACCAACAAACTCTGACGACCGAATGGAGTAGCGGTAGCGAACCTGCCGTCTGCGTCGGAGGTCGTGGGTTCGGTTCCTACTACTGGTAAATATTTGTATGATGAGCATGAATGTTTTCCAGTGTTTTTCAATATAATAATATATCTATGTATATTAGTATGTATGTATATTTATCAGTTATCTGGTACCCATAACACAAGCTATCGTTTACTTTGGGGTTAGATTGCGATGTGTGTAATGTCAAGATATATATTAAAAAAAAACTACTGCCTACTAGCAGAGTTCGAGTTCTAAACATACGATGGCCGAAGGACTGAGTTTTTCTCATAATTCTCACATATGCGTGTGGAACCTGCCAACCTACACTTATCTGGCGTGATGGTCAACGTGCCAATGTATGTGACATGTTAGCTCCCTAATTATGAAAATTGGGGAGTCCAATGTGATGATGAATAATGGTGGTGAATGGTGGTGATGGTCCTGTTATAAACTTTTGCTGCTATCTGTAGGTACTTGCTGTGAAGAGTATTTACAGTATGTATTCAATAAAACAAAAATTAGAATGAACTTAATATAGATGAAACCTGTGCTTAAAGTGATCTGAGGATGAAACGATTCTTAAGAATGAAAAATCTTCAAAATGAAATCTTTAAAACAAACCTTTATTTATTTTTTTTCTCATTGTTTGAAAAATACATTGCTTGTATATATAAATGAGCTGATACTTTATTTAATTTCATTATGGAGCAACAACAGGGTAACCACTGTCTTTTGTTGCAGTGGGATGTCACTGCAACAAAATGTATGTGGAATTAACAATCATACCTCATCACCATCATTATAATCCTGCGCCATCTTCGAAACCAAGTTTAGCCGTCGACTTGCAAAAGGCCGTCTATCTGGCCAGTGAGAGACTTCTTCATGTTATACTTACTAGGGAAGCATTTGCAACAGTATATTTTCTTGTTGCTTTATACCCCAGGAATTTAAGGGGTTTCACTTGAAACCTCTAGGCCGCTGGACCCTCTTCCACACATAGGTGAAAGCACATCCCGACATTAATCGGTCAAGATAACTTCGTTTGTAGCTGTTTTCATCACAATACTTTGTAAATAAAGTAACCTACTGTCAGTAATATACACAACTCACTGACAGCCTAGATATCGTGTGTTGGTTTATTGGAATATTTTTAAGATATGGTTAGCATATTTAAGAAAACCTGGAGTCTGATTGCGTAAGAAACACATTCATCATTATCGTAATCTTAAGCAAATTCTGCCTTCCAATTGGCTGATGTAAATCAGGGAATCAATCAGCGGGCAGAATTTGTAAACGATTACGAAAACGATGAATACGCTTTCCTTAAACAATCTAGGGGCTGGTCCAGTAGTTCAGGTATAAATATCTCGTTTGCCCCCACAGTCCACAGGGCGTTGAAGCTGTACGAACAAATTATAAGTAAGTAACCAAGATCAAATTATATTACGAAAAAAGAAAAGAATATGTTAATTTTATATTGGAGCACCGAGTAAAAGCATAAAAAGTATTCGGAAATATTAAGGTTGTCCGTAACTTCGCTCTCACGTTTTTAATCCCCAGAATATTTTTTCCGAGTGGCCGTAAGAAATACGTAGGGATTTGTAAATTTTTGTAACAAGAAATGAAAAAATTAATACTGAATGACCTTTCTAGTATCCACTCAACTTTATTAATAATGTTCTTCCTTGTTTTTATTGTACTTTTCATAAACAAAAAATACTTTGTTCATTGTTGTGTATTATTATATTCATTCACAAAGTAGGTAGGAATAATAACGAATAACAGTGAATTGTATTCCATGTTTCAGCTGTTATATGCAGCTATAATAATCCGAGTAAAATTATTGACACATACGAATAGACGGGTATGAAGAAAATATAAGGGTTCCTCATTACCAGTCGACTTCAGCAAATACCATGATCATAATTAATTCGACTAATCTTGCAACGGCACACGACTTGTTCGACGCCAATTAGGTTGGACACACGACACGAGTTCTACCGGAACCAAGCCTCGTTTGGCCTTATTGTGGCATACTCCCCGGTGACTTGTGCTAACATAAGTGGGAGATATATATTATCAGTTGATTGGTCAGAAAGGCACAACCTACCTACAAATCAATATCTCGTGAAATATTGATTTGATTCATGAAAATTATTCAATCAATCATGCATGATTTATATATTCTAGCTGGCCAAGCAAACGTTGTTTTGCGACAGGGATATTCTTAGACTCAGATTACCGAACATGCGCAGAAAATTTCATAACAATCGGTCGAGACATTTCGGAGGAGTTACTCGTAGGTAACAAAAATTAGCACTAGAATTTTTAGATGATAATTTAGTTCGTGTTAATAAGGTTTTTCACAATTAATATTAGTATGAAGATTTGGTATGATGAACTCGTTAGTGCGAGCTAACTGAAGTCAGCGCAATCTATAAAGCGATGGGTGAAATCACACATGAAAATATAAAATGGACTTTAATAATATATAATGGTTGCATTCCAATCTTTGTTTATATTGTCAGTTCCACGACAACTCGCGTATTTATTTCGGTTTCAATATTTTTACAGTTTCATATTATCTTTAAAATTACTACAACAATTATAAATAATTTTCACACATGCAATTATTGCTTAGAATCAGAACAATGGACCTGAGATTTGTACTCCCGACAACCTGCTAGAGGAAAGGAAACAAATCACTGAGCTTAGATTATGTAATCAAGAAGGGAAATGACCACAGATGCCCCGAGGCTGTAATCTTGTTAAAAATCTGGATTGTCCGTTACGCTTGACTGTACCGCAAAATGATTCTGTATTAGTAGGTACACTGGGACCCTTCGAACTTATTTTCTTACATAGTAGGTACTCACCATGGATTAACCATCTAGTAATAATCGTACCTATATTATATTTTGTACAGTGACGGGACGTCTTAGATGTTAAAGATTCATCCGTTTATATCTGGTACAGTTGCATTAAATTTTCGACAATTTTATAATATCTGATGATCTAGTGATGAAAATTTGTTTTGAATGGATGCAGACGCTATTATGCGGAAATCCATATTAGCATATCCATCCAATTAGCAAGACATAAGTTTTGCTATAATCCGCTACTTGAAAAGATTCTGTACTGTACAATAGAGGATGTTGACTCTTCGATTTCGCATTTTGAAGTCAACATCTCCTGAGTATGTTCCGGTGTCAGAACGAAACGTGTGTCGTGAAGTGTTGGAAGAATTGTGTGCGGCGTTTCATGTGGGCGGTGTTCCTACATAATATTGTACCATACAGAATCTTTTCAAATAGCGGATAGTAGCATAAAAATTAATCCGTCCTGAAAATGAGTGTTATGAAACACACTAATTTTATATGGCAATTTAAGATGTCGGAAGACCAAAATATTTGGTTCTCGGACATCGTACATTATAATTCGTAATCAGCCGGTATCTCTATTCGACAGACTCTAAAGAAATAATTGAGCTAGTTTTTACAACAATTCACTATCACTCCCCAGAAACTATGTACCTACTACCTGCGAATACCATTGTAATAAATTAAATTCGATAACGATCTCAATTGAATCGAGCTCATTGTTTCTAGAAAGCCGCCGAAAATCCGTCTAGCTTTTGTGTGAAAAAAAATTCGTACATTTCAATGGACCCAGCGTCCTGCGTCCCTAACATGCCGAAATACGCTACGCTAAGGGCGTCCCTAACAATTAACATTTAATTTGACTTGGATTTAAGTAGTAAGACAATCGTCTGACATCATTGAACTTCAGTTCAAGGATCAAATTAGTGACTTTCAGTGTCGGGCGTCCTATTTCGGCGAGCATACCTACCTAAAGGGATTTATGTAGTCTCGAGATTAATCGCCGAGGTCAAATGACTTGACTTTGCCCCCAGCTTAACTGATCTTACCAACTAATATTACCTACTTAACTGGCGGTCTCAAACTTGAACGCTGTATTTTATTATCTGAGGGTACCTACATTTGTACTCGTAGATAAGAACCCTGCCCACCAATTTAAAAAATGGTTAAGTGCGAGTCAGGCTCGCGTACTGAGGGTTTCGTACCATCAAGCCCAATTCCAACCAAAACACTTCACACTCTGCCTATAAAATTCAAAAACTAAATCGAAATGAACCATGCCCCTAGAGAGTTTTGGCATTTTTTACAAACTTTACACATGAACATTATTTTATTTTTGATGAGCACGCTATCAACAGGCATTTATTACAGATGCACTCAATACCCTCCGTAACATAGTATGACGAGATACCAAACATATTGTATGAGTTTTGATGGATAAATATAAAAACAGTTTCACCCAATCCAGGAATCAAAGTAGATACGTTACAAAAGTTTCCACATACACATAGGAAAAGCAATCTGCATTTTAGGGAAGTTAAATTAGATTTGCCACCAAGCACAGCTTTTTTATTTCTGGAACAGCGTATAGGTACAAATTGGATTGTCTATTGCCTAGAGCGCGTCACCTGTCGATGATAAAGCAAAGTTTTAACGAAACAAAAACTCAGATTCATCTGATGTAAAAAATACAAAACTATAATAATAATAAAGGTCACGACACTGCCTTTTGTGTGCTTTTAAAAGAGTAAGTTCTGAGTATCTTGCACGTTCTTCTCGGTGCAATACTGCTTTCCGAACGAGGCGGTAGAGTCTGAGAACTTGTTAAAGTTCAATTTGTAATTTGTATCTATGGTTTAGGGTTTAAGAAATTTATTGTCTCGTAAAAAGTATACAATACTTACTATACGAAACTTAAGGTATACTATCTGAATAAAAAACTCTTATAAAATTTTACTGGTTTTTAATGTAGTATTTTATTATTTATTATTTTTGAATAAGATGAAAAGGAAGAATCGACAATCAAAGATATGTGGAGTATAGACCACCACAGTTTATGTACGAGAACAGAGGCTTATTCTTTGATTATATAATCAAAGGGCTTAGTACAGACAAGCTATGAAGATATAAGAACGAATAGCAAGCCACAAAATAAATTGAAGTTTTCTGTCAATAATAAACCAATGTTAAAAACTCAGATTCATCTGATTTGATGTTCATGACGTAATGATTATTTAATGTTAATATGTGACTTTGTAATGATTGACATGGTAATATTTGACTAATACTGCACACCTGCAAAGGTAAACTGTGTAAGCCTATTTTAATAATAAGATCTTTATATGTGTGTAAGAGTTGATGCAAATAATATTATATAATAAATACAAAACTATCTGTACAAAGTTGCAATAAGGTCACGAGACGTCTCCCAATATATCGCAAAAGTGGAACGTGGTAAATATAGGTAACATGTTGGATGACACATTGATATGGGTTAGTGAAACGTAATGTACATTACATAAGCAGAAATTGTGAAGGATAATACGAAAATATTAATATTCAAAACGTTTGCTTGCAAAGTGGCAATAGTTTCAGCGTTTACAGAATTTCTATGTAGTTTTATGTAGTCGAATCTGTGAAAACATGAATTTCAGAGTATAGCGCGTTTTAGAGAACTAAATTTAGCTTGGGCACTCCATCGCTGTATATATGTTTTTTTTATTTTTAATATTCAAAATTCTCGTTCCAGTTTTCGTTACCAAACTCCTACGAAACGGCTCGACCGATTGCTATGAAATTTTCTGAGTAGATCTGAGACAAGGTAGTAAGTACCTTGTCTCAAATCTATTATACGTTTGCCGGGTTTTATATAATTAATACAAAGGAGATAGTTCGTGTTTGTTGTTTATGCATGTGTTTGTCACTCCATTGAGACGTAACTGCTGAACGAACTGCAAATCTGAATAGAGATGGACTAATAACATACATAATAATATTATACTCATGCATAGGGATGTGGTTGCAGTGGATAAAGGTCTTACTCCACTCTCCTTAGGCAAAACGAATTGGCGCAAGCCAATAGTGCTGAGTACCTCGGAACGCATGGCGGTATGGAAGAGCAAAGAGTTGCATGGCAGATTCTACAGGGCCCTGATGGGCCCGGATGTAGATCCCATTGCTTCTGTATCTTGGTTACAGTTCGGGGACCTCTTCGGGGAAACCGAAGGTTTTGTCTGTGCAATTATGGATGAAGTTATCAAGACGAGGAATTATCGGAAACATATTATGAAAGATGGCACTATTGACATATGTCGAGCGTGCCATCGTCCTGGGGAGTCCCTCAGGCATATTGTTTCCGGTTGTTCCCATCTTGCTAATGGCGAGTACTTGCACAGACACAATCAAGTAGCCAAGATCATCCATCAACAACTTGCTCTTCAGTATGGCCTCGTAGATGTTGAGATACCATACTATAGGTACGACCCTGCGTCAGTTCTGGAGAATAGTAGTGCATTGCTCTACTGGGATCGGTCGATTATAACTGACAGGTATATTGCTGCCAATAGACCTGACATAGTAATAGTCGACCGTTCGGCGCGCCGTGCAATAATTGTGGATATCACCATTCCACATGATGAGAATCTCATGAAAGCGGAGAAGGAAAAATTATCAAAGTACTTAGACCTTGCTCATGAGATTACCGCCATGTGGAGTGTGAACTCGACGATTATTGTTCCGATAGTCGTTTCAGTTAACGGTCTTATAGCGAAAAACTTCGACCAACATCTTAAGAAGCTTTCGCTCAACTGTTGGATCAAGGGCCGTATACAGAAAGCAGTGGTCCTGGAAACGGCACGCATTGTGAGGAGGTTCCTCACTCTTGAACCCTGACCACTGGTAGCTTGGGTCGTTAAGGCTCCGCGACCAGTGGTGGACTCAATTTTTTAATATTTTTAAACATGTTTTTTAATTTTTTTTTGGAACATTGTTAAAAATATTATTTAATTGTAATAAAAATAAATGATAGTTTATTATTATAATCATACAAATTTTCGCCTTTAAAATATAAGCGTGATAATACCCACACAACCCACCCACCCAAGAACACCGAAGTTCGTACCCACACCAAGAAGCTAAGTCGGGGCCTTTTTGTTGGCACGACACATTTAGGATCTACCTACTTATATCGTTAAGTTTTATAGGTTAACTTATTTTTAGGTTAAGTATTTCCATAATGTGTTGTGTTGACAAATTAAGATTTTCTATTCTATTATATTTCTATAATACAGGAAAAATTTTTTTTTAGTGCCCAAATTTTAATATGTTATAGATTATTGAAATTTAAAAAACACGTATTTTTTATTTTTTAGTTTAAATTAAAAATACCAAAGTTATCGTTTATCATAGTTATTTACTTTTCCATAGATAATTATGGTCACCCTACTAAAGCCTATCAGCTGTTTAGGCAATACAATACCTAACGGCGCGCATGGCAGCGGTCGCTGACCTAATTTTTAGGGTTCTGTGAAGGGTGCCAATGGGACCCTTTTACTAGTATCCTAGTAGGTAAGACGTCGGATAGCATTATTAGCACCACTTCAAAATATCAATTAACTATTCAGTATTTTCACAGTAGGTATTTTACAATTATGTTTGGGCGCTCCTCCCACGCGACATTCAACAATCGATGGCCGATTATTTTGTAGAAAAAAATGAAACGTACAGATTGTAATACTAAACTTACATAGGTACATGCACATTGAATACTGCATAACTCACAAGTGCTACACAAGACTGACGTGGGTGAAGAGCCTTAATCAAAAATTACTTACGTTATTTCATCGCTTAAAACCCGCTAAATCTGAATTCCTTGGGTTCGCACACGTGATACACTCTCCCTCTCATACAATTCTTGAACTGCTGGAAGGCTTTCATTACTGAGTAAATACACTCTCACCATTTCATAAAATTCGCGATTTGAACATTCGGGCATTGTGAACGAAAAAAAGTAATTATTTGCGGACGATGTTACGCAAATGACAAACTCAAAAAGACTGGAATGGCTATTTGCTTATTGCTAACCTGGTGCGGGCGAACGCGGGTGGCTTGCAAGTACGCGGGGCGTCCCCGCGCGCGACGGCGGTTTCGAATTCGGCAATAACCGCGGCGGCGCGGCGTGTCGCGTGTCTATGTCGGCAAAGAACAAAGGCAAAATCAGGCGGCGCGAGCGCGGCGAGTCTATGTCGGCAAAATACAAAGGTGACGCGTAGGTGCCTAGCGATGATGTCGTCTGGCGCGCGATTTTTTAGTAATAGATTAGGTATTCCATGGTAATGGTGTATTTGATTTACTTTTTTTAAGGACAAAATTATGGTAGAAAAAAAAATTTAAATAAAAAAAAAATACTTTCGAAGTTGTGTTCCATTAACGATTCAGAACTACTAGAAAAAATTTGGGCACTAAAAAAAAATTACCCTGTATATCAATTTACAGCTGGACCACTGTAACCTGACTTTATTTCGATATAAATCAATATATAAGTCAATATAAAGTTATTCCCTGGTCTGTGGTAATAAGCACCTATCCGATAATGCCTATTTTGGTATTGTGGTTTACCGGAAATTAAGTATCAAGAAATTCCACAATTTCGAGTACATTATTTTCGTAATTGCAAAAAACTTGTATACAGGCGAATCAAACCGAATGGTGTAACGAAATTGTCATTTTTAGGGTTCCGTACCATAAAAGAAAGAAAACGGAACCCTTATAATATCACTTTCTGTCTGTCTGCCTGTCGGTCTGTCTATGTGTCACGACACTTTATTTCAGTAACTATGAAAGAAATCGATATGAAATTTGGAATAGTTGTAGGTAACAATGGCCCGACGTCATTGCAATCATTAAAAATTGAAAATCGTTTAGGTTTCACTACTTCGTTTATAATAATAGTTCGTTTAAGGCTGTGCAATAGTTCGTTTTAGGCAGTGCACTTTAATTTATTTTAAACATTTAGTTTAAAATAAATTAAAGTGCATTTTTACTAAGCATAATTTTACTAAGTACGCTACTACTTAACTACGCCTCATGGACTTTAAAAAAATTAAAATTATAACTATTTCAAAGCAAGAAAGCGACGAAAAACTTCTTTTGTTCAAACTTACCGTACATTACAATTTTTTCCTGTACGACTCTACGGATTCATGAATGTAATACGTTGCATTAATACGAGTACATATCTGCAACAAACACTCACGAGGTTAGTGTTCCTTGTGAACACGTTAATGCTGATTAATTAGTTATCGTTTTCAGATTATCCCTAGAAATATACGTCTATTAAGTCAAACAAAAAGAACATGTTTTTGATGAATATTGCGCGATCGCCAGTTGGCTACCCACCTCTGACCTAATGCTGTTATTAAAATCTTTTCTTTAAGTTGCAGTGATTTTGTAGTAATTTTGTATACACTTTTAGTTTAGTTGACAATGCATGATTAGTATTGTGACGTCATTCTAAATCAAAATGGAGGAACACACAAGAAGGCGGACTTTTTTTTTAATGCACACCTACAAAATGGGTATCAAATGATGGGTATCGAAAAATAAAAATACTGCAATGGCGGAACCGTTGAATGAGATGAACATACTGAGAAAACTTAAAAAAAAGCTGTTTCTTATAAATTTTTTACAATTGACTTGTCACGTCGTTACACAATTTATATGAAATTACCCAATTTACATATAAGCTTGTCGCTTAAAAAATCCATATACTAATTTTACGTATTCATCGCTAAAGACTATGCAGTATTGGCCCCAAGTAGCATTGTTTATATATCCTCTGACCTACATCTTTGTCGATTTTAATGTCCTTCTGTTTTAATACTATACAGGTTCAACACCTTTAACGTACAACCAAAGAGTCTTTCACGCTAGAAACACGGCAAAGACTTTGCTGCAAGAACGAGATTGGCGCATATATGGGCGTAGATCGATGGCTCAACTTCTTCAATTTTCAGTGTTATTATTACGTGACGTGACGTTTACCTAGAATTTGTAATTGTGCTCGTATCTTTACAAAGTGTAAAGCATTTCTCCCACTAATGAGTTCTGTACTTCAAAAAGTCTTTACTTTTGTTCACGGTATAAAACTAAACTCAAAGGAAATCTTTGCCAGCTACTACAAAACGATTTACAGCGAATATAAAGGCAGTATTTGGAAATATTTTTATTGTGACTTTTTTCGGCTTCCACAAACGCTTGTTGAAGACAGCTTTTTTTTATCGTGGGGAATTCTTATGAATACCCAGTCGCCCGGGGGAGCGGCTGGGTTATGCCGGACTCTTACCAGCTAAACCCCACGGTGTTTCCTCCTCGCACCGTATGACGGGAACACGGGAACGCTTGCGCAAAACTCCGCGAACCCGCCGGTGCCCGGCCGCTTGCGCAGCCCCTCCACGAGGTGGAGCATGGAGCTCCCCTCCAACAGCAAGGCCCGCCAGAAACACCTAAGCCGGCCTTACCTCCTCGGCGCCCATCCGTAAGGCGACGGACCCCCCCGGGACCGCCACCCAGGGGCCGTGGGCACGGGTAAGCCGATACCTGACCTCCCATACCCCGCGGCGGATCTGATCTTTGGCTCCGCCGCAAACCACCAAACGGCCGCAGAAGACAGGGAGAACGGCAACGACACACCGACACTCCTCTTCCCCTGCGGCCCCGCCGCCGACGCATCTAACGGTGCGCCACCGTTTGGTCGCGGGAGATAGGGCGAACGGCAACGACACACCGACACGCCTCTCCTCCCGCGACCCCTCCTGGCTGCAGGAGACAGAAAACTCTGTCCCCCGCACCCCTCTTGGACGCATCCAGAGCGGGCCCATCTCCAGGCTCACTCCGAGCGTCCCCTCCTGGATTCCTTTTGGCTTCACCGTGGGGCCCAACCACGGCTACTGAGCCCCCCCATCGCGACAAGATTGGAATCCATCGGGGGGGGTTGTTGAAGACAGCTGGTATACCCACGCAATTTCGCTCATGTAGAATTTTCAAATATCCATTTTAAATAAAAAAAGGCCTTTATTTACAAATTATTGAGACATCTACAATACAATTATACAAATTTGTCCTATAACATTTCATAATTTTTAAAGAGTTCAAGAATGTCAAATTATTATAATTTAAAATCCAGTTTAGTGTTTAGTTTAACACTAAAGTTATGCCAAATTAATATGATCCATCCAATGCTTCGTGATTATGGATTAATTATTTTTTTTTATATAGGCAGAAAAAGTCGAGTAATTTTTATTTTTAAAAATAAAAAAATGTTCACTTTGAGATGTTTTTTCAGTTGTTTTTTTTCTGCCTGTATAGTTGTTTCAATTAATTTTAATAAGGGTTAAAATAAAAATGTTATTGCTTTCTAAGTCTCATATTTAGTTTGTTGGGTTACAGTTATTTTTATAAGAAAACATTCTCATTTTAGTGAACACAGTAAGTTTCGAATTGTTAAAAGTTACTTAATGTATTTTCCAGGGCCTTGACAAACAAATATATATAAAATAAAATAAAATAAAATTATAAAGGCGAAACTTTGTACGTAAGTGTGTTGTTTGTTACTCAAAGATTATATACCTCTAAGCTTCTTTTTATCACGAAAAAACCTTAGATCCATGGTTCTCATGGGATTTGTGAAAACTTGACAGTCACGCGGGCAGAACCGCAGGCAGCAGCAAGTAACATATATAATAACAATAGAAAATTCTTTATTTCATATAGGCCTAGCATACAGAGGTTCTTATAACAAGTCATTTCATTTTACACTGTCTCTTTAATGGTGATAACCATTTCACGACTTAAAATTAAGTTTACGAGGGTTCACAAATGTACCCTGCTGCTGAGAAGAAGCCCACAACAAACAGCTAGGTATTTTGTAAAAATAATAAACAACAAAGAAATGAAATCATTTTTTGTGTTACATTATTTCTGTTATCCTTTAACTATTTTCTCCTATCTGAAGGGAACGAGTGAGCTATAAACAAAGTAATTCCCAACTGATTAGCACAAAGGCCTTTTTCTAGGAAGCCGGCTAGCTGAAAAGCGGCTTATGTGTGGATAAATTATTCATACGCACATCAGCTACCTACTCACGAATTTCCTCTTCTAAATCAATATTCGGCTACTACAACATAGCATACGCTGATTTAATATTTCTGCGTGTAATGGTTTTCACCACGAATATTTCGAAAGCTTTAAATCCGGCTAATACTTCACAAACCGCATGAGGGTACCAGATTGGCATAAAGAGGATTTGGTTCTATTAATATGAGTACCTACCAACGTTCCTATTAGAAAACAAATAGCATAGTATAATTAAACAAATCTCACTTACTATAATATTGAGTTTATAGGTGTGTAGTGTGTTTGTGTATACCTTAAATATTACGACCTACAATACTGTAATGATTTAAAAATCACTAATTTTTGAATCAGACTCATTAATAAATAAAATTTTGAAAAAAAAAAACAATTGAATAACGAAAAAGTCATAAGAAATTTAATAATCCTGACAAGGCTATATCGAATAATGACGTCACTATCTCTCATGCCGTAATAACTCGTGGTAACTCTATACAAATTTTCGTTTTGCGAGAAAGAAACAGAAGAAAAGTGCAAATGCTTGGTTGCGTTGCCGGATAAGAATTTTATTTTCAGTGTGGGTTTAGTAGTTTCAAAAGCAACAAGTGGAAAATTAAAAAAATTTAAACACCCACGACTCTTGTAGACTTTAAATAAAAATGTTTATTGTTGACTCGTTGACTTTAAATTGAAAAAGGATTAAATATTTTTTTGTAAAACTCCCCGACTAAAGGAAAGTAAGAACTAAGAACCTATCAGCATAGTTACAAATCCAAGAAAATCCGTCGGAGCTGCTATGTTCTGTCTGTGCCGGTGTAGATGGTGCAAGTTGTTGCTGTTTACCAGTGTGTGTGTTTACCATATTCATTTGGTAAGTAATTCAATTTCTCGATACTTCACATAAACCGGTAGCTTAGCTATAGGAACTAACTGCATTAATTGATATTGGAAACGGAAATAACAATGGCAGCTCCAACGGATTTTAATTATTATGTTTAAATTTTCTTGGCATAAAAAGCTTATTAAATAATGAACACACATACAGTGTTCATTTTATATCTTGAAAAAAAATAACAATTAAAGACGAATCGTACCTTAGCTGAAAAGTATTTATACTGAAAATAAAAATAATTTGTTTCACAAAAGCTTGCGTGTCTTTCGCCATGGCGTTTTTGCTCTGTTTTGTAAACACAACCAGTAACGATACACAAATCGTATTTTATGAACAAACACGTTTATAAGGATTTATTGGGACATGGCGTAAAATAGTAAAATTGATATTTTGTTCGTGAAAATGATTAATAGTTTCAGTGATTGCAGTTAATCCGTATCGGAGCACCATGAATCAGCGATGTTTTCAGAATGGTGGTTGCAGGCACAGATCAGCACATACATATCTCTAAATGTCTATAGTTTTAGATCCATGAAAAAATAGGAGTGCATAAAATATTAGATTTTTTTTATATATATAAATAGTGGACTTCATCTCATACATTGCTCAGATCCCTTAGTAAGTAGCTTATGCACTTGTGTTGAGGAAATTGTGAAAACAGAAACAACGAAAGTACCACAACACCCAGACCCGAGACAATGTAGAAAACTTATTTTTATACATTGCCCCGACCGGGGATCGAACTCGGAACCTCACCCACCTCAGAGATGGCGGCGCCTTGAAAACCGGCACGCTAACCACTCAAACACGGAGGTCGTCGATTGGTAGCTGATATTGGTATGGAGTCCGTCCATCTAGGGAGGTGCCGAGCAAAAATATAGGCGCACCTTTCAGACGGTTTCAGCAGCGGCCAGGCTGCCGACAATGATGGGTGTTGCTGCTGAGGTGCCTGGTCGAGACCTGGCGGGAGCGCGGTGAATACGATAGGAAATCCCGTACTCCCGCCAGTAAGTTCGTCGACAGTAATGAGTGCAAGCCCCCATATAACCCCTTCTTTCCCTTGTCGGAGGGGTATGCGTCAGGAATTTTCTGTCTTTAAAAATATGTTAATCCGAGTTGTAAGCGTCCTATGCTCTAAATTTCAGCCGAATCGGTTCAATCAGTCAGTGCGTCGTGAAAGAGAAACAAAGATCCCTCCATCCATACTTACAAAATTTCGCATTTATCACATTAGTAGGATAGGATAGGATAAGGTTTAAAAAATGACAACCATTGAAATAAAATTCTTATCCGACAAGGAAATCAAAAGTTACAAGCATTTGAATTTTCTTCTGTCCCTTTCTCGCAAAACGAAAAGGAGAATGCCGATTATTGTATGAAAATTGGGCTATACCTTGCGTCTTAACCAAATCATCGGTAAAACATAAGAAATATTCTCAATATTATGTAAAAAAAGATTAGTGTGATATTAACAGAGAAATTGTAATAATCTGATTTTCTAAGTGGTTATTTTCTAATTTTAATAAGTGGCATGGCGATTCCACATGTTTCAAAACGTTTAATTACTTTTTTCTTTTTTCTTATAATACTTTTGAACCCCTTTTCACATTTCACTAACATAAATAAATTCAATATTAAAATATGAAAGAAGATTCTTCATGCATACGTGCTTGAGACGCAGAGTGACGCAAATCTAGCCCATTTTCTGGCATTCACCTTTGTCCAGTGTTATTAATTATCTTTTATAGAGATTTAATTAATGTAAATTTGTATAGAGTGTTAATAAATTAATTTGTAATTTACTATAGCATAAGTGAAAATGACATCACTATCCGATATAGCTATTTCTGTCTAATCAGAATTGTTAAATTGTTTATAACTTTTACCTTATTTTCTCGATTGAATTAGTTTTTTTTTTTTTTAATTTTATTTATTATTAAATATTGTTTCAGTAAATCAATATTATGATTTGAGTCCTATTCAAAATAGAGTGTTCATTTTAAACAGCTCTAAAATTTTTGATTATTATACTGTGAACATAGCATTCTTTCTAACTTTTGAGCAGCTATTAATTCTCATGTTTTATCGAACAGATTTTGTGCCTCGCAATTAATATATGTGTGTAAATTATCAATGTAAATGCCATTAATAAATAATCTTAAATATTTATCTTATAATGTAAGCTTCTACTTATAATTATGCAATTAAAGATAACTTATTCCATGTTAATTCATAATCATTAATTAATAAAGACCAAGGAAATTATTATCAATCGGTCTACAATCAATGTCTGCTTGACTTGTTCATATGAGTACAATGACGGAATGGCAAACTAAGTAATTTAATATTGATGATCGAACGCTTTGACTAGATTAATGCCGTAATAGGATATTAACTATTAACTATTGAGTTGAATTATGTCTGTTGAATAGTAGATCATTCAATTTACTAAAGGATATAATTTAAATAATTTCCTGTATGGAATTATGATATAGAAAAACTAAAAATACAAATAAATCTACGTAGCTTTTTAACTTGATCTACGTAGTTTTACGTACGTAGTTCCCACGAAATTCGAAGTACCTACTCGTATATTATTCAATTTTCATTTCATAGTGTGTGCAACAAAACTCCTCCAATCGGCTTGACTGTTTTTATAGTTAGTCAAATGCGAGTCTAGTTCCAACTTCCATACTACCAAGGCATTTTTTTCAACCATGAAATAATGGAAAAATTGCTTTTTTTTCGTTAGTATGAAACAATGTAGTGTTTACTTACTGTTTAAAGTATTTTTGTTGGATTTTTTTATTTTAGGTATGTAAACCAATGTGGTTTGTGCTCGGTGTTCTGCGTGTCTTACCCACAGTTTTTCTTTGTACCTATGTGTCTGTTTAACCTTAGTGCTATATGTTAGGTATATGTATAGTAGTATTACAGTATAAGGAGGAATGTGCAACGCCCCGACAAGCCGCCGAGGCTTAAGGGTGCCAAGAAAACAAATTAATAAATAGAAAAAGTAACAGGGAATAAGGTCACGGAATACATAACAGTACTAAAGGTACAGAAGGCTCACTCGGCAAGATGATTTAAAAAAGTGCAATTCAGTTCGCAATAGCGCCTGGCCACGCCCCAAAAAAGAACTTCTCTTTCTATCGCGTAACTTTATCGCATTCGACGTACTAGGGCTACCTCGTCATCGGGCGCACGCAGCGCGTGAAATAGACCGTACCCGAACTAACGCGAGCAAAGTATTCGGCGCGTGGCGGCCATCTGAAATTAGTATTTCGAGACGCCTATCTGTACTTTCTCGATCACGTGATAAGTGGACCTGGCCTGATAAGGTGTTGAAATTTCGAGCTTTTTCCTTAATAATTTTAGGGTCTCCAAAAGAATGTAATAAACCAGAGTATGACCTATATAAACCAGAAAAAAAATTAAATCAGAAAAATATAAGATTATTAACAAGGTCTTATTTCCACTTTACTCTGTTAAAGTACTTACTTGAAAACGTCTATTCAAATACGACCGAGCAATTGTGTAATAGGTCGTGGTACTCATGGTAAGTTGGGTAAAACGTCGATCGATCTGTTCCAGGGCAAAGCCTCTTATTACCTCCTTATACGTTTAATTTAATTCGTCGTAACTTCCAGCAATTGAGGCCTATCCATCAGCTTAAAATTACTCATTGTGTAGGTATATCGTAGTTCTTACTGATTCTGACTATTTATACGTGTGGAGGCTATATAATTTCCCATATTTAAAATATAAATAGATAAATAAATAAGTAAAACATTCAAGTAGGTATCTTGTTTTTTATTTAAAAAATAACATATTGAATGGAAACAGGCGTTATTTTGCGGAAATTCATAATTTTGTTTTGCTATAATCCGCTACTTGAAAAAATTCTGTATGGTACAATGCGAAATCGTAGAGTCTACGTGTGGCGTAGATGCGAAATCGTGTCTCTAAGATTTCACATTGTGAAGTCAACATCTCCTGTGGATGTCCCGGTGTCAGGACGAAACTCGCGTCGAATAAAGTGTTGGAAAATTGTGTGGTGTTTCATGTGGGTAGTGTTCCTGCATATTGTACCATACAGAATCTTTTCAAGAGGCGGATTATAGCAAAAAAAAATTTATCTGTCCTACTAAAAAAATAACAATTACGTAGTCGGCGGGATTTAAAGTAATAGGATTAGGTAAGGTTTGAGCTCAGTTTTATTTTTATCTCATTCAAGTCCTCGCTACCAATACTTCTCTCCAAGGGATTCTCGTGTCGGTATATCTCTGGTTACCGTACGTTGAGACGCGACTTACCTATATCGCGTACAATCTTTCACATAAATCTTTCTCACGGAAGTTATTTCATTTTCTGCTTGCAATATTTTATATAATTATTTTATGAGTACTAGAATATTTTTTATTTTACGATGTGCATTCATGGAGATCGAGTAAAAAGTATAGTAAAGTTCAAATTGTATATTATTGGTGAGCCCCGTGGCCCACATATTTTCTAAAGGAAAAATGTGGTATTTAAGGTACAAGCCAGCATAGCAGCTAAATCAGTAAATCGGCTAATTCATAGATATATCAGCTATTTAAGGAATTAGAAAATTTAATGCGTGTGTCTTTATTATCCTCCTCATTTGTGCGAACAGTGCACAGTGTACTTTTTATATAGGAACAGTGCCAAAGAATTATACAAGGTTTTTTTAAATAGAGTACTATTTGTTTATTTACTTTATTATTTTTTTAAATAGAGTAATATAAATGGTAATTGACAATTGATAACATTAAAAGTTTCCATTGTAACAGCTCTGTGGTAAATATAAAGTTATTCCCTGGTCTGTGGTGGTAACAGCATTGTAACAGCTTACTGCTTAGGTATTAGGTCCATTGCTTACCATGTATATTGCATACCTAACTTTATATTAATTGGCAAGTGAGTTTGTTTTCCGACAGTTTCACTACACAGAGGTGTTCCGGAACGTTATTCTCGAGTACGATGACAAGCACTTTTCTGATTTATGATTTTATTTCACACGTTTAATAGACCCAGAGCTGATGAGAAAATCCTACGTTCAAGATCAGCTGGAGCAATACGTTGTGATGCACTCGATATTCGCACATTATTGGGCTGAACGGTTAACCTACGCGTTAAAAACTTACATAATATAATAACAATCACTCACAAAGAAACACTTTTCACAAAAGTATATATATTACCAAGTTTTCCACCAAGTATAAATTAAAATCGGTTTCAGGCTTAAGGCTTGTTATAATGGTTGTTGTTTATATAAATATTTATGTTCCAGAAAAATGCTCTTCACATAACAAAGAACTCTTATATTATTATCTGTCGGCCGAACTGTCTGAAAAAAAAATACATTGTGGTACGTATATCATTCTTGTCGATTTCATCACTAGCTCTGCGGCTATGAAAGAAAAATTCCATTAAGCGACATGTTTGTGAAGGTAGGAAACATAACACTTCTCGAGAATGATTTACGTAGGAGATTACACGCGATATGAGGAGACAGTCATATGTCTTAACTTGAACGTTTAATAATATTACCTCCGCATTATATGAGGTGTTGGGGGCATATTATGTTGATGACATACTGTTGACGCGTAGTTGCATCTCGTAGAAAATTATTAATTACTGAGGGTCTGTCTCACTATCACAAGATAAGCTTTATCTAGCGAATATATTTTTTGATGTTGTGACAATTTTTGTATTAAGAATCTGTCAATCTGTCAAGTTTATTCGTTAGATAAAGTTTATCCGGCGATTGTGAAACACTGTCTAATAACAATAGTAATAAAAATATTATCCCAAGGACCTGTTTTACAATCACCATATAAACTTAATCTAACGAATAAACAAAAATTGTCTCAATATCAAATATATTCCATAGATAAAGTTTATCTGGTTATCGTGAAACAGCCCCATAGCCAATATGTCAAGGAAACGTCTTTAAATAAAATTACGTTGTGTCTGTGTTTATGTATACTGTATAGTTTGAGTTTTTTACCCAGTGTCATGCCTTATCAGTGATCCATACCATTACGACGTGATATATATATTTATTTTTATATATTTAAAATCATCTCGCCTATCAGCATTAATTTGTTATTGGGATTTAAAAGTAAGTAATATCTTTTGTGATATTTCTGAATTTATTTACGAAACACTCGACTACGTATTATTTTTGCTTATCGGGTGAAGTCACGGGCAAAGTATAGTATAGTATTCTTAATAGCTCTTTGAATTTTCTAGGAACGTGAACGTCTTTACTTTAAGTGGATTGCCTTCGTAGGCGTCATCGGCGCTTTAGAATATTAAGACGTTGAATGAATGCACACTCTTATTAGCTGTAGTGCAAACTGATTAACTCTATAGTTTTAGTAGCGTATTAACAATAATTTAGAGAGCTTTAACTGATTGGCGAAAAATCTTTAGTTGGTTGAAAATGCAAAATAAAGTCTTTCGTTTATAATTCTATGCAGTTAACTTATATTATAAAACGGACGACTAACGGACCATAACGTAGGTTTAAAGTTTCAAACCTTGTAATTATAAACAATATATATAATACTAGCTGTTGCCCGCGGCTCCGCCCGCGTGAATAACGATTTTTCGACATAATATACCTTCCTACTGGAATTCCTTGATTTTTAGCGGGATTCTGGTGTGATGTTGTACAGAAACCTGTTCTTAGTTTACACGGGTTATCTTGTGGTGATTTTGAAAACTCCTTTTTCTTAATAATAATATAAAGTTTCATTAATACGTAGTTGAAAGATCATAAGGACGATTTTAACTGTCGATATTTCGATACATTGGTACAAGTCGTGGTCACGTAGTGACGTGGTAGTAGTCCTTTTCATTGTGATTTTTAATTCTGAAACCACGAAATATGTCAAAAATTATTAAACCATGTGAAAAGTTGTACTGGTGGTAGAACTCTTCTTTCAGAGTTCGGCCGGGTAGGTACCACTGGGATAAATTACTCTACTAACAATATTCCCCAGCCCAACATAATATAAGAGTCTTTAAAAAAATCTTTGCTTCCTCTAAATACAATCCAAAACATCAGAATGGACAATGGCTATATATTTCCTTACGTATAAAAAGACCTTAGGTGACAGTCAGTCGGTTAAGATCGATAAGACCTAATAGTTAAAAATATTCGTGAACCATTATCTTACCCTTTCCATATTGCGGATGATAAAGTTTAAATCTGTTCATGTCTTAACAGTGCCATCTTAATATAAAGTCAGGAAACAGTAAATAACATGACAGTTAATTTTTATTTAAAAAAATTCAGTAGTACCTATCTCAGAGTTTTACATTCAAGATCCACATATATTGTAGAGATGGCGCTATACGGTATAACGTAGCGATAACGCTAGTTACATGATTTTTGTTCACCCTAAAAGTGAAAAATTTTAAACCATACAAAATCTCCTGCTATGCCTATTTATTTACAGCTGTAAGGGTACTCCAGTCTTACTTGAGCCCTACGTCCTAGCCCTAGGTTCTTTGTGCATTCCGAGTTTCAAGTCACCTACCTACTTGAACTTAAAGGTTCTGATGTCTGTAATTTCTGAACTACAAAAGTGATGATGATAAGATTTGTATGGGATAATCTTTAAAGAACCTCCTTTCTAACAAAAAAAGAATGAATGGAATCGGACATCGCGTTAATGAATTATAACTAAAAAACGTTTGGACTTTGATGCCGTCTTCCAGGGAAACCATGATGAATTTCGGGACAAAAAGTATCCTATGTCCTACCTCGGGGTATGAACTATAATCATGTCAAGTTTCATATAAATCCATCCAGCGGATTAGCCGTGATGCCCGGTCGTGAAACAGACAGACAGACAGACAGACAGACAGACAGACAGACAGACAGACAGACAGACAGACAGACAGACAGACAGACAGACAGACAGACAGACAGACAGACAAAAATTAAACAAATTACAGTTTTGGCTTCAGTATCGACTAAATAGTGTCCTCCAACAAAAATTTTCAAAATATCTTCAATGTACAGAATTCGACCCTTTACAGTTTTATTATAAGTATATAGATTACTAACGGTACTATCAAGACCATTCCAATCAACACCCCATGTTTTATGGCAATTGGCAGCCCCTTAAATATTTTCTATTTATTTTAATGTAATTATTTATTTTTAAAGTGAATATAATACCAAATATTATGTGAATATTTTAAGCGTGTATCGGTTGTCATTATCAATATCGAGCAAAAACAGGCAAAAAATCACGTTTTGTGTATGGGAGCCCCCATATTTATTTAATTCCATATTTTAGTATTTGTTACTAGCGGCAACAGAAATACATCATATTCTGTAAAAATTTCAAGTGTCTAACTATCATAGCTCAAGAGATATAGCTTGTGACAGACGGATGGAGGGACGGACGGACAGCGAAGTCTTAGTGATAGGGTCCCGTTTTTACTCTTTGAGCATATTATGTAATTAATCAGAGCATAAATAAATAACACTTTCATCAGATTATATTAATTCATCAGATGATTTTGCATATAACGACGTCGAGAAGTTGGTCTCCATTGCACAATCTAATTAAATTATTTACTGAATACTCTCAGTCTTTTAATTACCTAAGTTGCTATCTCTGTGCTAACATTAAACAAATCACAGTCAGAAGTCCTTTATCGCTCACTCAGTCTGTTCCCTTTTTCTTTACTGGGAGATAAACCTAAATTTATTACGGTAACAAAGTGAACTAGATCTAGTGTCCATAATCTTTTCGTTGTTTTGCTGTGACTATTTCAAATTGACGCATTGTTTTTATGTATAACACATTTATGTTAGCACTTTGCATGTTTTGTTTTCAAGTAGGTATTTAGCAAAATTAATTAAACAATCGGTCAAGTGCTAGTCGAGCTCGCGCACTGAGGGCTTCGTACTATCAAGACCAATTCTCAATAGTATTTAAGTAAAATAAACACCCCTGCCCACCAAATTAAAAACGAGCAAAAATCACGTCCGTTGTCTGGGAGCCACTACTAATTTTTTATTTTTATTTGATACTACAGTAAGTATCTAATTAAATATTCTATAAAAATTCCAAGCATCTTCCTTTTATCGTTATCAATATCGAGCAAAAAACAAGGAAAATAATCACGTTTGTTATATGGAAGCTCAAGTATTAATTTTATTGTATTAACTGAGAATAAACTATTATTTATTAGTGTAACAAATCCACATTTCCTGCGTTGGCAGGAGCCGGGACCTTTCATTACTCTAATCTCTCTTAATTCGGCGTAAGACTGAGATCCGCGGAGTGTATCCTTCGTTGCCACGAAACAACCGGAAATACTACGCTTTATGACACTTCGTTATAATTTACAGACGATGGTCGCAATTTTGTCCTCGTGGAATTCAGGAAAATAAATTCTGAGTATGAATTGAGACTGGGGAATAATACTTTAAATGCTTAATCTTAATTTGTGGCTGCTACCTTTATATAAAAATTAACGAGCGAAGCGGTTGTTGAGGCGATTTTTAGTGACTTGCAGGTAAACAAATATAAAGACAAAATTACTTTCAAATTACTTTCGGCCAGGAATCGCTAACATGGGCAAAATTGCTCAGTTTATAAAGGTTGCCTGTTTAGCGGTTTTTTACAGGATATACTTTGGAGAATGTGCTCAAGAACTCCACAATCTAGTACCTCCTTCACCTTTCAACCACAGAACCGCAAGACGCCGGGAGAAGTGGCATCCTTATGTGGTTGATGTCCAGCGAACTCGAACGAAACGATTTTTGTCCACGTTTCTGATACGTACCGCTAAAGGGTGTGTTCCCAGCCAAGTACAACATGGGCGCCTTCAAGAGGTGAATAGGCATTTTCTAGGCAAGCGCGTTCCATCCCAGACCTCATCATTTCTGTCCATCAGATAGAATACATAAACGGTCAAGTGCGAGTCGTGCGCGCGCTCTGGGGGTTAAGTACTATTAAGACGAATTCCAACCAAAACATCTTTCAATCTGCCTATTAAATTCGCAAAAGATCACGTTTCTTATATGGGAGACTCCCTCATTAGAGAGTTAAAATATTCACAGAATATAATTATGTATAAGACATAAGTAAATAGCCTGGTGATAGACGCACGGACGTACGGACGGATGGATGCACGGTGAAGTCTTAGTATGGTCCCGATGGTCCCGTTTTTACCTCCGGCTTTAACCCAATTAATTAAATTATTTGCAGCGCTATTTATGCCTGCTCGGAGCGCGACGATGTCCTTCTGCAGTCCGTTGGCAAAACATGAATGGAAAACATGAGTAGTACCTACTTAAACTATTTAAAAATAATGATCGTTCTTTGTACATAACATAAAATGCAATAATATGCATCTATATGAAATATTCTAAGAGAATTTTTCTCTTGGATTTTTATGATTCAAAACGAATTCAGAGCTGGTTATTGTTTCGCGAGACATTTTATGAATGAGAACATTTTTAAAATTAAAAAGTGAAATGATAATGAATCACCCTGAAAAACACCGACACATAATCCTCATGGAAGGATTATCTTTCTTTCTTTCTTTTTTTTATAAAATGCTCGTGTCCCTATTTGTGAAAAAAAAAACTTCTGAAATACCTTGACCGATTTAATAAATAGGAATTTTGGTAGGTTTGAAAATTTTGTACGTATTTTTCATGACCCTGAGGAAATTTTTTCAGATTTTTCTCAGACCTACTGAAGAAATAAATTATACGGCAAAGCAACGCTTGCTGGATCAGCTAGATTCTAATATGCAAAATTCTCGTATCACAATGTTTGTTTGTAAAACTTCTCCAAAATAGCTTGAACGATTTTGTGAAAGTAGACCGTAAACTATTTTTCATACCGGCCTATAATTGAGAAAAAGTCATATGACAAAACAACATTAATTGTAGGGGTCCACCCCACCACCCAACCACGGACCCCAAACCACGAACAAGAGAGGAAGACTTGAGGAAAACAATTATGAAATCCGTGTAGCCTCTGTTTAATAATTAGTCAGGTGCGAAACGGGCTCGCGCACTGAGGGTTCCGTACTATATTAGAAAAAGGTTAAACCATAAGGCCCGATTGCCATCAAACCGGAGCGGAGCGAAGCTGTGTTTGAGTAACCAATCAGATTTCATCATTTCGACATCTCATCTCTGTTTCGGAGATGTCAAAATGACGAAATCTGATCCCTGTTTACCTCCCTTTGTAAATAAAAATAAAAAATATTTTCAATTTTTTATGTTTGCACTCACGGCGGGCCATCATTATCTACACCTATATTTCATGTCGATATCTTTAATAGTTACTGAAATAAAGGGTCGTGACACACAGACAGACAGACAGACAGACAGACAGACAGACAGACAGACAGACAGACAGACAGAGAGGCAGACAGACAGACAGACAGGCAGACAGACAGACAAGACAGACAGACAGACAGGAAGACAGACGGACAACAAAGTGATCTTATAAGGGTTCCGTTTTTTTTTGTTTGAGGTACGGAACCCTAAAAATCGTATGTCTGCATTCAGCCTAAGGGCGCGTCAGCACAATTTTCTTTATTTATATCTAGAACCGCACGTCAAGTCCACGCTACCGACATTTGTCTCGCACAGGTTCGCGAGTCGTATTATCTGTAACGTACGACGTGTGACTGTCGCCTTACATCGCGTACAATCTCGGGCGTAAATCATTCTCGAGGAGGCTGTTTTATTTGCTACCTGTGCTGTGAAAACATATCGCCGAGAGTTTTACTTTTCTTTATGACTATATCTGATACAGTAAAAGTGAGATGGAAATGTTAGTTTATTTTTATTTTTATCGAAAGGTGAAATAACAAATAAAGACCAAGATTATTTGCTGTTTCTATTGCTGAATCCATAGAGGTCCAAGAAGCCGCCCTCGACTTCAAAAGTGCGACAAAAATACTCTGTATAAGTTAACAAACCCGAGCCGTCGCTACACAATTTTTCACACACACTAGCATCCGCGCACCATACAAATTTCGTATTGACACACTCACACAGCAAAAAAAGTTGCAGCACTCACGGAGCTGTTATTTTTAGGTAAGGCGCTGTTTAGTCGAAGAGCGAGCGATGACTGTGGCTAAATCTATTGATCACTATCGCACTCATAATTATTAAATATCGGTCAAGCCGTATGTAACAGTGTTTGTAACATACGGCTTGACCGATTTTTATCATATTTTTGGTATCTTCGGTAAGCATTTTCTGGGTATAGTTAAGAAAACCTTCCCGGAAAATCTCATGAAATGAAAAGGATAAAAGGTTAAGCATGTAAATCAACTTCCACCAGGATGAAGCAAACTCGAGCTTCCACGTGTATATAATTTACTGTTAACAAAGCGCAATACAATGATAATTAATGCAAAGTTTCAGCGTAGAATAAATCTTTAAATAATAACAATTTTATTTTAATTACATTTCATTCCCTCTGACCAGATTTCAACGAATATGGATTATTTAGAATCGCCAGTTTAGTTTCTCAATTTCGGTATAAGACAGACAATAATCAATTTCGGTATAAGTCAGACAATAATACCGAAAATTTAAGTATAAATCAAAGATGTTATAAAACGTACTTCGTGCTACTAATAAATTAAATTCTTAAAATGACAATAGATGAATTTATGTACTTAGAGGCTTGACCTTTTTATACCTCAAAAGGACAATAGACCGTCTGTACGGCTTTCAAGTTGAAAGTTATCAGTATTTGGTATCAATTTCAACGTAATAGCAGGATAGACGCACAACAAAGTGATCCTACTGCTGTCTATTTTTAGGGTTCCGTACCTCAAAAGAAAAAAACTGATCCCTTATAAGATCACTTTGTTATTCTTCTGTCTGTGTGTCACGACCGTTTATTTCAGTAACTATAAAAGATATCGACATGAAATTTGGAATAGTTGTAGATAATGATATCCCGCCGTCATTGCAATCATAAAAAATTGGTACGTCGAAATATCAAAATGAGATAACAATATTGAATGGGATATCATATGAACGGGTTACTTTTGTATTATAAAACCGATTTTTATTTAAATTTTTTTAGGCAAAAAAAAAACTGAGCACCCCCCTTACCTCCGAAGTTTACCAACCGAAAAATCTGAAACCAAATCTGATAGGTATGGTTATGAAGAATGGAGACCTCGTACCGGTCAAAGAAACATCGGTGGGCAACTATAGCATGACATCTAAGTTCCTCGCCTCCCCCACCGTCTGTCTCCCCGCAGGAGGGTCCAAAATGAAGTTGCTACGTTGGTCTGACGAAATTGACAACATAAGACATTGTGGAATATAATATCCCAACAATGCTAGAAATGGCGTACTTATGAGGAGGCTTATGTCCAAAAATGGATTAATGAAGGCTCCTGTAGAATAAGAAAAATATATATGGTTTACGGTATGTTAGTTTTTGTGTTGGTTGACGGATAATGTTTGTGTCAAAAATCTCCAGTTACTAGAATGGGGATCAATGAATTTGTTATTTTTTACAAATGATCGACATCAGAAATGAAATATCCGCAAACGCGGAAATATACAGTTACCATTTGGTACGAACGACAAATTTAATTTCAATAATCACGAGCCGTCTCGAACCTCTCAAAGATATAATGTAATAATGGAGGAGCCAAACCCCCCGTTTAAGCGACCGACGACGACCCAAATGTCTACATTGAAAGGTCCTCGAACACGATTATCGCAATCTATTACGAACTACGTGAGTTATCGCACCATCTGATAGCCTTTACAATTACATTATGATTATTAATTATACAGTTAGTTTTAAGGTGATCTAAACGTCACTGCCCACTTAATTCTTTAATTTGGTTCTTTACAAATTTTAAGTAATAAAATAAGCCAAAATTGGCTTATAGCATCAAAATTGCGGGAATCGCAAAATCATCTTTACATGTTTACTCGTAGGTATATTAGGGTGCCATGCTATACCCAAAGGGCAGAAACGAGACCCTATTACTAAGACTTCGGCTGTCCGTCCGTTCGTCTGTCACAAGGCTGTAATCACTTGAACAGTGATACCTACAGACTTGAAATTTTCACAGATGATGTATTTCTGTTGCCGCTATAAAAAAATACTAATAAATAAAATAAAAAAAATGTTTAAGGGGGGCCCATACAACAAACGTGATTTTTAACCGACTTCAAAAAAAGAAAGAGGTTCTGTATTCGAACCGTATTATTTATTTATTATTTCAAAACGGATTTAGATGATTCTTTTTTTGTTAGATAGGCCATACATCACAGGTAGACTCGTTTTAATTTCGTCGAGATTTAATGAATATCTTCGGAGATGGAGAGCGGAACTCCTCAACGGAAAATAGTAAATCGCTTGCGATCGGTATAATAGTGTACAGTGTAGATTTTATCGGACTTCAAAAGAGAAGGAGATTCTCAAGTTGACTGAAATATATGTTTTAATTGACCGACGTCAAAAAAAGAGGTTCTCTGTTTAATCCCTATATCGGTATTTAGGATTTTCCGTGATTATTGTACATGCATTTTATTGTGATAGTCCGTTTTAAATTTGGTTAAAACGTGGCAACTAGATCATAAAAGCTTGTCTTTAAAAATTTTTTGCACTAAAAAGGGTAAAATAAATTATTTTTTAAAAAAATTGAACCGACTTCAAAACCACAAATAGGCACTCAAAAGCGAAAAATAAATTAATATAATTATTATAACCGCTACTACCCACTCATCTATTTTGAAGTCGGTGCCAGCGAAGCTTACTACTACTACATACTATGGATGTAGTTTTGCACTATTATAAAGATTTACCTACTTATCTATTTGAATTGGCTGGCACCGACTTCAAAATAGATGAGTGGGTAGTAGCGGTTATAATAATTATATTAATTTATTTTTCGCTTTTGAGTGCCTATTTGTGGTTTTGAAGTCGGTTCAATTTTTTTAAAAAATAATTTATGTTACTTGTTTTTGCTCGATATTGAAAACATACCACGTAAGCGCTTCACTTAAAATAAATATTTTGAATTTCGTTTCTAGTGAGCGATCGCCAGCATTCTATAACTTGGGCGAAAGAAAATTGTTGTAGATAAATAATTTACTGGACTAATAAATAATATGAGGAGAAATATATATAATTCATATATACGTATCCATGGCCAGCTTATTGTCGGCTTCAAGGATATAACAAACGCCGCTGGGAGTGGACATGGCTCGGAACATGCGGATTTTATTACCTGTCCGTAGCATTTTCCCTCTTTCGTAGTGGAACGTTTTTATTAGTGCCGTAAGTACTTTTTAGGCGCTATCGTGAAGCAAATTTCCCAAATTAATTTTCCCAAAGAACTTTCCGTTCCTAGAAAATATATACCCATGTATGGATGATAGTTCAATCTTACTTTATAAACGCGAAAGTTTGTATGGATGAATAGATCTTTATTACGCTTTCACGCCGCAACTATCTAATTCGATTTGGCTGAAATTTGGAACATAGATAGCTTATAACCTGGATAATCACATTTTTATACCGGAATAATTCATCGTCTCCAGGGGACTAGCGAAACACTGAAATTCACGCGGCTGGAGCCGCGGGCAACAGCTAGTCTAAGATAAAAGTATGCTGTTTTGGAAATTGCTTCTAATTATGTATTTGATTACTTATTTACAGCTTTTGGTTGCCACCGTAATATTTGGTTCTTACTTATCCCACTTGAATCATTACGGGATAAAGAGTACCTTTCTGTTTGTGACAGTCGCGTACACAGAATTACCTAGAAGTTTTGAAAACTCTGGCAGTTCAAACCACTCGACGTACGAGTGTATTAACAATTAATTTTGCATACCATTAACCATACCATGCTATTTGAAATACTTTAGGGCTGTCGTTGTATTTGCTTATCTCTCACATATTATAACATTGCTGTATGGTGCTAGCGAGATGCAAATAAATATACAGCTCCAAAGTGAGAAGTAGCTCGTGTACTAAATACCTGATAAAAATACGTACATAATAATTTACTTCAATATAATATAATATTGAGAAACGAAAAATATATATATTAATTAATATTAGAAAATATTAATGTTTATCACAAACATTTTCCTGCAGTAGTGGGAATTGAACCCACGACCTCCCACGTAGACTTACTAGAGGTAGAAATTTGACATAAGGTCCATAAAAGTTATGTCAAATTAGTATCTCTAGTAAGGCAAACCATGGATAGATCGAATATTGGGAACCGCTATTAGTCGTCGAAATTATGTATTATTTATTATAATATATTTAAATTACGTCACCTTGTTTGTCCGCGATTGACTCCTAAACTACTTAACCGATTTTAATCGTGCACAGTGTGCAGTTTGATCTAACTTAAAAGATAGGATAGCTTATATCTCAATTTATCAAACTTTTACCAAATTATGTAAAATCACATAGTAAAAATGAGATGATATTAATAAAAGTTAGTAAAGTACCTACGGATGACCAGTTTAAAAATATGACTGATATACCTAGTAAAAGCTTACTATGCATTCATTAGCCGCCCGCTCGGGTTTTAGAACGAAGGACTTGACCCTTTTTTTCGAATGACTCATCGATTTATCTAGTCTACAGAAGGCACGCTGTGACCGAATGAACTGCCGGCCCATTAAATTTACTCTACGTGTACAAGTTTGAAAGAAGCAAATAGGTGATTTCAGCGTAGTGAATTCTCTAATATGTTATGTACGTAGGGACTGTAGGTGGTAGGCTAGGTATAAGTACACAGTTGCAATATTATATTAATTACTATCCAATTTTTCATTTTCAACGGATTTTGAAAACTAAATGTGTTATAGCTATTTCGATAAATTGGTACTTTTAAAATAACATACACATCTTATCTACGTCGGAAAAAAGAAAATCGCCGTGCTTTTTTTAATAATCCTGAGTTGTTCGCATAAAATTCAAATTTTTAACTGGAACTTAACCTAATTTAAATGTAAGACTATCTACATACTTTTTTGACTTTTCTTGTGAATAAATTTGTTTAATTTGTGAATAAAATTTTGAATTTATTTCAAAACTTAACTCTAAAAAGTTCACTAATGTTGATAATTTTTTATGTGTAATAGAGTACGTCCAATGATCGTTTTAAGTCGGCAAGACGACGTTTATTGGGTCAGCTGGTATTACATATTTTATAGTACTACTTTCAATATGTTAATTAACGTTCTAGAGGCCGTTTAAAGTAAATACTACGTTAAACTCGAAAAAATTGCTGAATGCTCCAAAGTTGAGCTAGTACAAACACGTCGTAAGCTTTTGTCAAGCGCTGCAGACTTTAGTGCTGAAAGAGACTATGGTTTCCTTTATGTGGTAGGACGACTATCGCTAAGCCAGTAAATTCAAAAGCTCACACCTTGGCAGTATTTCGAAGGATAATAGAATAGCCCCTGAGTTGGCTCTGGGGCGTTATTTTCGGGTCTTTCATTAGAGACTTCGTCGAGCTATGATCTACAAGCTTTCCTTGATTAAATTCGTTGACTAGTGCTGCTCTTACTAATTCAGTAACAGCTGCTACACGTCTCGTTGATTTATTAACTTTTTCTACTAAAACAAGTCTAATATATTTTGTTAATTCAAGTCACTGTTATCCTTGGAAATCTGACTTTGTTTTCGTACATGATTTCAGCGAATATGAGTGTAGTGTTCACACGTCGTTTTTATAAGAGTATATTGGAATAACTCAAGTGTAGCCGCGAGGGAAGGATTGGTTTGATATTTCAGTACCTACTTACAAAGAAACAATACAAAACAAACACTCCATTGTTTTCTTTACGAGTAACAATGTGAATAAATCAAAACCAAACAAAATTTTAATAGAATTATTTTCTTTGTCCTTAGTTGCTGCCTCAGAATTCAGAATGTTTAAAGTTTAAATTCAATGAATATTAAAAGGAAATTCACAGTTAGGCTCACCTCTAAAGTAGTCTGACTGCGAAAATTACTGGGGAATCAAGTAATATTACTTGATGTTCAACGAGAATCAACTCGTCTTTTCGTAGCTTTACTTTCCTTTGTTTTTTGCTAAGAAAATTTCCCGCTCGAAGGTAAGGCGCGCTATTAAACGTACACTCGGAAAATAAGTCCGCATTCCCGGAAAAACTGGAAGGTATTTATTGCAAATAAACAGCAAGTGGAAATCGTAGAAATTATAGGTAATAATTGGCCTTAACACGAAGGCTATAACACGTTTAAATAGACTGTTTATATATTTTAAACAGGAATTCTAACTATAATTGTTATTTTAAAAACGATTTGTGAAAAATCATGATACAGTGCAAGATGACATACATAAAACTTTGTCTAGACTAAGAACTAGCTTAATATTGAATTTTATAATAGATCTATGATAATATAAGTTACTCAGTAGCGTATTAAAGCTATTTCACAGGAAACGTTAGATAATCTCCTTATGCTGCCATTTAGACGACCTGTAATTATTTAACCTCACCTTAATTTTGAGTGTAAACAATGTTGAGTGTTTTATGTCCCACCTGGTGTTGCTTGGTTCGACCTTTTAACACAGAATATGTAAGGTTAACACAGAATATAATATTAATTATAATTAATTAATTTTGTCAAATTTACAAGCTCTGCCTCCCAAAAGTCTGAAATTTTCTAAAGGTTTCAGATTTTTTAAGTCCAATTTTGTTGTACTTACCAGTCATTACAATTTACTATTACAAATATGTGTTTTCAGTAAAATAAAAAAAATTGAAGTACAAAATTTTGAAAATGATTCTCAAATATTAAAACAAAGCTTAAGATTTATGGTTACTGAAGGGATAAAACAGCAGCAACTGGGGCTTAAGACGAATTAAGAGAGATTACGTGATGGAAAGGACACAAGTGAAGAACAGACGAGGTTTGCTTTTATTGCTCTAATAAATTTCATTTCGTCCCCTTTTGGCACGTAAAAGTAATAGGACTATAATGGACACAATGTCTGAAAGGAATACATAATGGCAATTATACATACCTTATCAATTATGGTAAGAAACCAGGTTAAGATTCATTAAGATACCCGCAACAAATCAAATAAAGGTATTAAATGTAAGCCTAAATAGCTAACATAAAACAATTTTACCACCGAATTGCGAGTAGTACACTACTAGGTAAATAAATATCAAGTCTCAAGTTTTAAGTTTGTACTTGAATTATTATTTTGAGGGTTGCGTACTCAAAGGGTAAAACGGGACCCTATTACTAAGATTCTACTGTCTGTCTGTACGTCTGTGACCAGGTTACACCTCATAAACAGTTGAAAATTTCACAGATGATGTATTTTTATTGCTGCTACAACAACAAATACTTACTAATTAATAAAAAAAAAATAGAATATTTTTGAGCAGTGTTAGGTTATAGTGAGCAGGTTACTTTAATACTATTGAGAATTTGTCTTGATAGTACGGAACCCTCAGTGTACAAGCCTAACTCGCACTTGACCAACTTCGTGTAATACAGTGTGTACCGTTAGTAATTTTGATCCTGGACTGGAAATTCTTTGTCACAAAAGCTTTTGTAAAACAATTTTTGAAACCAAGAAATTTAAATCATGACCTTGTATCCAAGTAACTCACTAGAATGACAACGCAGTTGCAGTTATTTATGTAGGTTTACTATAGTCAATGCAAATTCTAATGTTTGTTTTCTCTAAATTAACATAAAAAATATCATATTGAAATTTCTCATGGAAAACGAATTCAAATAGAACTGTCAACGTTTCCGAAACAAAGGAAATTTTCCGATTGTGATTGAGAGAGGTATTCGGAGTTGAATGAAATTTGACAATACAGGAAGCATCTCATCCAATTATTCTTATGGCTCAAATGGTTTGCGGATGCTCGCGAATAAATCAAAAGTCAAAACACCCAGAGTAGGCGAATCAATTTAGAGGGGGTGTTAGATTTTCTTCAATTAGAATGATGAGCCTCGTACCGCATTTAAATATGGTAAACTATCCCTATCAATAGAGATTTATTACTAAGGTAAGTTGGGAAGCCAAGTTTAATTTATTTATGCCATTAATCAAGTACATAATATATTTTGTATTTGTTTGTCTTGTGATGGCGAGGTCCTGTTCTATCGTCTCTTAGCAAATGATAATGTTATAATGTCAAAAGTTGATAATATTTGGAGTCAAAGGTTGGTTTTCTATCGATACTAAAAGTAACTTCATGTTCTGGATAGTCCAGAACATCATAAATGTACTTCTATTATATTAGTTGTGAGGGAGTGACGTTCACTTTTTTAAATCAAACTGGATTTAATACCCCTTTAAAATAATTTGCCCCTCTTTGCTTAAAATTGCACTAGATACCGGATGAACCCCGTTACGCTTTGTGGGCTTAGCGATTCTGTTTATCATTTACAAATTGATTATTACTAAGCCTTTAAGTTGAATTGGTAGATGAGGCTTTGATGTTTTAAGTTCGTCATCAGATAAAGTTTTTTAAGATTCGTAAATCGCTTTGATATTACGTTTAAATCTTAGGCTGAGTGGCCCGGACGATCCAAGTTCAACGAAGGCGTGGTCTTAGGCTTGCTGTTTAGTCTATCGCAATCCTAGAAAAGGATAAACTGTGAAAACATATGTATTCGATTCTCCATTATTTTTACAACGTTTCTATAGAGTTGTTCTTTTTTTTTTGCTTTTACAATATATGAGCTAAGCGAAACGACCAAAGTTTATGTAAAATTTCTGCAAGAATGCAGTTTTTTGGAGGCTAGTACTGAAATCGTTGTTAATAAAATTTACTTTTTGTTTCTACACAAACCTAGATATTATAGTGGGTAAGGTACCTACCTATTAAAAATATTTCAAGACAATTTTGTTAAACGCCATAATCGCGTACGAGCGTTTGTATGTAAAATCTACCATAACAAGGCTAGAACGAAAGCCGCTCTTAATCGTATTTTCTAATAATTATTATTTTAAGTGATAAATTCACTTAACTTTAAAATTTTACCAGCCTGGTAATTGGGGGGGCTGGCCAAGCAACCTCCACGTGTGCCCGAGTGCTACGGTGCCCCATCTGTAGCGCACGGGCCGGTGCTCCCTGGTAACGTCGGTTAATAACCGACGGCTAATAGCTTGGACCGGTGGACAGGTGGCGTTTCTTCGCGTGTCCCTCTGAGTCCCAGCAGAGGGCACAGTGTCGAAACGCCTACACCTGCACCGGAGGAGGAAGAAAACCTCATTAAAAAATTACAGGCGGGGGCGGAAACGCCCACAAGTCCCTTCGGGGCACTACGAGGAAGACAACCTCGTAAAAAAATCACCGAAGTGGGCGGGAACGCCCGTCGAGAGGGATAATTACGGCGGCACATCCCTCTCGCAGGAGACGCACCGGTTGCTGGAGTGCGTACACCTTCCTCCGGCGACCGGTGCCGGCCTGCGGGTGACAGACGTAAGGGGCTCTGGCGACCGTCACCCGAATTCCACCAACAGGCCGAGGAGGTGGCGCGACCTGTTCGGGACGCGCCTCAGGAGGGTCGGCAGCGGCCAGGCTGCCGGCAGCAGCGACGGGACCTGCCGCTCTGGTGGCGGGTCGAGGCCTGGCGGGAGCGCGGTGAATACGCAAGTGAATCCCGTACTCCCGCCAACGTGGCCCGTCGTGGCAAAGCACAGGTTTTAGTGGGTGCAAGCCCCACATAACCCCTCCGTTTCCCCTGACGGAGGGGTATGCGTCAGGCATGTCCTGTGGATAAAAAAAAAAAAAAAAATAGCCTGGTAATTGACTTGAGGTGAAAAAAATTACAACACAATTTTTTTTTTGTGACTTAGCTAGTAGGTTTTTTTGCTACAGATTAATTATTTATTTGTGACACAAAATTTTAAGTTTTATTCTCCATTAAAATACGATTATACTTAAAATAAAGATATAACTCAAAACATTTAAAATTAATTCGCGCGTATTATCGTTGTAGGCTTTCCCAATATCGGCTTACACTCAGAGATAAATTATGGACGCTCATCGTTATCAAGCGAAAACATTGCTTAATTACACCTACCCCCAGATTCACATACATTTTTAATGTGTTAAACGAAAAGTTGGGCATATTGAGTGACGTTCGTCTTGTTTTCAGGTTTCACAGCAAATCCCAAGCCTGTAGGGTTAGTACAGGAATAAACGGAAAGGTTTCTCTATAGGTACAGCTACAACCAGCGATCCAATGGTAAATGGTACCTAGATATAATAGAGAAATTCGACTTGAAGTTGTATGAAAACCTGCAAAAACCCTTCAGAACTTTTTTTACAATCCAATACTACCGGTCCTACTGAGCTTAAGAAGACCTTGGTCACAAGAGCGATTATTTCTTCCATTTTTAACTTTTTACTCTATCGAGAATCAAACTCAAACCTCGAACTAATTACCTAGCACTCGAAGGGTAAAGCAGTGGTTATAGCTAATTTATAAAGTATATTTTTCTTTGACTTAAATATATTTAACAACTACCCGGGAATCGAACTCAGACCCGTTAGTAATATATATTCGATAGTAATTTATTAGTAACTAGCTGTTGCCCGCGGCTCCGCCCGCGTGCAGTTCGTTTTTTTTACAAAAATGTTTCCCGTGGAATTTCTTAATTTTTCCCAAGATAAATGAGTGGTCCCTGGGTTCGATGGACCCGTAAAGGAGTCTTCTTCCAATCTCTCCTGTCAACGTGCTATCTTCTTTCACACAATTTACCTATATCTTCTTTGGTCTTCCTCTACTTATACACTCTGTCGAAATTGCTTATGTTACTCAATTCGCATGGAGTAAGACAGAGTGGGGCGTGTCATCGTGGATTGTAATATCTATACTAACCAAACTTATCTTATTCTGAGATGATACCAACGCCCAGATATTGTAATTAAGCATTTTGATGCATTGCTGTGTACGTAGCAACCCGTTCCTGCTACGTACGGGTTATCTTGTATAGTTATACCTAGTTGCACGATCAAAAGGACGATTTAAACTGTCGATATTTCGACCCCGTTGATTGTGCTACGTAGATAAGTAGCTATAGGTTTTTTTAAACATCCCACGGGTGCTCTCAAATTTTTCAGGATGAAAAGTATCTTAAATGTTGACCGGGCATATATATAAAGTAGGATCATAAAATTTCATTTAAATCCGTTACTTGAAAGACGCCTGCTACATGTTTTTGTTATGTTTTCTTTCCCGCGGGAACTCGATTGGATTAATAAGTTTTACTATATATATATATATATATATATATTGTTAAAGAGGCAACATAAGGTATCAGCATAACAAACTTTACTAAATTAAGGTCATTAGTTGTTGTTTACAAAGCTGTTAAATTAATTGCAGTTTTTTAACTATCCCACGGGAACTCTTTATTTTACCGGGATGAAAAGTATCCTATATGTTGACCAGGGACATAAGCTACCACCACACAAAATTTCATTGGAATCGGTCCAGCCGTTCCAAAGATTAGCCCGTACAAACAGACAGACAAACAGACAAACAGACAAACAGAGAAACAAAAAATTTGAAAAAAAATTAAATTAGTTCTATTTCACTTCTTACATCCCCCTGACTCGGTTTTTAGCATTTTTTTTATTTGTACAGAAATTCGACCTGTACAGATTTATTATATGTATTGATATTGATATTCGGTGCCAGAAATTTAACGTTAATCTCACGTACTCACCATCGATGTGGAAAGCAGTGTGTAACAACCTCCTTAGCGCAGTGGCGCCCTCTCGAGTACGAGTTATTGTACAGTGTACTGTGTAACCTGCTTATATTATTATCGAACATTATATTATTATCGAACACATTCGCTTGTGCAAAATACCAGTACCTTTACTATTTCTAATACCTGGAATCATTGGTTTAGAAAAAATCCTTTTTTTATTGGTATGAAATATTCACCATTAAGGTGTGGGAGAATTTAGGATATTAATTAATTAAAAAAGGCGTTTAGATTTTTTATACCGATTTTTTAAATTCTTGTTTTGAGAACGGTCATTTAGACACAAATTGTTAAACATTTATAAAAGTACACTTATCTTGAATTTAAATATCAACACAATTAGAGAGCAGAATAAAAATAATCAGAGCCGAATTAAGACTCAAAATGTATCTAAAGTTTTCATTCCGATTACAAATCAATAATATTTTTGGGCACAGAAGCAGATGTTTGGCCAAAGTTGCTTACATTCAAGCCGCGAACACTACAGATTTAGCGAGCACGTGAGTTGAATTCGGACACCACTGCCGGTAGCTGAAAAAAAGCTACAAGGTGAGCTGATCATCATTTATTTTTGTTTATGGAAAAGAATAACGAGATGATTTTTTAGAGTTCCATACCCGAAGAGTAAAAAGGAACCCTATTACTGAGACTTTGCCATCCGTCCGTCCGTCCGTCCGTCACCAGGCTATATCTCTTGAACCGTGATAGCTACAGACTTGAAATTTTCACAGATGTATTTCTGTTGCCACTATAACAAAAAATACTGAAAAGTAGAATAAAGTAAATATTTAAGGGGGCTACCATACAACAAACTTCATTTTTTTTGGTTGTTTTTGCTCTATATTAATAACGGTAAAAGGTAAAAACTTAAAACAAATGTCTCGTTTTTGAATTTGGTGGGTTTGAACTTTGACAATTGGTCTTAATAGTACGGAACCCTCAGTGCGCAAGCCCTACTCGCACCCTTTTTAAATGAATTAACACGGGCTAAACGGTTCTCTCTGCAGGAGTAAACTATAAAGACAATTAAGTTTATCGTCGTGCATTTTGGGTCATCATCATCGTCATCATCATATCAGCGTGGGGACGTCCACTGTTGAACATAGGCCTTCCCAAGCGATCGCCACTACACCCGGCCCTCAGCCTTCCTCATCCAGCCGCTTCCCGCCACCCGCTTAGTGTCGTCGGTAGTTCGCTTAAAAGCAAAAACACGATTGGAAGAAATTTTCTCATTAACTTTCCCAAAAGGTGCTCTTACATCAAATTCTGACTGTGGTATGGCTACTTGCTGGGAATTGGCTTAGTGCTCATAAAATATCGTGCTTATATGATAATTTCTTTATATGTTTCATTGTTTAAAAATACTTATGCTAGAAAATAAATATTGATAAAATGGCATAGAAGCATAAGCTACTCGTAAAATTTCATTTTAATTTCGCATATCTTGTGCTCTAATCACACAGGAAACACCGAAGTCTAAGATGAAAAACCTGGAAAGAGCGTTTATCTAGGTACATGAAAGAAGAGTCTATTCACTATTCAATGTACCCAAATACCGACGGATAAAACGGACGCCGGAGGGGCGTCTTAGTCCTTAGCAGGACGCTTTAACAGCGAGGCCCTTTCTGCCTAGCTTTCTTACAGATGAATGACGAAACCATTTTGAAACTACAAAATTGTTACCTTCCCTCACTTGAACTTATAAAAAGACTATCAGTCCGGACAAAAGTTGTTATGCCATTAGTGGTTGTTATATTATGTAAAAAATAGCTTTCGTCCTACGTGCTTGTTTAGACCTACAGAACTTTCAAGTTATTACTGATTTTGTGTGCACATACCCAAGAAAACGCAACCAAAATTGAAATGGCTCTCACGGGGAGGGGGGGGGGGTCTCCCTCACCCCCATTAGGTTTTTTTTGCTTGTAATGAGCTTCAATTATCGCTAGTTCGATCCCGGACACACTGTATATTAGATGGATAGTTATAGTAATGTTATATTTGGTGGTTACAATAACGCGTAATAGTAGTAGTGGGTATACGAGTGAAACTTTCCAGGCCAAGTCAAACCAAAAAGTTTGTACATAAATTCGAAGTACTCGTATCAGTCCGAAATTGAGAATTAGCGAGAGTTATGTACTGGCTTTGAAATGTCTGTTTTATACGTTGTTCTGTCTTATACTTTATGGGTGATTACAACTTTACATACTACTTTATTGTTGATATTGATGTGATAAAAATAATAATAATTAATTGATACGCCCGCCATCATTTTGTTAATTACTTTAAAATTAAAGTAAGCCAGTATCGGCACAAAATATTATGTATATTGTTATTTTATAGCTAGGAGCCTTATTGAAGTAGGTACTTAAACTATAGTACTGTTATTTGAATTCCTGGTCCATTTAAATGCATTTAAGCTCGAGCTTATCAGCAATTTCCTCGAGAATAAGAAATGAGAAATTGAGAATTTAATATTCGAAATTGAAGTAGGTAAGAAGTATACTCTTCTAGTCTTAGGAGAAAGTCGTGTGCATTCTTGATTTAAAAAATCAGGCTGAATAGCATTTTAGAAATTACTTGGACTTCAATTTTAAATCCATCGAGGCTGATTAAAACACACCAATTATTTCAGTATTTATAATTTTTCTGCCTTCTTCTGTTTGTTTATTCAACTTATTTTAAGCAACATCGGAAAAAAGGAAGATGTTATTTTCACTGATTTCAAGGAGGTTTCTAAATGAATTTGGATGATTGTTTTCTCAATCAGTAAAAGTTCGGAAAGTGCGGAAAGATCCAATTTTATTCAAACTTGATCCAGCACTTTTTTGTATGTTATCCTTACGAATTCAGGGAACATTTTCTCATCGACAAGTCACGTGATCAGTTTGTCGATAGGATATGTTCTCATACATTATTCGGAATTTCTTTCTAAAAGCAATCGTAGCAAATTAGAAAAGATAAGTCATTGGTCTAAGGCTCCTATTAAATAGGTGCCTTCCTACGAATAGCATTTCTTAAAGAATATTTCACGTTCAGTAAAAGCTTTGAAACCATTATAATATGAACTATGTTGTAACTGTAGGCCTTTGAAGTTGGGTAATAATGAAGAGTAGCTAATACTTATATGTTATGGAATTCGCATTACTTAGTGCGAGTATAAAAGCCTTTGTCGGAATGTATATTCTTTGAAGCAAGAGGAACAAATTGCAGCGTTTTCTATCTAAGAAAGGCATACTCGTAACAATATTTGAACACGAACAATGACGGACTTATGACGATGTGAAAGAGATCATAATTTTCTTTAATACCTAATACTCAATAACACATACCTTCCTTCCATAAAATAAATAGTTAACCCCAAAAACATTGTTTAGCAATCAATTATATAAATAGCTTACGGCCTACCGAATATGCATAAAGAATTCCATAACAATCGGTCGAGCCGTTGTTGAAGAGTTTGGCACGACAATTTTATATATTAGCAAATAGATTTCGTTCGATATATTAGCAAATAGATAGTTCGCTTAAAAGCAAAAACACGATTGGAAGAAATTTTCTCATTAACTTTCCCAAAAGGTGCTCTTACATCAAATTCTGACTGTGGTATGGCTACTTGCTGGGAATTGGCTTAGTGCTCATAAAATATCGTGCTTATATGATAATTTCTTTATATGTTTCATTGTTTAAAAATACTTATGCTAGAAAATAAATATTGATAAAATGGCATAGAAGCATAAGCTACTCGTAAAATTTCATTTTAATTTCGCATATCTTGTGCTCTAATCACACAGGAAACACCGAAGTCTAAGATGAAAAACCTGGAAAGAGCGTTTATCTAGGTACATGAAAGAAGAGTCTATTCACTATTCAATGTACCCAAATACCGACGGATAAAACGGACGCCGGAGGGGCGTCTTAGTCCTTAGCAGGACGCTTTAACAGCGAGGCCCTTTCTGCCTAGCTTTCTTACAGATGAATGACGAAACCATTTTGAAACTACAAAATTGTTACCTTCCCTCACTTGAACTTATAAAAAGACTATCAGTCCGGACAAAAGTTGTTATGCCATTAGTGGTTGTTATATTATGTAAAAAATAGCTTTCGTCCTACGTGCTTGTTTAGACCTACAGAACTTTCAAGTTATTACTGATTTTGTGTGCACATACCCAAGAAAACGCAACCAAAATTGAAATGGCTCTCACGGGGAGGGGGGGGGGGTCTCCCTCACCCCCATTAGGTTTTTTTTGCTTGTAATGAGCTTCAATTATCGCTAGTTCGATCCCGGACACACTGTATATTAGATGGATAGTTATAGTAATGTTATATTTGGTGGTTACAATAACGCGTAATAGTAGTAGTGGGTATACGAGTGAAACTTTCCAGGCCAAGTCAAACCAAAAAGTTTGTACATAAATTCGAAGTACTCGTATCAGTCCGAAATTGAGAATTAGCGAGAGTTATGTACTGGCTTTGAAATGTCTGTTTTATACGTTGTTCTGTCTTATACTTTATGGGTGATTACAACTTTACATACTACTTTATTGTTGATATTGATGTGATAAAAATAATAATAATTAATTGATACGCCCGCCATCATTTTGTTAATTACTTTAAAATTAAAGTAAGCCAGTATCGGCACAAAATATTATGTATATTGTTATTTTATAGCTAGGAGCCTTATTGAAGTAGGTACTTAAACTATAGTACTGTTATTTGAATTCCTGGTCCATTTAAATGCATTTAAGCTCGAGCTTATCAGCAATTTCCTCGAGAATAAGAAATGAGAAATTGAGAATTTAATATTCGAAATTGAAGTAGGTAAGAAGTATACTCTTCTAGTCTTAGGAGAAAGTCGTGTGCATTCTTGATTTAAAAAATCAGGCTGAATAGCATTTTAGAAATTACTTGGACTTCAATTTTAAATCCATCGAGGCTGATTAAAACACACCAATTATTTCAGTATTTATAATTTTTCTGCCTTCTTCTGTTTGTTTATTCAACTTATTTTAAGCAACATCGGAAAAAAGGAAGATGTTATTTTCACTGATTTCAAGGAGGTTTCTAAATGAATTTGGATGATTGTTTTCTCAATCAGTAAAAAAAGTTCGGAAAGTGCGGAAAGATCCAATTTTATTCAAACTTGATCCAGCACTTTTTTGTATGTTATCCTTACGAATTCAGGGAACATTTTCTCATCGACAAGTCACGTGATCAGTTTGTCGATAGGATATGTTCTCATACATTATTCGGAATTTCTTTCTAAAAGCAATCGTAGCAAATTAGAAAAGATAAGTCATTGGTCTAAGGCTCCTATTAAATAGGTGCCTTCCTACGAATAGCATTTCTTAAAGAATATTTCACGTTCAGTAAAAGCTTTGAAACCATTATAATATGAACTATGTTGTAACTGTAGGCCTTTGAAGTTGGTTAATAATGAAGAGTAGCTAATACTTATATGTTATGGAATTCGCATTACTTAGTGCGAGTATAAAAGCCTTTGTCGGAATGTATATTCTTTGAAGCAAGAGGAACAAATTGCAGCGTTTTCTATCTAAGAAAGGCATACTCGTAACAATATTTGAACACGAACAATGACGGACTTATGACGATGTGAAAGAGATCATAATTTTCTTTAATACCTAATACTCAATAACACATACCTTCCTTCCATAAAATAAATAGTTAACCCCAAAAACATTGTTTAGCAATCAATTATATAAATAGCTTACGGCCTACCGAATATGCATAAAGAATTCCATAACAATCGGTCGAGCCGTTGTTGAAGAGTTTGGCACGACAATTTTATATATTAGCAAATAGATTAGAAGAAAGAAAGAAGAGATATTAACAGGAAATATAATAAGTATGTGTGTTTAGTTGTGTGTTATATATATATATTTTTCATCAACCATCATCAATCAGCACCGTTTTATGCAGGTACCACTGCTGGGCACGGGTCTCAATGGGAACATGGGTGAATTTAACCTCTAGTGGATAAAATGTACCGCCAAATATCGGCAGAGGTCTTAGCCAAAAAAGCTATCATTGCTCTCTTTTTCTATGGAGTCTTGATAATATTGTTGCGAGCCGTGGGTCGGGATTGGAATAAAAACTCGATGCCGTTGAAACAGGTGTCTTTATTCCATGACCATAGTCAATACGTCACACGCTCGAGATTTAACGCGCCGCGCGAACTTCGGCCGTAGGTACCCGTAGCGTTGTGACGAGCAACACGAAGACGGCCTCTGGTCTCTTCAGCTTCCCCTGACTGCACCGCGCGAACTTCGGTGCGCCTTGGAGCACGCGAGCACCACTGACCCACACGAAGACTTCATTACTAAAACCACAACTAGTACTCAATTATTCCACTTCTTCAACATCACTTCGTGTCGCTGGTATTACTTGGACATGAGTCCACTGAACTGACCTGACTTGACTGACTGAATGACTGCTTGGTCCTGAAATCTTCCCCTTATATACCCGGCGATAGTGCGAATTCTAGAATAGAACACATCTTTTTAAATTTCAAATGTTTAGTTCTAAATTCAAATTGTCCTTCTAACTTATTCGTCTGTGTTCCTCTACTCACTGATGGGTGTGCTGTCTTATTCTAACATACAGGAATTTATATTGGCTTCTCTTTCTATATACACTATTGCCATCTAGTATCAAGTAGCTGAGAGTTCTTATCTATACATTGTCAAATTCTATCATTAAGCTAGGAACACACGATCTATGTTTAAGACCTAGTCATAGGTCGTGACACTGCCCCCACCTAAGACATGCTCGTCCCGAGCATGTTCATCAGCATATAACACAACTGGGGCGTATTTTACTTTTCATCTTTACTTTCGTCGTCATTCGTTTTATTCCGTCGCTCCCAGGCTGGACTTCCTTCCTCATCTTGACTCTTGCAACAAATCGTTTACCGCTGTCACAACCATGCAATACTTCTCGTTTCATGTTGTTGACTCCAGGCCACACCTTCCTCTTTGTCTTTTCCTTTGAAAACGACCATTGTACACAGACAAAATTAGGCCGCACCTTTTTCTTCATTCTTACTGCTGCAATCAACCGTTTTACGCCACCGCGTCTAGGGCGTACTCCCTTCTTTCTGGCCACCGCAGTTAATCGTATTGGGCTGAAGAAAGGCCGCATCTCCTCTTTCATCACACTTGCTGGAACCAATCCTCCAGCGCGACTGTAAATAGGGCGCACTTCAATCTTCAACTTCTGATTACCCTTCAACTTTCTCTTATTCCTCTCCATCCTTTTCCGGCGTCGTGGTCTGCTACTCTCTCTGCATCTATCATCGATTCCAGTTTTCATTTCCGTCTCACTAGTCTCTGTGGCAGCCATCTCCACCGTCATAAAGTCTCTTGAGTCTTGGCACATGACAGCTTCTACCACAAGCTCATGTGCCTCAGACTTCAACGAGTTAGTTTGTCGCTTCAGACAGGCCGCATCTTCTATCACCTCGTTACGGGTCTCTTCCTCACAGACTTGTTTCTCGACCGCTCCGTCGCATACCTCTTTCTTCGTTGGTAGTTGAGCAACCATTTCCTCGTAAAAGCTTTCCAGACGTGTCTTGAACTTTTCTTCTTGTTGACGACTGAATTTCTCCAGTAGCGCACGTGACTGTTCCTTCATTATGGACTCCATCCGTTGTAACAGGGCATTCACGTCAACAACCTGTTTCACCATAGTGTCACCCTCCGAAGTTCTTCCACCAATATCCGACTTCCGCGGTTCTGTCATGGTGCGAGTCATTTCTTACTTTTTATTTCCTGGCACCAGCGGCATCTTCCAATCCCACTTCTGACACCAATGTTGCGAGCCGTGGGTCGGGATTGGAATAAAAACTCGATGCCGTTGAAACAGGTGTCTTTATTCCATGACCATAGTCAATACGTCACACGCTCGAGATTTAACGCGCCGCGCGAACTTCGGCCGTAGGTACCCGTAGCGTTGTGACGAGCAACACGAAGACGGCCTCTGGTCTCTTCAGCTTCCCCTGACTGCACCGCGCGAACTTCGGTGCGCCTTGGAGCACGCGAGCACCACTGACCCACACGAAGACTTCAGTACTAAAACCACAACTAGTACTCAATTATTCCACTTCTTCAACATCACTTCGTGTCGCTGGTATTACTTGGACATGAGTCCACTGAACTGACCTGACTTGACTGACTGAATGACTGCTTGGTCCTGAAATCTTCCCCTTATATACCCGGCGATAGTGCGAATTCTAGAATAGAACACATCTTTTTAAATTTCAAATGTTTAGTTCTAAATTCAAATTGTCCTTCTAACTTATTCGTCTGTGTTCCTCTACTCACTGATGGGTGTGCTGTCTTATTCTAACATACAGGAATTTATATTGGCTTCTCTTTCTATATACACTATTGCCATCTAGTATCAAGTAGCTGAGAGTTCTTATCTATACATTGTCAAATTCTATCACTAAGCTAGGAACACACGATCTATGTTTAAGACCTAGTCATAGGTCGTGACACTATTTATCACTTCTACTATGGAAGTATGCGTATGGGGTATGGGAGAATGGGTAACTTTTACCCCTAGTGGATAATGTGCACCCCCAACTATCGGCAGAGGTCTAAACAAAATGAGCTATTATTGCCCTTTTCTTCTATGGAGTCTAGATTACATTTATCGCTTATACAGTTTTTACCAATCGATCTAAGAGCATGGGAGCATTGGTGAATATAAATCTCTAGTGGATAAAATTCACCCCCAAGCCCCAATGCCAAGTGTGAACTCAATATCACGGAGTTATGATTTTAACTAAACTTCAGATATAACCCACCGACTATCATCGATAGCTTTCTGACTTTGCGTCCCTAAAGTTTATATCTACGTGAAATGTCAAACGAAGATAATATATTTCTCCTTTTCTCGTTTGGCCATGCTTTGGCAGTCATTTTCCCTCTCGTCAGAGGATTTTTATCCCGTGCCCATGTTAGCAGTGCAGAATGGCTATTATTAAGTTACTCGAATCCCGGCACTCAAACATAATTAGGTATAGCTCCAACATAACATTAAGCCGAAATCGGAAGCTTACAATGTACTCAAAGAGCCTTCTTCCGCCGCTACTTGTGTCACTCGTGTATGTTACAAACTAAAGAGATAATAATGGGTATTTAACTTTGTTTGTTTGTTTTACTAGTTATGCAAATAGACCTAGAACTCCATAGCTGACATAATAAATGCTTATAAATGCATACCTAAATGCTTAAATGGTAGTTTGAATTGCTAATTATATACTGGGTGTATTTAAATTATTTATTCGACATCCAATTCCACGCTGCTAAGTGCCATCTCTCTACCAATTAGTATCATCAGACGAATTAATGGTTAAGAAATATTTTTAAGCTATTACGTACGAGAACTTCTATCGCGGGTCTTGAGCGTGGAGACCGAATCCAGAAATTCCGTAACGAAAATAACCTAACACCCCCCACTCCGACCGGCCCACTCTATCGCGGGCCTTGAGCGTGGAGACCGAATCCAGACATTCCGTAACGAAAATAACCTAACACTAAATAGTTAGAAGTTGATAAAAAATGCTATGCAATAGCTTTACCGCGGCAGGCTCCGAGTGCCACACGTCTTTTTTTAAAACAAACAGAAGTCAATCAAATTATTGTGTATAGTATATTATGTAATCCAAATTTTTAAAAAGATAAAATGCCGAGGATTTGTCGGCAGTCTTTTAATTCATAAGGGCCTGAAGTGAGGCCTATGTTACGTAACACCATATTTACAACATAATATTATTTCAATTTTTAGTGAGAAAAAAGATGCAGAAGAACAATCATGTTGAAACGGGAAGCAGGAGTGAAATATAAACAAGAGGAAAGTGCCAAAGAATGCTATCAAATTTTAAAGTGCAGTTTACTGGTTCTTAGTAAATATTCCTGAAGCGGCGTCTCGACAGAAAGTACGCTGTTGCAATAGCTAAGTCAAAGCTGAGATTAACCTCGATTTCGGTGCCACAGCCTGTTCTTACTAAATCACATAAATTGTACCGTACCATGAAGATGGAATGAGAGGAGAATAGGATGCTGCAGTGGCATTAATATACTCGTTGCATCGATTGTGAGAGCACCTTTTAAATATCCAAATATGTAATTTGAAACGTAAAATACTGGTTAAGATATTATTACGTGTATTTATCCTATACCTTCATATATACTCGTATATATATATATGTAAAGATATAGGATATCGATTTATCGCCCCCAAAAGGGGGAGATAAATCGATCTAGCTAGGATTCATTTTTATAAAATGTTGAATTTACCAAAAATAAATAAAAATATGACTCCTGCTGCTTGATTTAACTATAAAAATACAACAGATAGAAAACATATCCTGTAAAATATTAAAGCGGTGTTTATCACACAAATTACAGTTTCAATTAACTCCCTGTTCGTTGTCATTTGCATTTCACTAATATTGGTAGTACGAATTTAGTTTCAATTGTATTGAATTTAAAGTTTGTTGATCTAAAGTTGTAGGAAACAAATATTTTTGGGCAAATTGTGATTTATAAGTGCCTTCATTTTCAATTATGGTGATTTTCATATTTTTGTTTTTGTGTATAATTAAAAAAAAACTCATCATTGATACCGAATACTCGTATAAAATAAGAAAATGTCTGACTGACAAATCACCGCACATCCCAAGCCGCTGAATCTCAAGATTCTCTACTAAAAATATTTATTCAAGACTCACTTCAAGGGTGTGAAACGGGGGTCCAAAATTTGTATGAAAAACACTCTTTTACGCCACACTTACTGAACTGATTTCGCTGTTATTAGAAACGGAGATAAATTGTATACTTAATGTACACATAGGCTAAATTTGTGGAAACCCGAATTTTCACGGATGGGGCCGCGTGTGTTTGCTAGTTGAAAATATTACGCACAGGAAGTAAATATGAAAATACATCATATTATTAAGTAGTATTTTTTAATCTCCTAGAAATTGATAAGGCAGTGACGTAAAGAGTTTCTGAAAATCTCTTTAGCTTATTATAAGTATAAAGCAATTATCTAAATGGGAAATCTGGAATGGATGGGAAAATACTTTATACCTGCGATATGATCGACTTAATGCTTGTGACCTAGTTGGCTGGGTTTTAAAATGTCAATAGCGGTGAAGAAGTGTCTCTGGTATGACGGGGTATAACAATCCTGCCAAACTGTATGAATCCAGATTTCAAACTCTATACAAGGTGTGGGTTAACTCGTATAGTGTGCCTGCAGCAAACCTTTTCACTTGATCCTAGAAACACATTAACGTGATAAGAAGTCCCAATTATTTTTTAATACAGTTGCTCAAAAAGTGGCGTATTGCAGGGACGTATAGCGTTCGGGATGTGGGCTATTACATACTCGTGCTTTTTTTTACCTTTCCCGAACTCGTGCGTTATCTTTCCCAACTGTCAAAATAATGTCTATTAAAAAGAAAAACAAACCATGAAGTTTTTACTAAAAAAATTCATAGAAGTTTTTATGATTCATGCAAATACGTATATTTCTAAAAAGAAGCTACTAATTTGTTTCAATATCAGTTTTGATTGAATGAGTTTGGTTAGGTTTCATTTCATCTCATTAAATTTCATTTTCATTTCATATCAATAAAAAAAATTCTACTGAAGACTTGCTGTATGGGCATAGTTCCCTTTGCGTACCAGAATATTATTTAGTCTATGACCAATTTTTTTTTAATTTTTTTTTAAATCACCAGAATGGGTGAAGAAAAAAAACTGCTTATATTCTACGGTTGGCGCCATTTTTCAGAAATTTTCTTTGCGAGTTTAGTTGTTTGTTGCACAAAATGCTTCGGAGAACATTTTACCGGAAAAGTCAAAAAGTCGCTACATATCTACATACGACGAATTTATTGCGTGGAGAGAAGAGAAAAAAGCAAATAGTTTTTCAGAAAATGTTAAGTTAGTTGAGTTTATTGTGTTTTTATTATTATATTAAATTGCTTCATTTTTTCGCAACTGTATTAAAAATAATCGTTCAGTACACGTGCGGAACCGTCATTGCAACTTGTTCCGACTGTCAACCCTCGCTTTCGGCTGCGCCTCGGCTCGGGTAGACATTTGTCGGAGCTCTTTGCAGCCTTTCCGCACTTGTAATGAAACATACTATATTTTATTTTCAATACAAAAAAATATTGTTTCATTTGGAAAAATAAAGTTTAGCAACCCTAACTGTGATATCTCATATCATTTTCATTATTCCCAGTTCATTGATATTGAACCAGCTGTTTTTAGGGATGCCACTTAAAACGTTGTAGATATTGGAACATTATCTGTCAAACGTGGTTAAGATCATTGATGAGGAAGAGGGAATATTTTGCAGTTTCGCTTGCAGGAAACATAGTGACGGTGAGAATCACCTTGTGAGAATCTCAGGATCGAGAATCTTTTTTTGACATTTGAAAAATATTCTGAACAGTTCTGTCCCTAGATGTAGATTAATTTTTTCCAACTGCCAAAAGTTACGTTAAATTGTATAATGGGACTTATTTGAGTGATTTCTTTCATATTTTTGTTCTTTTTGTCTGGGCCGTGTGTATTACTATTTAATATGTATGGATTTCCTTTTTTCATTTTATTTATTTTGTTATTGCTCAATAATAAAATTTATGGTTGTAGTGGTTTCTTGTTAGCCAGGATAATGGGGCGCTGCTTACAATGATATAATACCAGCATACAAAAGAGCAGGTACTCCTCGGAGGTATTCAAAAACTCAACGAGTCTTCGTCGTGACGTCATTAAGATCAAGTTTGTGACTAACCTCGGTATTCCTTTATTCGTTCCCTAAAGTTCAGGTCAGGTTCGCTTACAATAAATATTTAGCTCGATAATATTGGCATTATATCTGACAGTCTTTCTGTATACAACTATACACTGCAATCGGAAACTGCCGAATGGATTTGAACGAATATAAATATAATATAAAAAGGTATAATATAAATACGAATATAAATTTGAAAATTAAAGGCTAATAAATCTTGAATTAACATTTAGTGTTGCAAACAAAAGTTTCACTTACTAGATATATACCAAATTGAATTTTCTAACTTTCATTTCTATCCCTATTCCCAATAGGAAATGAAAGTTTATTTGAAATAAATATTAACTATTTTCATAATACTTAACTGCAATTAAGCTGGCAGATCCTTTTTGGAAAAAGGTTTTTAGACCTTTTTTTTCAAAACCGTATTCAATAAGATTTTAATCGCCAAAAAGTTTATTATAGTATTCGAGGATTCCAGAATGAACGATAGGGGGCATGAGAAATTATCTATTACTCACTGCATGAGTAGAAGATGAGGCTATTAAAATTATGTCTATCATTAGAAAAAATATCGTTTATGTCTATGTCTATCAGTATATAAAAATCTGCCTGATAACCAAAGGTTTGATGAATATTTAAAATAATGAAAGCGTATTATTTTAGTCATAATTTAATAAAGGGCCGCAAAGTTTCATGTAATAATAATATATTCTACCCTTTGTCTTGGTCGAATAGATATTAATGTTTCTGCAAAATTAATACGTACATAAACGGTTTGCTGCTGATTTCCTTGCCAAGCTGTAGACGATTCTAGCAGTTAAGTCACATAAAATTATGCTAATGTGAAATATATCGAGATTTATGAAAGCAAATAGCTATTTGGCTTCAATATTACCATTTTCACTGAAGTGTAAATTCCTTAGTTTGCGGTTGTTATGAATTACGAATACTTCTTACCGTTATTTACTTATTTAAACTGTTTTAATTATTGTGTTAATTTTTATTATAATCACGTTCGTTATAGCTTGGCAACTTCGTGCGGGCCCTCCTGCGGGGTGACAGATGGTGAGGGAGGCAAGGAACTTAGATGTCAGTGGTTAGCGGGCGGTGTTGCGGGGAAGGGGACACTTCTCTGCAAGTACATGCGTTACCGCGTCCCCCGGCCGTCTGTCACCCTGCAGGAGGGTCCTGCACGAAGTTAAGCTATAGTATAATTAAACCGGCACTCAATGTTGTTAGCTTTCTGCACTCTTTATATAATTTCACTATGCCAAACATACTCGTCTGCTTCTGGGAGAGAAACCAATCGGTCGCAGAAAATTCGTCAGACAACAAACATATTGGTCTGACCGCCGAAGACATGGCCAAACTTTAAAGGAAATTACGGACGAAATAGCCCAAAAACGACCCAAACAAAACGACAAAATAGCTCAAATAGTATGCTTATGTGAAAGCTGATTTGTCTAAGCCTAACTCAATGTATGAAATGTGCTGCTTAAGGATGAAGACTCTAAATATAATATTTTTTAATGAAGCCGAAGCTAATTGAAGCTATAATATAGCTTGATGAAATCATCAAAAGTTACCGAAAGGCCGATCCGCGTATCAGTAATTTTTTCATGAGTAATAGAGCAGCAGATGTTCTCAAAGTTGCTCACATTCAGCCGCAAAGAATATGGGTTTAGCGTACGTGTACCGGGTGCTAATGTCGGCTCGCTCCTCCCGGAATCCCGGTCCTCGCTGTACACTTTTATTTTATTAGAAAATCTGGAGCTACCTTTAAAGCTATATGATGCGGGGTACATACTTGTGAGGGTGGTTCATTGTTCATTCGGAAACGCGGGGGTTGCAAGGAGGCTATGTTGTGGGCAATGCGACGGGAACAACATGAATATGTCGTGTAATAATTGTGTAATGATAATTTTCAATTCTTTACCCGTCGAGTGACTTAATTAAAATTTGAATATAGTGAGGCGTAAGCTTCGGCTAAATTTCGTGAAGACAAATGTCTAAAAAGCCATGACATTTAGATACATAAACAGATGATATTGACACCAAAACATTTTTTGAGAACACTGAAAAATTAATTTTCGACTTTTGATTTAGAGCGTCAAATGGATTGTAGTTCAAAACGCAACATGGTCGAGAATCGGGAAATTTAATTTACGTTGCACGTAAGGTTGTATTTCCTATGTTGAAGTACATATAATTTTACACTCTAAACCAATAGACATAAAGTTAATTTTTCAGTGTTAATTTTTAATTTTATTTCTTGATGTACTTCACTCAGTGTGTGAAAAGGTTACGATTAAATAATTTCATAGGCTTATGTGGTTTATCTACCCATGAAGAGTCGGGAAATGTACGTTAGTAGGTACATAGTAACTGAATGCTCTAGACCCAGCGGTTTGGGCTGTGCGATGTCAGTCAGCCAGTCAGTCAGTTTCCCGCTTTTTTATATTTAAATAGTAAGGAACCCTTCGTGTGCGAGTCCGACTCGTACTTGTCAGATTTTTTAAAACGTCTCAAAAAGTTTGCTAGTAGCGTAAGGCCGTATAAACTATCTCGCTTCAAGAATTAACTATGCACGTATAGCGTATATTATTTCACGAGCTAACAGAACTATAGAAGGTCAATATGAGTTGAGTATTTGCATGTTCAATTGCTGCGATCTAGAACCAATATGTTCCTAGCTCTGCCCAGACAAATGTTGACTTAGCTGTTGCTTGTTACACGGTATCTCAATATGTACCTAATAAATATGTGCATAATATCATTTTAATTAGGGAACTCAATCGAAATGATTTCCGAATCGTAGTTTGATGCGTTATAGTATTTAAGCAGTAGGTCCCGTTTTCGTTCGTTTCAGCCGACGGACGTCAACTCCTGGACAAAAGCCTCATGCAATGATTTCCAGCCTGCACGGTCCTACGCCACTTGTATCAAGCGCCTTCCCGCGACTCTTTTAATGTCGTCAGTCCATCTGGTCGGAGATCTGCCAACACTGCGCTTTCCCGTGCGGGGTCGCCATTCCAGCACTTTGGGTTCCTAACGTCCGTCTGTTCAACGAGCTATGTTCCACGCCCATTGCCACTTCAGCTCGGTCGTAACTTATTTGAGATTCAAGTGAGAATAGGACGTAACTTATTTTTCATACCGATAAGTGATACTTCATTTAAATGGCAAAACTTAAATGAAAACAATAAACAAAGTGAAATTGAACTGTGACATCAAGATCACAAAACTTCACAACAATGGTTTGAAAGCACAAACACTACAAACGCTAGTCACAATAATCTTCCTATTTCTGCGGCTACTGGATGAATATGGCAAATACAGTCCGAAAATATACATAAAGAAAGTGCGGAAACCGTGGAAGCAAATTTAATTTCTAATGCGGTAACTTTACAGTTCATATTCATTTGCCTTAATTATTTCATTTTCAACACGTTTCGCCTAGCATGTACTGCACCTGGCATAATTTTGGTTGCCATATTTCATGTGTTTTTATCACATGTACCGTAACTCAGCTCAATGTATGAGAATACCTACCAAAAAGTTATAAATAAAAAGGTATCGAGCAAGGCTCTTGACGTAATTAAATTATTTGTTAAAGGTGCACTGAAATATCGTAATAATTACTGCACTATATTACATAGAATGCTTTTGAACTGAGACAGAATTGAGAAGTTCCCAATAAAATCTTATTTTCAAAATTAATTTTGGAATACCTAAGAAATCGATCAAAAATGATTTTATCGCTAATCAGCTCAGTTCATACAACGAACATTCCATTGTCGTAGGTAAACATGTTGACCCCACCTACGAAAGTAGATATATATTAATACGAGGAAATAATATATTCTTAGAAAGAAAATCGAACTTTCCGCAATAGAAGGGGAGCCCACGATGCTAAATCTGTAGTAACTCGAGCGTGGTGAGGACCTATTTTGCAAATATTAGGTGCTAAAATGAAAAAGAAATCATATGAAGTTTGGTATTTCAGTCGTGGGGGATGCTAATTGCTAATACAAGATTCAAAAAATCAAAAAAAATCTGTCCATGAAAGTATACTCGAGCGCGTCAGATTTTTATACAGACGCTTCATCTTTATGTGCTTCTTGTTAAAAATATAATTTTACAACCGGAAAACTCCTGGACATAATTTTCAGATTATGGGTTCAGGTCAATTACGAAATACGCTACGCTAAGAGGACGGGAACTATGTGACGTATGTTGAAACCAAAAATATCTCAAATATGGCGTCGCGCAACATACATTGCGGTACCGCTAAAAGCACATACCGCTATTGGTCGCATATATTAGCGCCATTTTACAGATTTGACAACTTAAAAAGCCAGCTTCAGGGCGGAGCCTAAAAATATATGCGTGACGTCACTAAGGGCTCATCCTTTATTTACATCCATGGGTCAGGACGACGAGCACATAAAGATGAAGCGTCTGTAAAAATCTGACGCGCTTGAGAAGAAATTTTCAAAGTCACGATTTTTTTCATCCCCCACCACTGAAATAGCATATCATACAACCTCATTTATTTTAGCATCTAATATTTAAAATCCAATAGGTCCCCACGACGCTAGAGTGAATACCAAAATCCCCTCTTGGGCTCCCCTACTACAATATCCAACCAGTTACAGTATAGGCTATTGGAAAGTTTTCAATGCATGGGCGGGTATTGAATCTGGACGGCGAAACAAATAAAAAGAGAAATACTTATACAGTAAATATTTTATTTACTAAACCGCTCTGGTATCTAGTACTTGAAAATTCATATCATAGGAATGAAAATATTTACTACTCGTATAGGCACCTTATATAAGCCCGGCCAATCAACAAATATTTAAATCTAAATCCTGAGGCAATTTAAAGAAAGGAAAGAATCACAGTGATCTGTGAAAAGAATATTAAATATTTTACCCGAATCATCTGTAAAACATTTATTGCATCAAAGTTTTCTGTATATCAGACAGTCAGTCAGTTAGTGAGTTTTTTTATATAAAAAGACTGACTAACTTAACACTGCTCAAACTCAAATTCAGGGCTAAACATTGCAAATTTTTCCAAGAACTATAAACGTATGTCCAATTTCGAGAAATAGGTGAGGCACCGAATCCAGCTCTGTTGGGCAGCATTCGGGGAAGCTCCGTGATGTCTCCTCGTCCAATATCCCAAAGTGCTGGAATGGCGACCCAGCACGGGAAAGCGCGGTGTTGGCAGACCTCCGACTGACTGACAACATTAAGAGGGTCGCGGGAAATCATTGGATACAAGTAGCGCAGTACTTTATCGGTTGGAAATTATTACAGAAGGCCTTTGTCCAGAAGTAGACGTCCGTCGCCTGAAATGAATGATCTCCAAAAAGAAGGGATTGAAAATTCAACCCAGAACCCAAATTACCTCTGCCATCGCTGAAATGGAACAAAGTTCAATAAAACATGTAATTGTATGTATGTGAATGACAGTTGTCTTCGATATGACTCGTGATCAATTTAGCGATCGGATATGTCAATTTTTTGAAATTAATTTATGCATTTGAACGATGCGTGATGGTGATAAGAGGTCATGCGAAACAAGACACGTAAATAAACTACATATTAATTGGATTTATTGAATTTGTTTTTATCTTTCTCACTCTCACTGATACGTTGGTGTCATGGTGGGTGCTACATGCAGCATCGCAGAAGAATATTACAGAAAACCCACCTGTTACCAAATTACTCAAAAACTAATCCAGTTATCAAAAATCTGTTTCAAAGCGTTTTTGGATATTATTATAATTACCGACACATGAAAATAAAAATTACAATTACATTAATTGTAGTTTCCGATAAAAATTAGAAAAACTGAGAATTTGGAGCAACTTTTGAGAGAACTTTCTATCGAAAAAAATTTATGTAATCGTATTTCTGCTTCTAAACGATTTAAGAATAAGTTTAAAGAAGAATATCGCATATATTTATTTTAACAACAGGGGTTTAAAAGTATTATAAAAAAAAGTTTCGAAACATATGAAACCGCCAAGACACTTATAAAACTTAGAAAATTAACCACTTAGAAAATCAGATTATTAGAAATTCCCTGTTAATATCTTAAAAATCTTTTTTTACATAAATAATATTGAGAATATTTTTAATGTTTTACAGATGATTTGATTAAGACGCAAGGTATAGCCCAATTTTCATACAAGAATCGGCATTATCCTTCGAAAGTTTTTATAGTTTTAAACGAAACTTCACTAAAAATATCTTAAATACGGCTTCTACGCCTTTAATTTTTTACCTGATTATGTATTTGACTGGGGAGAAACATAAAGTTGATCATGGAGACCAAGTTTGCGTTATAAAATGTATATAATATTTAGCATGTAATATATTCAGACATAATACCGCAAACATTACTTCGCAATTATCAAAGGTTTAACGCTAATTGCCTGCCGGTTGCAGATAAGTGCGTGTTCCTTTGCTAAAACAATACCCATATTAGTTTTCTAGAAATTCTCGTAAACCTACCTAACCTTTGAACTTATTGATTGTTTATATATGATTGATGGTATATAATAATTATTAGATGATATGATAATAATTATTTAGAGCCTGTTTAACAAACACTATAATATAAACTTTATCAGGCGAATACATTATTTTGATGTTGTGATTGTATTGGGAATCTGTCAAAATTTCAAGTTTATTCGTTAGATAACATTTATCTGGCGATTGTGAAGGCTCCTGATTTCCTTTTTGTATCCTACAAGAAATGTATTAAGACATTAATCCTTTGAAAGCTAGATGGGCGTATAAAAATATATATCTAGTAATAGGGGTGTTTCAAGTCTGTTTATTTCGATTTCTCTAGATCTGTTAATACTTGGCTAAGTAACTTGCAATACTATCTTACTTCCCACACCCGAAATATAATAGTCTGTTAGGAAAGATAACGAAAATCTACGAAGGGAGTGAATTCTTTTATTTAAAATTTGGCATTATCGTGAAGAAAATGGTCAAGAAAAGACTTTCGTATTAAAACATTCCTAAGCAAAAGCAGGTTAAGAATTCGGCCCCAATATTTGGGTCCGGATGGTGTGCGCTTCTCGTGTCTTCTTGAACTTATCTGAGTCATATATTATGAATTTGTGAAAACTATGTAAATAGCAAGTTTTAAGGAAACTAAATAATCACTTGCTTATTGGTGAAGGAAAACATCGTGAGGAAATCTGCAACCATGAGAGTTCACAAAAATATTCCCGAAGGTGTGTGAAGCCCGCTAACTCGCACTTGGCCAGCGTGGTGGGCAGCCTATGACCCCTCTCAGTCTGAGAGGGGACCCGTGCCCAGCAGTGGGACATAAAAAAGGGGTTGAGATGATGTAAATATAAGGTACGTTTATTTTATGTGGAAAAAAATTCAAAGACATCGGTTTCACAGTACGCAACGTTTTAAAGGGTGTGTGAAACCTGCCAACTAAGGGTTTAGCGTAGTTGAATATAAACTAGAAGCTGCATTTGCAAAAAATCGACCAAGTGCGAGTCGGATCCTCGCGCACGAAGTGTTCCGTACCATTATATCTATTACGTAGCGAAATGATGCCAGAGCCAAAACTCTCAATACCTTACTACCACTACTATACAAGTAGAGTAATATTGAGATTTTTGGACCATCGACCAAAAACGATCAAGAAATCAAGTTTCTTGTATGGGAGCCCCCTTGAATCTTAATTTTGTTCTATTTTTTAGTATTTGTTATCATAGCGGCAACGGAAATATATCATCTGTGAAAGTTTGAAGTGTGTTACTATCGCGGTTCAAGAGATACGGCCTGGTGACAGACGGACGGTTGAACGACAGCGAAGTCTTAGTAATAGGGTACCATTTTTACCCTTTGGGTACGGAACTCTAAAAAATATAATGAAATTAAGATTTAAGGGGGCTGGCCTTTAATCTTTATTTTAACGAATACTGAAGTTTTGTACCTTTTTTAGGGTTCCGTACCCCCTGTACGGAACCCTAAAAAAGGTACAAAACTTCCAACTTTATTAAAATTTGGTGAAATTATGTATGTGAAGATTTGCGTCAAATTTTACAGTCTAAATTCTATACTTGAGGTAAATATAATATTATCATAAGCTCCTTGAGTGGAAGTGGTACGATTATAGTCTCGTACAGAACATTATTCAAAATTCACGCCTGTGAAGAGCCGTTTCGGCTCGCTTTGGGAGCATAAAGCTAAGCGGATCGAGCATCATCAGAGTAACATGATCAATTCTGCAGTGAGTTAATCTTTCAGTCTGATTCCTTCCTGAATAAATTACTGTGAAATTTTTAGGGTTCCATACCAAAATGGTAAAAATGGAACCCTTATGGTGAGACTTTCTCCGTCCGTCCGTCCGTCTGTCACACTCCATTATGTCAGTAACTATCGGAGCTATCGAACTGAAATTTGGAATAGTTGTAGGTAATTGCGGCGCGCCGCCATTGCAATCATAAAAACTTGAAATTCTATTTTATTTTTAATTAAAAAGGGGGGAAAACCGGGTCGTCAAAATTTCAAAATGAGATAACAATATTGAGTGGGGTATCATATGAAAGGGCGTTACTTGTGTATTCTAAAACCAATTTTTATTTATTTTTACGCCTAGTAGTTTTTGAGTTATTGAGCAAACTGTCGAAAAAAATACCATTCCCCCCCCCTTATCTCCGAAGTTTACCAATCAAAAAATCTGAAATAATTATGATCAATAAAAATAAACGTATATTTTACAGGAAAAATAAAATCAACTTTCTAACTATTATACTTTTTTTGATAATAACAATAAACCGCCAAAAACAAAGTTACGTTTGCGGTTTGTAAATTATATTCGTAAATTTATGAAAAAAAGTGATTCTTTGAATGTTTTACTTCTTTTATGGTATGGAACCCTCGGTGCGCGAGTCCGACTCGCACTTGGCCGGTTTTTTTTTAAACACCAGACTGAAAAAGTACCCGAAAAACTGGTCGTGATTATATATTCCTCAATATACAACAAACGTAATTTTGTTGCCGTTCTTATAGATAATGGTACGGAACACTTCGAGCACGAGTTCGACTCGTACGTGGCCGGTTTTTTTATAAATATTCATAATATTCTTATACTCAAACATACCGAATGTAGACAAAAATATAGTTTTATAAAAATCGGTTAAGCCGTTTCGGAGGAGTTTGATTACAAACACTGTGAAACGAGAATTTTACATACTCGTATTCCTATCTGGCCCGGCAAACGTTGTTTGGCATTTGGGAGAGAAGAAAAATAGCTGACGACCTACCGAACATACACAGAAAATTGCATAACAATCGGACATACATAGGTCGAGCCTTTTCGGAGGAATTTGGTAACAAAAATTGGCAGGTGAATTGTATGCATGAAAGACAAGATACAATGAGACTAGTAAAGCGCGTGGGGCGCGGGCCACATGTGGCCCACGTGCTGTCTTCCCTCCTATACGAAAATCGCCTCCATCTCGACTCCATATTCGCCATACATTTTATATGGAAAAGTAAATTCCGCCATTTTGGATTTTTTTTCTATCCATCGAATAAACCTCTGAGTCCTGATCAATTCACTCTTCCATCTTTAATACTTTTCGAGATGGACACCGATGAAGTTTGTTTGGTGGCCATCTTGAATCCGCCATTTTGAACTTTTTTTAGCTAACTGCCAATTGGATGACGAACAGCTATATATTATATTAGTAGGGCGCGTGTGTGCGCGGGCCACATGTGGCCCGCGGGCTGTCCTCCCGCCAATAAAAAAATCGCCCCCATCTCGAATCTATATTCTCCATACATTTTCTATGGAAAAATAAAATCCGCCATTTTGACTTTTTTTCCCTATCCGTCGAATAGACCTTCAGGTCTTGATCACTTCTTGTCAAGGAACCACTTTTCCATCTTTTATACTTTCCGAGTTAGAGACCGATGAAATTTGTATGGCGGCCATCTTGAATCCGCCATTTTGAATTTTTTTAAGCTAACTACCAATTGGATGACATTGTGAATGACATTTGGTCGAGCACCCCCTACCTATCTTCAATACCCTACCCATGCTCTTCACCCGTCTTCGAAATCCTCAATCATCAGCTCTCTCCCTATTTATCCTCCTCATGAATTTTTCCCCTCTACACGACCCTATCCTTAAAAAATTTTTTTTTCATACAAAATTGTTCAGGAGAGGTGATCAATGAGTCAGTCAGTCAGTGGCCAATCAGCACGAGTAGCTAAATTCTTGTATATACCTATATATATTTCTATATAATCTGGATCTCGGAAACGGCTGGAACGATTTTCATGAAATTTAGTATACAGGGGATTTTGGGGGCGATAAATCGATCTAGCTAGGATTCATTTTTAGAAAAAGTCGAATTTACAAAAAAATAAAAATATGATTACTGCTGCCATCTATTGGCCACCGAGCGAAGCTCGGTCACCCAGATATTATATATTAATTGTAAAGATATTGTCAAAAAAAGACGACAAAAGATCCATTTCCAGTATCAAATATACATGTAATGAAATGAGTGACATTTCATTCATTTGAATTTGCCGCGCTTCGCGTATCAGCTGTCGCGTATCTATGATATTGATCTGTGTCGATGATTTAAAATGGCGAGGGACGCTGAAATTGTTGTGTGCATTTTTGTCGTAATAAAAACTCATAGAAAGAATGTGATTGAGGACTCGAGATATAGTGAACTTTAAATGTCGTTTCTTTGTTATTTCAGGGAAACAATTTGTGTTTAATTTTGGAGATCCTCAATGTCTTATAAAACGACATTTTTGTGAACTAAAAGAAGATGGACCGGCTTCAATTTGAGTTTACAATAATAGCCTCAAATGATGGCAAATCAAATGTATTAGCTATAACCTCAATATCTACTGAAGAAGGAAAATGTTATGTTTTACCCGAGGAACTGAAGCCGGTGAGTCATCATACATATATTGTTAAAACGAACACTTTCACAAAAGTAAAAAATAGCATTAAAAGAAGACACCAGAGTAGAAAAGTATGGATAAAGTTGGATGAAAATCTAAAGAAGACATATGTAGATGAGGAAGGTAATATGCAATTTTTAGATCAATATTTAGATGAAGTGAGCACAACACAAGCAAAGGACAAAAATGACACTTTGCAACAAATCTTGGAACAATTAATAGAAACTACAACTAAGAAAGAAAGTCAACATAACTTAAAACATATCTCAGAAAAATTTATTATTGAAAAATTCACAAGCAAAAATCCTAATGCGATGCAATGGATAGAAATTTTTGAAAAAGAGTGTGCGCGCTTTAATATAACAAAAGATGAGACAAAAATAGATATTTTGAGGTTATTTTTAGATAAACCTTGTTTGGATTGGTATAGCTCGATGATCATAAAACTAACAATAAATTCTGAATGGAGTGAATGGAAAGACAAGTTTTTAGAAACTTTTAAAAACCAAGGATGGGACATAGTCACATATGCTCTCGCATTTAGGTATAAAGAAGGACAGTTAATTGATTATGCCATAAAAAAAGAACGGCTTTTATTAGATATAAACAAATCTATAGATTCCAAAACAATGATAGATCTTATTGCAACTGGTTTACCTGGATTTATCTTAAATAAGTTAAACAGGGATGAACTCAACAACACTACTGACTTGTTCAACGAGATAAGAAAATATGAAGGCACGATGTATAAGAAAAACTCAACTAACATAAAGAGCAGTACATTTTATAATAAAAATAAAACTTATGAGAAGAAGTCATGTAAGACTTGTGAGTCTTTGGACAAAGGGATTAGATATCATCCGGAGGAGTCATGTTGGTTCAAGAAAAATAAAAATGAACCTGAAAAAGATCTTAAAACTAAAAATGTAAACAATAACTCCATAATTGAAGTAGACATAAATACTGAGAAAAAAACTAGTAAGCACACCATTAATCAAAATCAAGCTTTTATTAGAAAATAAACTAGAAGTGAGTGGTATTTATGATTCAGGCTCACAGATTTCTATAATAAATTCAAGATTAATAAAAGTAAAAGAAAAAAAAGATGATGTGAACATAGCATACATGAGAACGGTTAATGGTGTGAAGAAGATGGATGGCTTGATAACAATAAAAATTAAAATATTTGATTTAGAAGAAGAGGTGGATGTATACATAGTAGAAAATGAAGATTTTGATGATTTCATAATCGGATTAGATATGATAAAGAAATTCAGATTAACCCAAAATGAGAACTTGCAGATAGAACAAAAGAAAATAACAAATAAAATAGACAGGATGTCTAAAGATAACAGAAATGAAGATAATAATATAAAAAAATATACAGTAAATTTCAATGAACACATACAAACAGAGGAATTTATAAGTATGACAGACCATTTAGATAATCAAAAGAAAATTGAGATAGAGAAAATTATAAAGGAATATAAAACAATATTTGCTAAGGACAAGTATGATATAGGTTCAGTTAAAGATTATGAAGCTCGCATAGATTTACAAGTAAATAAATATTGTAGTAAAAGACCATACAGATGTACAATACAAGATAGATTAGAAATTGAAGAGCAAATATCGATGTTACTAAAGAACAATTTAATAGAAGAATCATACAGTCCTTTCGCTGCTCCAGTGACATTGGCGTTTAAAAAAGGTGAAAATAGAAAATCCCGTTTATGTGTAGATTTCAGAGAGTTAAACAAAATAGTTATACCACAAGCTCAACCATTTCCTTTGATAGATGATCTAATTATTAAAACTAGAAATTGCAAGTATTTTACTACACTAGATATAAACTCAGCATTTTGGGCAATACCATTACGGGTGGAAGACAGAAGTAAAACAGGATTTGTCACACAAGATGGCCACTTCCAGTGGACCTGCCTCCCTTTTGGCTTGAAAACATCACCAGCAATTTTCCAGAGAATCTTAAGCAATATTCTAAGAAAACACAATCTCACAGGATACTCTGTTAACTATATCGATGATATTTTGATATACTCGTCTACCTTTGAAGAACATATAAGGCACATTAGAAATGTATTAGAGGCAATAATTAAAGAAGGCTTTAGACTGAAGTTTAAGAAATGTACCTTTGCTTCAGACTCAGTAAAATACCTCGGCCATATAATTCAGAACAATTCAGTAAGACCACTAAAAGACAATTTGATTTCAATAAGGAACTTTCCAACTCCTAAGACGCAAAAGAACATCAGACAATTTTTGGGAAAAATAAACTTCTACCATGACTATATACCAAGAAGTGCAATTATTTTAGATCCATTACACAATTTATTACGAAAAAACGAGAAATTTGTATGGTCAGAGAAATGTGAAGAAGCATTCAATCTGATAAAAAGATATTTATGTTCGCAACCGGTCTTGGAAATATTCGACAAAGACTTACCAATCAAAATCTTTACCGATGCATCTTTGGAGGGCATTGGAGCAATATTAAAACAGACACAACTAGATGGTAAAGACAAACCGGTGGCATATTTCTCAAAAAAATTGAATGAACATCAAAAACGGAAAAAGGCTATATATTTAGAATGTCTTGCTATGAAAGAAGCTGTTAAATATTGGCAGCACTGGCTCATCGGAAAACAATTCACCATTTACTCAGATCACAAACCTCTAGAGAACATGAACATTAAATGCAGGACAGATGAAGAATTGGGTGATCTCACATACTACCTATCTCAGTATGACTTTACCGTAAAATATATACCTGGTAAAGAAAATGTAGAAGCAGACTGTTTGAGCCGAAACCCTGTATTAGAACCAGAAGATAACAGAGAGGAAACATTGAGAATAGTTAATTTAATACAAATAAAAGATATAGTTGGAGACCAAGAGAAAAATGAAACAATAAAAGAAAAGAAACAAAATTTAATACTAAAAAATAATATCTATTATAAAAAAATAAAGAAACAGGAAAAGATTATCCTCTCAGAAGAATTTAGTAAAAAACTTATAAAAAAGGTGCATGAAGATTTATGCCATATTGGGATCAGACAACTGCAGAAAAAAATAAGTTCAATATATACGGCTATAAACCTAACAAAAAATATCATAAATATTTGTAAAACATGTGAAATATGCATAAAAAATAAATCAAGATGTCAAAAAAAAATTGGATTAATGTCACAACTGGGACCAGCTACCAAACCATTTGAAATAATGTCAATGGATACTATTGGTGGATTTGGAGGATCTAGGTCTACAAAGAAATATCTACACCTTTTAGTAGATCACTACACAAGATATGCATTTATTGCGACTTCGAAAACCCAGAATGCATGTGACTTTATAAATTTAACAAAGAAAGTACTAGAGACAGATGAGATTGGAATTATCCTGACAGATCAATATCCGGGCATAAATTCAAGAGAATTTAAACAATTTTTGCAGGAAAATAATATTAAACTAATTTTTACAGCCGTGAATACACCATTCTCGAACGGCTTGAATGAAAGATTAAACCAAACAATAGTAAATAAAATAAGGTGTAAAATGAATGAGAAAAATAATAAGAGAACATGGACAACACTGGCAAGAGAATGTATACAAAAATATAATGAAACAGAACACTCCGTTACAGGTTTTGCACCAAAATATTTACTGGATGGTACAAATGTCAGTATTCTACCAAATGAATTCAAAACGATGGAAAAGGAAGACAAGTGGATTGCTGATAGAAGATTGGCATTAGAGAATACAATAAAATCTCATGAGTATAACAAGAAAATATTTGATAGAAATAGAAAAATGCAAGAATTTAATGTAGGAGACAGTGTATATGTAGAAAATGGAAATAGACTGAATAGAAAGAAATTAGACGAATTAAAAATAGGCCCTTTCAAAATAATAGAGAAAATATCGAATTCCATTTATAGGATTGATACAGGCAACAGAAAAACAGAATCAACATTATTTCATATAACAAAATTGCAACCTGTCATAACAGAGGCTGAAGAAGATGAAGGAGATGATAATGAATATGAAGATGACTTATAAGTACATTTTACAGATATATTGCTTAGAATTTTCGCTCTTAGGGGGGGAGATGTAATGAAATGAGTGACATTTCATTCATTTGAATTTGCCGCGCTTCGCGTATCAGCTGTCGCGTATCTATGATATTGATCTGTGTCGATGATTTAAAATGGCGAGGGACGCTGAAATTGTTGTGTGCATTTTTGTCGTAATAAAAACTCATAGAAAGAATGTGATTGAGGACTCGAGATATTATAGTGAACTTTAAATGTCGTTTCTTTGTTATTTCAGGGAAACAATTTGTGTTTAATTTTGGGGATCCTCAATGTCTTATATACATTTAAAAAGTTACTATAACAATATCATTTTCAGAATCATTGTGAAACGCTCAAGTTCTTTAATGAAAGGCGAAAAATTATTTGACTTCTTTGCTATCTTCATAACTTGGGAGCGCTAAATTTGAAGTCACAACTTTCGCGTGCATCTTTTAACTTTTTCCTCCGTGTTCTGTTGAAATTTATCAAAGTATTTTAATATATGAAATGGTTGTATTGACCTCGGAGTATAATATTGGGGACGATTCATGTGTTTGTGTGTATATTGCTGATATAACTTATTATGACACAAGTCTGCGCTGAAACTTAGAGGCACTATAACTAAGTTAATTTAGATGTCTGTATTAACGTGAGTATGCATACTAGATGCTTAGGTTATTACAGGAGCGAACCTAGGAATACACTTAGGAGGCACGTTAGCTAAAATAAATTGCTTCCTTTTTCCTGTTTTTAGAAAATTAACCAACGCACTATTTAAAATAACAAAATAAGTACGTGTTAGTAGATAGTTGATGAGTATGTTTTTGTGTATACTCACTGTGTTCGTAAATCTTTTCATTGATTTTGCCTTTCATAGTGCTGTCTGCCCCGTCGCTACAATAGGTAACATTTTATTGTTCGCCAGAAAATCAACACAGCCGAATGGGTGAGGAAAAATATGAAACACTAGGGGATTGAATTATTGTGGTGTTACTGTAGAAACTTTACGATAGAACATCCTACGATATGCACTTTGATTTTAGGTGTTGCCTCGGAAATATGGTACTTATATAGCATCTTATGATTTTTTTGAGAATGAGTTTTATATTGACAAGGGTATTAGGTATACGAGTTTGTATTGAACTTAGAGAGGAATATTGCAGACAACTAGTAGTAAGTAGTAGTAACTACAATGCGTCTTTAAAAATGGCCATATATTATCTATAAAACCTACAATGAGGTAGGTGCATCGCCAATAAATCCACTTCATAAAATATGTCGAACCGACATTCACTTCGTAATTTATAAATTGTATCTTAGATGCTACCTCAGGGTTATTATAAATATAATTGAAGTGTAAGGGTCCTGTACCCAAAGGGTAAAACGGGACCCTATTACTAAGACTTCGTCGTCCATACCCGCCTGTCACTAGGCTGTATCTCTTGAACCGTGATAGTTAGACAATTAAAATTTTCAATTTAAGATGATGTATTTCTGTGGCTGCGATAACAACAAATACTAAAAATATATAATAATATTTAATAAATAACATTTATTTTATTCTTCTTATTAATTTCTATTATTACTTTTATTCTACCAAATAAAAATCGTGATATTTCATGGTTGAAACCTAGAATCCTTCGCCGTTCAGCATTCGGCCTAAAAAAATACTTTGCGGCCTTGCACTTAGCTCCCTATGCAATAACTATTTCCTACCAAGAATAGAATCCTAAGCGGGAATATTGAATAGGTTCATCAGTCCAATCAAGCTACGCAGTTACCTACCAGTTACTATATTATGTAGGTACCCAATGATACGCCTACACGGTAATGCATAATATTGCAAACCTGCATAATCCCTACTTCCCTTCCCTACTAATATATAAATGTGAAAGTGTTGTTCATAAGCCTGGTGACTTGAAACACAGGTTTCTCACCTAGCTCAAGCACTAGTTCCCTTACTTTTTACTGTTTTAATATATAATATTAAAATGTAATGTAATTATATGTGATTGGGAAAATAAAATAAATTGATTGAAAAAAAATTGATTCATTGATTCAATCACGCCGCAGCCACGGATTGGCCTGATTTTTTGCACAGATATATACGAGTACTTCAAGACCCGGAGAGTGACATCTTTTTATCCCGGAAAAAACAACTTGCATTAAAAGCGTAATTTTTCACTGTTTCACAACATACATAAACGTCACTATACTCACAATATGAACCCTAACTCCATACACTCGAAACCGTAAATAGGTCATAAATATTTAAACTAAATATCGATTCTGAAAACTGTAACTATGTACCTAATTATAATAAAATAGCCTATGTTACTCGGAAGAATCTAAGGATTCTATCGATACCCCATAATATATCCAAATCTGTTCAGCCGTAATCATAAGTTTATAAAGAAACATCACATACATACATACAAGTACATACATGAACCTTAAAAAATTACTCTTCTTTTTGGCCAGTCGTGTAATAAGTAAGTTCCAAATTCCAATACTCAGCCTGTTTTCGCCTGAATTAATGTTTTTGGACCATTTTTACATAATACTACTCATAGTACTAAGTACTGTAAAAGGGTCATAAATTAATGCTCATTTGTAGCATAGTAAAAACAGCAGTTAGGTACGCTGTAAATTACCACTGCCAGGATCCAATTTTTTTTTATTTCATAGGAAATCATGATGGCTTATATAACAAAAACTTGTATTTATCCGTAACCCGTTGGTAACTACGAGTAGAATAACGGGCAAACTGAATGCGTATCAAGAAGTAGGTAGTAGCTAAAACGCGAACAAAACCTGTCTCTAGTAAACATATTTCCATTCCAAAAGCTCCTTTCATGTTCTGAAATTGAAACATATCAAAGTGATTTTAATACACATAGGTAGGAAGTCCCTTCAATTTAATCTTATGAAGCCTGATACTGACAATATCATTTCCGGTACAAAGGAACTTGCAGGTCAATTTAGCCCGACAGCGAGATTTTGTATGTTCGTCATACTTGCAAGTTACATGTCTGCACATAACCGCAAGACGCCTTTACTGAGGTACTTAATGATGTAGCAGTAATTAATAAATTAATTTCAGGTGGCACTCAATTAATTAGTGTCCGACCGAAAGTTCGGTTTCGGTATCGGTTTCGGCCGAGTTTCGGCCAAAAATCAAGTTTCGGCGGCAGTTTCGGTTTCGGCCTAATTTGGCCGAAACTTTTGCCGAAACCGAAACTGATTTCAGAAGTAGTCGTGCACGCTCGCCTAACTTCGTTTCTCGCGGCAACACTATGGCGGACGCTGGTGGCCCTGTTCGGGAATTGTCGTGCGCCGTTCGGATAGCTTCGTAGCAACAAAACTTAGTGCGTAGTCCGACGTAAACATTCTAGGTTTTGAATGTTTTGATGGAACTGATTACATGTAAGTTTTTGTTTCGTTTCTGTACTTGAATTTATGATTATAGTATAGGTAAATATTGCGCCAGTAACTTTGTTTTGTTGTTAATAATTAAATTGCTAATACTTAGTATTTAATGAAACAGTAACAATTTGTGATTTGATTATTGATAACTAATAAACACCTGAGAACTTAATTTAATGTGTAAAATGCATCAAATTTCAGTATTTTAAGGAATTTGATACTTGACCACATGAGTTTCGGTTTCGGTTTCGGTTTCGGCCGAAACTGAAGCCAGGGCCGAATATTCGGTTTCGGTTTCGGTTTCGGCCGGAAAACCAGTTTCGGGCGGACTCTACTTATAATAGGGAATATCATAATATTGATCTATTCCTTAGTTACTTACCAGGTAGAAAATTTGACTTTTACATATAAATCCAGTGAAATCTGAAAAAAAAATGTTTTAGTGTATTAAATTAGTATGTATGCATGTATTTTATTTTTATTTATTTCATTACTATTTTATGTATAATATTTAAATGTATGTATTATTTTGTACTTTATTATTTTGTAATTTTATAATTAATTAATATTTATCTTTTAATCATAGTTACAGTAGGTACCTATTCTCCTTTTCCCTTTCACTTCTCCCACTAGCTAGGGTCACTGGCAGAAATCTCTTATAGAGATAAGTGTATCCTTGTACACAACCATCTTTCTAATTTTTTTAAGTAACATAATACTATATTATGTTCTGGTACTAAATAAATAAATAAATAAAATGACAAAAGATGTAGTAACGAAAACATAAATAATAATTGATAAAAACAAAAAAAAACATATGTTTATCAGTTTATATTATGCTCAACAATTAGTGCATTGAGCTTAAATATTTAATCATAAATATTTTTTATTATCGATAATTTATATCCCAATATTTAAAAAAAAATTGCATTTTTATTTATTTACTTGTAAAATCATGATTATTCGGAAGTTAAATGTTAAAATTACAAATAATATGTTTATAAGTTTTAAAACTACGTATCGCTAAAATTAAACTTTTAGATGGCCTGGAATAAATCCCAACTAAGTTTTAAGTTTGTAATTATTTATCCGAGTTTCCGCTGAGAAGTTTCGGTAAAACTGAGTTATGTTTTGAATAAATCACAAGTTTTCCGTAAACAAAGGTTGAATCAGAACATAATGAAAAAAATCGATGCTTAATATAAAGCTGAAGAGTTTGTATGTTTCAACGCGCTAATCTCAGGAAGTACTAGTCCGAATTGAAAAGCTATTTTTGTGTTAGATACTTTATTTATATAACATCACGCCATGACAAATATAAGCATCAATGAGAAATGGTGCAAAACGGGAAAAATTGTTTATTTTAGAGTACTTGTGTTGCGCTCGCTGCGAACAGACAGTCCGCGACACCGCATGTCTACGAGTATAATATTTTAATGTTGACTCATAATGGATTATGTAGAACTGACATACAAATGTAAGAAGTAAGTGTAAAATGTTATAGTAACCAGGCCCCAAATAAGCTGAAACATTTACATCGATGAGCTGAAATTAAAAATAAATTTCAAGCGCCGCTCATCACAACAGAGCAATTTCGAGTCAACGACGCGAGACGATGACAGGGCATGACAAGATGGTGACACGACACGACTCAGCTGATGGGTATTTATGACATCACCCAAGTTCCCAACATGTCATCTGTTATTGGTTATCGAGAGCCCCCTATTGTGTACACAATGTCGACGCTATTATGATGGACAACAGATTGCTGGCAAGGATTTAGGCTATATACGAGTACCTACTCGTACTCATACAAATTATTTTTAGTATTATTTTATTCACAAGTGTGTTGAAAAACGTCGTATGATACATGTGAGTATTGATGATTACCGTCCTCGGCTATCTTAAGACCCTCACCTGACGGCTCGGGTCTAAATGGCGCCTCAGCTGTAATCAATAGGGTATAATAACCAATTTTACTCATTGTAGGTACCATAAACTACTATAACAACCATTTAGGCATGATAGTATGATAGTATGCTGTGGCTTTAGAACTCTTTCTATTTCAATTCACCCTCTTGGGCACAAAATTCCATGCAAAACAAGTAGGTATAGTACACTTCTCGAGGAGTGTAGTATGTAGTAAAACACTACTACACAATACACTATACTAGGGCATTTATAGGAATTATTTTAAAATATAAGACCCTTTGCACACATCTCTTAAGTTTAACGGCCCATTATCCCGGTTTTTAGCGACTACGCCACTTTTCAAAGCAATTCAAAGTCATGAAAAAATTGTTTTTTTTTCACTGTTAAAAATACATATTAAAGATACATGCTTTATCTCTATAATGGCCTCATGAAAACACGATAAGTTAAACTTGCCTCGATCATAAAAATTTTTGAAAACAGGTCGTTTTTGTTCATTTTTTTAATGGTATTTCCAAAGCTTTGGACTAAATTTCATAAAAATTATACGTAAAGTAAGCTCATTGTATTGCCTATCCATTGCGCAGACAGATATTAAATAAAAAAATTGCTGCAAAATTTCGCCTAACAGAAGTCATAAAATGGTCTAACGCACCGAATAAACGATGTACTCAGTGGCTCACGAGCCTCCATACGAGACGGACCTGCGCAAGTTTTCACGACTCACGCTCCTTTCGCGCTAAAATTATTTATTTTTTAAATGCGCTGGAAAAAAAAACTATCTGACAGGAAGCGAAGGAGAATTTAAAAAAATTATATAGTAAGTGTTTCTTGAGTTTATCAAAATACCTAGTCCTCAAAAGCTCCGAAGAAACTCTGATACGAACTAAGAAAATTATGGTAGGTAGTGTAAATTCCACCACGTGCAAATACCATCACGCGTAACCACAGTTTAAATACTGTTACTGTTTATCTGTTCAACTAAAATAACTCGTTTTTTACTTTTTACACGACTGCTCAAAAAAAGGAGTGTAATGTTTTTAGGGTTCATGTATGTATGTACGTATGTATGTGTGTATGTATGTATGTATGTATGTATGTATGTATGTATGTATGTATGTATGTATGTATGTATGTATGTATGTATGTATGTATGTATGTATGTATGTATGTATGTATGTATGTATGTATGTATGTATGTATGTATGTATGTATGTATGTATGTATGTATGTTTGTATGTATGTATGTATGTATGTATGTATGTGATGTTTCTTTATTCCTCCATAACTTCTGAACGGCTGAACAGATTTGGATATATGGGGTATCGTTAGAATCCTTGGATCCTCCCGAGTAACAAAGACTATATTTTTTTGGAAAAATCAATATGGCGGATGTGAGGCGCCATTTTCAAAAGTGGAAAAAAAATTTTTTCTTCAACTATCATAATATGGGTATCAAAATGAAGGTATTGGAGAGTAGTAACAGAAAATACCTTCACATAACTGCTGACCATCAGTAAAAAACATAAAATAAAAATAAGTAATTAAAAAATTAAAAAAAAACCGGCCAAGTGCGAGTCGGACTCGCGCACCGCTTCCATACTATAAAAGAAGTAAAACATTAAAAGAATCACTTTTGTTCAAGAATTTACGAGTATAATTTACATGTACCTAGGTACTTTTGTTGGCGAACCGCAAACCTAACTTTGTTTTCGGCGGTTTATTGCTATTATCAAAAAAATTATAAAAGTTAGGGAGTTGAGTTTATTTTTCCTGTAAAATATACGTTAATTTCTATTGATCATACTTATTTTAGATTTTTCGATTGATAAACATCGGAGATAAGGGGGGGGGGGGGGGGGGCTGGTATGTTTTTCGACAGTTTGCTCAATAAATCAAAAACTATCGGGCATAAAAATAAATAAAAATCGGTTTTAGAATATACAAGTAACGTCCTTTCATACCCCACTCAATATTGTTATCTCATTTTGAAAATTCAAAGCCCTGGTTTTCCCCCCTTTTTAAATAAAAATAAAATCAATTTGCAATGTTTTATAATTGCATTGGCGTTGGGTCACTATTACCTAAAACTATTTCAAATTTCAAGTCGATAGCTTTGATAGTTGCTGAAATAATCGAGTGTGACAGACGGACGGACGGCCGACGGACGGACGGGCGGACGGAGAAAATCTCACCATAAGGGTTCCATTTTTACCAAATTTGTATGGAACCCTAAAAACACGAGTGCCCTGTTATAAAACGAACTAAAAAGTAAAAAACGAGTTATTACTTCGTTTTATAACAGGGCATTCGTGTTTTTTAATTGTTGAAACTGAAATTATTTTTTTTAGAAGGCTTCTATTTCGATGAACGGTCTCATTTACAACATTGGAGATCACACAATGATTGGAGATAAATGTCGACTCGACATATGTAAGGATACTCAATGCCAAACCATATGAAAATCAAAATGTAAGCGTTGAAAAAATTGAGTGTCGCAATCACATATTACGCAACTTTTGTAAAAAACTACGCAGACTGGCAGCAGAAACAAATGCCCTGAGACATCGAAAAACACTTACCAACATAAGAATTATGATAATGAGAAAAGCTATCGTGAAATATATAAAACTAGCAGTGCCCGCGGACTCCGTTCCGCGTTAGAAATATTTTTGTCCCACGTAAGGCCCGGTTTCCACGAAAGCGGAGCGAAGCGGAGCTGTGTTTGGATAACTAACCAGATTTCATCATTTAGACATCCCTCAGTTTCAAAAATATCAAAATGACGAAATCTGATTTGTTACTGAAATACAGCTCCGCTCCGCTTCGCTGTGGTGGAAAACGAGCCTTATACCCAAAGCCCACAGCGCTGGACGCGAGGCATTCAGATAAATGAATGATAAATGCCTATCCTATCGCCACGCAACGACCGAAGCGGCTGCGGCGCGCTCCTGCATACCGCGCGTTTTTGTTTTGCTAATATCTTTGAAGATATTTATTTAAACTGTATAGAGTAAGGGGCATAACTATTCTACATTAAATTTCCGTTCTAAAAAACATATTTACAAAGATATAAATTAATACCATATGGGCTAAATAAGCTTCACAAAAATTATTTATTTTTAATCCACAATTTTAAAGTAAAAGCAGTTATTGCGAGTTACCCATAGGAGATAGGCATATGCTATTGCGGACTTTTTTGCAGATTTTGATACTGATTTGATGATTTTGATTTTGTTTTGTTCTATCCTCAATCGCAGCGTACGCGATGAAAGCAATTTTTTTGCGACTTGGATTGCATTATTCAAGTTTTAGTAACAATGCAAAGTTTATTTTGGAAATTATTATAGCCTATGACACTCCACGATAATGTATTGGTGAATGAATTTTGAAAATCGGTTCAGTAGATCCAGAGATTACCCCTTACAACGTCACAAACTCACAAACATCGTTACGCTACCTTTTTATAATATTAGTATAGATATCACAAAATATCTGGGAACCCTAAAAACGTTGCCATATCAGTTCTGCACAACGATATTGTTAAACTCAATGCCGCACTCTTATGGTGATCACAGAATGTGTCAAAACTACTACTGTGAAAAGAAAGATGCGGACGGTAGCAAAGAAGATTAAAAAAAAAACATAAAACTCTTCATTTCCCTAATATGTACAAGAAAAATTTCTACAAATCCTGCTACTTTAGTAATACATAATTATTATAAATAAATACCTCGGTTGATATTATCGTTTACCATAAAAAAGTCAAAATATACGTAAAAAACGCAACTTCCAGCATATATTTCGTGAAGCGAATTATAATGACAAATAGTCCAACTGTAACAGCACACTACTGCACAGTACTGTGACGCAAATATTTATGAATAGGTTCACGGAGTTCATTCTACTTCTCGGCTCACGACAATGGTCGCTAGGTATCGTAGAGCGAGTCTGAGTGTGCGACAAATACCTAAAGTGCTGGGATATAGTCGCCTTAAGCATACCTATCGTTATGACGCAGACCAGCAGTGTTGCACAAACGAAGCGTCCCGTAGCCGTAAATATACTATGTATAATGGTAATATGATATAAACAAGGGTAGTCTTCAACCAGTTTGACGATTTCAATTATTTTCTCAGTTATATTATTGAGTTATAAAGTTATAAAGTTAAATTCAGGTGTTTTTTAAAGAAAATAATGATAAGATTATAATTACGCCTGTGTTTTAACGCCAGTACGCTACGACAATTACACCTCCTAGTCCTACGATTCGCTTCAACACCGCTTCGTCTGTGGACGTGTTTGACGATGTTCCTGCTTGTTCTGCTCTCGTCGTATGCTAGGCGAATTGAGCACGAGCCGAACACAATGCGTCTGGTGTGGACCGAATTATAAAGCCTCGAGCTACTGACAACGACGAAGCCGAGAACAGCCCCGCTTGTGCTTTGCTCCTGCTCGGTTCGTCTAGCGTAGACCCACCTATAATTACGAGCCATGTGCGAAGAAAGTGGCTTTAGCTAAAGTGTTTAGTTCTGCGAAGGGAAAGTGACTTTAACTACAATTTACCATGCAAACCAGATCGTAATGTCGCTTATTGCCAAAACGAATATTTTTTTACAACTTGCCTCTTTCTAACTCGTAAATCTCTTCGTTCGCATTTAAGCTTCCGAAATTCTAATTTGTAGATATAAGATAGTAAATTAGAAACAGAGTAATAGTACCTAATTAATACTGATTCTTAGCTCATCAGTTCTAAGATTTTATTCTATTGCATAATTCAGCCTCAGTAGGTAGATACTATTATAATCAATACTTTACCCGATAATTATTTTGTCGAAGGAGCACTTTCTCAAAAGGCGATTTGCCAGTAAAAATAATAAAAGCAAACTTTTTGCTAGATTCCTCATGACTGTAAACAGGTCTTGAATAAATCAATAGTGAAACTCCACAACAGTGCCTCTGAACAAATATCTGCGAATTTCTTAGCAATTCTTTCCAGACTTTCTTCTTTAGTTTCATGAAAGTCGACTCTTTCTTGTATATTTACTGGTCTCAAAGGACTTGGTATAATAAATCCTTTCACTTGCTTTTATTTTAATAGAAATACTTCTCTATCTCCAAAAATATATTTTCGAATCTCACGTGGCGTTTAATTTTTGTCTGAAATATATTTTCTCAAACTAGGAAGACGCGCTCCTCTCTGTCAAAATCGCATATGTTTCATTCGATTCGTATGGAGTTTGTCAGAGTGTGGCGTGTCATTGGATTGAAATATCTACAACTGCGTATCATAAATAGAGTGATCAATCTCAATTCACTGTAGCAGATTCTGAATTTACATACATTATCATCATTGCGTCGAACTAAGCTTACCAAAATGTATCGTTAATATGATTGCGTTCGTTACAACCACAAATGATATCATTTTCATTTCAGTAGGTATATCCATACAGTATAAGTATGCTTACGGATGTTTTTTTTAAAGCCTTTTTTAAAGCTGTTTTTTAAAAGCCAAGGGTTATATGGTTTGGAATTGAGAACCTCCTCCTTTTTTTGGAGTCGGTTGACAAAGGTTTTATTTTAATCAGAAGTTGGGTGTTTAGATTGATATCGATGATTATTTATTTATTCAATCTAGAACTTGCAGCGTGGATAATTTATTATTCATTTACATAGTTCAATGAACTAGGAATTATTTTTTCAATATCGGACGAACCAAGGAAAAGTGTAACACCTGCTACCTACTTAATATTTTATATCAAGCATCATCTAAACTTATTCAGTTATTCAATAAATCTTGGGCATTATGTAGATTTTATGAAGATCGAATGGCGCATTGGTAGTGGTCCTGCCCTTTGAGTCGGCGGTCGTGGGTTCGATTCCCACAACAGAAAAAAATGTTTGTGTGATAAGCATTAAAGTTTTGAAGTCCCTAAGTGTTTTCTTAGGGTTTAAATTAATCAGTTATCTGGTACCTATCCATATCACAAGCTATCGCTTATTTTGGGACTTGCTATGCGGGTAATGTCCTTATTAATTTATTAGGTAATGTCCTATATTTATTTATAACGTTTCCTTAAGTGCTTACAGTCCCGTTTACTACATTAGTAAATTAAACTTACGAAGTCTGGTAGAATATATTTTAACTTTGAGGAGATGTATTTTGCATCCTGTCTAGAATTTATTGCTGTTTCGTTTCATCAACAAGATTTCGAACGCTATTCAATCTTCTACCTATTCTGCTATACATTTTAGTAGATTTTTATTTCGATGCTTGCTTAGCTAGTGCTAGTAATTTAATTTACCACCTTACTAAGATACATACTGTAAGTCTAATTATACACTAACTATTAACTACGTCCTACGAGAGCACCTTGTTTACTCATACTTTACCTAATTATTGTAGAAGTTCATTGCATTACGACCCTGCAAACGCGGGAATTCGTCTTGTTTTGTTGACGACCCCAGTCTCTGTATTAAGCTGGAACCTTTAGAATACACCGTAGAGACGTTAGCTCTATATGTGTGTTCTATCGGTTCTATCGGTGGTAGCATGCGGAAGCGGTCCTGTGATCCACCATCATCCCACGATGGTTCAAAGGTTCCGCTGGGCTTTAGTGGGTATTCATCCCACATGCCTGCCCCATTTCATTGGCCAAGGGCGAGATGCCTTAACGCAATTGGCAGCTTCAAATATTTGGTCAAATGCGAGTCGGACTCGCGCACTGAAAAATCCGTACTCTATCAAGACTCATTCTCAATCTCAATAGTACTAATCCAATATCAATAAACAATCCTGCCCACCCAAATCCAAAAAAGAACATAAAATCACGTTTTTTAAGGGAGTACCCCTCTTTTATTTTTATTTAATTTAACTATGTTTTTATTTTTAAATTAAATCTACAACTAAATATTCTGTATATATTTTAAGCGTCTGCCTGTTGACTTTATCAATAAAAACAAGCAAAAAATCACGTTCATTGAATGGGATTCCCAGCGTATTATTCCCACGTAAGCTACGCTTCTAGAACAATGGTTCTAGAGAGACAGCCTGGTGGCAGATGGACGGCAAAATCTTAGTAATAGGGGTACGTAAAAGAATGACGTGGCTCCAACTGACCGATAGAAGGGAACAGTTACGTACGCTTACGGTATTGGTTTAGTACGTTCAGCGGTTATATCCCGCCTCAAAAATGCCCAATGCGCCTAAAGAAGTTTTTACTTCAAAGAAATAAGCGTGCTAATACTTTGCAGAAAGTATAATTACGCGGTTGGTAGGTATTACGTACAGCTCTTACAAATTGTCGAACTTTATCGTAGCATTTTTCCTGGCAGTTATCTGAGACAGCGACAATATCGGACGCTAAGCCGCTTGCGCCAGGCGCTTTGATAGTTCCAATATAATTCCCAGTGCCTTGTTAGCGACGATAACAATCCCGCAAAGGATGACTCTCAGATACTTTTATTTTTTAATAACTAAGGTACCTACTTCAACATTTCCTTTCTTACGTTGGAAAAAATTGAGTGTCATCAACTCATCACCAATGTCGGTCGAAGCATTCACTATAAGATTGATAACCGAAACGAAAGTCAGAATAAAATACATACTATGCTTTGCTATTGAAATAGTAACCAATGAGTCCACACATTCCACATGACGGTAGCTTAATGAGCCTAGTCCATTACTGCAGCGGCCAGCAAAAGAGGCATTGATGGCTGAGGCTGCAGAACCGATGCGCACATACGTAAGTCCGGAGCGCGAGCGATGACCTATTATAAATCTATGCGTAAATCCATCAACTTGACTTGAAAATGGCTTTGACAGTACAGCATTTGCAATTTATCTCGAAGAAGTTTGTCAAAATAATGCTCTTTCTAAGCCTGTTTGAGAAAAAATATTTTAATAGTCTTCCTAAAAAGAAGGTTGAGTATCGGCACCGACGTACATCTGTGGATAATTAGAAAATTTTCAAGAAAAATTAATTATGACAATTATTACGTAATGAAACCTTTGTATTCGTTTAATGTTTCACCTTCTTAATGCTTCGTATTTCGTTAACTTTACCATACCCTCCGGTTCTAATTCTGCCATTAATTTTCATTAATTATTCTGTTTGAAGCAGCCATAGCGTTTTATCTTTTCAATTATAATATTTTAATTTCATGGAGATATAGAACCGATAAGGCAATATTTATGTAACCGATAAGGTATATTTTGGGTATTGGCGTTTTTAATAAAAAAGCCTCAAAATATTGGGCGTGTTGTGAGGTAATTTTTCATAAAGCATTTACGTTGATGTTTCAAACAAAGAAAATATCGGTAGGCTTTCTGTAGCTCTTTATATCTTTCCGACAGTTGCGTTTTACCTCCCACTCCTATTGTCTGGGGGGCGTTGTAACGAGTAGGCAGATAGGTTTCAGAGTTGACATTGCAATCATTAAACAATACAAAGTCACAAAAGAATTACGCCTTCCCACCTGACACTGCCAGAGTATTGCAGCTATTTATAACTAGCTAGCAAACCCGCCCATATTTACACTTGGCGATTTCATGGAAACTTAAAAACTTACTCCCCTTTCTTATGCCTTGTCAGCATTATAACGCGCAAAATTTCAGCTTTTTGTAGATCCAAGGTTTGTAGGCCATCGTGAGGAATAGGTTCATCGCATTCAGGCCATGGTTTTTTGAGAAGTAAATGTCTCGAAAAGAAATTATTATATTTGAAAATTTGTAACTCCTTCACGCCACAAATACTTGATGGTTGCTTGCTTTTGGTTTAATACAGCTAGGACCTACGACACGCGAAACATGCAAACTTTGGCCGTTTGTAAAAACTCAAAAAAACTTGATAGGTCATAAACTATTAATTAACAAGTCCTGCACTTTTCCCACATTATGTGGGGTCGGCACAACCCGTCTTTTTCCTCATTTTTTTCCTATCAGCAGTAAATTCGCAATCCATTCCTCTCACACGCATATATTATCTTCTTTCACGCAATCCATCTCGCTCACCATCCCGTTTCTTCTTTGGTCTTCGTCTACTTTTTCGTGCCTGCACATGCAACTCATCGTTCGTATAGTAATAAGATTTCTACTCCTCCGCATAACATACCCATAACACGCTAACCTCTAGATACAAAATCCGTATTAAAAGTTAAATGGGAGAATCTGTTGTAGAAGTGGCATTATTAAATATGTAAGTCACCTTTGTGCCTACTCCCTGAGCTCATAAAACTGTTTGTAGTTCGAGATAAACGAGTATTAATACACCAGCTTGAACCGTCCCGAGGGAATCGTGTGTTTTTCCTGGATAAAAAGTAGCCTATGCTACACAGATTTCTATTAGTGAAGTATAAGACCGAAAGTTAAGTTTTCTGTGCAATACATAAACATACAACTAACTACTTTCGTGAGAAGAGAGTAGGAACAACTTTCATTTGAGCGGGTATGCATTATTGTACATAGAACCCTTTAGTTACTTTTAATCTCATAATATTTAGATCTTAATCGAATATTCGTAATCTGTGGATTCGGACAGTCGTATGACGTATCCTAAGCTAAGATATACTTAGTTACTGTATAGGATACCATAATATGGTTACTGTTACTAATATAAAGTTACGGTCTTTGTATCGTCTAAAATAACCACACTGTGTGTCTAGTTACTATTAAATTAAATTATAACACTCAAACATATAAATGAACGTAAATCACGCGATTATGAAATGCCGTTACGCGAGTTCTGCACTGTTCGTGTATGTCTTTAGTATGGTACACTGTAAACACTCGCAATGCAATCGCGCGATGTCGCGTGATTTTTGCATCGCTTGACATCCCACACCCACTCATTCGGTATCAATATGCTCTGTGAATATGCTTATGAAGGAAGAATCTATAAAACCGATCGGTTTGAAATAAATATAAATTCGGTTTTTACATAATAAAGAATTAATAAGGATTATTATTTTGAAGCCATTAATCTACCCTTGCACTGACTATATACTTACTCTATGCCCTGGCTCTGCCTCCGTGTGCGTCGATGTAACGAATTTGACATTTTTATCTCCCCGCTTTATGGGACAGTTTATCTAAGTAGGTATAGGTATGGTTTTAAATTTTAATTTCAACTCAATACCTACAAAGTCACGAGCATTGTAATCTATGAAGTAACAACGTATGCAAATTAGCTATCGGGTTTTTTTTCATTAATTGCATTGATGATTGTACCTATGAACTATTTGTACGGCAGCACAATGAAACATTAACAGTAAGTAAACGTTATCGTAATCGTTTACGAATTCTGCCCGCTGATTGGTTCCCTGATTTATTTCAGCCAAGCGGGGGGCAGAATCTGTTAACGATTAAGATTACGATACGTTTTTCGTACACAGTCAAACCCCTGATACTAGAGCCAGTCATGACTCGTGACACTCGCTTGTTAACATGATAATATTCATATATCGTATGAGAAAACTTACCCTGTCTTTGGCACCTACGAGCAATGGCCACTGTAAACATGGGTTGCTGTTTTAGGACCGTCGCCATTTAGCTCGGTAAACCCGGCACGAGAATGCGACGTGCTCTCAAATAGATTTATGGATATTAAGCTAAGTCCACTTCGGTTAATGCAGGTCCAGAGGATTCCGCTCAAAGCGAGAGAACTATATGTTACTATCGCGTTTGGTTTTAAATCGTGTACAGCAGTTTGTGACAAAACTTCGATTGAAAGTTTTTTTTTTGTAAATTCGATAGCTCTGAAAATAGGACGTAAACTAGGTACTTTTAATACCCCTAAGAGAGAATTAAATAATAATGTCAAAACAACGGTTGCTTATTCATTAAATTGAAGCAGGCGTTATTTTGCAGAAATCCATAAACAGTAAGAGAGATTAATTTGTTTTGCTATAATCCGCTACTTGAAAATATTCTGTATGGTACAATATGCAGGAACACACACACGCAAGTTGCTTATTCTATAACATTCAGTATGCATATACTAAAACATTTATTCCCGAGTGTCACTCTTGGACCCATTTTGTAGCACACAGCAGTATTGCCCCATACTAAGATACCGTAGTACATTATGCTCTAAAAATAGCTAAAATATACTAGTGTAGCAGTCTAAATGTCGGTCGACTGCCGACGATACTTTCGTCACAGTAAGTACAAGGTTGAAATATACAAAAAAGTTATTTTTTTAAGTACGGTTACGAAATAAAACTTCGCCAAAATTTTTTCGAAAGTAGGTAGGCGTAGGAGGCAGAAAATAAACGATCATTGCCTAAGTACAATTATTTCTTAGTTATACTTTTGCAAGAGCGTCGAAACTGAGCCTGAAGAAAAGTTGGTACTTGGAAACTAAGTACGGGTCGAACGCTCGACTTTTTCCCGTGTTACAACAGTTTCAACTTGTTTGAAACTTGCCAGAGGGCCTACGGTAGTTCATTTCGCTGTTTCTTGAGTCTTGCTTAGCTCTTCATTAATATTAGTTGGTACATACCCAGAACAGCATGAGCTAGCAAACCTCTTACTCCAATTTGAAGGAAAATTTATGAAGGAAAATTAACAACGTATTTTTTTATCTAGTTCCTACGCTGTAACTGTGAGGTTTTTCACTACATACTAGAAAGAGAAAACATGTTATTCATTAGGAAAAGCAACGTAAAATAAATATAATCAGTCCAAGTTTTTTTGTGTTCCGTAACCAAAAGGCAAAACGGGACCCTATTACTAAGACTAGTCTGTTCTGTTCTTAAGGCGAACTTGCAATGCTTGCATCTTAATGAGTTTGTTGCTTTCCTTCGGCCACACTACTAGGTATAAATACAATTTATTCGTTATTACAAATGAATATGGTACATAAAACTAACTTAAATTAAATCTTAAAATTAGCTATAAAATAAAAATATAACTAAATTAAAAACTACACATAAAACTAAAATTTTCAGGAAATGCTGGCCACATACAATGGTTATGGGGTCAGCAAAAAACAATTATTATTCGTAATTTGATTGGCTTTCTATAATATAAACAAGATTAAATGTTTGGGAATCACGAGCATTAAGTAGTAGGTACGGTGCAATTAGCTCAAAAAATGACCCCGCACATCCAAAATGGAAGTATTGCAATACAATGCCAGATTGTTCTATGCAGTCCATATATTATGTTTTCGTAAAAACTTACACTCCTGACAGCGTCGGGTTTGGGGGAGAAGTTCTGTGAAACCGTTCACTTTAGCAAGATTATGCTTACAATTATTTTTGTTTGCATTTTAACGTAGATTACTTTTGACCGTGACACTTTTGCGATAAATAGTTCTTGAAACATGTAAAAACAAATCTTCTCGTGAAGAATGTTATTCAAAGATGACCACGACCCGTACTTGTCATTATTAGAAATATATGGTATTGACTCTAAAAAGAAGGAGAAAGCAGATTTTGGCAACACGTACCTATTGTAACAAGGAACAGCGTTTCAGTTGTTTCATTGCCAAGACGTGCAAGTGGCCACTCGGAACTCCTTACGTAAGAGGGCCATCCGTCGCAACTCTTGTAGTAGCAGTGGGTTAATACAAAGTCAAATGAGTCTCACGTAGTTACGATGTGTCTGCAGCACCAATACAACGTCGAAGTCATCTTCGATCCCAATTGACTATCGCACATCGATAACTTTGAACGCTTCACTTATTGGACTCATTTAAACTTGTCCGTCCAATATCTCACGAAGCTGGGCTATAAAATTAGCATCCACTAAAAGCAGTGAGGAAGTGTTCGCTTCTGCAACTGGCACATAATTAGTGTAAAGCTTTTCTGGGTAATTGCCAAATTAACATGGAGACGCTCGGAAATGTGTCACCTAGGCCGAGATGCTAAAGTTACTTGATAGGAGGCTTTCGTACAGTGCTGTTTAAGTTCACAATTGAATTTTTCTTAAATCTACTTTCAAAATAATTTTATTTAGGTACTTGCATTATTTTGCTGAAAAGAATACTAACTCTATAGGATACTTTTTTAACAGAGAAAGAGGTGAAGGAAAAATATAAATCCTATATTTCGATGCGTGCGTCTTATTACAAGCTAATCTTGACATAATATTCTACTGATGATTTGGCCGGGCGAAACTAAGATATTGTTTTAAAATTGTAAGATATACTAAGGTTTCGTTGGATCCTTGAAGACACATTCGAAATTGTAAATGCAGAATAGATAAAAATAGTAAAGATAGGCCGATCCGACCATCATCCGTAGCGTCATCTGTCAAAATACCCGCCGCCGCCGAACTACCGTGTGGCCTTATACTGTTGGTACTAATTACACCCATAAACTGACGACATTTTTTCGCGCTGTTCGCCCTGTCTTTAGTATACAAGTCTGTAAAATGCAGCTAAAAAGTTTTGTGGTTTGTCGAGATCATTTTTAATAGATTTGGTTCCATTGAATGAAAGTAGGCGTTATTTTGCGGAAATCCATGATTAGCAGGACAGATTAATTTGTTTTGCTATAATCAGCTTCTTGAAATGATTCTGTATGGTATACAACATGCAGGAACACCGCCGACATGAAACACCACACACAATTCTCCCATTTCTCACTTTTCGTCCCGACACCGGGACATCCTCAGTCGATGTTGAATTCACAATGGAAAATCGTAGAGTCTCTACGAGTTCGCATGTGGGCGGTGTTCCTACATTTTTGGCCTTACAGAATCTTTTCAAGTAGCGGATTAAAGCAAAACAAATTATTAATCAGTCCTATACTAGATTTGGATCTATTTCGAAACTATGTATCAGAATATGATATAATTTATCTCCACAAATGAATAAAAAATAAAAAATAAATCAACGAATAAAAGATCAAAAAATTGTACCGAGCAAGTACCGAGTTTCTACCCAGTTCTTCTCGGTGCAAACATGCTTTCCGAACCTGGCGGTAGAGTCTCGACATTTCACGAGAGCTTATATCTAAGCCTATGTGTTGATAATTTCATTAAATTTCATTTCATTACATTTCATTTCATTTCATTTCATTACCCACGACGGAACGGAGTACGGGTATATGCGTTTAGGGTGAGAGACCGTTTGTACATTAGTTGGTTGATGAAATTTTTTGATTGTTTGTGTGTTAAATTGTTCACAGAAAACGAATATCCAATAAAAAAAATGTTTGTTTGTTTGTTTGTTTGTTTGTTTGTTTGTGCACATCCAATGTTCCCATTTATTTCCACAACGGCTGAACCGATTTAGATTCAGTTTTCTGTATAATGTTTGGTATTCATTGGCGATGGTTCGTAGATAGTTGTTACGAACATCGATCACCAGGGGGCGCCATAAAAAACATTTATAGTGAAAACGAATGTTCCCATTTATTTAAAAAATGGCTCAACTGATTTCGATACAGTTTTTAATAAAATATTAGTGACTTATTGGCGATGGTTCGTAGATAGTAGTTACGAACATAGATCACCAGGGGGCGCCATAAATACATTTAGAATGCAAACGAATGTTCCCAATTTAAGCTTTTGGAATAAAAACGACTGAATCGATTAGTTGTTACGGAAGTCACTCACCAGGGGGCGCCACAATAAACGTTTCTTTATCATTTGGTAGCGAAATTTTCTAATGTGTCTAATAATGTTTCTAGTAAACTCCTAGTGTTTGAGATTGTTTGATATGTTCTGTTATATTTGGTGACGAGGACATTATATCTGATGATGCAACTTGGGATTGAGTGTTACTCAACAATCGTAACTATTAAAATACTTCGAAAACCCATTTGGTTTCGTTTAACTATTCATTATAACACATTTGATCTGATGACGAGGGTCCATGATGCCTTCCGACGCTGCATAGAGGAGATAGTAGGTAGTTAAAAAAATAATTTTTATTTTGTAATAATATAATAGGTATAATAATTGAAAAAGTATAAAACAAGTGGAAAATTTAAAAAATTTTAAACACCCACGACTCTGATAGACTTGAAATTGGAAAAGGATTAAATAATATTTTTAAAACTCCCCGACTAAAGGAAAGTAAGAACTAAGAACCTAACCAGTATAATTACAAATCCAAGAAAATCCGTCGGAGCTGCCATTGACATTTCTGTTACCAATATCAATTAATGCAGTTAGTACCTATAGGTAAGCTTACCGGTAGCTTATTATAAGAAGTACTTATCAAGAAATTGAATTAGTTACCAAATGAATAAAGTAAACACACACACTGGTAAACAGCAACAACTTGCACCATCAACACCGGCACAGGCAGAGCATAGCAGCTCCGGCGGATTTTCTTTCGGCGGAAGAGTCGTGGGTGTTTAAATTTTTTTTAATTTTCCACTTGTTTCATTTCATTTGTACACACTCAAGTAATCAATACTACGAGCTTAAAATCAATAATTACGAGCTTAAAATAAATATAAGAAACGAAATTGAGGACTGGCATGTGAATTAAAAAATAGCAGCTAACGCTATCGTCCAATTATAAAGTGTGGACCACAATTTGTAGCCATTAATTCAGAAAATAAATGAGAACTCATTGTCAGCGGAGGGATTCAATTTTTCCAATCTACATTAATTATTATTAAACCTCGCTTGAAGCGAACTTGTAATATTGAAAAACCATTTGCATTTCTGGTTTGATTGATTGGTTAAATTATTTACCGTTTTTTATAGCGTGAAAGCCATTTTCTAGGTTTTTTGTTTTGTTCACGATGCTCGTTCCCAAATCTAATAGCTAGACCGCTATAAACTTGGCCCTCCCATGGTCTTCGGGACGCGGGACGGGAGCTACTCAACCACTGATCTCTATTCTATGGATTAAACATTCAATACAATTCAAGCTAGGTTCACTGTGGATCCATAGAATAGGGATCAGTGCGTTCAACTAATCAGCTATCTGACTGACGTGAATTACGCTACACACGTTGATATTAATCTTGCGACGTGGATAATAATACATACTCAAGTAAATACCATAGGAGAATTCTCAAGATGCGAGTCATTACATCGTATCCTGTATAGCCAATCGCACACCCGCCCCGCGTCCCGCAGACCATGGAAGGGCCAAGTTTATACCGGTCTAGCTATAGATAGTAGGATTAAGAGAGAAACTTGACTGAAAGAAATTCCAAAATTAAAAAAAAAACAGGAATCATGTAGCTATTAATATATTTTGCGTAACGTATCAGCCTAGCTGTTCAACGCGAAAATGCAGCCACAATTCTTGGCACCATTCCACATTTCCATTCCAAGACTTGTATAGTAATTAGGATAAGTTAGTGATAAGTTTTGTTGTAACCTTTTAATAAACAAATTAATTATAACTAACATTAAATTTAGATTTCACTAGAGTGTGGAATTCTCCGTACGAATAATATGACTCGTTGACGGCCAATATTTTTTATCACAATCTCGATTAGCATATTTATTTTGTAGTTAGTTTTTGTTACTCGATGCCATGAGTTTTAAGCTCATCTCTATTTAAATGCTGATAGAGAAGTTATTTAAAAGCAGAATAGACATAATACACACAGGACCCGACGGGCCGCGTGGCAAGTCGCCAGTTTACTGGTGTCAAAAATGTTTGTTTTGACACCAACCGACCGCAATAATCACGGTCCATGTGATGCCACATATTATTATAACTATTTTTAATATTAGTTCGCACGCGGGTTTCTGCTATATTGTGGCGTATTAGCGGGAATTTTGACAAATAGCACTATACTTTTTGTCTTTTATGAAGAAGGTTTGCATAAAATATTCAGATGAGCTCGTCTTGAGGTTTATATCGGTGAAAAGTACAGAATCCGTCAAAGCGTATATTTTTATTCGTTATTTACTTTATAATGGATATACGATTTCAAGCAGCTCGTCTTTCCAGAGAAGTCGAGGCTACAAAGTTTATAATATTGCTGTTTGACTGAAGTTGCGAAAGCAATAAAATATTCTTGGAAAAAAATTCTGCTGGATACTAACCTACATTTAAAGGAATAAATTGTGAATCAGTGCGAGTCGGAATCTCGCACTATATATACCAAAATATGAATTTGATTTATTCTTTGATCTTTAAAATTTTTAACCAGCTGTTTTACTTCAGAATTTTAAGTTATATGATCTTTTATGATTATCATTTACACAATAACGTATGTATCAGTTTACTTTTAAATACTAGGATATACTAGTTTTTTTGGCAATACAGGTTGAGTAATTACACTTTTTTATATCTCTATCTTTTTTTCTATCCTTCGACCTAGATCTCTTTTCAGGCGTTTTGTAATGCCCTACCATCAGTTAATTTTGTATTAGTGATTGCGTATTAAATATATTATTTTTAAATCGAGTTTGCATAACATAGTTATCCGCAATTCTCACTGATGATACTTCTATTACGAGTTTGGAACAGTTTTCTCTGGAACGGCAACTGGAGCCAAGTGGCGATGAAGTTTTGCTGGAAATCTAATCACACCCAGCACAACACTCAGCAAAGTATCTAAGTATGAGTTGTGAAAGTAATGTGAAGCCAGCAAAAGTTTGAAGGTGGGCGTAGCTACTTCAGAATTTTGTTTATAATTTAGTTCACACACTTAGTTTATGTTGAAATGTACAATTTATATTCGTTCCAAAACAGTAATATGTTTTTAAAATCTAGCCTGAAACAATTTGTTTTTCTTCCTAAATCCGCTAACTGAAGAGAAGCCCGTCCGCGACACCGTCACTGTACAACACATTGTACAATCAGGGAGGACTATTCACGTAGGTACGCGTCGGTTACATTTCGTGATGTGAAATGTTCAAAAAGGTGATGACATTTACGTATTACGCAGACGATAAAAACATTTTTTGCGAACACTGAAAAAATAATTTTACGACTATGAACATAGAGCGTAAAATTGAATGAATTTCAAAACGCTACATGGTCGAAACTTGTGAGATTAAATTTAACGAAGCGCGTCAAAGTCGAGCATTGTATTTTGAATTTTCTATGGTGAAATACATTTAATTTTAAACTCTAAACCAATAGACCTGAAGTTAATTTTTCAGTGTTACTTTTTTTCTTATTCTTGTTTCACACTCACTCAGTGTGTGAAAACGTTACGTGAATATCGCCTCTGTATCGAAACGAAATATGCGTTGGAAGAAGACAATGTGGTGTTGCATGTGGTTGGTGGTGGTATTACACTTGGGAACTTTTTACAAATAATTTTACAATAAGAGATTAAAAAATAAATAAATTTTGAAATAAAAATTTAAACTAAAGCCTCATCAAAGCCAAGGCAGCGAGGCATTGAACCCAAGATGCTGGCAGCATTGCCCCTTTGGGTAGCCAAACGTATTTTTTGGCCAAGGTAGCTGCCAGCTCTTGGATCCCCGGTAGACTCAATTACCCTTTTTGAAATGTCATCAAAAAGGGAACGAGCATCGGGGCCACACGGCCCCATCTCCAAAAGATACAAATATGAAGCTTCCATCGAGAGCTTCATACTTTCTCTTGGGAACTTTGCTTTCATGCATGAGTGACCAAACTTTTTTTTTCAGTTAGCGGATTATGGTAAAACAAATTAGTATTTTCTGCTAGTTATGGATTGCTGCAAAATAAGTAACTTCTATTTAATAGGGTATTAGAGTTCTTAAATATTTTCTAATTGGAAAAACAAAGCCAAAATGAATTTCGAAAAAATATGCAATTTCGGTTTAGTTTACGTTTGAAAATAAAATATGCCATCAACAGTATTAGGTTATTATTATCCTAAAGCTGTCATAAAAATCTATCTTTTTAGGTCTTTGTTGACTACAGATCCCTCAAAAACTAGGCAAAAATTACGAGAAACGGCGCTTTAAATATTTTTTGTATCGACACTTTATTTAAATCGAGGATTGACTGTAAAAGCAATCGTAAAAAGGACTATTTTAAAGGCCTTAAAATGTAAAATGCATAATATCGTCAATTTGGCGCTGCGCCTCTATTAATTTGTAGTAAATGTTGCACGAAAAAAACACGCGAATCGAGAACCTTCTCGTTCTTTGTTTTTGAAAGTTTTCTTTGTATATCATACCTACCTACACTAGAAGTTAGAACTAGACTACGATTTCACCTGATGATAAGTGACGATGCAGTCGAAGATGTTGTTGTATAATCTGTGGAAGGGTTGGGGTTAAGCAACCATTAACGGTTTGTACAAAGCATCACGCCGGATCGCTAAATCGCTTGGCGGCACGTCTTTGCTAGAAGCGTGATATAACCAGTCACGGCCGAGGCCTTCTACCTACGAAAGTGAGAAAATCGAACCTATGGCCTCCCAATCAAATCCAAAAGCACGCCATTGCACCAGGGATAATGTCTTAAAAAATTAAGTAAATCTCTGGTTTAAATAATTCGTCAAGTGCGAGTCCGACTAGCACACGAAGGGTTTCGTTAGCGAGATTATGATCGAGAAGGCAAAAATCACGTTTCTTGTATGGGAATCCCCCTTTAATCACATTTTATTAAATTTTTTAGTATTTGCTATTATAGCGGCAACGGAAATACTGAAAATATCATCTGTGAAAATTTTAAGTGTATCACGGTTCAAGAGATAAAGCTTGGTGATAGACGGACAGACGGACGGACAGTCTCAGTAGCTAATAGGGTCCCGTTATTTACCCTTTGGGTAGATACGGATCCCTAAAAAGAGGTTAAGGCGAACTCAACAGGTGTGCCCGCGAAATTCAAAATTTTCGTGGTTTTTTGCAATTTGTACGCTAAATACACATAATTATTAGCTTATGCCAGTCATTTTTCAAGAATGGCAGTTACTTATAAATGTTTATATCAAAAATTTTGCATATAAATGTCTACCCTAGGAAATTAGCCCGAGTAAAGAGTTTTAGGTGAGCAACTCGCAAATCTCGGATTAATTTCTTTAACTCGACACTTTCAAGCAGAGATTTTTATATAAATACGTGAAGATGATCTTGGGATTATCGCAATTTGACTGCCATAAGCCTATTACGTCTTATCAGCTTAAAAATCGCGAAAAACCACAAAAAAATTTAATTTCGCGGGCACACCAGTGGTGTGCTCCTTAACAGTTTACACAGCGAGATAATATTATACCTATTCTAGCGCAAATAATAAATTTACAATAATTTTTATTATTTATTTATGCATACGTCTACTATGTACTTAAAATAACACCTATTTTCTCTCTCGGATTCTCCTCATGTTGCCTCCCTTGGCATTGATACCCAATTTTAAATAGTAGTTTGATAGTAATTTGATAACAGTTTGAAATAAATAGTAGTTTGATGTTTCATCTATATGACCCACAATATTGGGTAGAAAGACAGAAGTAAACCCTGACGTGATCACTAATTTGGTTGTTGACAGCATTTAATACAAAGCAATTTGCGAATGATTGCACAACCCTAACTAGTTTGGTACTGAAACTCACAACATAAACCAAACAATAAGTAGTTAATTAAGTCAAGCTAGATTCGTTATGGACATTTCATTTTATTGTACGAATTTCTAGACAAATTGTCGGAACTTACTAGTTTTATAGCATGGGCGACCATTTTAGCACTAGAGTACACGCGCGGCCTACTATAGTAGACCAGGGTTAGTTTTTTTGTCGTAACTTTTTATTTTTGCATGCTAGAAGCTTGCGATTCCAGATAAGCCTCGTCTGGTAGATTCTTCGCAACCTTAGTACCCAACACAATTCCTACGGAAACGCATGTGCGAGATTTTTGGCGCCAAAAGCGCAGGCCTACTAAAGTAGTCCGCGCGTGTATTGATGTACCAAAATCAGGTAAGTAACTTTTCGTGTTTTATCGAATTATAACACTAAAATAATATTCTCCAGCTATGTTATGTATGTATACTTATACCTTTGTTTAATTATTGTTATTTTAAAATTGGAAAATGTATTTTTTTTATTTTTTTACAGATTTGTAACATTAACGTCATGAGTGATTCACAAGTGTTTCCACTTGTGAATCTTTGTTGCTACTTAAGCTAGACACTGATGATGAAGATGTGATAGAGAGTGAAGATGATAAAGTTGAGCCAGAACCAGACTAACAACAGGCCCTAGTTCTGCATGAGTCAGAGCTTCAGGAAAACGAAGAGGAAATTTTAAATGAAAGGTCTGACGAAACATCAGATTCGGATAACACTCCACTCTATCTGGAAGGTGCAGTCTAATCTACAAATTGACAAACGGAACCATTTGGCACAAAAATATACCATCGGCAACGCGAACTCGAACCCAAAACCTAAGTATTAGATAAGCAAGCCCAAAAGGAGATAGAGCTAGAAATGCTAAGGATCCATTATCCAGTTTCAAACAATCCGAACCCGACAACTTAAATTGAGGATTGGGGCACTTTTCGGCAGCACAATTCAGGATTCCCAAGTATCTAAATCATGATTTGACACCAAAGACAGCACGAGATGGTCGATGTGCACTCTGCGCGAGAGCCCGAAATCGGTCGACAAAAAAAGTGGTGAAAGACTTGCTACTAGAATATTTTTCACAATCACTAAGCATTAGTATATCCTGAATGCTAGGAAAATGAAGAAAATAGTAATGAAGAGTGGTTTTAATAAAAACAAAAAAACGGTGAACTCAGTATTGCCATTTTTGTTACTTTTTCGCAGATATTTAATAAATTGCTAATTGTTCACTATTTTAAATATTGTATTAAAATTGTATTGTTGTAATGTTAACTTAAATAAATATTTTTTCCATTCCATTTGTTATTTTAATCAAATAGTTATAAATATACAATTTATTGACTTTTTAAAATGGGCTACTATAGTAGGCCACGCGTGTACTCAAGTAAAGAAAAGAGGCGCGTGTACTGTAGTGTTAGACACTACAAGATTCTGATCGTAAACGATTGAGCGTAAACCACTGACCACTATTAAACTACGCTGGACTTAATATTTTATATTATTGACATTTCCTGTTTTGTGCCCATTTGAAGCGTCTACGGCGACTCATTCCCATCTTCCAACCTCAGGAGATAGTGGGAATACATTTCCTTAATTATTTTTTGTTCCCAACTTCCACACTGTCATTGATTTTATTTTATTGATATCCTTGAATCCTTGAATTGTTATGTTTCATCATCATCATTTCAGTCTGCGGACGTCCACCACTGAACATATGCCTTCCCAAGCGCGTGTCACCACACCCTGTCCTCAGCCTTTCTCATCCAGCCGCTGCCCGCCACCCGCTTTATATCGTTTTAGTTCCATGGACGCTCACGCCAGCTTAAGCAACAATCAACACCAAAAAGCGAAAATCATTTTTGTGTTGACAATCTGTAATCCAGCGTAGGTAATTGTCATTATACGGTCAGTGGCGTCAACAGTAAAAGATTCAATATTCACATGATTATCATTGCTAAAGATAAAGTTTATCCAACGGTGCTCATTACGTCAGTTTATAAGGTTTGTTTAATTAGCGAAAATCGTCTCGGTGTTTTAGAGGTGAGGGTGAGGGTCAAAAGTCGATATAGAATTTGTAAACAAGATTCCTTGCATGCATGTATTACATAAAATATTTTAAACCTAATAATTATTGACTTATAGATGAAAATGGCAACAGTTTATGATACTTGCACACCGTTTTATCTGGTGTTTTTCTTTAGCTGGACAATAAAAACTGTGCTCCTAAACTAATGAGACGTGAGATAGTGTTGTTTTTATTACAAAACAAATAAGCAGAAATCATGTCCTTTTTGGACGCAAAAATAAGCACGTCGAAATTTATTGGTATTTCGTTTTAGAGAAGTATTTCCGAACGAAATATGGCCAGGGGCATAGATTATTACTATATTAATCCGAACAACATCACAACATGATCAAAATATGCACGAATTACAAATGATTTCTGTATTACGAATGTATGGAGAAAACGTTGGTTCAGGGCATTTTTTTCTACTTTTATATTTGACGCGCCCCACTCTGTCAAACTTTCAAGAGATACAGCCTGGTGACAGACGGATGGACGGACTGACAGCGAAGTCTAAGTACCTAATAGGGTCCCGATTTTAACCATTGGGTACGTAACCCTAAAAATTAAAGCCACTTTTTGGAGTTCATATTGAAGATAGTTAGTACGCGTCTGCCTGACTGTGAAAAACCGTTACACAATAGACATTTTTGATATAATTTATTTTGTACGACGTAAACGGCTACAACCGTTTCAGATTCTATAAAAATGGTAAGTGCGAGTCGAACTCCGCGCACTGAGAGTTCTTACGGACGGCGGAGTCTTAGTAATAGGTCCCGTTTTTACCCTTTGGTTACGAAACCTTAAAAAGGTACCTACAAAACAAAATGCCGTTTGAAATTCTGTCTCATTCATAAAGTTATAACTTTAGGTCTCAAAGGCCACCTTAAAGTTTGCGAACAATTTCGGATATAAATTTTTCTCTTACGATTTGCATCGTTTGTGGAATTGTTAAAATTCATATCTATAAACATTACGGCTCGCTGAACCTCGGACAGTGGCAATATGAGAAAACTTTTCCTAGTCGAGAATTTATGCTCGACTGTCTTTTCAAAATGTGCGTTTAAATCCTTTTACGAAAAAGTTGTAAGCTTAACTTTTATAATGATCAAGTTATGAATTTGACTCGTAGCATTCCTACCAGATGGATTAATTGTTTTACATGCATAGCTAGGTAACCAAATGGTACGAAGCCAACTGAAACGCCTCAGTAAATTTTTTGGATGCTGATTGGTTGCGCCGTATTTCAAATTCCCAATATTCCTATTATCCGTCCCTTTCGTACCTCCAAAATGGCACGACCGTCTCACTCGCGCCTGCACGAAGACAATGCATAAGCCGCATTCTATTGGAAGACGAACAACGTCACCGCGACACTTGCAAATGAACCGCCGCGCAAGGCCGTCATGTCGCATTTGATATAACCGCTGCAACCGCCCGCTACCGCCTTTTCAGGACAATGGATTTAATTCATTATTATAGTGGTTAAATACTGGACATTATAGCCAGCTAGCTCAATTGTGAGGACATTTGGTGAACTCCTAGTGTATAAAGTGTACTGCAGTGCCGCGATTGCCGCCAGCTTGCTACCGGTTCGAGATCTGGAGTCCAGCAGCTTCCAAGTAAGTCGTGCCATTCCTGTTGTGATAACAACCTCCAAATTATGCCTTAAATTCCTAATACAGTCCACTTACCCTTGATAATAAAATATGTCGCGAATTTTAAATCGAAAAGTGGTTTAGATTCGATTCCGCGCCGCCATTTTTTTTGGTCCCATTCGAGACGGATTTCATACGTAATCGTGTTTAACTCATACGTTTTTACCTATAATTCGCTTATTATTGATATCCCGCGTTGTAATCCCTTATTGCTTAAGCAAAATATAGTTTCGCTTATCCCGCATTGCTTAGGAAATAGGATTATAACTCATAGGTGTGTCATAGGTTCCGTAGAATAACCGCTAGTAATGTATGTCCCCGCATAAATTTAAAGGTAAAATTTGCGTATAAAATTGCAACTAATAATACCTAATCGTAAATAAAACGGCATGCCTACTTAGACCGGCCGATCCACGTCGTCCCGCTGCAAACCGAGTTTTTTATCTATAGAACGAAACCGCGCGCGCGCGCAAATAGATAGGAACTACCTTCTCATTTTGTGCATCGCTATTCTTTAACTAATATATTGTGTTCTACACTCGTTCAAAATGCCTAAAAATAATAAACCCGTAGTAGAATTTGAAGACGATGTTGATGTTAAATTGTACTTATTGGAACAGCGTCGTAATACAATATTCGACTGTTTACAAGAACTATACGATCTGTCAAAAAACTTAGATGACCCGGCGATGCGGGAAGACTTTCTCGACGCTAGTAGCAACATTGTTGCATTACGTTCTGAATTCAACAAAATCGTTGACGATTACAATAGTCGTTTATTATCATTAAATCCGAAGGCGACTCCGGAGTTTAAATGTTTAATTTCTTTCGAACGCTTATACAGTCGTGTTAAGCGTTTGGTCTCACAGTACACGGTCGAAAATAAAGTCGATAATAATTATAGTAATGAGGCTCGTCCGCTTAAGCAATATCTACCGCCCGCACCAATACAACTAGTATCTTACAGTGAATCGGATTTGAAATCGTGGAGTCAATTTTACGCTAACTTTAAAACTGTAATTTATAAAAATGAGTCCCTTACGGACGCCGAAAAACTTTATTACCTAATAGGAAAATTATCAGGTAAGGCGAAATTAGCCTGCGCTGGCATTACGCCGTGCCCTGAAAATTATGAATTAATTTTTAAAACGCTTGTTGATAAATTTGAAGATAAGCGTTATTTAGCTACATCGTACTTAGATCAAATTTACAATATTAAGGCGATGTCCACCGCGACTTCTAGTAATCTTGAAAGATTTTTAGATGCGTTTGCTTCATCAACCGCTGCTCTTAAGAATTTAAAGTTGGACAACCTAGCTGACTTTATATTTGTATATATTCGAGCACAGAAGAAGTTGGACCCCGTGACAGTCCATATATTCGAGTTGAATAAGTGCGATACAGAGATTTCGTCGTACGATGATTTCATTTCTTTTCTCCGCGAACATATAAGAATATTACAACGCACACCTGGAAAACAAGAAGTTCCGAAAGGCACTGAAGAGGAATTGGATACGGCATCGAAATCATCAAGGGTCTCAACGACGCACACTCATTTAAATACCGCAACTGCGCCTACGCAACCTCTGTGTTCACTTTGCAACTCGCAGCATGAACATCAATGTACATGTTCCGCACTCGCTAATACCGCACTCGCTAACTCCACATTCGTTAACTCCACATTCGCTAACTCCGCATTCACCAACTCCGCTTTCGCACATTCCGCATTCGCTTATACCGCTCCCGCTAAGCTCACATTCGCTAATACCGCACCCGCAAATTCCGCATTAGCAAAAACCGCATTTGCCTATTCCACATTCGATAACTCCGCATTCGCAAAACCCGCATCCGTTTATTCCGCATTCGATAATTCCGCACCCGCAAAATACGCGTTCGCTAATTCCGCATTCGCTAATTCCACATTCGCTCACACCGCATCCGCTAATTCCGCATTCGCTCACTCCGCATTCGCTAATCCCGCATTCGCTCACTCCGCATCCGCTAATACCGCATTCGCTCACCCCGCATCCGCTACTTCCGCATTTGCAAATTCCGCATCCGCTAATACTGCATTCGCTCACCCCGCAGCCGTTACTTCCGCATTAGCTAACCCCGCATTCGCTAATTACACATTCGCTCATTCCGCATCCGCTAATTATGCATTCGCTAACTCCGCGTCCGCAAATTCCGCACTCGTGAATTCCGCATCCGCAAGAACCGCGTCAGCCTCTGCCGTGCGCCCTGCCGCTACGTCTAGCTTGGCTGAAAGTAATAAAACGAAATCTTCATCCACAACCGCGCACTCCGATGACGTTGCGCTGTGTTCTTTGTCGAGTTGTTTTAAAATTACTCGCACACCTAACACCCTGTTACTCGCAACCGCTCACGTCGATGTTTTCGATTTGCTAGGCAAGGAGCATAGCGTGCGCGTATTGTTAGGTAGCACCTCCCAAAGCAATTTCGCCAGCCGCAGTCTATGCCAACGATTAGGTTGGGAAGCAAAATCCATTTGCTGTCTGGTCAAAGGTATCGGAAGAAAAGCGAAGTCAATAAGAAGTTCGGTTTCTATTAAATTCTCGAGATTTGACCCTGCAGTTTGCTTCAGTATGGACTCGCTCGTGGTAGACAAGATTACTGAACACTTGCCCTCCGCGTCAATCGATACTTCAACTTTAATCAATTTCAGCAAATTGCCTTTGGCTGATGATACTTATGCTACCCCAGGGGACATTGATTTGTCGATTGGAGCTTCAATCTGCCCCCATCTTTTACTGTCCCGCGAGGTTCAAGGTCAGTCTGTGAGCCTTTCACCGATAGCCTTAGAAACAGTTCTAGGCTACGTTGTCCTTGGTACAGTTCCCTCTCGTGACATTGATTGTACGTCGGTTTCATATTGTTTTGCCGCTGATGACACGGAGGCAATTCAAGTTTTACCCCCATACACTATTTCTCTTCATGGGGTCACGCAGGACGCAAGCTCTGAATCGACTACTCGAGTTTCACTCAGTAGTCAAAATTTACAGGGTTTGTTTCACATTATCGTTAATATACCGCAGCCATATCACTTATACCGCATTGCTGTTTCCGCAGACATCCGCCAAATGCTTCTTTGTATTGGAATCCAGCCTCCCGACCGCAGATTCCAACCAATCATAATATTTCGTTTCGCCATAGAACCCAAAGGAGACAAGTTTATTCGAGTCTGTTTTGGATTAAAGTCCAATCCATTTCACGCACTTCGGATAGTGCTATTGATCGCGATAGTAGTAGTGATAGCGATCGGACTCTTAGAAAAGGATGCTGCTGAAGTATTCCGCGTTTTCATATTTTCGGACTCCACAGTGGCGTTGTGTTGGGTACATTCCTCACCACACCGTTGGGATGCCTTTGTAGCCCACAGAGGGTCTAAAATTTACAATGAATTGCCCGCACAGACCTTTTTACATGTGTCTGGTATCGAAAATCCGCCGATTGTTTGTCGCGAATATTTAGTCACCACACAAATAATCGATAACCCGCTCTGGTTCTGTAGTCCTCAATGGATCCTAGCAGATCCAGCACTTTGGCCCGTCACCGCGGTCGATTCTTCCACGGTGTCACTGCCGCCGGAGGAAAAGAAACACGTCTTTCTCACTGCCGAAGAAAATGAAATAATTCTGATTATTTCACTCGCCGACCGCTTCTCATCGTGGTCGAAGCTTTTACGCTTTGTTATATTCGTGCGTTGTTTCGCAAAACTCTTACCGCGACGTGATGCTATCATTGCATCTGACTTAGATTATGCAGAAAAATTGATATTGCGTAAACTTCAGCATTCTCACTTCGCCAACGAGTTAACCCGCCTACAGGCAGGCAAACCTTGTAGTCCAGTGTTCCAAGCCTTCCGACGTCTTAAACCCTTCCTACAAGGTAAACGTATCTGGGTTGGAGGTCGCTTGAGGAACGCTGATATAAGCTTCGACAATAAACCTACAATCATACTCCCGAAAAAGGGTCATATTGTAAATATTTTAGTCGAATATCATCTTAAAGTGAACTGCCCCGCAGGTCCAGACTTATTGATGTTGATAGTACGTCAGAAATACTGGAGTTTGTCTGCTCGAAATATAATTCGGAGCCGGGTACACAGGTGTTTACCCTGCTTTCGACTAAACGCTAAGCCAAATCTCCTAAAGATGGCAGATCACCGCCGTGACAACTTTTCGTGGTTGCAGCATTCACTCGACGAAGGCATACGTGTACCTTTTCGTATGCTGGACTACCCGCGCTGTGCACATGGAGGTTGCCGGCGATTTAAGCGCTGCCAGTTTTCTCGGAGCGTTTGAGCGCTATTTATCTCGACGAGGTCCAATTTCTCATGTGTACTCATATAATGAAAGGAATTATGTCTCCGCTAAGCGTATGCTTTCAAAATTACACGATTTTCTATTGTCAAATCAATTTCTAACGTTCGAAAAGTTCATTACTGTACTTGCTCAGATCAAGGCAGGGATGAACTTCCGCCGTTTGTGCCGCACGCTATCTAACGATCCATCGGAGCCCCTCGCATTAACTCTGGCTCACGTTCTAACCCTTAGGTTTAGTCGAGGAAGTCTTCCTGGATCAAACGATGACACGCGCGTGGTTCGTATCCGCACTACTACAGGATACTACTTGCGTCCTGTAGTACCTACGTCTTTGTCCCCTACCTAAAGAGTAGTTCAATAGTTTAAAATATACGATTAGGTTAGGGTTAGTATTACTTTAGCTACTTTAGTATAAGTTTTGCGTTTTTATAAGTTCCGGATTAAGCTTAGTCCGCATTTTAGTATAAGTTCCGCGTTTTTTTTTTTTCATAAGTTCCGCATTTAGCTTAGACCGCATTTTTGTATAGGTTCCGTCAAATCTTTTGAAGGGAACCCTTCAAGCCCGGGGGAAATGGTTGCGCCGTATTTCAAATTCCCAATATTCCTATTATCCGTCCCTTTCGTACCTCCAAAATGGCACGACCGTCTCACTCGCGCCTGCACGAAGACAATGCATAAGCCGCATTCTATTGGAAGACGAACAACGTCACCGCGACACTTGCAAATGAACCGCCGCGCAAGGCCGTCATGTCGCCTTTGATATAACCGCTGCAACCGCCCGCTACCGCCTTTTCAGGACAATGGATTTAATTCATTATTATAGTGGTTAAATACTGGACATTATAGCCAGCTAGCTCAATTGTGAGGACATTTGGTGAACTCCTAGTGTATAAAGTGTACTGCAGTGCCGCGATTGCCGCCAGCTTGCTACCGGTTCGAGATCTGGAGTCCAGCAGCTTCCAAGTAAGTCGTGCCATTCCTGTTGTGATAACAACCTCCAAATTATGCCTTAAATTCCTAATACAGTCCACTTACCCTTGATAATAAAATATGTCGCGAATTTTAAATCGAAAAGTGGTTTAGATTCGATTCCGCGCCGCCACTGATGATGAGAACACAAGCTTGGTATTCAAAATTAAAGTATCGGTATCAAATCGGTATTCAAAATTAAGACTCGGGTCATCCTTATTTATCCTTATCGTCCTCCATCCTAAATTTCGTCCTATATTTACATATTATAATGAACGCAATAACCGCTTTTCTTTATTCTTCTTCTTGCACTATAAAATTATTACCTACATTTCGTCATATGGCCATGAATTAAATAATAGTTGGAGGTAAGTGCTCCTACGTCATTGAAATCAAGTTAGTTTTGCGGTTCGTTAACAAAATTGCTTGGTCCGTTTTACTTCTGTAGTTCAGAACCCTCGATACCTACGCGACGCACTTACGCACTTGGCTGGTTTGTTTGATTTTTAGGGTTCCGTACCTCAAAAGAAAAAATGGAAACCTTATAATATAACTTTGTTGTCCGTCTGTGTGCCTGTCTGTCTGTTGGTCTATCAAGACACATTATTTCAGTAACTATTAGAGAATAGTACTTTATCTCCGAAGTTTACCAATCGAAAAATTTGAAATAAATATGAATTTGTGTGTATTTTATGGGAAAAATAAAGTTAACTCTGTATCTATTATACTTTGTTCGGTATTAATAATTAACCTCAAAAAAACAAAGTTATGTTTGCGGTTCGGTAAGAAAAGATTTTTATGATTTTACTTTTCTATAGTAGTGCGCATGCCCGACTCGGACCTGACCTATTATTTACTATTGTCAAACAGACACCATCCGTGGGGTACTAAAATGGGATAGCAGTAGGTACGCCTGTTGCGGTGTCTGTCGTATTTATTAGGTTTATGGCAGGCCTGAAAGGCAACAGGCGCCGTACTTTTATCCCATCTTATTTCCCCGCTAGCAGCGACTGCTTACAGATACTATAGTGGGAGGTATATACCAATAACCAAAAATAAAATGGATAATATAATATGGATAAAGTTGGATGAAAATCTAAAGAAGACATATGTAGATGAGGAAGGTAATATGCAATTTTTAGATCAATATTTAGATGAAGTGAGCACAACACAAGCAAAGGACAAAAATGACACTTTGCAACAAATCTTGGAACAATTAATAGAAACTACAACTAAGAAAGAAAATCAACATAACTTAAAACATATCTCAGAAAAATTTATTATTGAAAAATTCACAAGCAAAAATCCTAATGCGATGCAATGGATAGAAATTTTTGAAAAAGAGTGTGCGCGCTTTAATATAACAAAAGATGAGACAAAAATAGATATTTTGAGGTTATTTTTAGATAAACCTTGTTTGGATTGGTATAGCTCGATGATCATAAAACTAACAATAAATTCTAAATGGAGTGAATGGAAAGACAAGTTTTTAGAAACTTTTAAAAACCAAGGATGGGACATAGTCACATATGCTCTCGCATTTAGGTATAAAGAAGGACAGTTAATTGATTATGCCATAAAAAAAGAACGGCTTTTATTAGATATAAACAAATCTATAGATTCCAAAACAATGATAGATCTTATTGCAACTGGTTTACCTGGATTTATCTTAAATAAGTTAAACAGGGATGAACTCAACAACACTACTGACTTGTTCAACGAGATAAGAAAATATGAAGGCACGATGTATAAGAAAAACTCAACTAACATAAAGAGCAGTACATTTTATAATAAAAATAAAACTTATGAGAAGAAGTCATGTAAGACTTGTGAGTCTTTGGACAAAGGAATTAGATATCATCCGGAGGAGTCATGTTGGTTCAAGAAAAATAAAAATGAACCTGAAAAAGTTCTTAAAACTAAAAATGTAAACAATAACTCCATAATTGAAGTAGACATAAATACTGAAAAAAAAACTAGTAAGCACACCATTAATCAAAATCAAGCTTTTATTAGAAAATAAACTAGAAGTGAGTGGTATTTATGATTCAGGCTCACAGATTTCTATAATAAATTCAAGATTAATAAAAGTAAAAGAAAAAAAAGATGATGTGAACATAGCATACATGAAAACGGTTAATGGTGTGAAGAAGATGGATGGCTTGATAACAATAAAAATTAAAATATTTGATTTAGAAGAAGAGGTGGATGTATACATAGTAGAAAATGAAGATTTTGATGATTTCATAATCGGATTAGATATGATAAAGAAATTCAGATTAACCCAAAATGAGAACTTGCAGATAGAACAAAAGAAAATAACAAATAAAATAGACAGGATGTCTAAAGATAACAGAAATGAAGATAATAATATAAAAAAATATACAGTAAATTTCAATGAACACATAGAAACAGAGGAATTTATAAGTATGACAGACCATTTAGATAATCAAAAGAAAATTGAGATAGAGAAAATTATAAAGGAATATAAAACAATATTTGCTAAGGACAAGTATGATATAGGTTCAGTTAAAGATTATGAAGCTCGCATAGATTTACAAGTAAATAAATATTGTAGTAAAAGACCATACAGATGTACAATACAAGATAGATTAGAAATTGAAGAGCAAATATCGATGTTACTAAAGAACAATTTAATAGAAGAATCATACAGTCCTTTCGCTGCTCCAGTGACATTGGCGTTTAAAAAAGGTGAAAATAGAAAATCCCGTTTATGTGTAGATTTCAGAGAGTTAAACAAAATAGTTATACCACAAGCTCAACCATTTCCTTTGATAGATGATCTAATTATTAAAACTAGAAATTGCAAGTATTTTACTACACTAGATATAAACTCAGCATTTTGGGCAATACCATTACGGGTGGAAGACAGAAGTAAAACAGGATTTGTCACACAAGATGGCCACTTCCAGTGGACCTGCCTCCCTTTTGGCTTGAAAACATCACCAGCAATTTTCCAGAGAATCTTAAGCAATATTCTAAGAAAACACAATCTCACAGGATACTTTGTTAACTATATTGATGATATTTTGATATACTCGTCTACCTTTGAAGAACATATAAGGCACATTAGAAATGTATTAGAGGCAATAATTAAAGAAGGCTTTAGACTGAAGTTTAAGAAATGTACCTTTGCTTCAGACTCGGTAAAATACCTCGGCCATATAATTCAGAACAATTCAGTAAGACCACTAAAAGACAATTTGATTTCAATAAGGAACTTTCCAACTCCTAAGACGCAAAAGAACATCAGACAATTTTTGGGAAAAATAAACTTCTACCATGACTATATACCAAGAAGTGCAATTATCTTAGATCCATTACACAATTTATTACGAAAAAACGAGAAATTTGTATGGTCAGAGAAATGTGAAGAAGCATTCAATCTGATAAAAAGATATTTATGTTCGCAACCGGTCTTGGAAATATTCGACAAAGACTTACCAATCAAAATCTTTACCGATGCATCTTTGGAGGGCATTGGAGCAATATTAAAACAGACACAACTAGATGGTAAAGACAAACCGGTGGCATATTTCTCAAAAAAATTGAATGAACATCAAAAACGGAAAAAGGCTATATATTTAGAATGTCTTGCTATGAAAGAAGCTGTTAAATATTGGCAGCACTGGCTCATCGGAAAACAATTCACCATTTACTCAGATCACAAACCTCTAGAGAACATGAACATTAAATGCAGGACAGATGAAGAATTGGGTGATCTCACATACTACCTATCTCAGTATGACTTTACCGTAAAATATATACCTGGTAAAGAAAATGTAGAAGCAGACTGTTTGAGCCGAAACCCTGTATTAGAACCAGAAGATAACAGAGAGGAAACATTGAGAATAGTTAATTTAATACAAATAAAAGATATAGTTGGAGACCAAGAGAAAAATGAAACAATAAGAGAAAAGAAACAAAATTTAATACTAAAAAATAATATCTATTATAAAAAAATAAAGAAACAGGAAAAGATTATCCTCTCAGAAGAATTTAGTAAAAAATTTATAAAAAAGGTGCATGAAGATTTATGCCATATTGGGATCAGACAACTGCAGAAAAAAATAAGTTCAATATATACGGCTATAAACCTAACAAAAAATATCATAAATATTTGTAAAACATGTGAAATATGCATAAAAAATAAATCAAGATGTCAAAAAAAATTGGATTACTGTCACAACTGGGACCAGCCACCAAACCATTTGAAATAATGTCAATGGATACTATTGGTGGATTTGGAGGATCTAGGTCTACAAAGAAATATCTACACCTTTTAGTAGATCACTACACAAGATATGCATTTATTGCGACTTCGAAAACCCAGAATGCATGTGACTTTATAAATTTAACAAAGAAAGTACTAGAGACAGACGAGATTGGAATTATCCTGACAGATCAATATCCGGGCATAAATTCAAGAGAATTTAAACAATTTTTGCAGGAAAATAATATTAAACTAATTTTTACAGCCGTGAATACACCATTCTCGAACGGCTTGAATGAAAGATTAAACCAAACAATAGTAAATAAAATAAGGTGTAAAATGAATGAGAAAAATAATAAGAGAACATGGACAACACTGGCAAGAGAATGTATACAAAAACTAGTAGGGCGCGTGGGAGCGCGGGCCACATGTGGCCCGCGGGCTGTCTTCTCACCTATAAAAGAATCGCCGTCATCTCCATCGCCAGTTGGAATCCGATTGGCAATGGGCTAAAAGAATTACCTCGGAGCACGGTCATGGATTTAAAGATAGTTAAGGGCTGTTTGAATAAAAAATACACTGAACCTCATAGATGAGGTTCAGTGTATTTTTTATTCAAACAGCCCTAAACTATCCTTAAATCCATCACCGTGCTCTTCAATCATCATCCAAATCGTAGACCATCATCTCTTCTCATACTTTTCATAGTTTTTCATAAGCCTTTGGGTTTATTGTAGCATTCACATTTTCCATGGAAAAATAAATTCAACCACTTTGATTTTTTTTCATTCATCCCGTAGACCTTGAGATTCTAATTACGTCTTGCAAAGAAATCACTCTCTTATCTTTTATACTTTCCGAGATATAAAAACACGAAATTTGTATGGCGGCCATCTTGAATCCGCCTTTTTGATTTTTTTTTCAGCTAACTGCCAATTGGATGACGTTTCGAGTTACATTTGGTCGAGCACCCCCCACCTATCTTCCATACCCTGGCTGTGCTCTTCACCCGTCTCCGAAATCCTCAATCATCAGCTCTCTCCATATTTTTCTCTAGTAACTCACCGAAAAACCGCATCACAACCTTGCATAATTACCAACTGTTAGTCTCTTCAACATTCCCCATACATTTTCTATGAAAAAATAAATTCCGCCATTTTGAATTTTTTTTTCTATCCATCAAATAGACCTTCGGGTCCTGATCACTTCTTGTCAAGAAACCATTCTTCCATCTTTTATACTTTCCGAGATATCGGCGAAATTCGTATGGCGGCCATTTTGAATCCGCCATTTTGAATTTTTTTTCAGCTCACTGTCAATTGCTTGACGTTTCAAATGACATTTGGTCGAGCACCCCCCACCTATCTCCAATACCCTTGGCTGTGCTCTTCATTCGTCTTCGATATCCTCAATCATCAGCTCTCTCCATATTTTTGTTCTTAATGATTTTTTTCCTTCAATACGACATGATCCTTGAAAAAAAATTTTTCATACAAAATTGTTCAGGAGAGGTGATCAATCAGTGAGTGAATCAGCACGAGTAGCTATATATATATTAACTAGTAGGGCGCGTGGGAGCGCGGGCCACATGTGGCCCGCGGGCTGTCTTCTCACCTATAAAAGAATCGCCGTCATCTCCATCGCCAATTGGTATCCGATTGGCAATGGGCTAAAAGAATTACCTCGGAGCACGGTCATGGATTTAAAGATAGTTAAGGGCTGTTTAAATAAAAAATACACTGAACCTCATGAGGTTCAGTGTATTTTTTATTTAAACAGCCCTTAACTATCTTTAAATCCATGACCGTGCTCCTCAATCATCATCCAAATCGTAGACCATCATATCTCTTCTCATACATTTATCTTAAATTATGGTTATTAGATATGACATTCTACAGTTTAAATGACTTTTTCAATCGAGACAAAGCAAAAGACAAAATTTTCTTTAATGAAGAATTCAAGAGAAGGAATAAAATAAATGTTTGACTATAAATTTTATTATTGTTATTAGATCAATTAGTAATACGTATTTGACTACAATTTATTAAAATTTGACATTGTTTAAGACAGATCATTTAAGAATTAATTTTTTATTATAAGTTTTTTTCTTTTTTTATTATTTTTCTGTAAAACTATCGTATGCCTGAAAAGGTATGACTGTTCTTGTAACATTATATTGTAACAGTTTATACGATCAATAAATTGAACTTGAACTTGATACTTTTCATAGTTTTTCATAGGCCTTGTTTATTGTAGCATTCACATTTTCCATGGAAAAATAAATTCAACCACTTTGATTTTTTTTCATTCATCCAGTATCCATCGTATCGTATCTTTTTTGTACGAACAGCCCTTAACTATCTTTAAAACCATGACCGTGCTCCTCAATCATCATCCAAATCCTAGATCATTGTCTCTTTTTATAGTAAGTATATACATTTTCCATGGAAAAATAAATTCAACCACTTTGAATTTTTTTCTTTCATCCCGTAGACCTTGAGATTCTAATCACGTCTTGCAAAGAAACCACTCTCTTATCTTTTATACTTTCCGAGATAGAAAAACACGAAATTTGTATGGCGGCCATCTTGAATCCGCCATTTTGAATTTTTTTTCAGCTAACTGCCAATTGGATGACGTTTCGAGTTACATTTGGTCGAGCACCCCCCACCTATCTTCGATACCCTGGCTGTGCTCTTCACCCGTCTCCAAAATCCTCAATCATTAGCTCTCTCCATATTTTTCTCTAGTAACTCTCCGAAAAACCGCATCACAACCTTGCATAATTACCAACTGTTAGTCTCTTCAACATTCCCTATACATTTTCTATGGAAAAATAAATTTCGCCATTTTGATTTTTTTTTCTATCCATGAAATAGACCTTTGGTCCTGATCACTTCTTGTCAAGAAACCATTCTTCCATCTTTTATACTTTCCGAGATATCGGCGAAATTCGTATAGCGGCCATTTTGAATCCGCCATTTTGAATTTTTTATCAGCTCACTGGCAGTTGGATGACATTTCAAATGACATTTGGTCGAACACCCCCCACCTATCTGCAATACTTTTGGCTGTGCTCTTCACCCGTCTTCGAAATCCTCAATCATCAGCTCTCTCCGTATTTTTCTTCAAATTGAATTTTTTTCTTCTATAAGACCCCATCCGTGAAAAAAAAATTTTTCATACAAAATTGTTCAGGAGAGGTGATAATCAGTCAGTCAGTGAATCAGCACAAGCAGCTATATATATATTAATATAATGAAACAGAACACTCCGTTACAGGTTTTGCACCAAAATATTTACTGGATGGTACAAATGTCAGTATTCTACCAAATGAATTCAAAACGATGGAAAAGGAAGACAAGTGGATTGCTGATAGAAGATTGGCATTAGAGAATACAATAAAATCTCATGAGTATAACAAGAAAATATTTGATAGAAATAGAAAAATGCAAGAATTTAATGTAGGAGACAGTGTATATGTAGAAAATGGAAATAGACTGAATAGAAAGAAATTAGACGAATTAAAAATAGGCCCTTTCAAGATAATAGAGAAAATATCGAATTCCATTTATAGGATTGATACAGGCAACAGAAAAACAGAATCAACATTATTTCATATAACAAAATTGCAACCTGTCATAACAGAGTCTGAAGAAGATGAAGGAGATGATAATGAATATGAAGATGACTTATAAGTACATTTTACAGATATATTGCTTAGAATTTTCGCTCTTAGGGGGGGAGATGTAATGAAATGAGTGACATTTCATTCATTTGAATTTGCCGCGCTTCGCGTATCAGCTGTCTGTACCTATGATTAGTGATCTGTGTCGAGGATTTAAAATGGCGAGGGACGCTGAAATTGTTTTGTGCATTGTTATCGTAATAAAAACTCATAGAAAGAATGTGATTGAGGACTCGAGATATAGTGAACTTTAAATGTCGTTTCTTTGTTATTTCAGGCGAGATAGAAGTGTAATTGTCGTAACTTGATAATAACTAGATAATTGTAAAATAAAACAAAACTTGTAATAAAACAAAACTTTGTTATTTCAGAGAAACAATTTGTGGTTTAATTTTGGAGATCCTCAATGTCTTATATAAATAATCAAAAAACATAAAATAAATTAAAAACTAACATACCGGCATTTGCAAATAGTCTGCATGATATTTACAGTCGGCATTACAAACTCCAAAATAACACATCAAAGTTTCATACAGAATGTACACTGAACAGTGAAGGATTCATATAATACTAGCTGACCTGGCAAACGTTGTTTTGCCCTTGGGGATTTAAAAAATAGTTGAATTGAGATTTAAACTATCCTATCTCTCAAGTTGGATCGAACTGCACATGGTGTGCGAATTTTATTATAATCGGTTAAGTGGTTTAGGAGTCCATTGAGGACAAACATTGTGACACGAGAGTTATATATATTAAGATTAGTGTTGGTATATGGAATACGTATGGAGGACGAAGAAGCAAACATGAAAAATCCTATTTAACACTACGGTACACGCGCCTCTTTTTTTTACTTGAGTACACGCGTGGCCTACTATAGTAGCCCATTTTAAAAAGTCAATCAATTGTATATTTATAACTATTTGATTAAAATAACAAATGGAATGGAAAAAGTATTTATTTAAATTGACATTACAACAATACAATTTAAATAAAATATTTAAAATAGTGAACAATTAGCAATTTAGTAAATATCTACGAAAAAGTAACAAAAATGGCAATACTGAGATCAACGTATTTTTGTTTTAATTAAAACCACTCTCCATTACTATTTTCTTCATTTTCGTAGCATTCAGGATATACTACTGCTTAGTGATCGTGAAAAATCTTCTAGTAGCAAGTCTTTCACCACTTTTTTGTCGACCGATTTGGGGCTCTCGAGCAGAGTGCACATCGACCATCTCGTGCTGTCTTTGGTGTCAAATCATGATTTAGATACTTAGGAATCCTGAATTGTGCTGCTGAAAAGTGCCCCAATCCTCAATTTAAGTTGTCGGGTTAGGGTTGTTTGAAACTAGATAATGGATCCTTAGCATTTCTAGCTCTATCTCCTTTTGGGCTTGCTTATCTAATACTTAGGTTTTGGGTTCGAGATCGCGTTGCCGATGGTATATTTTTCTGCCAAATGGTTCCGTTCGTCAATTTGTAGATTAGACCGCGCCTTCCCGATAGAGTGGAGTGTTATCCGAATCTGATGTTTCGTCAGTCCTTTCATTTAACCTTTCCTCTTCATTTTCCTGAAGCTCTGACTCATGCAAAACTAGGACCTGTTGTTAGTCTGGTTCTGGCTCAACTTTATCATCTTCACTCTCTGTCACATCTTTATCATCAGTGTCTAGCTTAAGTAGCAACAAAGTTTCACAAGTGGAAACACTTGTGAATCTCTCATGACGTTAATGTTAAAAATCTGTAAAAAATAAAAAATTGTCATTTTCCAATTTTAAAATAACAATAATTAAACAAAGGTATAAGTATACATACACAACATAGCTGCAGAATATTATTTTAGCGTTATAATTCGATAATACACAAAAAGTTACTTACCTGATTTTGGTACATCAATACACGCGCGGACTACTATAGTAGCCCTGCGCTTTTGGCGCCAAATATCTCGCACATGCGTTTGCGCAGAAATTGTGTTGGGTACTAAGGTTGCGAAAAATATACCAGACGAGGCTTATCTGGAATCGCAAGCTTCTAGCATGCAAAAATAAAAAGTTACGACAAAAAAACTAACCCTGGTCTACTATAGTAGGCCGCGCGTGTACTCTAGTGTTAATTAATTACATTAAATATGAACTATTCCATTGGGCACCCTACGTTTTGTAGGAAGTGCTAATGCATTAATTAATTCGCGGTATCTGAGATTATAAAACTATGATTACTTCACAGAATATTATTATTCATAACTGTGTGTATTTCAATTTAATTTCTTTAAATTTTCCGTTATGGGGGTATAAAATATTATAATAATCTTTAGTCTATTATAAAAATACCTGACTCACTCTAACAAATATCTTGTTGTATCTCTTGTCTCCAAGCAATGGTACCAATGTACACTCTATTTTCTTGACATTTGGCGTGTATTTTATCGCTTCTAATATAAAGTTACACATTTTATATAAAGACTACAGCAGTATCCAGTGACACCATTAGAAGGATGTATTAAGTTATGATACATAGCTATTACACATATTTCGCGATAGTGTAAGAAAAAGAAACACTTAGATTTGACGACCTCCTTGGGGCAGGGGACGCGCGCTCGGATTCGAGTGGGAGGTCGCGGGTTCGATTCCCGCCACGGGCCACTTTGGAATTTTATATTTTCTAAATTGGCTCAGTTTTGGTCTGGTGGGAGGCTTCGGCCGTGGCTAGTTACCACGTCTTACCACCCTACCAGCAAAGACGTACCGCCAAGCGATTTAGCGTTCCGGTGCGATGCTGTGTAGAAACCGTTGGGGTGACTTTCCATTCAGGCTTAAGCCGTTGGAAAGATAGAGGTAATTAAAAAATTACAAATATACAAGATAAGCACCAAAACCATTACCCTTCCTTAGGTAGTCGGATAAAAAAACACATCTTACGGGTATTCTCTCGTGTATCTCAGACTAGTTATTGTTCAATGTTAGGTACGACTCGTTTTCACCAATACTAAGAAACGCCTATTGCTTGGCAACTTCGTGCGGGGCCCTCCTGTAGACGGTGCGGGAGGCAAGGAACTAAGATGTCAGCGATTAACACTTCACTTCTCTGCATGTATGCGTTACCGCGTCCCCCGGCCGTCTGTCACTTCGCAGGAGGGTCCCGCACGAAGTTGCCAAGCTATAAGCCGATTGGTGACAATTTTCACTTACAACAACTGTCACCTAAGGGTTTAGGTGTCTCTTAAAATGTTGGAGAAAACGAGCATTAGTTTCAAAACAGCTTCTCCCGTCGATGTATAAAGTCAATTTTCCCGCTGTACGAGTACGTAGGTACCTAGTTGAAAGAAATACAGGCACCTTCTTTGAAGTTCACTTTACAAAGCGCAAACCGCTTTGAGAGGTATGTGAAAAACATGCTCATGTTATACCGGGGGCTCTTTGTAAACACTTCAGTCGAATTCAATCGCACAAAGAAAATGTTTTTTTTTGCAATAAAAGTAGTGCAATCGTGCATTATTGTTTTCTTTCAGAATGCATTCGTATATTATGTGAACGTAGCTAATGACATTTCAGTGAAGTTATCAGCACAACATCCAAGTGCTGAATCAGTGCAATGTAGGTACAAATTTTTGTACTCGTAGCATTGACGTATACCTACTCTATAGACGGGGCGGACCGCGGGAAATAATGTCGCCAGTTTATGGCAGCAAAAAATGTCTATTGTGACCCTCCGGCGTCAGTAGTAATCTGCTGTAAGCGTACGCAGTATTACGCAGGAGTTTCGACACATGGCGCTACATTTTCTTGTATGAAGAAGGTTTACGTAAAATGTTCGGATGGGCCTATCTTGACTATTATTATCAATGACTCGTAGTTTGAAAAAATTGAGCACATTGAGAATGGTAAAACTTGAATCTGATCAACATTGAACAAAATTAGTTTTGATTGTATATTATTTAGGCCGTTAATGACCCGCGCTAAAATGCGCTTATTTTCTAAATATTTCCTGACCAAAGAAAGGTACCATAAATAAACATCGCTTAGATGTAAACTTTGCTATAGGTTTGAATTTTGAGGATTAGGTTATTAAGTTTGGAAAAGAAAAACTATCTACTATTAGATAATTAACGCTTATATACTATAATATATATTTGGCAAATATCAGTTTTCTAGGTATTCTATTTTTCGAAATATTCCTCTAGGGATGCGAATGAACCTACCTTATGCTCCTGCATGCAAAAGAGTGAGAGAAAGTTACACTCGGTGAGGTAAATAAACAATACGGTTTCAAGATATTCAAGAGGACTACAAAGTCTAGAAAGACATCCGTGGATATTGGTTTCGGTGCACTGTAATTTGGCTCTGCTATTGGCTTACCTATTCGAGAGTTTGCAAGCAAGTCATGAGTTTGGTCAGAAAATCTTTTTATGAGTAAACTCATGCGAGGTCATTATTGCTTACATTATTCAAAATCCAATTTTAAAATCAAACTAGCTGATCCAGCTAACGTTATTCTGGGATTTAAATTCTCACTTAGACCATGAAGACCTACCGAAGACATATAAAAAAATAGTAAACATTCATTCCTATTAATCTTAATCACAATTGAAGTTAAGTTTGCGGTTTATTAAGAAAATTGATTCTTGTGATTTAAATTTTTCTACAGCACGGAAACCTCGGTGCGCGAGTTCGACTTGCACTTGGCTGATTTAAGACCAAAATTAGTAGTTTCTTTTGCTGAACGATCTTGGGGCAACAAAAGCTTAAAAGTCCTAAAACATAAAAAAATAAAAACAGCTTTTACTCTGCTAGGTACCAATTCATTCACAATACTTACCTACATACAAATAAAAGGTTATACAAAAAGATAATATCTTGCTAAACTGCATTTTTTACAGCCTGTTTGCGCTTAGCAGAACTCTCATGATTTATATTCAATGTTAGTCGGAGGCCGCCGCCGCGCCGCTAACACTGGCAATGGCGACGAAATCAGATTAGGTCAGCGGTTTGCGCCAACACAATGGTTAGATACTTTTAAATTAAAAGTTTCATGACAAAATCCTTTTCATGCAAGTTTTACCATTTGGAACGCTCTACTTTGAATTAAAACTGTGCTAAGTGGAGAGACATTTTTTTTGGCTTTTCGTTATATTTGTTAAGGCATGAAGATAGGTTTTAACAGAGGAAGAGGCATGGAGAGAAACACCCACCTTTTTCGAGGTAGTTATGACGAAGAGGGATCGAGAGAGATCTGACCACTCTAGCATACGTCATTGATAACAATCCCACGCCCCCCTTAATAGTCTGGGATCTTGGGGCTGACCCTGACTTTTCCTGAAAGTGGCGAAGACAACGCCTGTTGGGCGTTGCAAAAGGGAGCCTCCGGTGCATTCGTATCGTAAGAGATCCCGGAGGCTTCCAACATGAGCGCTGACGATGTCAGAGGGGGTAATAATCCTACAATCCAATTCCCGATATCCAATCTACTTAGTTACAGATTGGATATCTCAATGAAGATTTCCTCCGGAAAAAAGATACTTAGGTACGTTTGTTTCCGACTAAAACCTTCTGTGACAAACGGATTGACACAAGGTTTTTCAAAGATTTGTTACTAAGAAAAACTGTTAAAAACCTTGAAAAAGAAGGACGTTTTGATAGTAAGAGGAGTTTTTGATTTAGACATTATGGACAAAGGACATTGCAGGACGTAACATACCTACCGGGAGTTTTAATATGCGGTCCAGGACACTCGCTATTGTCATATCGCCACTTTTCTAAATAAATCATACAATATTCCGGCTTTTATACATCAATGCAGTAAAATGACGTTTCGTACTTTACTAATCTCCATAAATCCTCATTCCTCCTGTATATTACTGTTAATATTCACCAAAATACCCTACAATATTATAACATGAGAGAAGTTACTTTTAAGCAAAATAATAGTTTTGTGAAATACGTTGATTATTACTTACTTATTAACTTATTTTTTTGTTTATTTTATTTACGAAATTACAGATAAAGACATCATTTTATTGCATCGAATTAAAAGTCGGAGTTTAAACAATTATATTTTGTAAGTACCTATTGGGTCCTGAGGGGACCTATGTAAGTTTGAGTGTCAAGTTTGTAAGGGCGGAACATACCTTTTACGTCAAAGACACTTCAGATGACAGTAACGATGATCGATGGGATAAAACATCCCTTGTAATATCCGACACCCCCACCCCGTCCGGCCGCGATCGCGGATCTTAGTTACTTAGCCAAGTTATCTATACCTACTTATAATAAAACTGTAAAGGGTCGAATTCTGTACATTGAAGATATTTTGAAAATTTTTGTTGGAGGACACTATTTAGTCGATACTGAAGCCAAAACTGTAATTTGTTTAATTTTTGTCTGTCTGTCTGTCTGTCTGTCTGTCTGTTTTACGACCGGGCATCACGGCTAATCCGCAGGATGGATTTAAATGAAACTTGACATGATTATAGTTCATACCCCGAGGTAGGACAGGATACTTTTAGTCCCGAAATTCATCATGGTTTCCCTGGAAGACGGCATCAAAGTCTAAACGTTTTTTAGTTATAATTCATTAACGCGTTGTCCGATTCCATTCATTCTTTTTTTGTTATTGTTCGAAAGGAGGTTCTTTAAAGATTATTCCATACAAATCTTATCATCATCACTTTTATAGTTCAGAAATTACAGACATCAGAACCTTTAAGTTCAAGTAGGTAGGTGACTTGAAACTCGGAATGCACAAAGAACCTAGGCTAGTAATGGCTAGGACGTAGGGCTCAAGTAAGACTGGAGTACCCTTACAGCCGTAAATAAATAGGCTTAGCAGGAGATTTTGTATGGTTTAAAATTTTTCAGTTTTAGGGTGAACAAAAATCATGTAACTGGCGTTATCGCTACGTTATGCCGTATAGAGCCATCTCTACAATTTATGTGGAACTTGCATGTAAAACTCTGAGATAGGTACTACCGAATTTTTTTAAATAAAAATTAACTGTCATGTTATTTACTGTTTCCTGACTTTATATTAAGACTAGCTGTTGCCCGCGGCTCCGCCCGCGTGAATTATGATTTTTTTACATATGCCGTAGAATTCCTTGTTTTTCGCGGGATTCTGGTGTGATGTTGTACAGAAACCTGTTCTTACTTCGCACGGGTTATCTTGTGGTGATTTTGAAAACTCCTTTTTTTTAATAAAAAATATAAAGTTTCATTAATACGTAGTTGAAAGATCAAAAGGACGATTTTAACTGTCGATATTTCGATACATTGGTACAAGTCGTGGTCACGTAGTGACCACGACCTGTGCCATTGGGTCCTTTCATCCTTCAGTCCTTTTCATTGTGATTTTTATTCTGAAACCACGAAATATGTCAAAAATTATTAAATCATGTGAAAAGTTGTACTGGTGGTAGAAATCTTCTTTCAGAGTTCGGCCGGGTAGGTACCACTGGGATAAAATACTATACTAACAATATTCCTCAGCCCAACATAAGAGTCTATTTAAAATCTTTGCTTCATCTCAATACAATCCAAAACATCAGAATGGGCAATGGCTATATATTTCTTTACGTATAAAAAGACCTATGACGGTCAATCGGTTAGGACCAGTTAAGACCTGAGACTTAAAAATATTTGTGAACCATTATCTTACCCTTTCCATATTGCGGATGATAAAGTTTAAATCTGTTCATGTCTTAACAGTGATGCCATCTTAATATAAAGTCAAGGAACAGTACATTACATGACAATTAATTATTATTAACAAAAATTCGGTTTTAACTATCTCCAAGTTTTACATTCAAGTTCCACATAATTTGCAGAGATGGCGCGATACGGTATAACGTGGTGACAAATTCATGATTTTTGTTCACCCTAAAAGTGAAAAATCTTAAACCAAACAAAATCTTCTGCTAAGCATATTTATTTACGGCTGTAAAGGTACTCCAGTCTGACTTAAGCCCTTACGTCCTAGCCCTAGGTGCTTGTCCATTCCGAGTTTCAAGTCACCTGTACTTGAACTCATCGATAAAGGTTCTGATGTCTATAATTTCTGAACTACAAAAGTGATGATGATAAAATTTATACGGAATAATCTTTAAAGAACCTCCTTTCTAACAAAAAAAGAATGAATTAAATCGGACAACGGGTTAATGAATTATAACTAAATACACATTTTGACTTTGATGCCGTCTTCCAGGGAAACCATGACGAATTACGGGACAAAAAGTATTCTATGTCCTACCTCGGAGTATGAACTATAATCATGTCAAGTTTCATTTAAATCCATCCAGCGGATTAGCCGTGATGCGCGGTCGTGAAACAGACAGACAGACAGACAGACAGACAGACAGACAGACAGACAGACAGACAGACAAAAATTAAACAAATTACAGTTTTGGCTTCAGTATCGACTAAATAGTGTCCTCCAACAAAAATTTTCAAAATATCTTCAATGTACAGAATTCGACCCTTTACAGTTTTATTATAAGTATAGATAGCTGTTGCCCGCGGCTCCGCCCGCGTGAATTATGATTTTTTTACATATGCCGTAGAATTCCTTGTTTTTCGCGGGATTCTGGTGTGATGTTGTACAGAAACCTGTTCTTACTTCGCACGGGTTATCTTGTGGTGATTTTGAAAACTCCTTTTTTTTAATAAAAAATATAAAGTTTCATTAATACGTAGTTGAAAGATCAAAAGGACGATTTTAACTGTCGATATTTCGACCCAATGGCACAGGTCGTGGTCACTACGTGACCACGACTTGTACCAATGTATCGAAATATCGACAGTTAAAATCGTCCTTTTCATTGTGATTTTTATTCTGAAACCACGAAATATGTCAAAAATTATTAAATCATGTGAAAAGTTGTACTGGTGGTAGAAATCTTCTTTCAGAGTTCGGCCGGGTAGGTACCACTGGGATAAAATACTATACTAACAATATTCCTCAGCCCAACATAAGAGTCTATTTAAAATCTTTGCTTCATCTCAATACAATCCAAAACATCAGAATGGGCAATGGCTATATATTTCTTTACGTATAAAAAGACCTATGACGGTCAATCGGTTAGGACCAGTTAAGACCTGAGACTTAAAAATATTTGTGAACCATTATCTTACCCTTTCCATATTGCGGATGATAAAGTTTAAATCTGTTCATGTCTTAACAGTGATGCCATCTTAATATAAAGTCAAGGAACAGTACATTACATGACAATTAATTATTATTAACAAAAATTCGGTTTTAACTATCTCCATGTTTTACATTCAAGTTCCACATAATTTGCAGAGATGGCGCGATACGGTATAACGTGGTGACAAATTCATGATTTTTGTTCACCCTAAAAGTGAAAAATCTTAAACCAAACAAAATCTTCTGCTAAGCATATTTATTTACGGCTGTAAAGGTACTCCAGTCTGACTTAAGCCCTTACGTCCTAGCCCTAGGTGCTTGTCCATTCCGAGTTTCAAGTCACCTGTACTTGAACTCATCGATAAAGGTTCTGATGTCTATAATTTCTGAACTACAAAAGTGATGATGATAAAATTTATACGGAATAATCTTTAAAGAACCTCCTTTCTAACAAAAAAAGAATGAATTAAATCGGACAACGGGTTAATGAATTATAACTAAATACACATTTTGACTTTGATGCCGTCTTCCAGGGAAACCATGACGAATTACGGGACAAAAAGTATTCTATGTCCTACCTCGGAGTATGAACTATAATCATGTCAAGTTTCATTTAAATCCATCCAGCGGATTAGCCGTGATGCGCGGTCGTGAAACAGACAGACAGACAGACAGACAGACAGACAGACAGACAGACAGACAGACAGACAGACAGACAAAAATTAAACAAATTACAGTTTTGGCTTCAGTATCGACTAAATAGTGTCCTCCAACAAAAATTTTCAAAATATCTTCAATGTACAGAATTCGACCCTTTACAGTTTTATTATAAGTATATAGATGGCACTGTTAACACATGAACAGATTTAAACTTTATCATCCGCAATATGGAAAGGGTAAGATAATGGTTCACAAATATTTTTAACTCTTAGGTCTTATCGATCCTAACCGACTGATTGTCATCTAAGGTCTTTTTATACGTAAAGAAATAGGTATATAGCCATTGTCTATTCTGATGTTTTGGATTATATTGAGATGAAGCAAAGATTTTTAAAAGACTCTTATATTATGTTGGGCTGGGGAATATTGTTAGTAGAGTAATTTATCCCAGTGGCACCTACCCGGCCGAACTCTGAAAGAAGAGTTCTACCACCAGTACAACTTTTCACATGGTTTAATAATTTTTGACATATTTCGTGGTTTCAGAATAAAAATCACAATGAAAAGGACGATTTTAACTGTCGATATTTCGATACATTGGTACAAGTCGTGGTCACGTAGTGACCACGACCTGTGCCACTGGGTCGAAATATCGACAGTTAAAATCGTCCTTTTGATCTTTCAACTACGTATAAATGAAACTTTATATTATTATTAAGAAAAAGGAGTTTTCAAAATCACCACAAGATAACCCGTGCAAAGTAAGAACAGGTTTCTGTACAACATCACACCAGAATCCCGCGAAAAATCAAGGAATTCCAATAGGAAGGTATATTATGCAAAAAAATCGTAATTCACGCGGGCGGAGCCGCGGGCAACAGCTAGTTTCATTATATAGATCTAATACACCGTATCCTAATTTAGGTTCAAAGATTATTATTATCTCTCATAAATATAAAATTCTAGTACCAATTTTTTTACCAATCTCCTCCGAAATGGCTCGACCGATTGTTATGCAATTTTCTATGTATGTTCCGTAGGTCTGAGAGTAGTCGTAACCTTTTTTTTATCTCTAATGGCAAAACAACGTTTGCTGGGTCAGCAGGTTATTCATTATTATCATATTATATTATTCCTCTTTACTTATATTTAAAATATAGGCTCGACGGGATCTCCTGGATAATCTGCTTATGGAATCCTTTCCAACCGACTTCAAAAAAGGAGAAGGTTCTCAATTCGACTGTATTTTTTGTTTGTTACCTCAAAATTCTAAACGGTGTGAACCGATTATGATGTTCCTTTTTTATTTGAAAGCTTAGCTGGTCCAAAATGAACTTTGATCTTCCTCTGATAATTAATTAATAAATTACTTCAATGTTCTGTAATAGCGATTTGTTGTAGTTTTTAAGGTCCTATACCCAAAGGGTAAAACGGGACCCTATTACTACTCTTTCCCCGAGCCTGTCGGTCCGTCTGCCACCAGGCTGTATTTCTAGTAATGTGAATAATATGATAGTTATACAGTTGAAAATTTCACAGATGATGTATTTCTGTTGCGGATTTGAGACCTATAATGAATCTAGTTACCAAATTTCAGACCCCTATGACGAGTAGTATAGAATTAGCACAGTAAAAAGATATTCTAGTAATATCTTTAAAAACTGTGGTTTTAGCGAACAATGACAAACTTAAGTTTTGCACGAAATATCTCTAATGAAAAATATACTTACCTAGGTACTCAGTCCATTCGTTTACTTATTTTCTTTTTGACACACGAGAATAAAACTGTTGCAGATTTTGCCCTCAAAATTTGAATTTCGAAAATACCTTGTCATTGTTCGAATTCTTGACCTTACCTGTTAAATTATAGACCTCTATAACTTGTTTAGGCGAAATCCGTAAAAGATGAAACAACTTTAAAAACCTTACTTCGATAGTTAGGTACTCAAGACTGTAAAATTAATCAAAGACAAGTAGGTATCTATTACCGGCACTGGTGCTAAAAATCCAGAAATGGCACCTTAAAGAATTGGTTTCAATTTGGTGAACTCTGGCTCAATATTTTATAGAATCTAACGTGGATAATGCCGGCTCAGTGTGCCCGGAATCGTCTTAGATATGTGAAGGTGGAATTGTTAAGAAATCTTTAGATATTATTATGACTACGCGAAACTAGAATTTACGGTAAGATTAAGAAATTAGAAATTTTCACAAAACACGTACAGTACTTAATTAGGTACATTAATAGATAGGTACCATATTATAATTTATGATTCGTTCGTTCGTTTTAGCCGACGGACCTCCTGCAAAGATTTCCAGCACACACGGTCCTGCGGCCATTTTCATCGGTCGCCGATCCATCTGCCCCTGAATTGTGTAAGAACATCCCTGCCCAAGGCTGTAGGCTGCAATGCACAAAATTATATGTTTGGTTCATACAATTCAATTTTTCCTGTGTCAACCCATCAGCCGGGTGGATTGTATCGGAATTCTATTGGAGTAAATGAGAATGCGAAATCGTCAATCGACGTAAGGTTGAGCGCTCCAATTTAACCTGTAATTGAATCTTTTCTATCATCTGGGAAGGCGTCGCTAATAAAGTCCCGAATCAATGTTACTCTGATCCCTGATCGTATTTGATATTGATTAGAGTTTTGGCCCAAACTTTTTTATGGTTTCTTTTGCAGTTTACGGAAAAAATCCCGTAAGTAGGTGCCTAATATACTACTCGTACTTAATTATATCGTAACTGATTAGGCAATGATCATCTGCTATAACAAATAAAGAAGTCCTGACAAAATCAGTCACTGTCTCATCCACAGAGGCCATGAAGAAATGGTGCCAAAGGTTCCTCGGTGACAGAAGTACCGACTCATTTTATACGCAACGAGTCAGCCTAGCTGTTCAGCATGGAAATGCAACCTATATACTCTTGGCACCATTCCACGTTAAAAAAATCGACTATCCCTAATCCTACAACATAGAATAGAACACTGAATTTTTTTATAGATGGTAGGTAGGTTTTATTACCTACAGTCACAAGGAGTTGGAAAGGAATACGCAAGTGGGAGTCAACCAAAAATGTCAGCTATTGTTTAAATCATATGTATATACATATGTGTACAGTGGTTGAGACGTTTGCCTCGTTATCGGTAGTCCGGGATTCGAATCCTATGCATGGACCTTTTCTTAGTTTGTATTTAAGCGAAATATTATCACGTAATTATTAGCGGTATAGGTACAGGAAAACTTAACTTGGAATTTTATAATTTCTGAATTGGCTCAGGTTTGGTCTGGTGGGAGGCATTGGCTGTGGCTAGTTACCACCCTACCAGCAAAGATGTACCGCCAAGCGATTTAGCGTTCCGGTACGATGCTGTGTAGAAATCGTGGGGGTGACTTAACTTACCCCTTCCAAGTTAGTACGCTAACATCTTCGGCTGCATCATCACTTATCATCAGGTGAGATCGCAGTCAATTACTAACTTGTATAGCGTAAAAAAAACTATGTTGAAGTTTTTCTTTTCGGTACCTAATAAGTTACATATTATTATGAGTTTAGTCCATTGATTGAATTAAAGATTGGCGTAGCGTATTTCGACATTGGTTTAGTCCTGTGTTAATTATATCTGTGGTTTAGTCACATATGTGACGGGTGACTACCTAAACATAAAATGCAGAACTTATTTTCTCTTCAAATTCAATCTGCATATTTCTTTGTTTGTGTGCGATAATTCCAATATTATTTAGTTTTTCGCTAACAGTGGGCTAATTAATTATAGTTACACCGCAGGGTCAGTAGGATCGAATCCCATACCTTTAAACGAGCAATTCTTTTTAGTCAATGAAAAGTTGTAGTTTAGCAATTCGTTTATAGTCTGAATCTCGGAAACGATTCGAACGATTATCATGAAATTTAGTATACAGGGAGTTCTGGGGGCGATAAATCATCTAGCTAGGATTCATTTTAAGAAAATGTCAAATTTACCAAAAAATATGACTCCTGCTGCCATCTATTGGTGAATAGTAATACTACCGAGCAAGGCTCAGTCACCCAGGTACTATTATTATCCTTAAACTGTGCCGTAGGCTTATGCCAACGAGTTTTGCGGGCACAATTTGTATGCATCTACTTAATGCCCGTTTTCACCAACATTTTCAAGAAACACCTAAGCCCTTAGGTGACAGTTGTTGTACCTAAGTGAAACTGTCACGTATCGTTTTAGGCGTTAAAGTGTTGGTGAAAACGAGCATACATGTTTTTAATAAACTCTTTCATATTGCCATAAACCTACAATGTGTACTTACTTACTTACTTGTGTCTAATATTTGCGAGAAACTAAAATAATAAAAGAATTTCGCGGGCTGATAGAGACGAAACACCACGAATTATTATGCAGTGCAAAGTTACATCCATGGATGTATTAGAAGCATATTTCGTCATTGGTTACATCCATGTTACATGCCATCACATCCGAATACAGATTAAAAATTTTGTTTTACTACTAATCAAAAACAGTGATCAATCCCGTTTTACTTTTGGGTACCTTCGTACCCAAAAGTGCATCAGCTTTACCCTCGCGTGCATTTAGGTAAGTTTTATTATAATATAATTCAGATGGAAACTCGAAATTTTGTATGAAAGAAAATAGTAGTTTATTTTTCTTAGGTAGGTATTCAGGTACCTACGGTTAGAATTTTAGCTAAAAACCGGTAGTTTTTGCGTGAAGCAGTAACAAACACTTCACTTAGAGAACATTAAAAGGGTAAGGTAGTTAGGTAAATAGCAAGATCTTGATGCAAATAGATCATGGACATTCAAAGGGGCTTCAAAAAAAACAAAATTTGGATTCCAGTCTTTTAATTGTAAAGAATTTACACTTATTTGCGCCTTATATTATGGGTAGGTAACTCGAGTACATATTTTATTACTACGTGACGAAACTATTACTTATACATACTTATATGAAAACACATTAAGACTAAAGAAAACCTACTCGTAAGGCATTGTAAAAATGCTGTTGAAATGACTGGCTTTACCAAATATGTTAATTAATAATACTATAAAGAGTTAAATACTATTAATCTATGGATACTCAATATAAGGTAGAGATTAATTATTATTATAGGTATGAAGAGTGGTGCTAGTTATTATAAACATGTTATCTTGTATATGTTTCTATAAAAAATAAAATTTTATTCTTCTTCCATGTAAAATAAAATAAAAAAAAACCCGTTGAAATGCACGGCGCACCCACTCTGAACAAAAAACTTAGACATAAAGTTAAACTTTTGTTATGTTCCCATCCACAACCTATGGCCGAAATCTATCACTTACCAATAACTATAAACTTGAAAAAATATAATAGTCAGCCTTAGTAGTTCAGTCTTTTATTTTTTAATTTTACCTAGTGTTGTGACCTCTTAATTATTGAATATCAGCAGCTTCATTCGATTTTAATATTAATCGAATAATTTGTAATGATCTTTACTGAAAAGAATGAGGTTGGAGACACTGATTTCAATAGAACGGACTGTCTTTGACCAAGCGGCACGTTAGTCACGTGCTGCTTGGTCAAAGCTTGGAGCTTTTTATATTTTTACAACTATGATAATACTAGGTATCTATGCAGTAGAATGAACTTCTAAATACAATGGCTACACTATCGATAGAATTTTGCAACACTTTTTAACAAAACATATTAATCTGTTTCCATTCAATGGTAAGTCGTGTGTCAAGAACAAACGGACGGGTCGCACTGTACACATATGCACTTCAAACACTCAAACAATGCGACCTCGCGATCGGTCGACACTCGACAGTTCGCAGCGTGGTTCACAGCGGGGTGACCGCGGGCAGGCCGGGAGGCAGTTTCACGTCGTTGAAGTACGAGTGCCTGAAGATGTCCTTGGCGATAATGCGCCACTTCGGGTTGTACACCAGCATGTTTCGCAGAAGGTTCATGCCGCTTCCGTTCAGGTTTTGCACCTACAACGACGTCAGTGTTGAGTTAAAAAAGCTTTGTGTGTCCTTTGATTAAGGTGGCCAAACCACTAAATCCCCGAAATGTGCTTTTCGCAAATATTGGACTAACTCATTGATTAAACGTAGTGGGTGCATATGCGCACAATTCCGTGATACTGTCCCGCTTCCGCTCCGTTTCGAGTGTGAGGGCACGAATTTGCGCCGAAATCAAGCTCCCGAAAGCGTTGAACAGTCGTTTGGCTAAAGTGATTTTCAGAAAATACTACTCAATGTATGGTTGCAAAGTAAACTTATTTGAAGCATTGAATATATAAACTATGTTGAATGATATTTTTATATATCGATATCGAAAATAAATCGATATTATATTTTAGTATGAAGAAAGTGTCGGCATGAGCACTCTTCATAGCTCAACAGTCAAGTCCTGTGAACTACGATATCTCCATTCATTCAATATACCAAATCCAAATACCAAAATACCAAATACAGCAAAGTTCAATAATGCACTGTCAAAAAAGTTTATGTAACATAGCTCAGTATACTCACATGGTTTTGCAGATTGAAACTGGTCCAGTTAGGGAAGTCGGGCTTGTAGTCGGGCAGGGACGACACGCCCGGCCAGAGCTCCTCCGTCGGGGTCCTCAGCACTCTGGACATTAAGAGGATATACTGAGTTTATTTGTGCTGCGGAAGAATATAACTGAAAAACGACGTTTTACATTTATAATTACTAAAAACTAAGCCAGTTATAAAAAATTCATTTCTGAGCTTTTTTGTATTTATTATTACACACACATTAAAACAAAAATTGCAATAATCCATTTGTTCCGATAAAAAATAAGAAAAACGGAGATTTTAAAGCAACTATTGGGAGAACTTTTTTTATGACGTCTTCGTTGCAACGTTACTAAGCATTATTACTTACGTATTTACAGTTCCTAGTGTTGAGAACATTTACTCAGATTAAAACTATCTCTAGCCAGTGTAAATGAATATGTGGCTTTAGCATGTAACAAAATCTATTACGTTTCTCGCATTTGTGTCTTCTATATTCATTAACGGCCTTAATTAACAAAATATCCTATCCTGAATTATCATACCAAGGGCAGAAAAATTATATAACTTGAACTTTTGTCAAATTTTGATCTCAGATAGGGTAAATCTAGCAAGAATAGGCCCAATGTACTTGAATATGCAGAGAAGCTGGCCAATTTCAGACTGCCCTGGGAACAGTGGCTTCCTGGACACCATCTCGGCGAAGATGCAGCCAATCGACCAAATGTCAACTGGACAGGAATATCTGGAATAAAAACAATTAAATTGTGTTTTGTTAACAAATTTTGTTTTTCGCACTATAAGCACCTGCACATGTTAAGCATCACAGATAGCCCTAATCTTTGAAGCCTAGACGACCTGGAATATGCCTCTTTAGTTTCTGTAGAGAGCTGGGCTGGCTCGAGTTTAAATAGCAAGAAGTCATATATAGGAAGTCAGCACTTACTGTTGGCTGCCCAGTAGCAACTCTGGCGCCCTGTACCAAAGCGTGACGACTTCGTGGGTGTACACCCTCAGCTGCATTTGATATGTGCGGCCAAGACCAAAGTCTGCCACCTGAGGACAGAAACATTAGGAACCAAATTAAATAATCTGCTAAGTGCGGTAGGACTCGCGCATGAAGCTCACACAAGAAGCCGCTATAACAATTCATATTAAAAAATACAATAAAATTAATATTTAAAGGGACTCCCATACAACAAACGTGATATTTACTCATTTTTGGATTGATGGGCAGGGGTGTTTAGTTTACTTTAATACTATTTGAGAATTAGTCTCGATAGGACCCGAGCCCTTCTCGCACTTGAGCAATTTATCTTTATTTTCCAATCAGAAATATAATATTTTGTTTGTCTTTTGTTTGTAAAGAATGGGGCACTGCTGCATTGACTGCACACACTATAGCTAGTTGAAACATTATCAATCTTCCTTATTCTACCTATCAATTCTCTTCGCAAACAATATAGGAAATAATTATACAGGCATAAACTATGCATACCTTAATAATACCAGTGTTGCCAATAAGTAAGTTCTGTGGCTTCAAGTCACGGTGCAGGATGCAGCGCTGGTGGCAGTACAGGATAGCGCTGCTGATCTGGTACAAGTAGCTCTTGACCTGATTGGGCTCCATCAACTAATTCAGAGCAAAATGGTGTCATTAAGTATGCATACACTATTTTCATTGTAGGTAGTAAATTATCTTCTTTGCAGAATAGGATGTAAACAGAAGAATTTGCAGAAAAAGATGTATATAGAAGAAAAGAACATTTCTAATTTATATTTTAATGAATATGCACCCTTAATTATTTATTGGTATGTAATTAGCAAAAAGCAGTAAGTTTACACAGGTACACAGCAAGCGGATGTGTGTACAAAGAAGTAGAAGAAGACCAAAGAAAAGATGGATGGATTGTGCTTGCTCATTGATAACTCATAGGAGTAAATGTGAGATGTGATTGCCGGTGTCAGGACGAAACATGCTTCAGAGTGTTGGAAGAATTGTGTGTGGTGTTTCATGTGGGGGGTGTTTCTGCATATTGGACCAAACAGAATCTTTTTAAGTAGCGGATTATAACCTTTATCTGTTCTGTGGTGCTAGCTCCAATGTGGGAAAAGGTTAGAAAGGTTTCTCGCCTTTTCCCACATTGGTGAAAGAGACTAGTTCAAAAAAATGGTTACTGTATAGCTCTTATTTATTTTATAGTTCTTTTTAAACATGCAAGTAAAGAAATAAGTTAGAAACAATAACTCTCGCCAAGTTAAGTACATACAGGCAACTTTATATTTAAGTATTTTCATGTAAATCCAATTTCGTGATCTACAGGTGTCTGATGAAAACCAATGTAATGCAATAAGTATTAACAAAAATTATTTATAAATAAAAAACTTACCTTGCCGGGACCAAGTGAATCCATATAGTTCTTTAGATCCATAGACATGAACTCAAAAATAAGGTAAATTCCGTCCTTTTCCATCAGGATATCTTCCAGTTTAACAATATTTGGGTGCTCTAAATCTTTCAGCATTACAATTTCTCTGTAAACGCAAAAATAAATGGAGACTTATAATAGACAAAACTGTATACATGAACATATAACGCACTACTCGTAGAACTGTAAATATCAAAGTTCTGCTTTAAACATACAGATAACCAATGTGCATTGTGAGCACTAGTCCAGATTAGGTGCCATTCGCATTATTTACCTGTTTACTAACATATTTATGAATGTTTTTTATGTAATTCACTTCACAATGTCACTAGCTTTCGTAAATAACTCAAATTAACGAGAAATAATTAGAAAAATTATTTATTAGCAAAAAAGACATTTTACGTATTTTTTGCCAGTTTGTTAATATTTTTATGAATGAAAAGTATTAATACACTTCATACTGTCACTAACTTTCGTAAATCACTGCACAAACAACTTAGGGTCCAGGAGCAGCAAAGCGAGCTCGAGACTTGAGGGCACCCGACTCAGATAATTTAGGTGATGAAGAGGAGGGTGACGAAGGATGGCGGGGCCTGCAAGTCCAATCCTTCTGAGTGGTTATTTTCTTTTTGACCACCCAGAAATAGTCAAACAAGCCGTGAAAAGTGTAAAGAAAAACTTAAATTATCAACCTTAAAATTTTAAAACTTTAAAAAAATTGGTTGCCTGTAAAGTCGGTATACGGGCGAAAGTTTTACGTGACAACGACTTTGAGTGGTAAAATAATCTTTTTATGTCTGTCTCTCTCGCTCTCAGGCGGGCTAACCATGCCCGAGTGGAAGGGACGCGTGCCTCTCACTCGCTCTCATTGTGAGCGCATAACGTGAGCTGAGCGTAACGCAGTTTCCCCCGGCAAACCAATTTATAAGACGTTGTCACGTCAAAATTATTTCTCCAAAACTATTACGATTCTAGATATTTGCTTTGGGGGTAGAAGTCACCTTTTCCCCCGCTTCCCCTCCCCCCACTTTCACTCCCATCCGCCTTGTCACCCATTCAAGACCTCACCCCTCGTTGAAATGACATATGCCAAAACGGGCTTTTTATATTTTTAGAACTACTGTGATGATTCACAACAAATATGCAAGAGGTTATGGAGGTATATAGAGACTCAAGAATCCATCCAGAAGCTCCGTTGGCCGTAATTCGAGCGGTTAACTTACCGTAAAGTTCTCGTCGGTATCCCTTCTTCATCTTCGGAATCTAGTTTCATTTTCTTCATAGCTACAAATTGCCCTGTTATTTTATTTTTCCCTTTGTACACTACCCCGTATGTTCCTTCGCCAATTTTTTTCATTTTAAGGAAGTGCTCCATCGTGTAGGACGGAAAGCTTACTTGATGTAGCTGATATCCTGACAAGCCTTCAAGTTAATTTCGACTGGTTTTATTCACGCTTTGTTTCTTCGTTCAACTTTTCTACCGATTTCGAATTTAATTTTAACAGGATTTTTTAAATTTTAAGTTTAAGTCATAGACAACAACCCACAGCGACAACCACAGACAACAAATAACACAGAAGATATTATCACAGAGTAGGTACCTACATAATGTTCTTCTTCTTCTGACTTCTGAGGTATTGGCTCCGCGCGTAGAGCCATTGAGCCATTGTCAATTTTTTTTCTCTCTTTTTTTTTAATAAAACGAGAAAACATAATTCGAATCTAAATCAAAATTTTGAAATATAAAAGTAATATAACGATAGATATAACGGGATTTTGAAAAGGATCAGAAATAGATAGAAATTAAGAAGCGGTTCCTGGTCTGTGTTAAGGAGCACACCACGGTTGTGCCCGCGAAATTCAAATTTTTCGTGGTTTTTCGCAATTTTTAAGCTAATAAGACATGATAGGCTTATGGCCGTCAAATTGCGATAATCCCAATATCTTTATCACGTGTTTATATAAAAATCTCTGCTCGAAAGTGTCGAGTTAAAGAAATTAGTCCGAGATTTGCGAGTTCCGAGTATCGAGTTTTATGTGAGTAACTCGCAAATCTCGGACTAATTTCTTTAACTCGACACTTTCGAGCAGAGATTTTTATATAAACACGTGAAGAAGATATTGGGATTATCGCAATTTGACGGCCATAAGCCTATTATGTCTTATTAGCTTAAAAATCGCGACAAACCACGAAAAATTTGAATTTCGTGGGCACACCCGTGGTGTGCTCCTTAAGAAGCATATTGTGTGCTAGAGTCTGGCTAGCGAAACATGAACCTAGCAAAGCGCGGCAAATTCAAAAATGTTGAAGAAGGCAACACAGAAAATAGTTGGAAAAAACGATTTTGATATTTTTATCTTTACAAATTAATAATATATTTTTACTCCCGGAACTTAAAATTTTCGGATTAAAGTATTTTGTGTGTTAACCCAGGATATAATCTACGTGTAAGCAAAATTTTATCCAAATCTATTCAACAATTTTGTGTGATTAAGTATTGATTAATGGTGTGAAAAGACACAGCAGATTCAAGCAATTTTTTTTTGAAAATAATTACTTAGATAAGAATATCACTTAAATAATGAGGTAAAAATCAAAGTCATTCATTCAATAAAAACATGATTGTATTTTATTCACTGTGATTCTAATTCTAAATATTCTACACCCATATCTGATTGATCTGAGCTGCTCAACTCTTCATCCCGGACACTTATTATAAATTGTTCCATGTTTATGCTTTCTCTTAAATCAGCCAAAATGTTTCTTAGGATAGGTACTTGTTTTTTAACCAAATAGAATTCATTTATTTTGTTCCTGATAGCTTGAATATCAAAACTATCTAGGTTGGATATTGTAGACGGGTGAAGTCGTTGACAGCATGTGTCAAAATGTCAGTGTTGCAACTTAAAAAATTGATGGGTTCACCATTCGCTAGCCAAACTCTATCATATCTTTTTATGACGCGCCCTTTACTCTATGGACGCGCCCTACTTGTACCTATTGATTCATGATTGACTGTTACCCAGTGATATAGTCAACGAGGTAAGAATAGAGTACCTAATCTGTGACTGTTACTGTTGACACTCTTGACAGAAATGTCTACATGACAGTATCTGAAGCATGGAGACCATGGAGAATGGAGATACCATCTGAAGTATGCGAGCTCTGCGAGTGACGCATGAGTGACGTAAATTGAAAAAATCCGAATTCGACATTCGTACTTGTCAAAAAACATCCTAAATAAATAGATGGTTATAAGTGGTAACTGGTAACCGGTCGGCGGTCGATCGTAGGAAAAATCCTCTGTACAAAAAGGCTTCGGTCCGTAAACGAAAAATTATGATGCAGCTGCCAAGATCGTGCGATACATTTGTGGTTTTGCCGCCGCTAACAAAAAATAATGCGGTAATTTTTGGAAAGAACTCGGACCGTCCACAGAACGAAGTCCAAGAGGTGGTTCTGTCAAGGGAGCGAGTCAGGAATTCCAAACTGAAGGTAATATTAATTAGCACCTATCTAAAACTGTTTCCGAATTTTTACACGCGTAAGTTAAATTTTATCAGAAGTAATTAATTGAGGAGGTTATTATTCAGGTGAAATTAACATGCGTACATTTTCGTTAATTTGTAACGTTTGTTTTTATTTGGCTATTATGTGATCTATTGCATAATGGAAAATACTTAATCTACTCAACTGCTTTTTCAAGAATTTGATAATTTCATATTATACCTAGAATTTTAATGACTTATCTAAATGCTTACTGTTCTGTTTCTAGTTTCATTGCTAAGCTATTTAACCCTAACTGAATGTGTAAATTATCTTTTAATATATTAGAGTTCCCATGTCAAATTATATGTACCTAAGAAAACCTAGAAATGGGTTGACTGAATGATTTAGTAGGTCTGAGAATTAAAGATGTTAACTATATGTTTCATATCCCTAAGTGAGATAATCTATACCGTAATAAACCATTTGCTGGGTCAACTAGTACGGACATTACTCACATCACAATATACCCCCTAAGTGAGCAAAATCTTATTTTATGGGTACTAAATATTTTTTCAATGTTCATAATACATTATGCACATTAATATAATCCATATATATATTATAAAGACAATTCGTGCTCATCACACAAATATTTACCAGTTGGGAATCAAACTCACAAACCCTGTCGCAAAGGCTAGGAGCACTATAGCTGAACCATTTGGTCACAAATTCGGTAGTATTTTATAGTATTTTGCACTGTCTGCACAACTGTATTGGTAATTGAAATGAATTTAAGAAGTCAACTTTGGACAATGTTGAGTTTGACAAATTAAAATTTTAATCCTCTGTTTAACTCAGTCCAGCTTACCATCAAATTAATCAGCTCAAGTCTAGTCTGGTAGTGAGCAATAGCCGTGGTTAGTCTCTATCCTGCAAGCAAACATTAACTGTCTACCAATTTTAGAATTGAAAAAAGCTACTAAAGTGAAGCTACTTCATGAAAATAATTTTTGTTATATTATGTAAATGAGCAATTCTTGTATAATATTATACATATATATATATTAATTTATTTATTTAGCTGATCAAGTTTTGCTTTATAAGTTTACCTATGTAATGACTATTCTCATCAAAATGCAACTTTCCAAAAAAAATACATTGAGCAAAGCTCTGTCGCCCAAGTAGCTAGTATTAAATTAATGTAATGGGACCTTATTACAAAATCTCCACCATCTGTCTATCACCTGGCTATATTTCTTGAACCATGATAGTTAGACAGTTACAAGTTAGAAATTTTCACATTAGCCATATTTCTGCCCCTAGATTATGTAAGAAAAACATACTGAATTTTATTGTAATCATTGCTAATTGGTTCCCTGATTGGTCATCTGAATTTGCAAACAATTACGACAGTGATGAATACGTTTTTTTTTTTAAATCAGGCCCCTTTTTCCGAAATTACAAATACCAAAAAAGAAAACAGAATAAAATAAATATTTAAGGGGGCTTCGTTCGTTCGTTCGTTTCAGGCGATGGACTTCCACTGCTGGACATAGGCCTCCTGCAATGATTTCCAGCCCGCACGGTCCTGCGCCACTTGTATCCAGCGCCTTCCCGCGACTCTTGCATACAACAAATTATTGTTTGCCTTTTTTATATATATAGTTAGTTATGGTATAGAACCCTTTGTATGCGAGTTTCACTTGCTCTTGTCTGGTTTTGCTTATAATTTATTGGAATCACCAAGGTGAATCAACAGTGTGTTTGCTAGTATTATAATATGATGGAAACATAATGGTATCAAAGATATAGTACAGGAAAATGTTGTTTAATGTACTTTGTAATTGCAAGCAAATCCCATAAACTAATCTTTACCTATCATATCTAAGGCTGACTTGATTTAGATCATCCAGGTTTAAGTTACGTTAACACAGGTAAACCCAAAACGAAAAAAAAAGCAGTCCAAAATTACTTAATTGATAAACTGTACCAATATGGTACGGGTTGTCAGTAAAATTATTTTATTCTAAAAAATACACAGTCTTAGCAGAATTTAGAGAAAAACCAAGTTCGCTACAGCGAGTCATGGGAATATCTGAAAACCTTGTCTCAGCTTTGAGGTAAAGAATATAATTAGGTATACTTTTTATGTAGTAACTATTTCTTTTATATATGGCTTTTGGTTAACACCAAATTTAGACCTTGAAATTTCATCACCCTGGTTTTCTCCACTTTTCCAATAAAAATAAAAACGATTTTAAATTTTTTATGATTGCAATGAGGTTGGGTCACATTACCTATAACTATTCCAAATTACCTATAACTATTCCAAGTTTCAGTTTGATAGCTTCAATAGTTACTGAAATAATCGAGTGTGACAGACAAACAGAAAAAGTCTCAAAGTCTCTTGTTCCATGTTTACCATTTTGGTATGGAACCCTAATTATGGGTCTTGTATGAGGTATATCTATCATCAAACTAAACAAATTACTTTTTGTTTTATTGATGAACAGCCTCGCTTTGGCCTACGACGTTACGCCGTACTATGCTATTAAAGTAAATTGGTTCATATACCTCAAAGTCTCTTGTTCCATGTTTACCATTTTGGTATGGAACCCTAATTATGGGTCTTGTATGAGGTATCTATCATCAAACTAAACAAATTACTTTTTGTTTTATTGATGAACAGCCTCGCTTTGGCCTACGACGTTACGCCGTACTATGCTATTAAAGTAAATTGGTTCATATACCTCTACCTTCTCGTTTGAACGACAGACGTTAACGTAGATACAATATTGATTATCTAGTTTGAATTAATTGTGTTCGAATCTTTAGTTCAAGGCCGAGTAGAAGGCGAATCCCAACAAGTGAATTTACTGGGCAATGGCATCCATTTTGACAGGTTTCCGTGAAACAAATACTGCCGCCGTTGTCATCAATTTACTTTGAAGCTTTCAATTGCACCAAGTTATTTAAACCGCAGTTTTGTATATTCAGATTTTTTTTATGGAATGGTACTGGCTACAAATAATGTTTATGGTAATTGCTTGGGAGATTGGGGCTAACTTTTACAACATAATTTTGTAATTTTGAATGGATACAAAATTCTTTATTTTTAACACTGAAGACCTTTTCTTTAGAAACCTCCCTTACGCAGTTAGTAGTACACTCGGATTTGAGTGAGAGTTCCGGAGTTCGGTCCCTCCCACGGCACGAGTATAATTTTTGAATTGGTTCGAGTCTGGTCTGGTGTGAGGCTTCGACCGCGGATGGTTACATCGTTCCCAGCAAATATGCGAGCGATGTAGCATTTTGGTGCGATGCTTATGGGATACTTACCTTTACAAATTAGTACGCTGTACGATTAATACCTTCGACTGCATCATCACTTACCAGATTAGATTTCAGTTAAATAATAACTTGTGGTATGTACAAAAAAAACTTATACCAAGTGCCATTAGTGAACAATTCAAATGAGAAACTTCCTACATGGGTTTTTAATATATTTTTCTTGTTTCAGTGTACTTACATAACAATTGACGAAAGCCCTAGTGAATTGAACAGTGTGATATTAAGTAAGCCGGCATGGATGTGGGGTGCTGAGATGGGTGCCAACGACAAAAATGTAGTTATCGGTAATGAGGCTGTATGGACTAGCTACAACGAAGGCGACGGAGATGCGCGGCAAAAACGGCTGCTTGGGATGGATCTCGTCCGGTAAGTCTTAGACTCGCTCACTGAGGGTTCCGTACCATCAAAATTCAACACAAATTCCAACCAAAACACTTTTACTCACCAAATCCAAAAACTAGCAAAAAAATCACAATTCACATTATTCATTTCAAAATCATATTACTCGTATAATTAATTTGTTTTTACCTAAATGTTTTGTAACTAAATATTCTGTGAATATTTTAAGCGTGTACCTGTTGCCGTAATGAATATCGAGGAAAATCGAGCAAAAAAAATCACGTTTGTCGTATGGAACTCCCTTAAATATTTACTTTAATCCATTTTTGAGTATTTGTTGTTATAGCGGCAACAAAAATACATTAACTGTGAAAATTACAGCTGTCTAACTGTCACGGTTTTAGAGATACAGCCTGGTGACAGACAGACGGACGATCGGCGAATTCTCAGTAATAGGGTCCCGTTTTTTTAAAATGGTAATGGCTGTTACAGAAACCCAAAAAAAAGTGTTACATTCGAGCGAGCGATGTCTATAATAGCTTTGAATAGTAAGGTGCCACTAGTTATATCTCTGATCTCGCGAGATCTTGGAGATACTCTTATTATGTTATTTTAAACTAAACGGTTCAAAGTCAACTATCTATTTACGTCAATATACAGTTAAGAATACTAACGTTGCTATCGGCTTCGTTTTTTTTTTGTGATAATTGTATAAAATAGAACAAGAAAAAACGACGTCCTCAAAAAATAAAATTAAAAACAAATAAATTGAAACTGATAGGCATTTTAGTTTAGGGTTCCATACCGAAATGGTAAAAATGGAACCCTTATGGTGAGATTTTCTCCGTCCGTCCGACTCGATTCTTTCAGTAACTATTCAAGCTATTTACCTGATATTACTACTTGAAATTTCGAATAGTTATAGGTAATAGTGACCCGACATCATTGCAATCATAAAAATTTGAAAATTATTTTTATTTAAAAGGGAGGGTAAACGGGGTTGTAGAAATTTCAAAATGAGATAAAAATAGTGAGTGGTGTATTCTAAAACCGATTTTTATTAATTTTGTGCCCGATAATTTTTGAGTTATTGGGCAAACTATCGAAAAAAATACCGTCCCGTAATCGATATCTTCTATAGTTACTGAAATAAAGGGTTGTGACAGACAGACAGACGGACAACAAAGTGATCTTATAAGGGTTCCGTTTTTTTCTTTTGAGTTACGGAACCCTAAAAAATACTTATATATTTGTAAAAGAGACTTATGTATTAAAATTTTGTATGTTTTGTTTAAAAAAATGTTTGAATTCGAAATATAGCACTGATAAAATGATTATTTACCAACAGGTTAGGCCTCGAAAGAGGAAACTCCGCGGAGGGAGCTTTGGACGTCATCACTTCTTTATTAGAAAAGTATGGACAAGGCGGGCCATGTTCGGAACACGATGATAGTCATATCTACCACAATTCCTTCCTAATAGCCGACTGCAAAGAGGCCTGGGTGCTAGAAACTAGTGGAAAACTATGGGCTGCTGAAAAAATCACCTCGGGCTATAGAAATATTTCCAATGGGCTCACTATAGGCACTAAAATTGATAAGCATTCTGAGGGATTGCTTGAAAAAGCTGTGGCTTTGGGAGTTTGGAACGGCGAAGTAAGGAAATTTCTTTTAAGTTTTCAACTTATACTATTTTGGTACAAATTCGGTAGTAGATACATTAATTTATTGTGTCAAGTAAAGAGATACTGTGTGTGTGTGTGATTGATTTATTGGCGAATTAAGTTTTGTTCGGCCTTCAGGAGTTCGTTTAAACATTCAGCTAATTGAACTGAATTTTCTAAATTACTGATATTTCAAAAAAAATGTAATATTCGCTGAATATGGAAAGCCACGATCTAGAATGGAATAATAATATTTCACTAAAATAACTTGATCCTTGATACCTTCTGAACTATTTTTTTTTACGCTATACAAGTTAGTACTTGACTGCGATCTCACCTGATGGTAAGTGATGATGCAGCCGAAGATCTTAGCGTACTAACTTGGAAGGGGTAAGTTATGTCACCCCAACGGTTTCTACACGGGAATCGAACCCGCGACCTCCAACTCGAATCCGAGCGTGCGTCCTTTGCGCCACGGAGGTCGTCGAACTAGGATCAGTACTGGACCGAATCAGTACTGAATTAATTTTTCTAGCATAAAACTACGTCAATAGTATTTTTAAGTCAAATTTCATAACTGATAATAAAAAAATACTTTTCAAGGGCAAGTTTGACTTTAGCAAGATATTCTCGTCTGGCGGTGACGAGAAACGTCAAAAGGAAGGGCAGAGGTTGTTGAAAGAAGCGACTGAGGCTGGTCGCTTTAATGCTCAAGACATGTTCAACATACTGAGACACAAGGAGAGTGGGATTTGTCGCGGCTGTGATGATACTTTTCCTACGCAAGGGAGCCAGGTAAGGCAGTGATCTTCTAAATGCAAAATGAAATTATTTATTTTTCACATAGGTTTAGTTCACAGGCTCTTATAGTAAGTCAAAAAGTTAACCGCCAAGTTCTGAAAGCAGGTTTGTATCGACACTTGCTCTTTTCAAAAATGTCATTATATATACTTCCGTATATTATCCGTATATTTTCTTCCGTATTCAAAAGTTAAATACATGTTTTTTGTGATATCTCGTTAGGAGACGGAAGCATATCCCAATCATTTCAAGTACCCTTGATTTTAATAATTTCCCCAGCGGTATAGAAAAGAATGTCATTTATTTGCAAATTGTGGGAAACCCTCATTTACTACATATTTTTTTGAAAGTTACCTTTTAACCTGTACAAAGTACAAACCTAACCTGTAAGGTTAGTCCAAAAGATTACACCGAACTCCACTAAGGACTTCATTTCCTTACCTTACGCAAATGGTGTGATATAAGCAACTTATGACTTCCATTTCTAATTGGTCGTTTAATTATATCTATGCGTTGCTTATAGTAAGTAAGAATATTTTGACGTACAAACCCCGAGGGAACTGTTTTCGTAAATTTTTCGATAACACTTTCATACTCATACACACAAGTTTCATACAAACCTTGTTCTGAATATTACATGCAAATCATAAATAGCCGAATAGTAGAATGTATGTCCCCACAACACCTTATTTATTTAATTTATATTTTTGTTTAGGTATACAGATAACATAAAATGATCTGATTTCAGGTGTCATCGCTGTCAGCAAGTGTAATAAGCGTACACTGGTTCACTGCCACTCCGGACCCAAGCGTTTCCTACTTCAAACCCTTCGTATTTACATCAAACGCTCAGGTTTCTTGCCTTACGGAGAGTCCGAAAGAGGTAATTATGTATATTATTTTACTACAGAAAAAAATATATAAACCTACGCCTTGTAGAAACTAGAAAGTACTTAGCCGCACGCAACATCGCCCGCATGAATTTTGGTTTTTTATATATACCGTCATAGATAGACATCAAGACATGTGGTGTCGCGGACTTTTTTTAGGATTTTTAAATCAGAACAATTCCGACATACATGATTTTTGCAAGACTCTAAACATTTACGCAGCGCACACAACGGTAGCTCTCCAATAACATCGATTCTTGCCACATTTAGGAGCGGAGCAATATTCATGGATGAAATGGACGCAAAAAGAATGTTTCCTGAGATTAGCGCGTTTAAACAAATAAACTCTTCAGCTTTATATAGCATGGCGATTGCCGCCAGCGACTTCTTTAAAGATTCAGAGTAGAGGCTATGGCTAGTTACCACACTACCAGCAATGACGCACCGCCAAGCGATGCTTCCTAGAAACTTTTAGTGGAGACTTAATTACCCTTTCCAAGTAAGTACGATAACATCTTCGGCTGCATCATCACTTACCATCAGGTGAGTAGTCAAGTACTAACTTGTAGAGTGTAACAAGTAAATAATTTAAAAACTAAAAAACACGACTGACCACATAAAACGACTTTTTACAAAAAAATATACCTAGCCTATGCGACTCGGAATGGTGTAAGGATTCAACGATACACCATATGTCCAAATCTATTCAGCCGTTCAGAAGTTATGGTGGAATAAAGAAACTCACATATATACATACACTAGCAAACCCGGCGAACTCCGTTTCGCCACCAGATGGCTTTCCCGCTAAAAAGACTTTTCTGTTGAAATTTTTCCTGAATTTTCTTTGCTATAAACCTCACGGAGCCCGAAACCTTTCCAACGAATGCAAAACCGTGGAAATCGGTTCGTGCGTTCTGGAGTTATAGCGTCAGGAAGGAAAACCAGACTTATTTTTATATAGTAGATACATGAACCCTAAAAACATTACACTTCTTTTTTCTTGTAAAAAACTTTGCTTATTATGATGAGTGTGACAGATTTTGGGTTAAGGGTGTGGTCACCAGAAGTGTTTAAAATAAAAGAGGTTATTTTCTGTTAAAACTTTTATTCGAAACGTTAATTTATTTTTAAACTGTTTATCTTTTCTAATTGTTGAAATGAATCTACCACCGGTTCGGAAAGCAAGTTTTGCACTGAGAAGAACCGGCAAGAAACTCAGCACTTTATCTTTTCAAAATATATATTGTACAAGCAATGTTACAAGTAACTTGGTAACAATAATCACTAATTAATTTATACAAAGTGACTCGACAATGGTCGCTGAGATCTAATGATATTATTTATCGATCCACAGTAATTTAACAATCTTTATAGAACACAATTATTATACTCAGCAATATGTAAGCCACATTAACTGGATTAATTAATTCAGAATGACAACTACAAAATATAGTTAACAATAAATAGATAGATAACAATTATAGGTTATAAGAAATACTTAGCTTTTGCAGTGCCCCAACAGCTCTGTCCGGTACTACGGTCAGAAATAGAATAATCCCCAGACTGCCGGATTCGAGGCTTTTATACTATCGAGTCAACAAGTGGGAGATCCCTCTTTTTATTTAACTACCGTCACTAGTCAAATTGTCAATATCCTAATTAATTTACAGAGAATAACAGTATTATAAAATAATCATATGATTATATTATTTTAAAATGTTATTTTTTTTGTAGTTAAATATTAAATTACTTATAGAACAGAACACACAAACCTATAGAAGTAGAATGATAATGGTTATAAACAATTGGTATAATGACTTCCTACCAATACAAATCAAATTGTCAACATTCTCATTTAATAACAGAGAATGATAGTTATATAAAATGATCATATGATTATTAATGTTTTTTGCAATTAAACTTTAAATTACTCAAAGAACAGAAATACACAAAACCATGGAAGCAGAATGATAATGGTTATAAACAATTGGTATAATGACTTCCCAACTTCAATAAACGTAATGCAATTACAATTAAGTTCCGTTTGTCATTAATATAATAATGTTATTCCTCATGTATTAAAGTATTAAATTAATGATATTTTAATTAATTAATAATGTGACTGTACAGACAATCAGTATCTTGACTTTCTTAACTTTTATAAAGGTAATTACGATGAAATTACATAATGTAATTATTTGCAACCAGTAACATAATTATAAGTATTATTTGTTAAATATAACCACAGTATAAATATAAATAATTAGTGAAATAGAAGGATGATCACTTGTGTATAGCAACCACCTATATTTACACTTGAAAAATGATGATACAATCGTTAATAAACAACCACATAATTATCGATGTTACTTTTTTTAACAAACACAGTAAACCACACAGGATGGTTTAATTACAAATCATGTTTGTTACCAATAATTTGTGCAGTACCTTTCCTAACTTTTATTATTATATTTGGCTATGAAACATACCCAGTATACATATTGAAATTATTCCTGTTTATGTATAACCGTAACCTTATTTATTCTCGATAAGAAGTCACATTTTAACCAATAATATAACACGGCCAGACTGACCTGTACTTCGCTCTCGAAGTACCACAATATTTTTGTGCGTCACCAATATTTTCGCACCACCAATATTTTTGTGCGTCACCAATTTTTTCGCACCACCAATTATTTTTGTGCGTCATCAATATTTTCGCACCACCAATATTTTTGTGCGTCACCAATTTTTTCGCACCACCAATATTTTTGTGCGTCACCAATTTTTTCGCACCACCAATATTTTTTGCGCGTCAACAATATTTTCGCGCCACCAATATTTTTCTGCGCCACCAATATTTTGCGCCACCAATATTTTCGCGTACACAATATTTTCGCGATATCAATATTTTACTTTGGACCTCCGGCCTTCAATACAAGCACCTACCACCGCTGCCTGGTGGGGTTCAGTGAAGTATCAGGGCGGGGTCAGCAGCTTTCTCAATTTTTTATTGTGACTCCTGATCTTGCATATTAGCATCGTTATCGATAATAAGTATGCCACAAATGACAATGTAAAGAGTCTCAACAGAGTCCCACGCGCTGACGCCGAAGCTTAATCGACCGCGAGTACAGAACTCCATTGTGTATGGCAAACCCATCATCTTTAACACTTCCACCAAACCCATCCATTAACATGATCAGATATGTATTATGTGTATGTTTCCTTGTTAAAAGAAAAAAATAAATCTTCACAATATTGGCTTAATTACAAATCAATCAACATTACAATAATCAAATAAAATAATATAACACGGTCGATCCGTTAATGCCACAATAATTATACTTCACCAAGCCATTTTTTTTTCACTTCAAACGACTCCAGATCACAAAAATACATTTTTTTTTACCAGTCAACAGTAAATGTCAAAGTTAGAGTTAGAATCCATACCATCCAGTGGGCTTTACACACCATTCATTAATGGTAAACTCTATATCACTTACAACCACTGGAGGTATTTAAACCATAGTCAAGTTATGTCATAGTAAACAGTAAGAGTCATTTTATATGGCAATTTCCAATAACTTCTTGTGATCAAATAACAATGTTTTATAAATACTTCCAATACCACATATTCTTTGGCATTTTATTCCGTAATGTTGATTATTGCAATATGTACCATATTTTTCTTTATAAACAATCCTTTGCTTTATACAATACATTTCCACACAGATTTCCATCAAAAGAATTGTCCATTATTATGACAGCTGAACATAAAACATTTATGGATTAATTTCCTCAAATAATAAATCAAAGCATCCCAAAGACGAAACAGACTGTACAAAAGCTTATTATTGTTCGCTTAGAACAAGTTATTTTGTGTTTCTCAAATTTAGTCCAAACCAAAAATATACTTTGATGTTACACTAAAGAATGTTATTTTTTCGTTGCAGACTTTGTAGCTCAAAAATATTTCAAACCAATATCAAAATAAAAGTAATCGCTCGGCTAATCTGACAAACAATTTTTGATCGCAAAGGTCAGTCTTAAGACCATTCATTTCCTTTCTATACGTTGAACTATTATACAAAAAAAGAAATATAATACAGAAAATGGGATAAGAATGAAAAATTTTAATCGAATATATTATTACTATGTATTTTTTTAAGTGGGAAGTCTGAACGAGATTTACTGGTAAAGTCAGTCTTATGCCAATGGTCGGGGACTACATGTTAGATCACTTATCCCACCGATTGTTTTCTTTTAATGAACAGATAAATTAAAATTTTGTGTTATATTTCCTCATTAGTGTTACAATTATTTGTTCATAGATTATTATAAAGAAGGTAGATAGAAACTACGATGTTATCAATTAGTGTTTCTTTATTCTTTACGGTTTTCGTTATTTAGGCTTTAAATAATAATTCTAATAGAAGCCTAAGTTGTTTTCTCCTAGGTATAATAATAATAAACATAAAACTTAATTCAGTATAACACCTGAAAAACAGGATTATAATATGGAAAAATGAAGAAAACTTTAAATTTAAATTTAAATTAACAACTTTGAAACTCAAATTGAAAGATGTCAGGACAACTATCAGTTTCAAGGATTGTCATAATTGAATACTAGATGAAAAAAAAGAGTGTTGTTATAAGTGTTTTTTTTTTCGTCTCTTTTGCCTTATTTAAAAGAAATGATTCATAAATTAAAAATCAATAAACATTCAATATATATTAAGTTTTTAACGTGGTTTGTATAAGACATACTGAGCCATTGTTTGAAAACCCTAGTAAATAAAATAAAATCAATAAATCTCAGTGAAAAGGGGTCAGTAAACTAACAACACTCATTTTAACATTATTTATACTATATTATAAAGCTCAGTTTTTATTTATATTGTTAAACTTATAGAACAAAAATAAATAAACATCCTAAACGAATTCTTGATAATTCTCCTTGAGATATTACGAGAAAAGGTAGCTGTACGAACAGAATTTTCTATTAGCGATAAAGGCGAAATTTTGTTTATAAGTTTTGGAATTATTCATCTCCTATGGAATCAAATTTAATGTGACTTTATTTTGATTTTCAATATCTTCATTAAACAAAATATTCGTGATTAGTTACAGTTATTTAAATTTGTAGGTTATAGCAAATATTCATTATGAGAACGTAAATTCTAAATTTGAATAATATTTACTTTTATCTCAAAAAAATGTGTACTGAATAGACGAGCAATATTAAGACAAGGGAAAATCACGGTCAGATTATCCCCCCCTTTTTTTTCAATCTACATTATTAATGTTATTTTTTACAAAGTCTTATCTTGGCTGTAGTCAAGGCGAAACTGGATATTATAATGGAGTTTACTTGTTACAGATAAAATAATTTTGGTTGTAGCAAAAACACGAATCTAGCAATGGTGATTGGACACCATGTAGCCTAATCAATGTTGATAAACCTAAAATCAATAACAGTTTTATGTTATTACTTTGAAGACTCATTAACCAATGTTTCTTTATTAAGAAATATTCAGATCGCTAACAATGGCTTGTCTGTGCTCAAGTGACATTGCAACATCGAAGGGATATTACAATTAATATTTCTTTTAATCGTGAAGTATAAGAATTAAGAAGGATTTTCTTTTTAATTATTAAAATTTACTGTCACTACCATTAATGTAAGACTACCTTCATATTATAAAAATTATATTATATTTTTTTGTAACCTTGCAGAAAACGAAATATTGATTAGATTTTTTTTTTTTAAATGGAAAAGGAAAGGAGTATGGCGCAAATTGGCTTAGCTCTAACAAAAATAACCCAGAGACCGTTCAGAATCTGGAGTGATCCATTTTGCATTGCTGTTTTTCATAGACTTTTTTTTATGTAAATACCATATTTTTTAGAAGTAGGGGATTAAAAATAAAATACAACCAAAAAAAAACTTTCAACAATAATGTGAATATCTTCTTTCTTCCTACTTTATTTGATTAACTTTGATTGAGATTGGAGTGGATTTTAGTCTGGGCCAGAAATGTATGAGTCCGCCGGTCTCCTTTCTGTTGTTGATTTTTTTTTTTTTTTTTTACTGAGCAATAATTGCCACACGTAACGCCACAATTGAAAAAAAAATATAATTCGAGTCATTTACTGTTAGTCCAATTGATTACTTAACAAGTAGATATTTATGTTCTTTGTGTAATTGACACCTAATTTGAGTTTAGTTTTAGTTAAGTTGCTATCTTGGGTATATAATTTTGTGTGACTTCCCATTATCAAAAATATCAATCGCGAAAACCCTTGTAAATGGCCGATAAGAAATTTCATTTATTATAGCTTATTTCATATAAAAAAAAATAAACTTGATTTATGCACAGAATTTCTTCAGAGAGAATAAAGAGAGTTTCTTCAGACACGTACAACGTCTAAAAAAAAACATCACTTCCCCTTTTTATACAGTAAAACATAGTACCGACTTCTTAATTTTAGCTTAGTTATTTATGATTGGTTTGGAGTAAATTAACGACACTCACAGCCTGATATTTAAATGAAAACGAATCCTCACAATAAGTGATTTTCTTCAATTCCTTAATACATAATAAGTCTTGTTTCCCCTTTTTTATGGATGCTTTGTTAACGTTTCACAATATAATTTGTATTTATGTGTTTCGATATTTTCATTTAATGTACAAATATTTTCATATTGATTATAATTTTAAGAAAAACTATAGTAAATGGTTCTAATAACTGACCTTAAAAAGGTATACATCCGTTGAGACTAATACCAATGACGAAATTTTGCGGCCAGATGTTGGCTACATTCTTCACTTCTTTCCATATTCACAAATGAAATTCTTCTGTATCAGCACCACATCAATATCTCGCATGTAAGTATAGTTCAGGTTGGCACAACAGAATCCACGCTCACCGTTTCTGAAACATAAGATAATATTGTATTAGCAAAATAGGTTCCGATCCCACTTCTGATGACAGATTTTGGGTTAAGGGTGTGGTCACCAGAAGTGTTTAAAATAAAAGAGGTTATTTTCTGTTAAAACTTTTATTCGAAACGTTAATTTATTTTTAAACTGTTTATCTTTTCTAATTGTTGAAATGAATCTACCACCGGTTCGGAAAGCAAGTTTTGCACTGAGAAGAACCGGCAAGAAACTCAGCACTTTATCTTTTCAAAATATATATTGTACAAGCAATGTTACAAGTAACTTGGTAACAATAATCACTAATTAATTTATACAAAGTGACTCGACAATGGTCGCTGAGATCTAATGATATTATTTATCGATCCACAGTAATTTAACAATCTTTATAGAACACAATTATTATACTCAGCAATATGTAAGCCACATTAACTGGATTAATTAATTCAGAATGACAACTACAAAATATAGTTAACAATAAATAGATAGATAACAATTATAGGTTATAAGAAATACTTAGCTTTTGCAGTGCCCCAACAGCTCTGTCCGGTACTACGGTCAGAAATAGAATAATCCCCAGACTGCCGGATTCGAGGCTTTTATACTATCGAGTCAACAAGTGGGAGATCCCTCTTTTTATTTAACTACCGTCACTAGTCAAATTGTCAATATCCTAATTAATTTACAGAGAATAACAGTATTATAAAATAATCATATGATTATATTATTTTAAAATGTTATTTTTTTTGTAGTTAAATATTAAATTACTTATAGAACAGACACACACAAACCTATAGAAGTAGAATGATAATGGTTATAAACAATTGGTATAATGACTTCCTACCAATACAAATCAAATTGTCAACATTCTCATTTAATAACAGAGAATGATAGTTATATAAAATGATCATATGATTATTAATGTTATTTTTTGCAATTAAACTTTAAATTACTCAAAGAACAGAAATACACAAAACCATGGAAGCAGAATGATAATGGTTATAAACAATTGGTATAATGACTTCCCCAACTTCAATAAACGTAATGCAATTACAATTAAGTTCCGTTTGTCATTAATATAATAATGTTATTCCTCATGTATTAAAGTATTAAATTAATGATATTTAATTAATTAATAATGTGACTGTACAGACAATCAGTATCTTGACTTTCTTAACTTTTATAAAGGTAATTACGATGAAATTACATAATGTAATTATTTGCAACCAGTAACATAATTATAAGTATTATTTGTTAAATATAACCACAGTATAAATATAAATAATTAGTGAAATAGAAGGATGATCACTTGTGTATAGCAACCACCTATATTTACACTTGAAAAATGATGATACAATCGTTAATAAACAACCACATAATTATCGATGTTACTTTTTTTAACAAACACAGTAAACCACACAGGATGGTTTAATTACAAATCATGTTTGTTACCAATAATTTGTGCAGTACCTTTCCTAACTTTTATTATTATATTTGGCTATGAAACATACCCAGTATACATATTGAAATTATTCCTGTTTATGTATAACCGTAACCTTATTTATTCTCGATAAGAAGTCACATTTTAACCAATAATATAACAAGTGCATGACGAGTAAAACAATGTTATTACACAACTTTACAGCCAAAAAGAGAACACAAGTTGTACAAACTTCACAGCGAGCACGTGTTGCGGGCGAACAATGACAAAATATCCGCTGTGTTACGAGAAATGGAGCAGGGGTGTCTGGCAGAAATAGAAGAATTCATCCAAGAGTACGAACAAAACGAGAAAAACTTAGATGAATTGGACGACTTGATGAAAAATTGCGTGGAGACTGAGGTGAAGTTGTATGGTTAAACTAGAATAATTCAAAGACATACTGCAATATGTATTATTATTTTTTAACTACGAGTATTTTCTGACATTTTCACTTCTGACTGATGCGTACGACCGATTTGTTTTATCGATATCATAAATGTAATGTGTGTGTTGGTATACCTTCACCTGTTATCTACTGGAATTTAGAATAGAACTTTTGCTTCGATTACCAAACACACGCTATATTTTCACCCAGAACAATTTACGGTTTTCGCGGGAATTGGGTATTTGACATATTTGTATTACTTTATTATTATTAACTGGAATAAAAAAAATGGCATACACTGCAAAAACTAATTAAATCGATCAAATAACAAAAAAAGTTATAAGCATTTAAATATTTCTGATTAGACAGAGATAGCGACATTTAATTATGACGTCACACCTTACTAATGCCATATTAGCTTTGTGCTTCATACAAATTTTCGTATTGCGGGAAAGGGAGAAAAGACCCTCCCACTCCAAAATTAAAACACCTGTAACTTTGTAAATCTTCTCGTACGTCTCTTATCTTATGCAAACGTAGTGTCATACCCAATTCTCAGAACACCGAATCCAAAGGAAGTATTTAATATCATAAAAACACGCGGAGTCATGGACATATGATCTGGCTGTGCACTTAATAATGTATCATATTACAGCTTACGCAGCAGTGTTGCCTTATTCAGTGTGGTTCATATTAAACGGCTCTTAATTCAATAGTTCAATGTATCCTATCGGTCGCACGTGCCTTTTAATGAATTGTAATTGTATATTGATACGTTATACGTTGTATTGATTGATACTTTATAGTGCACATTTGAATAGTATGTATATTATACCTTTGTTAATCTGCTAATGCGCTCAGGATTAATTCTTAATCCATAAATTTTGAACTGGCAAGATTAGGTAATATGTAACACTTTTCAGGTAATCTTGGGGGAACTAAATTCAAAACAAAAACATATTGAAAGCTTTTTATTGAAGCGTCGAATGCTTATAACATTCTCTACCCAGACTCCCTAGCATGGACAGTGGGGAATTTCTGTACAGGAAAAGGAGAAAGACTTTGTCCCCTCCTTAATAGAGCATCGGCGTCGGGTGGATATAATATCTCCCGAGGACGAAACGTAGATTCGTGTAAGGTTACTGTTTTGACCTATGTATTTTATATATATACATACATAATTGAAATCATTAAAATAACAGAGTGCATTTAAGCAAAATCTACTTGTAATTGAAATAAACTTAGCCTGACTGGGTGCTATTCAATATAGAGAGTTTTGTTTGTGTATTTCAAAGACTTAATTATTGTACTTTTCAAGTTTTATTTGGGGCTGCACCTTTTAACTATTTCGGGTTTTATTTATAAAACTTAACGTCCTTAAGGTGAGGCAAGAGTCTGTCCGCCAAATTTCAATTTTTAAATTGGTTTTCTTAATTTGTAAGCGCATAAAACATTGTAGGCTTCACATTGCCAGTAAAAGTACAGGAACTGCAGTATCGCCTTCACATGTTTATTTTAATATCTTGGCTTTAAAGAGTTCTCTTTAAGAAATTATTTCGAAATCGACTTTTTGAATCGAATCGAATGTGGACACCGTAGTCTTTAAAAATAAAGCTTGGTATGGGATTCCATACATCCATGGTCATTATCCTTTAACTGACATACGCCTACTATTACTACAGTATCTTATTAGCTTACAAATGAAAAACCAAATAAAATTTTAATTTGACGCACAAACCTGTTTATTTAACCTTAAAGCTGTATGTCGTTTTAGTAATTAAAATATCAAACAACGCCTACAGTACTTACCCCATCTCATAATTAATGACAAAAAACATTTTTTTATTGAATAATGACTATACTTACTTTTATTACTTAAATTAAAATAATTCAGGTCTAAGATTTTTTTATATTAGTTAATACATATACATCAAACATAAGTAACGTCCTTATTACAGTTCATAGTATTTTGTCTTAAAATAGGTATCTATCTGTGGGTTTTACGTTTTAATTGTGCATTCTTTTAAAACATCTTAACATTGTTAATGAATATAGTGTCGAAAATTTAATTGCCAGTCATTAATATCATTTTAGTCATAAGATGCCAGTATTTGTGATGTAAAATGAATGTATTTGCTACAATTTTCAATCGCATTCATGTATTTAAAGCCACATACAGAGATACAATGTTTCAAATACACAGTTTCTGAAACTTCACGTAGATGTTTCCATAAACAATGTTTCAGTGCTCCCCAGAATGTTGCTGAAACAAACATTTTGTATCAGAAGCATGTAGATTGGCACAACAACATGTAGATTTTGTTTTAGAAACTGTGTATCCGAAACATTGCATATCAGTGTATACGTGGCTTAAGAATTATCTCCATACTTCATCGCACTCATTGCTCTACAAATGGAAGGTGAATGCGATCACCGCCATTTTCAAAACCACTTGAAGTGTCAAGTGAATAGTGAATATACCCATTATTTTCTGCAAACAAAGCCACTGATCTCTATTCTTTGGATTAAACATTCTATACAATTGACAGTTCATTTTTTGTGCCGATTTGATGCTTGAAGGTCCACGGTACTAAATGGACATTTGTTGGCAGAGACAATAGACATTTACCCTGGACACGGCGGACGGCGCTAAAAGTGTTGCCAGATTATCGGTGCCAAAAATTCTTGTTTTGTCAGGCAAAAAGTCTAAGCTGAAGTTCGCTCAGCAGCCTATAGGATTTTGACAGAGAACGCTACTGTTTGCTTGTACGTAAAAAAAAGTACGTAAATTGTTCTGATACCCATATCCGGAGTTTTCTTATCAGTGCTAGAGACCGTAGTTTTGAAAGTCATTTTTAGTTCTACAGACGCTCACGCTAGGTTACGCAACAATCAGCACCAAAATGGCGAAATTCAAGTGTCTTCATTTTTATGTAGGCAGTCTGCGATCCATAGAATAGAGATCAGTGATCCAAACGCATCTATCGTAGTAAATGTAAAAATAAAATGAAATCACCATTGTGTTCAATCATACTCATTGTTATAAGAAAGGAAACTATTTGTATCGCAATCAAATTTGAAATTTAATCTCAAAGAAAAATGTATAAAGAAGAAAAGCAGTACATTTTCATAGTACAAAGTTCTTTTTTTAGTTGAACCGTTGTTTTTAAAATATTATGATGTTAAAAGTGTGTTATTTCAGCATAGGATCAAATTAAGCCTTATTCACGCGCTTTAAACAGTGGCTTGAAAAACCTAAGCAATACAAAATTAGATTAATTAGAGTATTTCCATTTAAGTTCATCATATCATATTTGAAAATGTTATTTAATTTCGTAATCAAAAATAGTTTGAACTTTTTAATAGGACCCTATGTCCCCACATAAATACTGTTTGTTAAAATATCAGGAGTTAAACTTTTCCTTAAATAACTCAGCCCGAATAACCGCTTTGAGATGTCCAAACGAGAATCATTTATCTCAGAAATAGGTTGTTAAAAAATCAGGAGTCGAAATCTTTTCCAAACTTGACTTAATCAGCCCAAATGACTGTTACTCTGAGATGTCCAAACACCAATCATTTATCTCGGCAATCGCTCGCATGGTTCAGTACGCCAACAATTTCCAAAAACTTAGTTAATAATGTGTCCGCTTGGGGCACTAGCTGTAGATGTATAGAGTATAAATCCGATCCGTTTATTCGAAGCAAGACGACTCGAAATTTGTACATTATTTGTTAACCTGTACTAAACCTACAGGTACGCGGCGGTACAATGTGCCCTTGACCCCGCACACCGCGTTGACGTTGTCAGAGATAAATGATCGAGTTTTCAAGAATGCAATATTTTCTAGACCGCAATACATTTACTCCTTCCATTTCATTGCATAAAACAATATGCAATTTCGTGCTTGAGATCCATGGTGCTATTTACACAGTCATGGCCGTAGAATTGAAGTTTCCTTCAATAAACAAACATTAAATGTTATATAGGTAATTTTATAATATACAACACACAAAAAATACATGTGCCATGATTCAAAGACGTAAAAATACATTAAGTAAATGTTAAAATTAATTAGTATTTACATAAGCAGGTTGCTTAGCAAGGTTTCTTAAGACTTATTTTTTTAAGCAATTAAAATAAATAATTTTATTATGATAGCTTATATTAGCGTTATTTTAATGTTTTGCGCGCGTTCGTCCTTTTTCGTCCGTTATATTGAGTACGAGTATGTACAGAACGATTACTTTGAATTTCAGTATTGGAAATCTATACAAATCCTAAAATCTGTTGGAAATGTATGTAATGAATTATATTTTACACAATTCCTTGACGGCAATAGGTCTGTGTTATGAAAACGAACGTATTTTTTTTTATTAGACTTAATTAAATTGAAATAGTCTGTCTGTATACTTACAAAATCGAATTGGATTGACTTAGGTCGAAATAGTTATAGAATAGGCGTTGGACGCTATTTACACGACTGCCCAAAAAAAGGAGTTATGTTTAGAAAAAGTCGTATTACCACAGGGCAGTCGAGTTTTTTAATTTTTTTAAGAAATTGGTAATTTTTTTAAGCTGTCATAGTCTGATTTGGACAGTCCATTCTCCCGCTCTTTTACTCATATCCTATGACCGTTTAGGAATTGTATAGATTTCCTAGAAAATGTGTTTATTAATTGATGTTAGAATTCTCATTTCACTAATTTCCTAAATAAGCCAGGAATTCACACAATTCCTGGTTTTCACAGATTTCCGGTAACATATACAATTAATATGTACAAGTTATTCAATAAGTAGTGGGACTGCAAACATAACTGCTATTGCACACACAGTTACCTTAAAACATGATAAATATAAAGTAATTTTGTTAATTTTTTAGCTTTTGTATCAATTTGAGAAGCCTTAAGTCGGCTCCGGGTTTGTTCGTCATGCAATTTTTATTACTGGGTATGCATTAAATGAAACGAGAAAGGCCTTGATGCCAGCCGTGCCGGATGCAGCCCGTCTCACAGCATTGCATTGCGTGCTTATAATACGCTTATCACTACTAGAAATCAGATCTTAAATCTCATATTGTCCAGTAATCTCGTCACAGTCACGTCACGTCTCGGCCACAGTGGCCTGCAAAACCAAAACCGCACATTACTACCTCACGGCATTGTTAGTGATTACGGTGGTACCTTCTCTGGCTGAAAGATCCTACCACCAGAAAATAAAATCGTATTTTGCTTCTACTACGTATCTTGATAAATTCCTTTAGAAAAGCTCTTTAAACGCTATTGTAATCTCACTATTATATTAAATAAAATATTATGTAGATTGTACATTATCTGTGTGTAAGACAAGAACAAATTTTTTAAAAGTGCTCCTATTAACTTTTTTAGATAGTATATTCTTAGCATTATAAACATAGCATTCTTAGCATTATATTTATGTATCTAATGAAGGTAAGGTATTTTTCCATATTGGTTTTTATAGTACATTTTGTAATATATTATTGAAAAGCTTACAATAAAAGTAATCGCTTACTTATACTTATATCTCACATAAGTGCATTTGATAAAATTTCGCATATTTTGTCTTACAGTCCGACAAGGCTCTCTTGGCACTTGAATGACATTATCAGGAGGGCGTAGTTGTAAAACAAAGGCAGGCAGCGATTAACGCAGTTAATAATAAGCTAAAACAACGCAAAATATTTACAACCTATACCGATATAATGCCAACCAAGCAAACTATCAAACTGTGTCACAAAATTTCAAAAAGTAAGTTCAAAGTTCAAAGAAAGTCAGTTCCAATTTTGACCACGCGCCACGATAGCCTTGGCGCACTGTACTTGCTGTCAAAATGTCAAAATTCTATATTTATTTACTCCTAAAGTAGAATTTTTAATACATTTGCACGTAAGGCAACTGCAATATCAGTGGTCAAAACTGCTAAGTAGTCTTTTACTACTAAAATTATTTCAAATATACGCTTGAGTGAAAAAAAAATATTTAGCGTAACTCGAGTAGATTTTTGGATGAATTTGCTAATATGGACGCTTTTTAAGGTAAACATGTGAAGCTGACACTGATCCCGCAATTTAATTGCTGTAAATCTACAAGTTACTGGTTTACAATTTGGGAAAAAAACAAGTGATTAAAGACATGCTGAGTCGTGCAATGCGCCTTAACACTGCTATAAATAAAATTATTAATTAATATTATAGAATGCATATTTTTGTAATTATGCTAAATTCCACGAGAACTACACACCTCTAGCCATATGCTAAAAAGAAGGAAATTAACGAAATTCAATAATTTATGAAAATGATCGCTAAATTATTCACGTGACCTTTGCGCATTGTTATAATTTATTCAATTCAATAATTTCGTTCGAAACAATGCAATAGCAATCTTAGAAAACGCATCGATGGCACACATGGCTAGAGTTGCAGATAGTGGTAGATATTTTATGACATAACGATATGTGTAATGTTTATCTATTGCGTATTTGGCTATCCTAATAATATTATAAAGGCGAAAGTTTGTGTGTGTGTATGTTTGTTACTCCTTCACGGCTCAACTACTGAATCGATTTAGCTAAAATTTGGAACATAGGTAGCTTATAACCCGGATTAAAACATAGGCTACTTTTTATCCCGGAAAAATCCGTAGTTCCCGTGGGATACTCAAAATACCAAATTTTCTAGAGCAATCTATAGCTACATCTATAGATAGATTGTTCAAGCGAACTTGCTTGAAAGCATGTTTAAAGGTTGGAATAGGAAACGATAACGGGAAAATGACGTTTCCCTTAGGATTCATGCAAAAGCGAATTTGACGCGGGCGGGGCCGCGGGCAAAAACTGAATCTATTATCACTATAAATGTGAAAATGGCCACTATGTAGGTTCTGAACATTGCACTGTACGCATTTAACAAGTGTGTTTTAGTTGAACAAGGGGATATGGGATGATAATGCTATAAATGTGAAAATGAGTACCCGTATTATAGGTTCCGACATTAGAACTGTTTCGCTATTAGCATTTTGTGTTTTAGTTGAGCAATGAGATACAGCTTAATAATATTATAACTATGAAAACGGGTACCTATATGATATAGGTTCTGAACTAACATCTGTTTCGTTACTGACAATGAATGTTTTAGTTGAGCTGTGGGATATGGTATAGTAATTAGTAATGCTATAAATGTGGAAATGGGTACCTACCCATAAAGGTTCTATAAGTACAATTGTTTCGCTATTTATAATGTGTGTTTTGGTTAAGCAATGGGATACAGGTTGATAATGCTAAAAAGGTGTTCCTGTATAGTTTCTGATATTAGAACTGTTTCGCTATTAAAAATATGTGTTTTAGCTGAGCAATAGAATATGTGATAGTAATTATGCTATAAATGCGAAAATGGATACCTATAAGGTAGTTTCTGAAATTATTTCACTCTTAAGCGGATACGTTGATTTTATTTTCGTCCTTCTCACTCTTATGAATACGTTGGTGGGTTAGGTTAGGTTAGGTTAGTATGCAGCGTTGTGGAAGTATATAACAGAAAAACGTTGTTTTACCTAATTACTTCAAAAACTAAGCCAGTTATTTAAATGAAGTTCTGAGCGTTTTTGGGAATTATTTTTTACCGATACATCAAAACAAAAATTACAATTATGTCCATCGTAGTTTTCGATGGAAATTAGAAAAATGGAGAATTTGGAGCAATTTTTGGAAGATTTTTTTGGCGAGAATTTTTTATCCAATCGTGTTTCTGAAGTTAGGTTAACACATATGCTGTTTTTTTCCCAGAAAATCCAGGACTCCCACGGGATTTGTAAAACCCCTAAATTCACGCGGGCGAAGCCGCGGGGCAAAGCTAGTAAAGTATAACATGATACGTTAAGAGTCCTTATCGCTAACAGGTCTCTAAGAATGTGTGTATGTTTATTTGTTATTCTTTCACACTGAAACTATTGGAATTATATCCTAGATTGACTTTGTATACCGGAAATATTCCTAGGGATTTGGTGGAAACTGAAATTTCACGCGGGCAACAATCTAGTATTCTAATGATATGTTCTAGTAGTCAAATCATCAATCAAAATATTTTGATAAAGTAACCGGTAGGCTTGGTAAGGTTATTTGTTTAAACTTATGCATCCAGGATATATTAGGGTGTTCTTTTCTTTATGAACACTTAAAATTACAGCTTACTACTATCTGTTTAAGATTAATTGATCTGGTTATTGAACTAATAGCTTGGCAAAAAGAGTAGAAAAATATTTTCGGTGCAACTTTATACATCGGCCATTGATGTTTAAGTAATTTGGAGGATTTTACGCAAGAAAATTGATAATAAAAATAATTTATTCATCACTAAATATATATAAGTATATAATTATTATTAAACAAGAAATTCTATATGTTTTTGCCAAACTATAGGAATTGCTAGAATATATCATACCTATAGTGTTATTTACGTGCCTTAGTATTACAATTTTATTATTGCAATAATTTTACAGTATGCCTAAAAGTTGCCTAAAAAAGAGGGTTTATACTTCAATTCCTATAGATTTAAATACGAATCAAAATTTGTACTCAATCAATTTTATACTTCAATGTTTATAGGACAGGTGCCGTATTCCGTACCATAAAAATTATACCTATAGTAAAGGCAGCCATGAAAACCTTTCTGACATGACATTCCCATAATACAGCTTCAGTTTATTTCCCTCTGGTCTGAGCCTTATTCTGCATCTCAGTGATGATCACTCGGTGACCTTCAATGAGCTCATTTGACGTATATTCTTTATCCATTCAACTCTTGCCATAATCTTACTTTCGTTTCACTGAATAAAGAAGCAATATATAACGAGCCACATGTGTAACTAACAGTGATCATCACTGCAAGTGCAAATACAAGTTTCAAATTTACAGAATATGGACCCAGGGGTCTTAACACCTCCTGAAGTATTAATATTTAATAACTGCCATAAAATCCGCACACTACCTATGTCGGTATGAAAATGTTATAACTTAAAATAGTAGTAAAGGTGGCGGGCTTCCTGTGTGGTAATCATTGTTTATAATACATCTCTTATCAGCCAAAACGTCTTCATAGCGTGCCGTTGCTGTAGTACAGCCCTATCATTATCTGTCATTCTTCAGATATAAACCATTTCTAAGATTGATTTTTATACTCTTATGAAACGATTAAAAAAATGGGATTGACACATCCGATTGCAAAATAGATCACGTGGCTTTCGTGCAAATAACTGCAATTCCCATAGATTTTTGAGTTTCGTTTCATAAGTGTACCGAGAGCAATATTAGAAATAGAATAGATAAGTCACATCGCTACATCTACTACATGCGTGTAGTGAGTAGTCTCAATGTGATACTTGTATAATGGAATGTATTTTCAGTATTTTTTTTTTTGAAAACTCTGTATCTTTTGTTCCTCCAATGACCTAGAAAACAATATGGACTGGCCCGTGTACAAAATGAGCCAGACTATTTTTAATCTATCAAGTGGCATATTATAATACTAGCCTAGGGGACGCCATCTTATACGCCACTTGACCGATTAAAAATAGTCATGCAACTTTTGTAGACGGGGCCTATCTATCACTATTGTTTCCTCCATCGAAATACTAAATCATGAAAATATATTTTCCACTCAAATTCGATCCCAAAAGTTGACTAAGGCCCGGTTTCCACCAAAGCGGAGTGGAGCGGAGTGGAGCGGAGCTTTCGTCATTTCGGATCTCGTTTACGAGATGTCGAAATGACGAAATCTGATTGGTTACTCAACCACAGCTCCGCTTTGGTGAAAACCGGGTGTCCGGTTTGTAGGTTGATATAAAAAATAATTAAAAAATTAAGCTCCGTTGCATTCTTTAAACGTTCATTTTTAGTATGAAACAAAAAATCTCGGTGATTTCCATAGTTTACTATTTCGATGGTACATTTTGCGTAATTGATGATCTTTATAAAAATTATGCCTTTTTTTATGTATTGAATAGGATATTTTTATTTTTATACATTTTTTATTCAAATTAACTAAATGATGAAATATGTACATTAATTATTTCTTATTATCTATACTGCTAAGTAATTATCATTTGAGTGAATGCAATAAACTTAGTCCAGTAATTATGTTTGTGTTTTATTTCAAACAAATCTCCCAGCCCCAGTTTTTCTGTCATTATTACGTTGACAGTAAGCAATCCAGAGATAGAGATTAGTGCTTTCAGCACGCATATACTTATTTGCATATCATTCTATGATTGGCACCGAGTTGAAGAATACAAGCTGTGGGGCCCGTCAAAGTTATTCGTTGATTTGTGGGCTCGTCCACCATCTCTTAGGGCGCCTTCAAATTAGCCGCAATTTTTACGTTGACAGTCAGCTATCCAGAGTATATTCTATATACTCTATGGAGATCAGTGCTATAAAGTGATAGTAGTGTACAAGGTACGTATATGACAATAATATAGGACAATAATAGTGTTACGAAAGGACAATGATCATCGATGTATGGAATCCTGTACCATGTTGCATCAAAATCAAACTTTGTTTTTTATCTAGTACATTTATCGCATTAACTCCTGCAATTATCACTTTTGAGAGTAAAACCCAAGTTCTGCAGTAATTTTAGAATATCAAGGATAACCTAAAAACTAAACTCGCCGGCATATTTAGCGGAACATAAAAAAAAGGTCCATAATTAAAAAAAATATGGTTTTATTTTAAAATCTACTTACTACACTTCTTTTGTTATTTAAAGTTTCATTTGTTTTTATTTAAAATGAGATTACATTAAGAACAGATTTTGCGAGTAAAGGCTATTTGTGAAAAATGGTACATTTTTGAACTTTTCATGTAACCTGGAAAAGTGAAATTTAATATTAAAATTACAATTAATTAAATTAGAAAAATGGTGATTAATATCGCGTATTTCCTCCACGTGCTCTTATTAAAGTTTCTACCCATCTAGGCATACTGAGAATGATGTTATCGATGGTCTCCTGGGATAGTCTCCGCCATTCCTCAACTACGGCGATTCGCAGTTCTCCCACGTTGGCAGGAGCTGGAATTCTGGACTTAACTTTTCTTTTCAGCAATTCCCAAACGTGCTCTATTGGGTTCATATCCGGTGATCTCGCCGGCCACTCCATAACAGTGATATTCATATCATTAAGATAAGCTTGAGTTACCCGAGCGGTATGCGGCAGAGCATTATCCTGCATAAAAACAAAATCGTCACCGATATATGGGGCAAACGGTAGGACATTTTCTTCTAAAACTTCTCTGATATAGCGGTCTGCAGTCAGACTCCCTCTGTCAATCACTACCAAGTCTGTGCGAGCTCCCAAACAAATGCCCGCCCAAACCATTATTGATCCACCACCGTATGCAACTGTAGTTTCAAAATTTGTCTGAATGTATCGTTCTCCTTTGCGTCTGTATATTCTTTGTCTGCCGTCAATTTGATTTAAGAGAATTCTGCACTCATCACTAAACAATACCTTACTCCATTGGTCCGCGTTCCAAAGTCGATGTTCCTGAGCAAAAGTTAACCTGTTTCTACGATAATTTACCTCGAGCCTTGGAGCCTTGGCGGGCACAAATGAACCCAAACCAGCTTCTTCGAGCCTTCTTCGTACCGTACGCTCACTTACGGTTACACCCCGCACTGCTTCTAACTCATGTCGGGCTTGGACGGCCGTCAAACGGGGGTTCCTACGTACACGAAGCCGAATGAAACGATCATCCCTACTCGAAGTGCGTCTTTTTCTGCCTTGTCCTGTTCTTCTCACATAAGTACCGGTCTCCCTGAACCGTTGGATACTGCGATGGATCGTTGAAACTGGTCGACGAAGATCTCTGGATATCACTCTGTAGGTTTGACCATTTCTTCGCATTTCGAGTGCCCTGACAATCTCCGTTGGGGCTAAGTCAGGCATAATTCAGTCATCAACTCCAGAAAGATACGCGATTAAAAAAAACTAACATAAAACAGTATTTCAATGAAATTTTAAATCAAACTCAGAAGGAAGAAATTCTCGAAGTTCGCTCCAGATAAGGTGTATTTGAATAAAATTAAAACAATTGCATAAAATGTGATGTTCAGTTGTTTTATTAATTTGAAAATATTTCTTTTTAAATTAAATAACGTATAAACCAGCCAGCAACTTTATATGATACTGATATCAAACCTTTTTTTTATGTTCCGCTAAATATGCCGGCGAGTTTATTTTTTAATCGTTTCTCAGTACTACCGTGGTCAAATAACACACTGCCATTAACTATAAAATACACAATACTGTAAAATACAAACAAGCACTTCTCAACAATTACTGACGTTGTATTCAATTTCAGTTTCACGGTTTTCACCACAATTCACAAGACCATAGACAACCCACAGCAGAGACACAAGACGGACGTCAGAACTACCTGTATGAACGAACTGTCAACTGTCAATTGTCATAGACAATTATCGGTTAAGGACGTGATATCGATCTACGATCGAAAAATGTTAAGAAATCGATTCGAATAATCGATACGTTACGCTAAACTCAATAGACACGAATCATTTATTTGTGGTTACTATTACACGAAATCCGACCTAAATCAAACCTACTAATGTAATATGTACTTACCTATCTATGCTATAAAAATAAGGTAAAATAAACCAAGACCAGTTAGTCGATTTTATCGAAAATCGATTCTATTGAGTTCGAGATTCGAGATAGTATTTCGGGCAGTTTGGCGTCACTAAAGGAAGCATTTTAGAATGTTTACGGAAATATGAAAGTACCTAACTTTTTTTAGTTAAACTTAAAAGTTGGGTACGAAAATCAAATCCCTGATGCAAGAGGCTATAAAAAAATATGGGAATATTTACAATAATGATTTGGTTTTGATGCATGAGACATTTTGGTACCATTTTTGGTCATCCTCCTTTCATACTGAAATTGTATTAAAATGTCAAAACAATATTACAATAATACTTACTGGTATAAGAGATGGTGGTACGGCCCCAGGTGCAGGAGGTTTCGGAGTCCAAACAAGAATTTACTATAGTTTAGGGAACAAAATAGAAATGAAACGTCATATGCTACAATAGAAGAGCCTTTATTTCCAAATACTTTACAACTTAGTCTGAAGTATCACATTAACTTTTAGTTTTAATCGTAAATGTTTAATGGGAAAGATAAATATTATGCTACTTAAACAGTATTACAAAACACCTTGTACACAGATTTTGTTTAACTTTTTGGGAGATTATTTAAATGCCACATTTTAAATCTTACTCTAACAAATATACAACAATTATTCGAAAAAATATACTTCACATCTAACGACGATATTGGCATATCGATTTGAAATCGATTAATACGCTGTCAGTTGGGCTACGCAAAAGAGAAAGTGACTTCGCACACAAAGCAACGCATACGTATAGCCTGACCGAAATTTAAAAAAAAAACTCGTCATAGTGTGGACAGAAAATTTCAAGCAATAATCAACAATAACTAATTGCTGTTTTGTTATAACACTTCATAAACACAATGAGTGCGAGATGAGATGTTCAATGATGTATTTCCAGACGATTCAGTTTGTTAATGCTTCAATTTTTTTATACACCCAATCAAATGCGCTAAGTAAATGAGCTCGTTTTTTTTTATTTTTCAGGTCAGGTTATATGTCGGCCACTTCGTCACTTTGTGTGCTTGCACTTGGATTTGAAGACTTGACGATATAAGAACGAGTTAAAATGACCTATTCAATGTTGTATTTACCATATTTAAATATAATTAATGAGATCTTTTTATATTAACAAGTGGACAGCAAAGTTATTACACACTTATTTTTAAAAATATGACAGTCATACAATTGATGTTTACAAAACAAGTTATCCAAAATAACTTACATTTACACATTTTATCACAATCTCCACACGCTGTCATACCAAAGTAGTGAGAAGTGCGCAAATTAAATATTCATCTACAGCTCTGTTAGAGCGAGACGCTAACCCTATGTACTCCGCCTACATACTAATGGGTGCTAGGCTATGTAAACACTTAAGATAAATTTCTCTTAAAACTACTAGTTATCTTAAAAACTAACAAAGTTATCCTTAGTAGCTTACACAAAAGCGTTTCTAAATGTCTGTTACACTTTTCGTTTTGGTATTCGTTAGAGCAGGGGTGTGATTGCGTAAGAAAAACTTATTCATCTTTATCGTAATCGCTAGCGAATTCTGCCCCGCGATTGGCAAATAAGAATTAGTACACGATTACGATGTAGATGGGTACGTTTTTCTTAGACAATCTAGGGGCTGAGATTGTCAACAAATACCAGGACAAAAATAACAATAACTACAACGAAAATAAACTCCATATCAAACATAGACGTTTAAATAAGTTTCAATGGAATTGAACAATGAACTGTGTGCCTAAGCGATGGCGGATTCACTTACTTATGTTAAAAAATTAAAATCATTCTTATTTTCCACAACAGATTTTTGTAAAAATAAATAAAAATATGAAGTGGTATATTTCTGTAAAAATAACGCATGATTTTTTGAACAATAAAAAGTAAGTAAAGAATGATAGGTATTTGTTTTATAAACAATAAAGTATAGTATGTTTCATTACAAGTGCGGAAAGGCTGTTATTGCAAAGAGTTCCGACAAATGTCTACCCGAGCCGAGGCGCAGCCGAAAGCGAGGGTTGACAGTCGGAACAAGTTGCAATGACGGTTCCGCACGTGTACTGAACGATTTTTTTTAATACAGTTGCGAAAAAATGAAGCAATTTAATAAAATAATAAAAACACAATAAACTCAACTAACTTAACATTTTCTGAAAAACTATTTGCTTTTTTCTCTTCTCTCCACGCAATAAATTCGTCGTATGTAGATAAGTAGCGACTTTTTGACTTTTCTGGTAAAATGTTCTCCGAAGCATTTTGTGCAACAAACAACTAAACTCGCAAAGAAAATTTCTGAAAAATGGCGCCAACCGTAGAATATAAGCAGTTTTTTTTTTCTTCACCCATGATTTAAAAAAAAAATAAAAAAAAAAGTTTGGTCATAGACTAAATAATATTCTGGTACGCAAAGGGAACTATGCCCATACAGCCAAGTCTTCAGTAGAATTTTTTTTATTGATATGAAAATGAAATTTAATGAGATGAAATGAAACCTAACCAAACTCATTCAATCAAATCTGATATTGAAACAAATTAGTAGCTTCTTTTTAGAAATATACGTATTTGCATGAATCATAAAAACTTCTATGAATTTTTTTAAGTAAAAACTTCATGGTTGGTTTTTCTTTTTAATAGACATTATTTTGACAGTTGGGAAAGATAACGCACGAGTTCGGGAAAGGTAAAAAAAAAGCACGAGTATGTAATAGCCCACATCCCGAACGCTATACGTCCCTGCAATACGCCACTTTTTGAGCAACTGTATTAAAAAATATTAATTAGTATGGCATGTTCTTAGGACGAATATCATACTTCATTATGCAAAAATAACTTGGAGGATTTACTTATACATATTTGGAAAAAAGGATTTCATTTTTGTCAACAGATTCTTGTAGAAATAGGAAAATATGAGTCTGTATATTTCTGTAAAAAGGAGTATAATTATTAAAAGACTGTTTTTTTTTTGTAAAAATTTCGTAGAAATTCCAGTTCAACCATGCCTATTGACATATGTACGAACTATTACAATGCGATCATTAATTTTGATTCTACAAGTTAAACACTAGTTTAACATGAACTAGCATGCAAAAGACGTTTAAGAGGCAAAAAACCGTCAGAAACTTCATACTTGCATAAAAATACGCCACAGTTGTCCGCCTGGCCGTTGTTATTTGCCATATTAGTATGGTGCAATTAGTTCAAAAAATGACCGAACCCGGACAAGTAAAAGTATTATTCCAATGTCAGATTTTTCTATGTAGTCCACATATTGTTTGGTAAAAAGTGGCAAAGGGGGAAAAGTTGCGTTTTATCAGTTTTTCTTTTGTCCTTAGTTTTTCAAAATATTTAAGAAAGACTAAAAAAAACAGAAATTATCCCCCCTCTCCCTCCATACCCGACGCGGTCAGGGATGTAATTTTATAGCAAACAATATGTGGACTGCATAGAACAATCTAGTATTGCAAAAATACATTTACTTTGGATGTCCGAGTCTAAGCCTAATTGCACCATACTATATAGCCTGACAAGGAAAATGAAAACCCTCACTATATCGCGGAAATGGTACCGATTTTTCTTTACACTTCTTTCAAATATACAGAAGTTGGTTATTTCCCTGGTTAGGCTATAAGCCATCAAACTGACACTTTTCTTTTTTTTCATCTGGTTATCAAAGAATACCACAGTAAATATTAAAATAATAATTACCACGAAACTAAACATTCCATACATAAGTAAGTAGATACTTACTTATAATATGAATAATTTCATTTGGAGTTCAACAAAAGGGCTTCATGATCGAGGATTTTGTTATATTTATTAAAAATAAATTATGCTATTGTTAAAATCGCGAAAATATGGATTGATTTCTGTAAAAATAAAGTTGAATTTGTAAAACAATAAAGAAAATATAAGTCGATTTTTGTAAAAATAATGTAAACAATATGACATGTTTCTGTACAAAAGACGTTTAATAAAATCATTACTTTAATATAATCTAGGAGCTATATGTACATTACTGTTTTTAAAACTTAGTCTAAAGTTGTATAAAAAGATTTTTAGTCGACGACTTTCGAAAGATGACAAAAACATGATTTTTGGATAAACATATGAAATTTCATTTTAAACGTTAATAATTTCATTTTTAAATATGGTTTCATTTGAAAATATTATGTAAATGGACAACGTTTTGTAAATAAGGGGTAGTGTCCTATTATTTATTAAACAATATAAAAGGCAAGTCTGAGTATCCTTTTTTTATCCCTTTTAAGTTAGAAGTTATAACCTCCCGCACTATTGGCGAAACTAGTAGCCTTCCTCGATCACGAAGATTTCGTTTTAGTATTTATTAAAAATAAATAAAACTATTGTAAAGATCACGAAAATATGGATTGATTTCTGTAAAAATAAAGTAGAATTTGTAAAACAAGACAGTAAATGTAAGTCAATTTTTGTAAAAATAATTACAATACATTATGACATCTTTTTGTATAAAAGCAGAGTAGTAAAATCATTATTTTCATATAACCTAGGACCTGTGCTTTATATACACCATTCATAATTGTTTTACAACCTAGCCTAAAATTTTGTATAGAAAACGCATTAGACTTCTTCGAATTTGGAAAGATGACAAATCATTATTTTTGGATAAACTTAATATGTAATTTCATTTAAAACGTAAATAATTTCATTTTAAAACATGATTTCATTTGAAAGTATTGTGTAACTGAACAACGTTTATAGGTATGAGGGGTACCTAATGTCCATATATTTATTATACAATATAAAAGGAACGTCTGTGTGCCGTCCTAATACAAAGATGTATCGCCAATTGTCCTCTTTCTAGTAAAAAGTTTTAACCTCCCGTATTATTGGCATAACTAGTGGTCTTTACAAAACTAGTCCACATTCTACATACCTAAATAGTCCTTATACACAATTAAAACTTATACCTAATTTTAATTAAATAATAAAATTATCGTCTTTTAGAAATATGTACATCATTTACAGTTCGAAATAGTTTCAAAATATTTATTTGGTGTAAATCGTACAACTCCGATATTTCATTGTTGAGTTTTTTAATTAAATTTGTCGTTTTTATCATTTAAATTTATCCAATAAATTGAAATTATGAAAACGACAAATTATACACATCATTTGAACATGCTTGGTTTGATTTTCAAATTCGAAGAGTTTAATGCATAGTCTTTGATCTTTTAGACCGTTTTTGAGCTTTTGACGTCCGAACCCAGGGCAGTTTAAATCCACTGAAATTAAAAAGAAATGACACTATTAAACAAGAACAATGACGAAATACGCTACGCTAAGAGGAAGGGAATATGTGACGTATGTTGAAACCAAAAATTTCTCAAATATGGCGTTGCGCGTCATACATTTCGGTACCTCTGACAGCACATACCGCTGTTGGTCGCATACATTAGCGCCATTTTACAGATTCGACAACTTAAAAATCCGGTTTCAAGGCGGAGCCTAAAAATATATGCGTAACGCCACAATGGGCTCATTTTTTATGTTACATCCATGAACAAGAATTACAAATTTCTCAGCGAGTTAGAAAATGTCTTAGCAACTTTACAAAGTCTCCTCTCATCATAATTAGAAAGGCTTTATCTTGGCCAATAGCGGAAAGTGCTGGAAGGCTTTAAACACTTTTGTGAGTATTAACTCTCAAGCTTGTATGTTTCCAGCAACTGTATCCACATATGGTATTTAAAAATACGCTGAAATATATGGAAATGAAATGAATGAACAAATGTATCACACACGGTTCTAAGACCGTCTTTAACTTAAAAATGATTAACAACTGGTCTTTCTTAATATATAATATTCACTATGTCACTGATTTTCTAGTAAAACTCCTTCGAAACAGCTTGACCGATTTTTATGTAATTTTTGAGTCTATGTTTGTTGGGTCTGAGAATAAATAGGTAAACAATTTTTCATGCTCTTATAATATGGTAAAGCAACGTTTGTCCGGTTAGTTGGTAAGTTTGAGCATATTTATGTAATAACTACATTTTTTTTAACTATAGCCTAACACTAAAATGTAATCATACCACGTGTAAAGTGGTGATACATGTAAAGTGATGAAAAAAACCGGCCAAGTGCGAGTCGGACTCGCGCACCGAGGGTTCCATACTATAAAAGTAATAAAACGTTAAAATAATCACTTTTGTTCATGAATTTACGAGTGTAATTTACATGTAGGTACTTTTGTTGGCGAACCGCAAACGTAACTTTGTCTTTGGTGGTTTATTGTTATTATCAAAAAAAGTATAATAGTTAGGGAGTTGATTTTATTTTTCCTCTAAAATATACATTAATGTCTATTGATCGTAATTATTTCAGATTTTCGATTGATAAACTTCGGAGATAAGGGGGGAACGGTATTTTTTTCGAAAGGTTGCTCAATAAATCAAAAACTATCAGGCATAAAAATAAATAAAAATCGGTTTTAGAATACACAAGTAACGCCCTTTCATGTGATACCCTACTCAATATTGTTATTTCATTTTGAAAATTGGAAGCCCCGGTTTTCTCCCATTTTTAAATAAAAATAAAAACAATTTCCAATGTTTTATGATTGCAATGGCGTTGGATTACTATTACCTAAAACTATTCTAAATTTCAAGTCGATAGCTTCGATAGTTACTGAAATAATCGAGTGTGACAGACGGACGGACGGACGGACGGAGAAAGTCTCACCATAAGAGTTCCATTTTTTCGAAATTGGTATGGGGAACCCTAAAAAAAACTCACGTCTCCGGTAGCTGAGGCAGCGGCTCGCCGAAAGCTAGGACAGGCAGATCCGGAGTTATCTCGATAAACTTAACGTCCTGCTGCGGCCGGTGCCACAGCGTGTAGACCGGCGGCGGGTTCACGGGCGACGTGCACCACGAGTCCCTCCTCTGCCTTTGGCGAAGCTTCTCCACGTGCCGCTGCTCCCTCACCCGCCTCATGTGCCATCTGCGAATCGCGAGTTGATAAAGGTTAATTAGTTATTTCGTTCCCAGGCCCCTGACACTCAGTACAAATACCATGACTTAACTACCTACACTACTGCAAAAGCACCGGCACTATACGCATTCTATTTGTATGTGTGAGTAATGATCGTCGTAGCCCGTAGGGCTGACAAAAGTCAAGCTGTACGTAAAGACACGACGCGAGACGCGACCGATGCCACGGTGACAGCCCACTGTCAGTAACCACGAGTACCACTCGGCGCTGCGGTAATACGTTGACGGGAGGGTGTTACTGTCACTTCTATACGTTAGTAAAGCCGCGTACAACAGCTAGTTGCATATGAAATGTATAAGTATTTCTGTTTTAATTTTAATGTTATAAATTAATAAATAAAATTATAGATAAGTGTAATGCAATATAAGTAATAATTCAATTTTTTTTACAGTGGACTGTCACGTGGCATCGGTCGCGACTCGCATCCACGTCGCGTCGCTACCGTACAGCTTGACTTTTGCCAGCCCTACAGTACAATACGTAACTAAGTAGTAATTACTCACACATACAAACTCTGAAACTCTAGCTACTTAATGACGACTAAGTATTATTTGTAACATAACGGGATATATATATATTATATTACAATTATTGGGTATTGAGTATATATATTAGTTTTTTTATAATATTTATTTTATTATTTTTATTTGTGTAATCTAGTGTATGTAGTAGTATGTACTTATTTGAATTTAGGTATAATTATTATAGTTTTGCACCATCTGCAGTCCGTGGTTCCTCTGTATTTTCCTTATCTGTAGGTTGCCTAGCGGAGATCGTTACTTAGCGATAAGGCCGCCTTTTGTACTAATTAATTTTTACTTCTTAGTTGTAATATTGTTTTGTGGTGTACAAATAAAGTGTTAAATAAATAAATAAATAAACTCAAATAAAATGGGTATTGGGCCGGTAGGTACTTTTGTAGTAGTGTAGGTAGTTAAGTCATGTTATTTGTACTGAGTGTCACGGGCCTGGTATAACTAATCAGTCTCATGTTGCATCATCAGACCCTCGACACCAAAAAGACTGAGCCTAACTAAAACAAACAGCCCCTAACACAAGAAGTTTACTAGAAGGATAACACATTACACACAGATAATTTCCCTACCAAGCCATAAAGAAACGTTTAATGTGGCGCCCCCTGCTGTACAGTCACCGTAACAATTCCAATGAACCACTAATATTATGTAGAAAATAAACTGTATCCAAATCGGTTCCGCCGTTTTTGGAATAATGTGGCACATTCGTTTGCACTCTAAATATTCTAATGGCGCCCTCTGGTGAGCGATCTTCGTAACAACTATCTGCGAACCATCGCCAATTAATACCAAACATTATACAGAAAACTTTATCTAAATCGGTGAAGCCGTATTTAAAATAAATGGGAACATTCATTTGCGCTATAAATGTTTTTTATGGCGCCCCCTGGTGAACTATGTTCGTAACAACTATCCATGAACCATCGCCAACGATCAAGCATAATAATAATAATAATAAACAAACGACTTAACATAATAATAAACAAAAAAACTGTTTTTGAAAAAAATGGGAACATTCGTTTGCACTATAAATGATTTTTATGGCGCCCCCTGATGAGCTATGTTCGTAACAACTATCCACGAACCATCGTCAATGATTAAGCATGATAATAATAATAATAAACAAATAACATAACATAATAAGAAACAAAAAAGCTGTTTTTGAAATAAATGGGAACATTTGTTTGCACTATAAATGGTTTTTATGACGCCCCCTGGTGAGCTATGTTCGTAACAACTTCGAATAAGCATGATGATAATAATAAACAACGTAAAATAATAATAAACAAAAAAAACGTTTTTAAATAAATGGAAATATTGGTGTAGAAAAATAAATTAACAATCAGAAAACCACATCAATAAAGTAATGTACAACGATCTCTCACCCTAAACGCATATACCCGTACTCCATCCCCGCATAGGTAAGATAAGAATAAAATAAATATTTAAGGGTGTGTCCCATACAACAATGTGATTTTTTGTTTGTTTTTGAATTCGGTGGGTGTATAGTTTACTTTAAATACTATTGAGAATTGGTACTGATAGCAAAGAAGAATGCGCGAGCACGGCTCATCCTTCGGCCGCTGCACATTCCTCTTCGTTTCCAAAAATACTTAGAAATAATACAAACTATACAAAAGTATGAAATTTAAAGATACCTATCTACAATTTACTTTAAAACTACATTAATTAATAAGCATTGGTTGACGTCACTCGCGACGATGAACCGCGCACCTTAAAAACCCTCGATGTATATTGGAAATTTATACAATTCCTAAACGGCATTAGGAAATGTGTTAGAAAAACAAATATTAATAGATTTTTGATGTTACTTAAGTTAAAATAGTCTCGTATAGGACCCGTATAGCTACAAAATTGTCGAAATAGACATAGAACCGAACTGCCTAACCCCGAAACCATGCAGTCTTGTTTGTCCTACCCCTAGTGTTTTTTTAAGCCGGAGGCGCGGAGGGAGTGTAGCCCCCGACCCCTCCGCAGCCTCGGCCGCTTCAGCTCGCCTGGGTGCCTGTGCTTTACTACGCAAGGGCGAAGGGACTACACTTCCCGCAGCGCCGAAGACATCACAGATCCGAAATGGTCGCTATTTTAGAGCTGTCACCTCCGCAGCCTGGGCATGCTGGTTGCCTTCGGCGACAAGCCTTAGCCACCTCGGCTCAATCTTTGCTACGTAAAAGCGAAGGGGCTGCATTAACGCAGCGGCGGATACGTCACAGATCCGAATTGGTTGATGTTTTAGCGATGTCATAGATCTGGTTTGGACACTGCACTCCCATGCCCTCGTCTTTTACACATTTCCTAACACCGTTTAGGATTTGTATAGATTCCATTCATTTTTTTTAATTCATTAAAATTTCATCATATTATAATTCTTTAAAATATCTCTGAAAGGTTTGTTTTATGTTTCTTTCATTTATTTTATTTCTAAATGAGAGACGCAAGTTGTTATTAATCTATTTAGCTTGAAATAACATGAAAAAAATATTTTTAGCATGCTTTTATACACCAATGTATCAGTATTATTCACATCTAACTTTTTTATTTGATACCCATAATATTGTAGAAGTGCATTAAAAATGAACTAGTCCGCCATCTCTTGTTATTCTCTTTAATAATTTGCCCTCAGCCCTCAAAGTACTTATAGTTTGGAAATGTGTAGTCTGACCTTAGTTGCCGCCTCTCCTCGGCTTCAAGTTTTTGATGCCTTTTTTCAAAAACCCTGTCGTCCAAGTTTTCAGTTCCTTCTAGCGTATAACAGCTCGTGTAATGCTTCTCGCGCCAACGTGGAACCTGCATAAATATAATTATTATTAATCTAGTGTAAAAAGACAATTTATAGTATAGGATCCCGCTATACAACGACCTTCATCGAGCTGTTTATTGGATGAAAACTATTTTATATACAAAATCATAAATATGTTGCAAATGGGTTATGTAAAAAATTCAGTCCTGAATAACAATTATAAAAGAAAAAACACTGAATCCTGAACTCGTATTTGTTACCGTTTCGTTGACATCGTAGTTCAAATTAGATTGAATGTTATAACTTGTGCTTTTTGCCAGATACTTTTCTGGTGCAGGATAAAGTTTTTAGGATCATAAAATAATAAGCACAATTACGATTTGTTTGCGACCTCATCCAAAGTATGCGATAGCTTATGTTTTGCGTACTAGATAAATATGAATAACAATTTATGCTTGTCACACAAACATTTTCTAGTTATGGAAGTCGAACTCTCAACCTCAGACGCAGACGGCTGGATCGCTACCGCTATTCCATTGGGTCGTTACAATTTCTAATAATATTCATTGAATTAAGAATAGTTGGTTAGAATTAAGAATAGTTGGTTAATAATAATATTTGAGCTTCCAACAAAAACTCGCGAATTTATATACCTTTTTTGCGATATCTTAAATTAAGTTTTGTCCCTGATATATTTTAACATATGTTTTACGGGAACATATATTTACCAGTGATTAAGATATCTCTATTCCCAATTCTAGACGAATTGGTTCAGTAGTTATGGTTTCATAGAAGCATTAGTTTATAATGCTGCCGATGCTATTATCACACATCGGTGATAATACCTGGGAGCGATCTACACACTAAAATAAAACATGCTAAATAAAATAGAATCAACAATTTCTCGCCTCAACAGTAGAAGCTTGGCTGAATGATGGTGGATCTAGATCTTCAAGTTTCAAGTCAGGGTCAAGGCCAAAATACCACGATAGGTCTGGGTCGCCGACCAGAGTGTGATACGGTTTCTGGGTGATTACACCCGGCACCGGAGACCTCTTCCCTCGGGCCGCGGCGCCACCTAAAACAATTACTTTTGGTAAAATAGGACTCCTTTTTTATAATTAACTGTTGCCCGCGGCTTCTCCCGCGTGAATTTCGATTTTTACATAATATACCCTTACCATTATAAGTCAACCATAAAACATAGACATGTGGTGTTTCAGATTAGATAGATAGACATGTGGATACGCTACTTTGGAATAACCACACTTCCTTTTTTTGGCGCGAAAGGAACTCCTAAAGATAAAATATCTATATATGTCTCGCTAAAACTTGAGAACGGCTGAACGGATTTATGTTATCTTGGTTTTGAAATGTTTGTGGAGGTCTAGGGAAGGTTTAAAAGTTGAGGAAAATTCGAATAACTGCCGGAAAAACCCTCAAAACAGCCCTTTTCTATTTCCTATACAAACTGTGGGTATTACGCGGGACAAACGGGCCAGGACAAAAATATTTCTAACGCGGAACGGAGTCCGCGGGCACTGCTAGTTTGTTTATAAATAAATTTTAAATGTTAATAACCCAATTTTCATTTCTTCTGAAAAATGAACTGTCAAATATGAACGTTTCCTCACGATAATTATCTTTACCGTTATGCAAGTGATAAATAGTTTCCACAAAAGTATACAACTCTCAAAAGTCAGAGAGGGGTCGAGAGAGATGCGTGCCCGGGATTCAAACAATCAAACACCAAGAAAGGCACGCGTCGGAGCCTATTGGTGAATTACACAAGTGTGTGAGTGTTATTGAATTACTGTGTGGCAAAATATAAAGACATTTCTTACCCCTTCCTCTAACAGACTTTGCTCTCGGAGTGCCTTTTTGCGCTTGCGGCTTTCCGAGGCCCGTTGTGGAATAGGCCCGTTTCCTGCCGCGCCTGCTACCCACGCCGCGTTTTGAGTTCACGATGTCTTCCTGAAATAGGCACGAATGTTAGTTGAAGATAAGTACATCAGAATATTAAGCAGATACTCAACTTGACAAACTTCATAGTAGTCGGACAGCGAAAACGCTATAAGTAAGGGAGCCCTAGTGCAGAATTTGGGTAGTTACTCTACGTATCGCAAAATTGATATACCAATGGGCAATGCCACAGAGCTCATGGGACTGATGGACGTGGGGACTTAAGGTGGGGGGTGGGGACCGGCCACGCACCGAGAAGCAGTGTCGGCAGACCATCCACCAGGTAGGCGGACGAGAATGATACGACGACAGTTATGTTAAATCATAAGACTTACTTTTTTAACGAATCGGTAAACTAACTTTGTTGATTGGTTTCGTTAAAAGCGCGCGTGCTGCCATCTCCTGTGAAACTTCTACAAAACTGGCCTGTAGGAAACTGAACTTTCCACCTAAATGATTTCGTTAAAACATACGACTGTAAACATAATTTTATCTTTGGGTTCGTTCGAGTACATGTAGTGGCGAGATCTACCGTTTTTAATTGCAAAAAATCAAATGATGAATGAAATAAAATGGGAAGGTTCTGAGTTTCCGAAAGCGACTTTAAAGGCATATCCTTTCATTGGTAAGAGGCGGACAACAAAGTGAGCCTATCAGGATGCCATTTTTCTCAAGTGTAGTATGGAACTCTAGAAGAAAGTACAATGTAGAAACATCATACCTCAGTCACCATAAGGCTGGTTGTGCGCCCTCTTTTAGTCGTCTTAACTGGGACCATTTTCTCTGGCGGATCATCCAACTGATTTAGATTATCCAAATTGAGAGCCGAGTCTGACGTAAACAGCTCTTGGAACTCATTTGCGTCCAAAGACGGCAACATCGAAGCTTCACCGTACGAAAAATCACAGAGGCTAGTTTCACTGGGTTTGTCATTGTAAAGGTTCGGCCAAGAGATCTCCGTCTCAGTTTTAATCATATCCAAGTCTGGATCGTGTATCATCAAAGTTTTTTCCTCCTTTTTAGGTTGATCGTACACCGACATGAATCTGTTTATCTTGGCTTTCGTATCTGTCCTATCGTAGATACGTCGTGTTGTCGTTTCGCCCATTGAGTCGGAACAAATCTTCATGCGTCCGTGGTTTGTTTTCTGTAGCATGAGTTTGGGAATGGGCGACTGCTCCCTCATGTCCGCTTCGCCGAGCTGGTAAGGGTCTTCCCCCGTCGGTGTGGTGTCAATCAGTTGCAGTCTATCTGACAGCGACCCCGTGAACTGAGATGTACGTTTTGGTATAGTTGTTGTATTACGCGATTTGCCATACGTGTTTATCATTTTGGATTTCTTATTAACGCTGTAAGTGCGGTCGTAGCTTTGGTCTGGCTCATTTATTTGGCCTGAAAGAAAGAAAGGGGTTTAATTTTTTTTACTAAATCGCATCTGGAGACAATTGATTGATAACTGGCACATAAGAAAGTTTTAAATGAGGTGTTTAAACGTTAAATAATAAAATATTTTTTTCGGTCAAATGTATCTTTAGTGTCCCTTTTTGAACAGTTCATGTTTAAATTGGATGATAATGCAAGCTGTGACGTCATTATACATCCGAAATAGGAAACAACCCAAAATGACGGACTATACATTTTTGTGTATCCCTATGATACAGATATCTAATCAAAAATTTGCTGATAACGATTCAAATAAACTGAAGTATAGAAGAATATTTTCAAAATGTTTTACTGTTTACCTTTGGTTAATCGAAAACATCTAATATCAATTTAATACACAGTTATTGGTTAATACAGGAGTTGTTAACAAATTAAAAACTTATTGTTTAAATTGGAGATGTTTAAATTGGAGACATAAGGTACATACTTTTTGATGTGATAGTTTCTGGGATAACAGCTTTAGGCGTCTTTGACATGCGACTTAAGCTGCCAATATTAGAGTTTCTTCTTCTATTCTTGTGTATTCTTTGGATTATCGGATTACCACTGGGACAAAAAATTAAACTTTGATAAATAATTAATTAATTAATTAAATAATATATCAAAACGTTACATCATTCTAGTCCGAAAATAAGTGATAGCTTGTGTTATGGATACTAGATAACTGATAAATATACACACAAATAATATATTGAAAAGCACCCACACACTAGAAAACATTCATGCTAATTACACATTTTCCAGTAGTGGGAATCGAACCCGTCGTGGGTTCGATTCTCCGACGCAGACGGCAGGATCGCTACCGCTACGCCACTCGGTCGTCAATAAGGAATATAGATTTTTAACGCTTATCTTACAAGTCAAGTTATCTTATGAAATGAATGAGTAACTTGTTAACAGTATGCCTCTATATTGAAACATTTTAATGATAAAATACTAACGTTCATTGATGACTACTTTGTTTGTTGACCCTGGGGCCATGGAGTCTTAGTGTCAAGTATCTATTTCAAGACATTTCCATGCTTATAGCTTTATCTGGTGACAGATAGGCCTTTAAGCTACTGGGGAATGCATTAACGCATCCCAACTCGGCTCATTTTTTGCACAACGAATTAGCCTATCTGTCTATATTTTTGGCACCATTCTACGTGGGTAAGACTTGTATAGAAATTAAAATAAGCTACCGATAAATTTAAATATGCAAATAAACTATGTTTTATCAGATAGAAGAATGACCAAATGTGGTATCAAGTTTATACTCTAGGAAAATAAAATAGTGGTTTTTAAGAACCATTGGCACTAGAAAATTGTTTTTCATATCCATTTCATAAGTTTGCATACAAAAAGTTACTTTCTTTTCAATTTTTCAATACAACTTGTTTATTTGCATATAATTTTGAAGTCTGGATGTAAGTTAACAAAAGAACAAATAATTGTAGGAGTTAATGTGTATGTTTTTTTTCTTTTGGGGTACGGAACCCTAAAAATCAAATTAAAAAGCTATACCTGTTCGAAGTCACTGTGTAGAGAGCTTCAGAGCGGCTTTCAATTTTCACCTCCTTCTTCACGAGCGAGCGCTTATTGTCAATCATTTTGAAATTTTCAGAATTCAATTTCTTGTCCAACTTCGGCGGCGCTTTTATATCAGTCGGTTTGTAGCTAGGTTCTTCTGAAAAAAGTAACAAGCACATTGAAATGTACAACTTTTAGTATATATGTTATGGCTAAAACCCTAAGCGCAGATTGTCTGGACCTAGTTCTAGCCGGAATGATATCGGCTAGACCTAGTTTTATCCAACAGGGACTGGCTGGACCTAGTTGTAGCCGGTATGATGAAGGCTAGACCTAGTATTACTCGAAAACAATCGGCTCGTACTAGGTTTAACCAAGAGTAAGTGGCTACACCTAGTTCTAACTGGCTAAATTTAGGTGCAGCCGCGCTTCGGGTTTTATATATATAAGTTCAGTAAAACTACTTGTTATAAAGTCGTCCAAGCTGAATTGAATGCCCCAATTATTCACTACTAGCAATGATTAAAGAACTCTTACGAGGTTTCGACACAAGAAGCCCGTATAATTAAAATTGTATTTAGTTTTTTAACCGACTTCAAAAAAGGAGGAGGTTCTCAATTCGACTGTGTTTTTTTATGTTTGTTAACTCATAACTTTTGACAAGGTGAATCGATTTTGATGATTCTTTTATTATTAGAAAACTGACGCTTCCCGTGTGGTCCCATTTCAATTTAGTCCAGTTCTGATAATGGTATCCATGAGAAAACCATTTAACTCTTAAATTTTTAATTGGAAAGGGTGTATTCAACAGTAGTTTGATGAGAGTTGAAGTAGGATTTTTTTGTTAATTAATTAACGTATACTTACTATCGCAAACAGTATACCTTTCATTTCTGATTAAACTCCACAAAGAAATGTACCACACAAAAAAGGATTTCGTAGTCTATATTATAGCTTTAAACTTGACATACCAGGTTCGGTAGTTCTTGCTATCCCAAATAGATCTGGCATAGGTCTATTCGGATCAGAAAGCAAACTGCCTCCATCTGGTAAAAGATCTCTGAAGCTGTTCAATATGATCTGAAAAAGTATTAAATCGATGAAATAGGGGATTTAGGGAAAAAATATCATACATTGATCTGAAATTGCTGAGTTTTTTTCCACACAATATCTAACTAAACAATGTAAATTACTACCCTAGAAACAAGAATCTGCAATATCTTTGCATGTACCTGCATGTCGTTTTGCTATGTTTTTCTTTAGTAATATGCTTAACAAATAGAAATGAAACAGAATTTAAAAAATGTATGAAAATTATAGCTTTGTTTATCATAATATAACCGTTTTGCAATAGCAATCTTAAAATACGGGTAAATAAGTATGGGTTTGGCTAGAGCTGCTTTTATAAAAAAACCATTTATGATGTTAAAAAATATAAAATCAAAAATCACCTGTGAAGTGCCCGGCTCAGGTTTAGCAATGCTTGATGTAATAGTTGAAGTTGGCAAGGAGCGTGGCGGACTCAATTTGGCCTGACTTCGGGCCTGATGCATGAGCCTCGTCTTTATCTGAAATTAATATAAGAGTAAAATTTGATTATACGAGTAATTAATATAAGAGTTGTAACTCTTATTGTTACTCTACTCTTTTGTTGTACTGTTTTAATAATAATAATCTTTATTATATTTGCAAACAATTCTTATGTTAGGTAAAAGAAATGAAGTATGCAAGGTCTTTGATATAACAAGAGAAAAAAGAGGCAATCTTAATCTATGATGCAAGGTACTAAAAATGTGTAAGAATAATAAACAGTCTTCTGGAGTCTAGAGTGCATTAAAGAAACATATCTTCTATGTTTCTTTAATGCAGTTTTTCAAAAATAAAAGTGCCATTTACTACACTGTTTTCAAATTTGTTATTAACTGATTGGGCTTATTATCTTCATTTTCTAAGCTGGAAATGATCAATGTGACGTTTGAAATGAATATCGAAAAAGGCTGAAAAACGCAAATTTATTATTCAAGCAAAAGTAAACAATGGCTCTTATAGGATTAAATGTTGCTAACTTATGTGCACAATTTATGATAAAGAAATAATATTGAGAAAAAAAATTAATGGGTGTTGTTGAACACTCAATTGGAGCATAGTTCTTTTTGTGGTACTTTATAAGTGACACGCAAATTAAAAAGGAATGAAGGATATATATAGCAAATTAAATAGGAAGGAATGATGGAATTTTTGTGGATTTGCTTTGTATTGGTATTTCCATGACAGAAAAAAAAACTTTCGCATAGCCTCTTTGCTGTACCATCCAAAAAGGTACTTTGTTCCAAAAAAAATTTTGGTGCCTTTTTACTTTAATGTTTGAAATATTTTAAATGTTACATATTTTCATTTAAAATACATAGGCTTGGCTTGTAGGATATTAACAGACATAAAAGTAAAATGTAAAATATCTTATAATAATAAATACTTAGGAACAGATTGCACTTCTGACATTTAGATATTTTAATTCCATTTATTTCAATTCCATTATAGATATTTTATAACATCATATTGCAATTTCAGAAACAAAATATTCAAATAGATAATACAATATACACTCAGATGTATTACTAATCAGTCAGGAGAACAATCTATCAGCAGCTACTCAGTTGTAACTAAAGAAACATATTTGTAAACATTCGCAATAAAATTATTTACTCCTTTTATTAGCATAGTAGATTTAATAATTATTTAATTATAATAATGTATTACTTGCTCTGATATTATAAAAATTGAGAAAAATATAATATAAGGCCTTTACATAATTATGAAATTAGCATGTAAAGAAAAACAATCAAAATATTAAATATATTCACAAATGTTTTAACCATGGGGAATCCAAAGATCAAAAGTTCGGGAGCATCTTCTTTCCCGCATGATAGGCAGGATTCTTCTTTCATCTTTTCTTTACTATAGAGTAAAAATGCATAGAAAAATTCTCTCATTATTATGAGTATTAGAATTGCAACATAGTACTCATTGGTGCCAATTTTGTTATACAAAATCTCTAAACTAATTTGAAATGTTTAAAAAGAGTGCTAATCTTTTCCACGGGGGTTTGAAACGGATAACACTATTTTAAGATGTGTCTAATTAGTTTAACTTAGAGATTTTGCTCAACAGAATTGGCACCTATAAGTGCTAAACTGAAACACTTAATGGAGTCAAACTCAATCACTAAATTCAAAACAGAAATATGTTAGTTTGAATTTGGAATTTATAACCAAATACCAAATAAAAATGGCCAAATAAAAAACATGAATTTCATAATATACAAAGACCTAATATAATTATAAGATAACATGTTGTTTTTAAGTTACCTTATACTGACCAGTCTTGAAATAACAACATATTGATTTACAAGCTTAAACCATTAAACTTTTATTAATTTGGAGTTGAATTTATTTCTTAGAATAATTTCAAGTCTGGTTGTTATAGGGCAAAATCTATGTATACCTTACCAATATGTGTTTAGAAAATTTCAAAATTTACTTAACAAATAAGGCAATTTCAAAAAATATTTATTACATTCGCAAAAAGCTTGTCAACATTTGCAAAAATTTATTTACACAATTATAATAAAAGTATGTTATGTATGCATTTACAAGTATATGTTAATTATTCTTACCACAACTAATGAACCAATTTGCATGAAATTTGAAATGGAGATAGATTATAGCTTGGCCTGGGATGTATTGCAAGGTGCATATTAATAAATAGTGCTAAGTGATTACAACATTTGAAATAATATAGCGTAAACAACACATTTTTCAATACCTATGCAAGTGAAAAATAAATTCATTGAGATATAATAAATACAGGAGTCCAAACATTCAGGTCAGAGGAAAAGATCTATAAAGAGGGTTGTAAATAAGTAACTTTGATTCTACATCGGGAGCAGAGATAACATTAAATCAACTGATAGAGGAGTGACCATTTAGACTAACTTACTTTTTCTAAAACTTAAATACTGGCAATCAGAGTAATCCCACTTTTATTTTAAATATTATGTTTTTTTTTGGCCAAAATGCTATCATAGAAGTATTGATGTTTATTATTAGAAGCAAATGTATTGAAAATACTTTTTGGAACAGTTAAGTACTCGAATATTTTAAACATTATCTCATAGTTAAGTTTGGCCATCCAAAGGGGTATTGCTAGCAACATTTTAGATACTATGCCTCATTGTCTCCGCTTAAATGAGCATTAAGTGTAAGTTTCAATTTTATTTTTGTTAAATAAATGTATATAAATTATACTTGTATACAACTTTGTCTTTTTTAATTATTATTTATTTATTTTCTTATCTTCTGAACTCTGCGCTGAGATATGTAATGAAAATTGTAGTTTAGGCAGTATTCATAGAAAATAGTTGAGTGTGCCTAAAACAGATTCCAGATGTACACAAACCAATTACCAGGTCATTCTCTTATCCAGAAATTTGTAAGCATTTAATTTTCCTATGAACTGTTCCTAGCTGTGGCTGAACATTTCATGGGATAAAAATCAGCCAAGTACCAGTTGCAGCATCATGAAAAGATGTGGCTACAGAGTAATAAATAACTACAAAATCAAATTTGCAACAGAATGAAAAAATAAAAGTAGATGACACAATCTTAAATCAATGTTTGGAATTTGTCTAATTATGGTCTAAAGAAGTAACATTCAAAAGGAAGGTGTCGGGGCACATAATTGGGATGGTGGAAGTAGAAGGTCTGTGGTATATCAGATGCAACCATGTCCAGCACATAAAGATCGCAAGATTGCATTGGGCTGCACATGTAAAGGGCATGAATGATCAGAGGCCACCGAAAAAACTACTTATCTCACACCTTTTCGGCCATAGAAATGTTTGTCAGCTAAAGCTTCATTGGCTGGATGGAGTGAAACAGGATGCAGAGGCTATAGGAATAAAACATTGGGAAACAAACTCAATGGATAGAGACCAATGATGAAATCTTTAGTCCAGGCCAAAAAAGGGCTGTAGTAAAGTAGAGTAGAGATGATAACAAAGACAAAATCAAGTGGCCATCTGAATGTTTTCAAACCCATCTACAGCCTCGCTTGACCTTGATTACTGTAGCCATGAGTCAAACAAACAAGATAGAAAAAGATAGACTATACTTTGTCGGTTTTGTCATTGCTAGGAGTAAATGACCGGCGATGTTTATGTTTGGAGTCAGTTTTCAATACTTGTTGGATGCACTTATTTATTTTGATAGGATGGATAGTCTGCATTATAATAAGACATTGGAAAAATACTGTTAGTTGTACTGTCAAATAATTTTAAATGACATTGTAGAATTTGTCACCTAATTACTAAAAAAAATAATAAATAAACTTTTCATCTAAGTATTTTAAACCTAAGTTACAAAGTGATACTAAAACAATTTAATATTATAAACAAACAAAATATATGTTTAAACTGGCATTTCCAGATGTGAATTATTATTATCATTTGTGAAACTAGGTTTTATGTTTGTTATAGGCTAAAGCAGCATTCGTGCTTTTTTAAACAATTAAACCAAAAATGTAAATAAATAATTCTTTTACAGTGGTATTACTTTAAAAATTAGCTAAGCTTTCACACTGAAAACAACATAGTGCATATAGCATTGAAAGTGCGCAAATGCTTGCAAATTTCTGAATAATGAATAAACTTACTGTATCATTTTCCTGTTTCAATGCATTGTACAGTTTGTCTTTCTTGGTGATCAGCTCGTTCTGCTGCTGAATCAGGTCCAGATGGAAGATCAACAGGTCCTTCAACTTCTTGTTGTGGTTTTCGGCAACTGCAAGCTGCTCCGTCAATTTTGCTACCTCGGGGGAAGTGTCCTCCTCTCCCGCGCCCAATTCCGTCGATATTTCGATCTCCTTCGCCAAGTGTAGAGGCTGCCTCCTGTCCGAGCTCTGAGAGTGGCACGCGTAGATGTGGTCGAACGGAAAACTCAGCAAGCCGTCTTTCGTGTCCAGCTGATTGAGTGTAGACAGATCCGGCGAAAATTTGACCAAATTCCTTTCATTTGCACTGCTACGACTGTTCATCTTTGTAGGCAACCGACGATAAGTCACCTACGACAAGCCAGCCGGCTGTCAAAACCTAGCTAACCAAAACTCGCTCGTAGCATTCCAACGCATTGTTTCTTCCGCGTACTGCATTTCGTGGAACACTGCCTCGGATCACTCGCACTGCGCCTGGCTCACTTCGGTATTACATTGTTAAATACGGCAAAAATTAATACTAGGTACACCATTCTTCGACTCTGACATTTCTGATTTCATTCATGCACATGTAAAATTAATAATTAGACGCATCTATAGAAAACATCACTCCGATAAAAATTGGCTAAAATACGTCGCAAAGTGATACATTCGAGAAAGGAAAATTAATCATGATATTTATCAGTTCATCACCGAAAAAAATAAAATTTCGTCACTAAAAATTACTATAACAATAAAAATTCATCAAGTAAAGCGTCAAGGCGTCAAGCGTAGACAATTGACTTTTTTTTTTAAAGGCGGTCATACTACATACACTCCGCGAGTGCTGTGGCCATCTTTAATCTGTGGCCATGTTTCGCCGAGAGGCGAGAACTTTATCACAGACCACGAAACGTTATGACGACAAAGATGACGACTGATAATAATATGATAATATATGGATAATATGATGATAATAATATCATGTTTATGACGTATCAATCTTAAAATTGCATTGATCTCTCTCTCTCTACTGTCTCTACATAGTAAAATTGATATCATAATTATAAAATTCTCCAGTCACGTTTGGACACAGAATGTGTGCAAATCCCAAATAGTCCATTGAAAAGTTACAATTTAAGCACCGAATATTGCATTTGTTAGAGGACGCCATTTTATTTTAGGGACATGTTTGGGGGGTCAACAGAACCGAAATCAACGACTCTGCCCCATAGATCAATATATATTTGATCTATGCTCTGCCCGCGAAATTCAAAATTTTCATTGCTTTTTTTGCAATTTGTACGCTATAATTACACGTCAGAGGTTTATGGCAATCAATATGCGAGAAAGGCAGTAGGTATCATCTTTACATGATTAAATCAAAATCTTTGCATAAAAATTTCTATCCTAGGAAATTAATCCGAGTATCGAGTTTTATGTGAGTAACTCGCAAATCTCGGACTAATTTCTTTAACTCGACACTTTCAAGCAGAGATTTTTATATAAACACGTGAAGATGATATTGGGATTCCCGCAATTTTACTACCATAAGCCTATTGTGTCTTATTAGCTTAAAAATTGCGAAAAACCACAAAAAAATTTCGCGGGCACCCTCAAATTTGTGGGGTTGCCACCCTTGTCTTGGTTGCCATCTTGGAAAAAGGGGTGAAAACGCTTTACCGCGGCAGTCTCCGAGTGCCACACGTCTTTTTTATATATAAACACGTGAAGACGATACTGGAATTCCCGCAATTTGACTGCCATAAGCCTATTATATCTTATTAGCTTAAAAATCACTAAAAATTTGAATTTCGCGGGCACACTCGTGGCCCTGAAGCCGGATTTTTATTTTGTCAAAACTGTAAAATGGCGCTAATGTATGCGACCGACAGCGGGTACCATGTGCTGTCAGCGGTACTGAAATATACGACGTGCGATGCCATTTTTGAGAAATTTTTGGCATCAACATACACGTCACATCTTTCCCGTCCTCTTAGCGTAGCGTATTTCGTCATTGGACGTACCTAAGTGCGATCATCGAGAAACGGACCAATATACTTTGGACCTTTGATAATATAGATACTAGACATAATCTAAGCTTTGGACCATAACAGTAAATCAGTAAAAAGTCTGTGAAAATACTACTTCACTGAAACTTGTGCTTAAATGAGGGCTAATAATTGAATCGGTGATTGTTAAAACCCCACAAGTAACACTTTTTTTGAAATTATTTTTTTTGCATTTTTGTATCCCTTGTCTATGGTCAAATTTGGAATGAGTATTTAAACAACACAACTGCAGTCAAATCAGTACAAATAAACGATCGTCAAAATGCCGTTGATTGTTAAAACAACATAACTTTTTCAAATATGTTGTTTTGACACTCAAGTTGGCAACACCGTCACTTCGCGCCTTTACTCTTTCTTTGCTTTGGTTTGTTTGTCAGATGTTTGTCAGTGTCACTGTCAGTTGTTTCTAGTGGTTTTTTCGCTCGTGGTAGATAAAATCTGTAAACGGAATTAAAACTTGAATAATATGGACTCTGATTATGAGGAAATAATTACGGCAGCACCCAAAAAGCGAAATAAAAATGAACATTCATATAAACGCAATATTATTAAAAAGGCCCGAATATCTGGTGAGGCATACGTTGCTCATAATGGCAGACAAGTTCCAAGGGTATCATATGGATCTGGTTGCAGGTACGTTAAATTACTACATTTAATTTGCTCAGTATATATATTAAATTATTTCATTACATTGTTTTTGTTGGAAGGCGTAAAATCACATTTGCTTGTTACAGGTGCAAACGAAAGTGCTATTCAAATTTACTAGAATTTGAAAGTATTGACAAATTTACTCAGTTTCACGAATTATCTACGAAAAACGAACAAGATATATTTTTACAGCAGAATATTCTTCAGGTCAATGTCGCAAGAAGGCAGAAAAATGATAATTTGTCAGTTTCAAAGAAGAAACCTCGAACTGCAACTTTCAAATATTTTGTAAGTACAGCTAAACTCGGAAAAGTAGAAATATGTTAAGAAGCATTTTTGAGTTTGTATGGAGTTACTTCGGAAAGAATAAGAAGATTGTGTAATCTATTAAAGCAGAAAAAGTTGCCTAGGGATCAAAGAGGAAAACATCCATGTAAGCATGCAATTTCAGGGGAAATTTGTAAACAAATAGAAGATCATATAAAAAGTTTTCCATTAAAAATAACTCATTATGGTTCGAAACAAGTATGTTACTTAAATGAGAGATTGGATGTGAAGCAAATGCATCAACTTTTTAAAAGTAAGTTTCCTGGCACAAAAGTAAAATATGAATTCTATTTGAAAATTTTTAAAGAAAGATTTAATCTCAGATTTGGCCGGCCACAGGTTGATACGTGTTGTACATGTGAATCTCTAAATGTTCGATTGAAGTCTTCATTTTTAAATGACAATGCAAAAAAAGTTGCTGCCACTGAACTGATGCTCCACAAGAGACGCAGTAAAAAATTCTATCATAAACTGCGCGAGGCAAAAGAGATTTGTACTCCTGAGGATAGCAAATATGACAATAATACTATGGCAATTGTTTGTATGGCTCGCCCTTCCCATCAACCTTGCTTATTCAACAAAAAAGCCAATAAACTTTAAAAAATTGGGGATATAAGAAAATTAATACCCTATGTTCCTATAAAGTACGAAGAATTTTATGAAGATCTCCTACAATGGCCCACTACTAATTTAGAATGTACAAATGACATGGAAAGTGATTGCGAGTAACTGTTAGTGTGTTTATGTGCAAAATTTAAAGGTATTTCAATAAAATTGTTAAGTAATCTGCTGTGTTTCATTAACTTTTCTTGCTTTAACTGCCTTGATTTATTCCAGTTGTGTGTTAAAACAACACATGTAACACGTTGATTGTAAAAACAACACAAGTGAAAAAAAAACTGATTAAAATTAGTATACTAAACAAATTTAAAAATTTAAAAAAAAGTAAGCTATGGCTAGGTATATAAAAGAACTATAACATATAGCAATTATAAACATATATATACAATATATATTTAAATAAATAGATTTTAGTCTCTCCTGAAAAATTTACTCAAAGTTACTTGTGGGGTTTTAACAATCACCGATTCAATTATATTTTGTGCTTTCCTATCAACTTAAATCTATAAATCCTATGCTTAAAATCTAAGCAAAATATTATGTTGATGTACAAACTATTAAAACCAATACAGTCCTATAAAAGCTATAATGGAGATCAAAAGCTATAAGAAATTTTTTACTTACCCTATTTTACTTTTTAGACTGTCCCACTTGCGATTGCTTCCGATTGATTGGTTGTTCCTCGCGGTTTATGCACTAGGTACGCAATTTAGCCAATCACAGCTGGTTTGAAACACATCACTAACTAATCATGAACCTTTGATTAGTCATAAACGTTATAATAATTAACTGTGGCTTTTATACCGTTTTCGCAAAACAATGTGTAATACAGTCCAACAAGGCTCTCTAGGCACTTGAATGACATTGTCAGGAGGGCTTAAGTAGTTGTATGACAAAGGCAGCCAGCGAATAAAATTTTCTTAATTGTATAGTTAATAATAAGCCAAGACAATGCAAAATATTTGCACCCTATACGGACATAATATAATGCCGACAAAGTGAACTATCATACAGTATCTCAAGATAGTTCGATTAGTTCCGATTTTGACCAATCGTCAGGATAGCCTTGTCGCACTGTAGACGATTAATTCCTATGAGGTAACTTCTAAATAACATTCACTTACCGATCCGCGTCTTGGTGGGCGTCTAAATGGATATCGCTCTGGTGTATCATATGTTCCGTTATATTTTAGCCAAACTGGACTCCTGCGCCTAAAGACGTATCCTGTAGGTGGACTGGGACTCTTTTCGCGTATTAGCTAAATAACAGACGTATTATATTGAAATCCCTTTAAATGCAATAGTAATAATTTGTAGCAAAGCGAGTTAAAAATATAATTATTATTATTATAAAAAGTCAAGCCTCAATTGTAAAAAGATTGTACAGTGAATAAAAAGCCAGCTTATAATCCCTTGGGAGGGACTGACGACAGTTTGGGGTCGGAAACGGATGCATAATGGGGGTGTGAGTTAAAAAAAACAAGCCGCAGGCGAGTTTTTCAATAGTAGGTATCACACGAGTGTTTTAATACCTAATTATGTAGACTTTCATACACTACTTTATCTACGCTCATATTATCATAAATCCAAACCATAAAATCTTGCTAACGTTTGTCGTAAATCCTTCACTTTGTTGGTAAAAGTTTGTGGGTCATTTTTGTTGCAATTACTAAAATGTCAGGTGGAGTTAAATTTTCTTCAGTAGGTTTCAACTTTCACTGCTAGACATTTTTCCGCGCAAAGTTTTGGCTAAGTAAAATGTTATAAGTTAGTACTGTATGGCGCCAAAATTCAGTTGTAAACTGCGTATTTTTTTTATAATTTATTTAACGACCTGGAATCAAGTCCTTTGTGGCCTTAAGGAGCACACCACGGGTGTGCCCGCGAAATTCAATTTTTTTGTGGTTTTTCGCGATTTTTTAGCTGATAAGATATAATAGGCTTATGGCAGTCAAATTGCGATAATCCCAATATCATCTTCACGTGTTTATATAAAAATCTCTGCTCGAAAGTGTCGAGTTAAAGAAATTAGTCCGAGATTTGAGAGTTACTCACATAAAACTCGATACTCGGATTAATTTCCTAGGATAGAAATTTTTATACAAAGATTTTGATTTAATCATGTAAATGATGATACTGCCACTCTCGCAAATTGACTGCCATAAAACTCTGACGTGTAATTAGCGTACAAATTGCAAAATCCCACGAAAATTTTGAATTTCACGGGTAGACCTGTGGAGTTGTGTGTATGTATGTGCGCGCAGATCCATAGAGACATTGTTGTTGTTGTTTATGGTCAATCATGACTCATCCATACCTACTCTCGGTAATGACTACGAACTATACGTTGTCTGTGGACTCCATATATAAAAGGAGGCTCTACACTCTCTTTCGGCTATGACGACACATAAAAATACAGAAACCCAGAGTCCAGTATCGTAATGGAAATTATGCAACTATCTTGAAATATTTCCATAGTACATCGATGTTATAATGAATATCTTTTTAATAATTATAGAAGTCTGTGAATAAAGTAGGTCAACAATATGCGACACATTTTGATTTCATAATTCGAACTGTAAGCAATGAGCGTAGATAAAATTCTTTTTATGTTGATGTGTAGATGCGAGTATGTTTTTGACAAAAATAATCATTACCAGATATTCCAAATTTGTCACCGTATGAAATTCCTAATACTTATCTATTAAAACGTAATATGTAAAGATATATTATGTAAACGGCTCTTGATGAAATTTTGTACCTACGACTTTGAAGAAATTGGGTATAACACTACTTTTAAATTTGATAAAAATGATTCCTTTTTTATAAACTAGGATAGAATTTATGACGTACTCTCAAACAAATATTAAAGTCCAACAAATATTAACAAAGTTACAGGCATTTTAATTTTGGAGTCGGAGGGTTTTCTATCTCCTCTCGCAAAACAAAAATTTGTAAAAAGCCGAAGCTACTAAACTAAATAAGTAAGGTGTGACGTCACAATTCCATACCTCTGTCTAATGAGAAATATTTAAATGCTTCTATAACTTTTTTGTTATTTGATCGATTTATGCAGAGTTGAACGAAACAAATTAGGTACTTATACTAATTTTATCGCAATCAATGTCAAAAATATTATAAATTTTAACATTCTCTCCATTAAATTAGTTAATAAGTATAAGTGGCACTTAAATTATTAAATTTATTAGTTTTTTTCAGTTAACGTCAGTATTTGTTTGCTAGTTTATAATAAATTAATAAAAAAATTGGAGTCAAATACCCAATTTTGTACTAAGATAGGTTTTGCTTTATGAGTACTTAGGTAAAAGGCCTAGACAAATAACACCCAGTCACCCAGGTAATTAATTAAATTATTTTTATTAATCATGTTTAGTTAAGTACACCTAAAAGTATCTGGTATAAAATATATTGATTTATTATTCACTGTAGTTATTGCATATAATAATAGTGTAGTGATTAGGTAGTACTAGTACCTCATATAAAAGTAGGTATTAATAGCATATTAAAATTAGCTAAAATGTAAACTAACCTACATAATATTATGTAAGATTGCAAATGCTTAAATAGCCGACGAAGTAACTCCCTGCCAACGGTGAAATAAAATGTTGAATCAGGGGGCCTACCACCATCTCTTATAGCAATATTTATTGCTATATTGTTTTGAAATTTTCATACCATGTCAGTATGAAAATTTTAAAACAATATAACAATAATACATAATTATAATTTTAAATCATGGTGGTAGGCCCCCTGAACGGTGCCTATCGACAGGACCACCGTAGTATGTAAGTGACAGGGATGGCAATAGGCGGGCTAATTTCCCATTCCATTGCGCTGCAGGAAGCGAGATATTGCACCTACCTACTATAATGCATTAATCTGCACTTAAACAATAAATGGCGAATACAACATGCGATTTTAACTATGAAGAAAAAAATAGCGAATCAAAGAAGATGAGGTACCTATATAGGTAGGTATCTATTATACGTGTATGATAATACCATTTTATTCGTTTATAGTTAAGACATAATTAACTATTGAATTGTCAACGTAGAAAAGGAGAATGACCAAAGGTGGTATCAAGTTTTCTCATGAACTAAAACCAAAATAGTCTAGGAAAATAAAATAGTGTTTATTAAAAACCATAGGCACTTTGTTTGACATATCCGGAATTTAATTTTGCATACAAAAAGTTACTTTTATTTCGCTGCACATTTCGCGTCATACTGATTTTCGTAAGAAGTACAACTTGTTTGTTTGTCTATAACTTAAGAATCCGGGTGTTAATTAGAAAAGTAGGTAATACTTAATTGTAGGAGTTAATATGGAGATTAAAGTATATAAAAATACATTTTTGGTTTGATTCAGGTTGATACGGGATACCATACATCCATGGTCATTGTCCTTTAACATTACCCATAGAATAGACAAGGTGTGAACATATTTTTATTTCTGTAGGAGTCCAGTCCATAAGATCTAAGCCCGTGGTGTTTTTACGATGACAATACAATAGATAAATACACTTTAAAGACTTGGGCATAGGTAAAGGCAGATATCGACACATTGAATTCACGATTGCGAAATGGATAAAATCCTACCCGCAACGTTTTTACCGCCCCCCAAACGTTTACCGAAAAAAATTTAGTCTCATTAGTTTCAGTATACACCTCTACGTTTTATTTTTTTAAGGGTTCCGTACCCAAACGGTAAAAAGAAACCCTATTACGGAGACTTCACTGTCCGTCCGTCCGACCGTCTGTCTGTCACCAGGCTATGTATCTCTTGAACCGTGATAGACTTGTGATGTATTTCTGTTGCCTCTGTAATAACACATACTAAAGAATAGGATAAATAAATATTTGAGGGGGCCATACAACAAACGTGATTTATTTGCTTGTTTTTGCTCGATTTTGATGATGGTAGGGTGTTGGGTGGGCCGGCAGGGGAGTTTAGTTTACTTTAATACTATAGAGAATAGGTCTTGATGCCCTTGATGGTACGGAACCCTCAGTGCTCGAGCTCGACTCGCACTTGACCAATTTTTAGTATTTTAGTATAGTTGCATTAAAAATACTCGAGGCATGGTCAAAAATATGTGTATTTTGACTTATTTTATTAAATTTTCCATTTTTTCATCGAAGCGAGCGTATATGAGCGAAATCAGTATGTAGGGATAAAAAGCTTTTGGATATTTGCCAACATCTCGCTGAGCTCCACTATACGTGATACCGTGAAAATAAACATCGGCTATGAATAAACATTAACGGTTTACACAATATCCAGTCGTTCTACGTTCCAATATCAGACCGTGCCGTGCAGCCTTCATCGATTTACTACTAATTTTTCCAAATATTTTATAAAACTGGCTCACCAATTTTGGATTTCCTATCACCCGCCTACTGGTAAGTTATAAATATTTCCACTATTCGATAGCAAAAACCAGAGTAGGTATATTTCTAATATAAATTTGTGTCACAGTGTAACAAAACTCCTTAGAAATGAGTTGACTGATTTTAATGTAACTCTTTGTGTACATAATATACACTATCTACTACATATTCGATAGGACATAAACTATTTACATATCCCTAACTGAGTAATAATAATAATTTATATTGCAAAATTCTCAGCTAGTATATTATAATTTACCTACCTAAGTAGTATTTTAAAGTTAAAAATTATAATTTGATTTGAAGTGAATTCAAAGTGGATAATACTTAAAAATCTAGAGTTAAAAATGAAAAATAAATACTTTTTAATAAGTCATTAGATTAGCTTGCTTAGCGATGAAACTAGCTTGGCAAAAATATCTTGAAACGGAAATCATTTTTTTGATTTCCTATAATACCTATGCCGATTAAAAAAACGAAATATAGTAAGAAACGTAATATAGTAAGTAACGTAAATTATTAAGTAATAATTATTAATTACCCAGGTATAGCTATTACGTTTTTTTAATCTGTATGAGAAAATCTAAGTTATTATTTGTGAGTTAATTATTATCTAAGTATTCTTTTTTACCAAACTATTTTATGCAGGAATAATAAAGCTATTGGCCACTGACTTTTCTTCTTAAAAGAAAATAAATGCCTGATAATATAAAGGCATCGGAAAAGAAGGGGCTCGTTGACAGTTAATATACCTAATTCACGTAAGGGATAAAATGATCAACTGCTATGGAAGCAATTTATAGTCCCCTGTAAGTTGAAAACTGTAATGAGAATTACTTTCCAATTTAAACGTCATTTATTTTGGGTCTTATTTAGCTCTGAAGCAGAAACTCGGTTTGATAAAATTTTCTCGGTAGAAAGTTCTCCCAACAGCTGTTCCAAAATCTCCATTTTTCAAATTTTTGTCGGACACTACAGTGGATAAAAATGTAATTTTTGTTTTAATTTGTCGGTAATGATAATATCCAAAAACACTCAATAACAGATAATAATTGTTAATTGGCTTAGTTTTTTAGTAACTTGGCCAAAAGTCGTTTTTCTGTTATCTTCTTTTGCGACGCTGCATGTCGCACCACCAACATATTCCTAAGAGGGAGAAGGACGAAAATCAGTATAACACCTTAACCCCGTTTATCTACTGCTGCAATAAGCTTCTTTTATTTTCAGATATTTTGATACTTCTAATTGTTAAATACTTTTTTTATGAAAAATTTGCTTTTTTATGTTATTTTATGAAGGCCCGTTGAAAACTATAAGAAATGTGTCCAATAATTTTTCGGATTTTTTTATTAATGTCGACGTGCCCCTTTTATTCCTGTACGATCAAAATATTATGCTAATTGATTCAATACTTAATGACAAAGAACAAATATCCCGCTTTATGTTTGCCTTTCATCTTCACACTAAGCAAATCAAATATTTTACCCATTCATACGAGTACATGACGGTTAATGTAGAAATGCGAGTACACGTATCCTTGGCGATGATCCTCCCTGGTTCCCTTTTTAGAAATGGAATTGTGGATGATAAATTTAATCACAACGATAACAACTCATGCATGGTGAAGGAAGTAAATGATAGAATCGTTAGACAGATAGGACAACACAGGTACGGAACCAGACTAGTAACAAAAATAATAATGCACCCTCACTGAAAAAAATGTTGCAGAATATTGCGAGTCTAACTTGTGCTTTGTTAACCATCATTAATATACATAAATATAAATACATATCAGGACATTGCACACATCGCAATCTAGCCCCAAAGGTAGTATTATATATTCGTTGCCCAAAGTAAGCGATAGCTTGTGTTGTACTAGATAACTGATAAATATACATACATATTAATATACATGAATATAATAGGTATATTTAAAAACACCCAGACACTAGAAAACATTCATGCTCATCAAGTCATCACACAAACATTATCAAGTTGTGGGAATCGAACCCACGACCTCCGACGCAGACGGCAGGTTCGTTACCGTTACATCATTCGGTCGTCAACATTATATGTATAACTTGTCAAAATATCAACAGGCTACACGAGAACATTCTTGACCCTATACCCGAACATTTCACCCGTAATATTTTTTGGAAATACATAGGAACTCCAAATATTTTGGAAATATTACACAACAATAAGAAACCATTTTTAGCTTCAATGAAGGCGTCCCAAAACATAAATAGCTTTGTAAATGCTTACCGGTAAAGAATTCATTTTAGTCGCTGAAAATGTATGTAGAATCTATAATTCCGTCCTCCTTTCGAATCGAACGAAATAATATTTCCTGAAACAAAAATAAAACAAGAATGATTATCAAAGATCGATATTAGGTTCTTGCAGCAAGACAATCAAGTATTATTTTGGATCAAACATTTAAATTCTGGCATATTAATAGATCGTAGAGAAATTACTGGGCGATAATGGATTTCTCACATGCACCATTTAATTGCGATTTCTATGAAATTACGAGAACCGAAACTATATTTTTTAAGCTACTATGTCCGCACACGTGCCTAAACTTACTTTAAATTATTAAATATATTATTTAATTTATATTTTTATTTTATAACTATACAATTATTATTGTATTATTATTGTAATTATTGATATTAATTTTAAAATTTTATTGTTGTTGTTGTTATTTGCAATTTTTCACTGGGTCTATACCTTTTAATTAAGATTTATTATATTATTATTATTATTTAAATAAAATACCTGGCAAGAAGAGCTATTCGCTATTATATATTACGTATAGGTATTCTTATTACTAGCTTATTCTTTGCAGGGGCGAAACATACCTCGAGTGGTGATGAAACTCCTCCCATACCCGAAGAGGAACTGGAACAACAGAAAATTGAACATGAAAGACAAATGCAAAAGGTATTAAGACTAATCGATAAATTTAGTCTTTTAAAAACACATTAAAATCCTTTGTGACTGATCATTTGAACCCGTACCTGGCGCACGACTACATACGAGAGTGAAGACTGATCATCTTTTTGTCATGGCCTACCCTGCCTAGCACTATTTTTACTATAATCTTCTTAATATATATAAATCTCGTGTCACAATGTTTGTCCTCAATGGACTCCCAAACCACTTAACCGATTTTAATAAAATTCGCACACAGGGTGCAGTTTGCTCTAACTTAAAAGATAGGATAGCTTAAATCTCAATTTATCTATTTTTTTTTATATCCTTAAGGGCAAAACAACGTTTGCCAGGTCAGCTAGTATATTATAGTTCTTATTCCATTGACGGTGTTGCTTATCGGTGTTATCGAATTTGTAATTTTTAACCGACGTCGTTGTTAATAATATGGTTGTTCAGTTAAATATGTGTAATTTCTTTTAAGGATAATAAAACTTAATGAATTATCAAAATGATTCAAATCTGAACTTTATTTTTTATAGACTACAGTAAATAATTAACTCCTTCAATTGTCATTTTTTTAATTAATATTCGGATTCTAAAGTTATAGTCAAATCAAATCAAATCATTTATTTCATATATGCCTTTACTTTTGTTAGCTTTTATGAATAGTCAGTGAAAATAATTAAGTAGGTATACTTATTATTAGTGATAACTATTTAACGACCTAAAAACTAAGTTTACGAGGGTTCAAACGCGCCCTGAACTGAGAAGAAGGTATAACAAACTCAGCAGGGTATAGTTTTTTTTGTATCACCATTTCACAATATATAGTTATTATAAAGGAAGGGTAGGTAATAGTTAATACTTAATATAATTTCTCCCAGTAATTATACCTAGGTTAAATGGTTAAATCTAGGTTTAACATTAACCATTGACAGTTATGATCACTGTTACTTTCTAGGAAAAAGAATGTCAAGCAAGAGAAGCAGAGGAAGTTAGGAAGTTGGACATAAAACTACTTCACCAGCGCGCTATTGAAGCCGAAGAAGAGCATAAACGGGATGTGTGTATTTTGAAATTCTAATTTTTATGTATACCCGGTTATATAAAAAATACCAAATCGCTCTCGGCCTGTATTTGTTTACATTAAAACTGACAACTTTTGTTCTACAACTTTTTTTACTCGATATTTTGAGTAATAGGTGTCAAATATTCAATATTTCAGAGAGATACTCTATTCTGTAATTATTTATGTAGCATCAGCAAGTGGCAAGGGCGCGCGGAGCTCGGTACGGCGGTGCGCGAACTCGCGGCGCGAAACCGCAACAGTGTAATGTCTTAACAGAAATAACTTTTTTTTTATATGACATACATTATTTTTTTATACAGAATTTTGAAAAGTCGTACAAAAGGAGTTCTTAATGTAAACAACTACAGGTCAAGAGTGATTTAGTATTTTTTATGTAACCCTGTAGAGGTACAATTTTTATAATATCGCAGTACGTATTTTACAGTCTTTACTGTACTGCAATTCTAGTTACCGTGTTATATACTTAATATAGAGCAATCAAATTTTGCGCGAGTGCTTCTATGTCAAAGGATTCTAATTATTTAATTATTTATTTCTCCCTTCGATAACCCTTCGATAACGATACCTATGTATCAGTCGATGTAGGTACACTAAAGCATTTATCGCTGGAAGGACGTGCTCGTAGCGCAAAAAAATTATTCTAGGTATAGACAACTGCCAAAAAAAGGAGTGTAATGGTCTTAGGGTTCATGTATGTATGTATGTGAGTTTCTTTATTTCACCATTACTTCTGAACGGCTGAACAGATTTAGACACATGGGATATCGTTAGAATCCTCATATCATTCCGAGTAACATAATATGTAAGGCTATATTTATTTTGGGAAAAAGTCAATATGGCGAAAGTTAGGCCCATTTTCAAAAGTGGAAAATAAAATAAAATAACTTGTCTTTTACTTTTAAGTTCGTTTTATAACAGGGCAGTCGTTATAATTTTTTAATTATTTATTTTTGTTTCTGACTACGAAGGAAGTAGTGTAGTTTTAGTGGTCGCAATCACTCGCTGTCCGAGGTACATAAAATGGAAAACTAGACCTGTTGCCAGGCAGTTCTGCTCCTTAAAGCCCGTATGTGCGACACAGAGCGTAACTTGTCTAGCAAAGTGCCTGTTTCAGTATCAGCTTAATGCGTTTTCATTAAATAGATTGCATCAGTTGAAGATCACCGTGGCTTGAACACTTCGTGGTCACATCACAGGCTATGCGACCTACAACGACAGGCCGGCAATCGGTGGCGGTACAGTCGACCTTCGATACCAGATACAACAAAATACTACAGAGTGAGCCTAATTTTTTAAAACTCCATTTACCTCGTATTTTAATGTACCCCATCTGAGCATGAGAAAGAATGGAGTTTGACAATAGCCCTCAATAATGACCATGTGCGGGCTAACAGGCTTCGCACACCTACGTTAGGGTAACCTCTAAAGCATGCAGACTCACTGTGTTTTTCTTTACCGCTAATGTAGTAAAGTACTCATTAAGTTCCTATAAATGCTCATAACTCCAAAAAGTCAAAAGAGGTAAGTGCAGTGATTTGAGTCCCGACCTTACCTTTTGACAAAAGGAAGAGGTCAGGAGTTAAGAATCAATAGGCTTATAGGGCAACTGAGAGAAATCAGAAATGTAAATAAAAGTGTAAAGAACTTTGAATAATAGGATGACGTATCAAAGGCATATTCGAAGCGGTTTGATCCCTCGTTCCTGATACACTCTGCAAAGGTCTAGATAATCCCCCAATGTACTGTCTTTTGGAAATCTTTTGAACATGAAGGCTATTTGAAAATCTTTATACCCTATTTCTAAAAGCAGGTTAGCGTCGAGAAGAAACTGACAAAAAACTTGGGACTAGCTCTTTTCAAAATGTCATTATACAATGTTGATTACATAATAATAATAATGTTATATTATATATTATTTAATATATTGTTCCGATAGTCGTTTCAGTTAACGGTCTTATAGCGAAAAACTTCGACCAACATCTTAAGAAGCTTTCGCTCAACTGTTGGATCAAGGGCCGTATACAGAAAGCAGTGGTTCTGGAAACGGCACGCATTGTGAGGAGGTTCCTCACTCTTGAACCCTGACCACTGGTAGCTTGGGTCGTTAAGGCTCCGCGACCAGTGGTGGACTCAATTTTTTAATATTTTTAAACGTGTTTTTTAATTTTTTTAGGAACATTGTTAAAAATATTATTTAATTGTAATGAAAATAAATGATAGAGAAATAATGTTATTATGGTATCTCGTGAGTGTAGGGAAGCGTATCCATATCATTCCAAAAAGCCGTGATTTACCAGATTATTACGTATAGATTATTATTGAATTGGGTATTTGACTCAAATGTTTTTATTACTTTATTATTATTAACGAGGATATAAATAATAACGTACACTGAAGAAACTAATTTAATGCATCAAATAACAAAAAAAGTTATAAACATTTAAATAGTCTTGTTAGACAGAGATTAAATTATGACGTCACACCTCATAAATGCCATAGTAGCTTCGTGCGGCTTCATACAATTTTTCGTTTTGCCAGAAAGGTATAGAAGATCCTCCTACTCCAAAATTAAAATGCCTGTAACTTTGTTAATCTTTGTTGGATTTTAATATTTCTTTCAGTGTACGTTATTAGTTTTAGTGTCTAATAAAAAAATCCTAGTTTTAATGAAGTAATTTTCATCAAAATCAAAAGTAATGTAGGTAATACCCAAATTTCCAAAACAGTATACAAATTAGTTTTGGTGTTTGTATATAAATACCGTGAATTCTTGGCAGATTTTCGTGCAGACTTTTCATAGGAATTTGACCTAATGCTCATGTATGTATATGTTTTGTTGGCACATGATGTTCCCGGCAGTACAGAACGTCCTGAAGAAAGCTTGCAGCGCGCAACTAACGAAGCCCCAGTCCAGTCAGAGCATCAGTGATAATGAAGGCATTTTCATCAACCTGTCTCGTTTGGGTTCTTGTAGAGGTAAATATTAAACTGAGTGAATCTTCAACGCCCATTTATTCGCACACTAACATATTTTTATCATTACCTTTTACCCGTATAACAATACTTAAGTGCATTTGCTAATTCTTCGTAGGCGCTTCACACGAAGCAAAGCTGAGCAAAATGGACGTTATTTTACGAAAAAACAATTTCACAAAGAATAATCCTAATATTAATAAAAAAATATTTTTGTGGGATTTATTTTACATTTTAAATGTTTACAATACTTGACTGCAATCTCACATGTTTTAAGTGGCGGTGTACCTTGGAAGTGGTAAGTAAACTCACACAGCATAACACCGGAACGTTAACTCGCTTGGTGGTGTGTCTTAACTGTTAGTCTGGTAACTAAACCTCCCACCAGATCAGATCTGAGCCAGTTTTTAAATGGATTGTCGCAGGAATCGAACACACGACTTTCAACTAGAATCCGAGCGCATGCCATCTGCGTCAAAACTCAAAATTATGCTTTGCTTCTGTTGCATAACCCTACTCTTTTTGAATTATAGACGCTTTCAATAGGTACTATTCACTGTAACAACGTAGTTGTTAGTAATATCTAGCAAATTCCAGTTGATGTGAATCCCATGCGATTCCTGTTCAGCACTTACTTAGTCTATAAAGCATTCCTAGAACTCACGAGCGTTGAACAATGTTTGAAGGAATGTTATCAATTAATATTGTGCTAGTTAGTACAAAGCTACGAGTATAATATTATTCCGGCAACGCCTAAAATCTTAATATATATAAATTTCACTTTGTTTGTCCACGATGGACTCCTAAACTACTTAACCCTTTTTTAATCAAATTTGCACACCGTGTGCAGTTTGATATAACTTAAAAGATAGGATAGCTTAAATCTCAATTTATCTATTTTTTATAACCCTAATGGCAAAACAAGGTTTGCAACAACAACAACAAACGTGTTAGCTAGTTTTGCATATTTTTAAAGGATTAAATTTTATTGTAACCAACAAGGATTACAATTAGTACTTATTCCAAAAAAAACACATTTAAATGTCACAATAAAATCTATATTACCAACCACGATTTTAGGCCAAACTACATAGTTTAATCCGTGTGTGTCAGGAATTAGGAAATTATACAAGTTTCAACTGGCTTAACTATATTATATTTAAGTAAACTGCTCAGCAGTAAATTATCACAATTTTCTGCTGCTTCGAAATCGCTCAATTTTAATGCTTTTTATTAAGAAATAAATGAACTTAAATCCTGTAACAAGTAAAAAAATTAAAATATTAAAAACTACTTTTTCCAAAAAAAATATAACCGCAAATGAGGTAAGGATTTTAACGATATCCCATATGTCCAAAACTATCCAGCCGTTTAGAACTTATGGTGGAATAAAGAAACTCACGTAGGTACATACATACATAAACCCTAAAGTAAAAACATTACACTCCATTTTTGGGCAGTTTTGTAAAAATAAGACTCACGTGTAATTCAGCCGTCACGAGAAGTCTGTTTTTGGCTGATAATTACTGGTCATATCATTTAGTACATGAAATCTCCTAAGAACTTTCTTCCATAATTTTTTCAATCACTTAATCCCAAACAATGTGGCCTCACTGAAGCAGGTCGTAGATAGTAGGTGCAAACAAGTTTTCCATGGAAATTTTATTTTGGCTGGTAACGTTTACAGACACTCGTATATGTATGAGAATTTATTTCACATAAAATTATTCATACATACATTAGAATTCCTGTAAACGACGACACACGTAACAAAGATTTGGAGTGTGGTTGAGTTTCAGTGTCTATTTTTTCACGGAAATAATTGGGTATTACTCGTATATAACTTTAAGTAAGCTGTTATAAAGTTTAAGGTAAGGTTTAAAGGCTCAAAATACCATCTGGTAAACATTCAGCCGATCTCTAGTTAAACCAACAAATTGGAACTTAATTTGTGGAATATCAATTATCATTTACTAGATCTTTTTTTATTATATTTTTACACTATACAAGTAAGAACTTGACTGCGATCTCACCTGATGGTAAGTGATGATGCAGCCGAAGATGTTATCGTACTAACTTGGAAGGGGTAAGTAAACTCACTCATAATGGTTTCTACACAGCAACGCGCCGGAATGCTGAACCTCTTGGCGCTGCGTCTTTGCTATTAGGGTGGTAACTAGCCACGGCCAAAGCCTCCCACCACACCAGACCTGAGCCAATTAAGAAATTACTAGCAAACCCAGTGAACTCCGTTTCGCCACCAGATGGCTTTCCCGCTTAAAAGATTTTCCCGCTTTTCTGTTGAAATTTTTCCTGAATTTTCTTTGTTTTAAACCTCACGGAGCCCGAGACCTTTCCAACGAATGCAAAACCGTGGAAATCGGTTCGTGCGTTCTGGAGTTATAGCGTCAGAAAGGAAAACCCGACTTATTTTTATATAGTAGATAAAATTCCAAAGAAGCCCGTGACGGGAATCAAACCCGCGACCTTCCACTCGAATCTAAGCGTGCGCCAGGGAGGTCGTCAAAAAAGTATAAATAATATTATGATAGGATTCAAATATAAAATTTTTTTCTAGATGAATCAATAGATAGCGACGGCTGCTGCGAAACCCCCTGTTGCGTCAATGAAGAAGAAACACGGGCTTGGCGAGCTTCAGCCAACGATGTCAGTCCGTCCACCAAAGGAGACCTGGTCAAAGTGCCATCGTGTCCAGGGTAAGTTGGTTTAAAGCTATTGGTTGGTTGGTTGGGTGGAAGAAAGTGTTGGAAAGTTGTGTGAGGTTTCATGTGGGCAGTGTTCCCGCATATTATACCATGTAGAATATTTTCAAGTAGCGGACTATGGCAAAACCAATTAATCTGTCCTCCTTATGATAGATTTCCGCAATATAACGCCTATAATGGAAGCCCATTCAATATTTAAATCTTTCAATTTCAAAAAACTTATTTTCTGTACTTTAATATTTTATTCGATTTTTCGCAATTTGTAAGCTAATGATAATAATTGACGACCGAATGACGTATGACGTAGCCTTTGCGATCCTGCCACTGATCTCCATAGAGTATAGAATACACTCTGGATAGCTGACTGTCAACGTAAAAATGAAGACACTTGATTTTCGCCATTTTGGCGCTGATTGTTGCGTAACCTGGCGTGAGCGTCTTTTTTCGAACGTATGGAATCATGAATCCAGAGATATCAGTGGATCCTGCTGATAGTGATAGCAATAATTGTTGATAGAAAGACAAAAGTCAGATTTGACGCTCGAATTTTAAATGCGTACAGTTTTATTGTATCGGGCTCGCGCACCGAGGGTTCCGTACTATCAAGACCAATTCTCAATATAGTATTAAAGTAATCTAAACACCCCGATCACCAACTTCAAAACCGAGCAAATTATCGTGTTTGTTGTATGTGAGTTCGATTCTCTTACCTATTAGGGTTCCATACCAATTTGGTAAAAATGGAACCCTTATGGTGAGACTTTCTCCGTCCGTCCGTCCGTCCGTCCGTCCGTCTGTCACACTCGATTATTTCAGTAACTATCAAAGCTATCGACTTGAAATTTGGAATAGTTTTAGGTAATAGTGACCCAACGCCATTACACTCATAAAATATTGAAAATTGTTTTTATTTATATTTAAAAAGGGAGGAAAACCGGGACTTCGAATTTTCAAAATGAGATAACAATATTTGTGGGGTATCATATGAAAGGGCGTTACTTGTGTAATCTAAAACCGATTTTTATTTATTTTTATGCCTGATAGTTTTGGAATTATTGAGCAAACTGTCGAAAAAATTACCGTTCCCCCCCCCCCCTTATCTCCGAAGTTTATCAATCGAAAAATCTGAAATAATTATGATCAATAGACATTAATGTATATTTTACAGGAAAAATAAAATAAACTCCCTTACTATTATATTTTTTTTGATAATAACAATAAACCACCAAAACAAAGTTACGTTTGCGGTTCGCCAACAAAAGTACCTACATGTAAATTATACTCGTAAATTCATGAACAAAAGTGATTCTTTCAATGTTTTACTTCTTTTATGGTATGGAACCCTCGGTGCGCGAGTCCGACTCGCACTTGGCCGGTTTTCTTTTTTTCATTTAACTATTTCGTTTCAAATTAAATATATAATCAAAAAGGTATTCTATGAACATTTCTGCAGTTATCACGGGAGATACAGCCTGGTGAAAGACGGACGGACGGACAGCAAAGTAATAGGGTGCCGCTTTTACCCTCTGGGAACGGAACCCTAAAAAATCGTATAGTTTTTTTTATAGTCAATGCGAGCTAATGAGCGGTCAGGTTACCTGATGGTTAGTGATCATCGCCGCCCATGGACATTTGTAGCACCAGAGGAACTGCAAATGCGTTGCAGGCCCTTAAGAAATTTGACTTTCCGCCCCTTGAATATAGTATTAAAAGGATAGCGTCTGCGAAATTCCCGGGCCAGGTCTTTGCTCAAATTCATTTTTATCCCTTTGCGCAAGCCTCCAATATCCGCCTACTAGTGGTATAAGCTTTTATAAATTGGCCACCGTATTGGATTTCACTACGCCACTGATTAATAAACCGGTTGGATTATCACAAGCTCAGTTCACAAGGCTTATAGATATTTCAATTATTCAAAGACGTGCCCCACTCTGTCAAGATTCTTTAGTTATTTTTTTTAATTCTACCCCTAGAGAGATCACCGAGACCACCCCTAAAGGGGTAAAACGGGGTCCAAAGTTTGAAAGGAGAATTAATAATCCTTCACACCGCAATTTAAGATCGGAATTGAATGAAATTTAAAATGGCAATAAATTATATTCGTATGGAGTTTCAAATATTACCTATCTCCTGGAATATGTCACATTTGAATTGACAAGTCAGTAGTATGACGTCAAGTATTGTAAATTATCTATTTATCGCCAACGACGACATCTGACTTCTATTGAGGCCGATGATCCCAAATATACAAATATTCTGTGCAAATATTCTTTATACCATGGTAAATAGCTTCGTGAAATCCGGTCTTATTTAGTAGGCCTTTTTATAGCTAGACCGCTATAAACTTGGCCCTCCCATGGTCTGCGGGACGCGGGGCGGGAGCTACTCAACCACTGATCTCTATTCTATGGATTAAACATTCTGTACAATTCAGGCTAGGTTCACTGTGGATCCATAGAATAGGGATCAGTGCACTCTACTAATCAGCTGTCAGAGACTGACGTGAATTACGCTACACACGATGATATTAATCTTGCGACGTGGATAATGATACATACTCAAGAAAATACCATAGGCAAATTCTTAAGATGCGAGTCATTACATCGTATCGTGTATAGTCAATCGCACACCCGCCCCGCAGACCATGGGAGGGCCAAGTCTATAGCGGTCAAGCTATAGTCACTGAAAAGGCAAACTTTTCCACTCGGACACATAATATTACCATCGAATCTGATCGGGCATAAATCAAACGAGCTCAAAAGCGATGGATTTGGCGTGTGTTGTTGAGGAGTTTATATAACTCAATTCTAAACCTGACGACCTCCGTGGTTGAGTGGTTAGCGTGCCGGTTTTCAAGGCGCCGCCATCTCTGAGGTTCCGGGTTCGATCCCCGGTCGGGGCAATGTAGAAAAATAACTTTTCTACATTGTCTCGGGTCTGGGTGTTGTGGTACCTTCGTTGTTTCTGATTTCCATAACACAAGTGCATAAGCTACTTACTATGGGATCGGAGCAATGTATGTGATGTTGTCCTCTATATATTTATATATTTATTTATATTTAAAAAAAAAAAAATCATCAGAATAATGATTAAGTTAAAGATAAGACAAATCATAGTGCTAGAATAACATGGAATTATTACTGCGTAGTTTAGGAGTTTTCCTTTCGGACAAAGTTTGTTTGAACAGCATCTTCAATATCAGGAGCTGTAGCACCATCTCTTATGACAAAATTATTGTAATGTTATTTTATATTATACTTGCTCAGTAACTAGGGATTACTATGGTGGAAAGTCTCCTTGTAAGTTGGTGTTTGCAATTCAAGGCAACATTACGTCACACTATGCTTGAATTGTAATGTTCACATTACAGTTCAAGCTATGCAAAACTCCTTGGTAAACAATCTCTTTTCTTATCAATATTACTATAATTAATTATAATAAGTAACCATTTTTTTCTATTTTTTCTCTAAATTTGCTAATTATTCTAATTAAAATTTCATTTTGCATTACCAATGTTTTATTTACCTCGCAAGAATGATATAAAGTAGAATGCTTACCTCGGTTGCAAGTAGCTATAAATCGTTTAGGCAACAGTAATCAAAGACAAGATATAAATATGTTATTCAAATAATAATTGGCCAAGTGCGAGTTGGACTCGTGCAGAAGAGTTCCATACCATCTATAAAAATATTTTATTTATTAAAGTTACCTAAATTAATATCAATATCGAAGAAAATAAATATTAACTTGGGCATCACACAAACGTTGCGAGACGATGATCCCCATGCTGAAAGGGCGTTTCTACACCTTAGCGGTTCATATCAGGAACGTTTCGTTCGAGTTCACTGTATATTAACCATCTTTGAATGCCAATTCTCTCAGTGTCTTGCTTTTATGTGATACAAAAGTGAAGGAGGTAGGTCACTGCGTTGGAAAAACATCTTTTTGTTCCGTTTATAGATCGGTTTAAGGAGGGCACAAAGAGTTGCTATGCTGACGAAAAGACGTGCGATTCTGCGTAGAGGATACAAATCTCCGCACTGACCTTTCACCTTTAAGTATTTATAGATCTGAGCTCACCTTAGAAAGATGATTGGTGGAAAATAAACGCGAGTATCTTGTTTGACGTCATCACACTAACCCGACGCTATAGGCGACGGATTTCAGAATTTATTATGCAAAGTTCACATCAAAAGAGAACATGCTTAAAGCGAAACGCAGCTTTATTAATTGTAAGAGGTCACACGGCTTCTATGACGTAACCCTATTTGGGTTGAGTTTTCAAAAGTATTTTATCGAATGTCTTCATTATTATATCTATCTGTGTACTTGGCTAACCTAGCTCCATCCCTCTAGCAGCAGAAAGACCAGTCAACCAGTCATAATCTGGGCGCCGCCGATTGCATGATTATTTACTACGAGAGGTAATGGAGAATACCGCTTCAGCTAACACATTTGGTGCTATACAGTAACAGGGTTAAAGTAGCCCCGTCCAAAATTTTCACACCATGCGGGAGCCAAATTGCTGATCTTTCATTCAGTGATGCGAAGGTATTTTCGCCGTCTATTGAACTACTTCAATAGACGAGAGAAAAATATCTGTGTATCTGTCTCTTTACTACTAAAGAGACAGATACACAGATATTTTTCTCTCGTTGAAAAAATAGAATAAAAAAATATATATATATTAAAAATAGTAGGTCGCGTGGAGGCGCGGGCCTCATGTGGCCCGCGTGCTGTCTTCCCACCTATAAGTCCCCATACATTTTCTATGGAAAAATAAATTCCGCCATTATGATTTTTTTTTCTATCCATCGAAAAGAACTTCGGCTTCGGGTCCTGACCTGATCACTTCTTGTCAAGAAACCGCTCTTCCATCTTTTATACCTTCCGAGATATGGACGAAAGTCGTATGGCGGCTATTTTGAATCCGCCATTTTGAAATTTTTTTCAGCTCACTGCCAATTGGATGACGTTCTGAATGACATTTGGTCGAGCACCCCCCACCTATCTTTAATACCCTACGCGTGCTCTTCACCCGTCTCCGAAATCCTCAATCATCAGCTCTCTCCGTATTTTTCCTCCGAATGAATTTTGCCCTTCTATACGAAATATTAAAATACACAGATATTAACGATCAGTAGCAAACTTTATCCGAGGCTTTCTGCACCGTGACGTGCATCAGAGTCAAAAATGATTATCCTAGTGCGGTTATGGATCAAAGAGGTTCCCGGAACGCTTCCTGCGCCTTCTAGCGCGCTGTGCTCGACACCAGCGACGTGCTGAGTCGAGAAAACTATGTAACACTTGCTTAGCAGTCAAGAAAATATCATGACGAAACCTGAGAATTCATCAAAATGATCTCAAAGGTGTGCCCTTCACGCCGCACTTGGAGAGCGTGGCAGGTTATTGCCCTTCTCATCTCTCAGGGCTCAGAGAGGAGCCCTGTGCCCAGCTGTGGGACTTAAAAACATATATTCCTAGTTTCACATAACTGAAAAGTGAGAGGTGCGTACCCAAGGTTTCAAACCCCAACCTCCTGATCAGATTACAGTAACTCCGTGATATAAATTACCTATTATACACAAACGCTTTGAGTTTAAAAAGTAGGTATTCAAATTACTTATAATTTTATCGAGACAGCAATATTATATTCGATTTGTCTAACTCTGGCAGTAAGAATGTAAAAGGAATTTATGGGCAAATCTTAAATAAAGGCCGTTAGGGCAGAAAATTTGAAAATTCAACTCCCAAAATATATATCTACCATGCATTTTAAATTTTATTGATTTTTCAATTCCAATTATTGTTGCGAGGTTAAAATTGCCTCTTTTCAAATTTTCCTTAAATTCGTAACTTCTAATATATAATCTGAGGTATTTATTAGAAGTTACGAGAATCCAAACCGTTTTATTTATGAATATTTTTTTAATTTTTCAATGCTAAAATTCATCTGAGATCAGGTCTTACGGGGTAAGACCCCGACTCCGTAACGCATTACGCGCCATAAAGTATTTTATTGTTGGGTCGTAATAACCCCTTAACGCAACGTGAAATAATCGAATCGTTCGAATCGAATTAATACGTTTGCTAACGTGTTAAATAATCAGTCAGCTATAGATATTTTTTGTTTATACAAAAAATTTTTTTGCTTCACAGCTCCAGAGTTTCACATAGGCTTCTGCCAAAAAGAAACCACTGCCTCGTTGTTCTTCATGATACTTCCATACCAGTATGCATGTGAAGCCCATCAACCATAAAAAATCTTAACACATTAAAAATCACAAGAGTAGGTATAATTAATGGACTGAAATTTTTATGAAATAAAAAATATTTGCATGAATAAGTATGGAATTATAGTGAAGAATTCAAATAGAGCTCTCGCCCTTCAAGCCATCTTTTTCCTCCATGCACTAGATAAAAGTAGCCTATGTGTTAATCCAGGGTATAAGCTGTAAATACATTAAAAATTTTAGCCGTATGGGTGCAGTGTGATTAAATAACACACATCCAAACATACAAACTCATGAACTTACACGTTTATAATACTAATAATAATATCATATTGTGAAAATTCCTAAGTTCACTTGAAGAATATCTACTTTGCAGATGATTTAGACAACTTAGACTACTAGAACTACATATAAATGTAATAATATAGTACTTACATAGAAATTTAATATTCTCCCTATTAACAGAAATCTACATTCAGTTATAGCTTTCACCTATTGTTAGCCATTGTTAGCCCAATTAGGCGGTGTGGCATGTTGATGTAGGTAGAATAGCTTCAACGGATAGGGTTCAAAACATGAGGCAGTGTGGCATGGTGGAAGAATAACTCCAACGGATCGGGTGCAACAAGATTAAACATAATAAAAGCATTATGAATGCGATTATATGAGTTTTTCACCTCCTGTGCTAATGGTGATAGCTGGTGGTACTTATGACTATAATAGCCTACAAATAAATTGTTTAAAATTTTAGTTAACAGCCGCTTTTAACGCATAGCCGCTTTGATAATAATTTAAAAAATCGCAAGTGCGAACAAGCATATAGACATTTTTAGAAATATTCCTGGTATACTTCTAAAAACATACAATTAACAGCAAACACAATATGAACACAGTATATACACAATAGATAATCACAATTAATTCACTAGCACTGCCCAATAATAAAATAATAATCAGTTAATTTAAACCATTAAATTAATGACGCAAAAACAGATATTTATAAATAATTGTATGTTTAATAAATTGTATAAATTGCACAAAGAAGCGAAAATATTACAAAATAATAATAACAATAATCAGCTCACTTGAAATATAAACCAAAAATAGAGCCATTTTCCTTAAACTACATACGCACCCAGTTATTGTAAATTACACTGAAATTATAAATTTCACTCGAAACCTATATTTACTTTACACAATGGATAGCTTAAATTACAAACAACGGAGGATTCAACAAGTAGTTTTCTTAAAGGACGCGCGTGATTCACAAAAAATACTAGCGACTTAAATTGCCCGCCGAAGGACTGAAATACAGTTGATTTCTATGGATTAGGTGCTTCAGCCTACGTTCACCAATCAACCACCGTAATGTCCTTGGCATTAGACAAATAAATAACTATAGACATTTATTTTGATGATTTCGGAACGCGCTTTTGATCCTGTACCGAGCGCTGCTGCATAAATACTGCATTTTACCCAGGTTTCTAGTACTTAGCTACTATACACGTAATTCACCCGAACTTTGCGTAATTCAGAAAATAATCGTGGAATCTGCCGAGTGGCAAAATTAATATTTGTATTGACACGATCATCTTAATATTTTTTAATACAACTATAACGAATATAAATGATGACTATTTAAATTATTAAAATATATTATAATATATATATGTTGATCCATTTTTCAAAAGGTACAATATTTTCGAGTGATTTTCAATGATTTTTCTCTGCTTTGAGAAACTAAAAAATATTTTGAATTTGGCGGGCGGGCACTTGCGAAACGAACTGAAACAATAAAACCTTTCGTATATAGCCATCTCAAGTTAGCTGTCATGCTAGCTGAAGCTAGGTCTATAAATAGGTCAGATCGGTAGAGCGGCGGGCGCTTGCGCGGGGATGCGTCGCGCGCAGCCCTTTGTTCCACCCCTATGCCGCGTTTGGCGCGTTACGACACAGTAGCCGGATTTCGCAGTCGAAACCTCCACGTCATCGCTGCCAATTTTATCCATTATACAGTACCGCCGGCCTGGTGAGTCACTGCTCACTGTCCCACCACTGCGCCGTCAACTTTTACATATTCAGTATATCGCGATAGTCCAGTGCTTAGAATGTAGGCACATCTAAGTTCTTTTCGGTACCTTTCACACGAGATAGACGACTAGATGATAGCGTTTAGGGCATGCATGCTTTTCTGTTTACGTCCTTGAGTGTCAAAACTTTACCCGCAAAGTCCTTTCCCTCGGCCGTGGAAGTGTACGTTTCATTACAGATAAGATGTTTGTAGGGAGTTAAGATGCTGTTGCTAAGCGTAGGAGCGGAATGAGGCGGCTCGAGATGCAGGGCAGGGAGGGCGGCGGCAAGGACGGCATCATGTCGCGCAGCGAATCCACGGTCAGCCGCTGCACGCCGCACACGCCGCTCGGCCCGCCCGACTCCGTCAGCGTCGACTCCAATCCCATGCCCACCATCTACCGGTAACTGGACCTAGCGGACCTCCGCCGCGCCGTCTGGGGAGAAGACGTAGTCTTCGCCGAGGGCCGTTGCGCAATCGATGTCAACTCGTGCGTCACCTGCGACCTCGTTTGGCGTGGATACTTTTTTTAATATTTAATTAAATCGATTGTGTAACGCTTCTCGAAGCTGCTGCGCAATTGCACGATATCCGTCACGGTATACCCGACCTTCATTAGACTGCAGTCCCGATGCGCCATCCCATATATCATATGTCTTCCCCCAGCGGTGAGTAAAGCTGAGCACCTCGCTGCATCTCCGCGCACAGCGACTGACGCATGCGAGTAGACAACGACGGCGACGTATCTTTAGCGACGTTGTTAAGTATTTTGGAACACCTAATGCCTTGGTCTGATCGTAGAATTATATTTTGTCAGCATAGATAATATCACTGCTGAAACACAAACATGGAAGACGGATGATAATCGTAGCAACTGAATGTAAATGGCTTCATATGATCCGACCATGGCATTACATACAAGACAGCTTAAGATACCGTCAACATTTTGTACGATGCTTGGCTTGCCTCATGCTGACTACGGGTGCAACAATACACCAGGTATGGTATCCCGAATTCTCGGTTTCATTCTTCATGTTGCCTCATACTTCTTCATACCCTTTTCCTTGCTAAATATTATATTTATCATCTCTTCTAGAATCACCTCGCTTATTAGTCAATATATTAGTTCTAGTAACTCATTAGGAATTACATAATGTAAAAACAACAATTAATTGCCGTAAATGCATTACATTTCAGACCAGCAGAATCATGCGCACTACTGTAAAACCAGCCAAGTGCTAACTGTCTGAACTCGTGTTTCATAGAACCAAAATCGGAATTTAATTTTGATTTTATGTAGGTATCCCGTTAAAATCTGTGCTCTTATTTATTGGTATCTCTAACGTTTCGTAAGATGCGAGATGAATCATAAATGTTGATAAATACGGTTGTATGAAGCGGACAGACGGACAGACGAACAAAGAAGTAATCTGCATAGGTAATTATGTTTGATATAAGTTGGTACCTTGATTCTGCATCGATAATAATTTTAAAACATTTCCCAGAACGAATCACAATACTGTGTGACTCAATAATTATTTCCGATAAATGAAATATTATTGTAATAACCATAAGATCAAAGAATCTTAGGCAATGGAAGGGCTGAATTAGTGTAGGTATTTTTAAAGAGAACAGCTCACATTTTTAAATCATAAAATACCTACCATTCATAACATTTACATTTTACACAACGGTATGTTATAGTTGGTAGATTAGAAGTTGTCATAGTTTTAGCTCGAAGATATATTATAAACTAATATTAATATGTTGGTATAAATAGTTATTTAAATGCTTTACTTTTTAGTTACGGATTAGAAGTTCCAAACAGTCTACCTACTACTAAGTACTAGTAACTACTATTAGACTACTAGGTATACTAGAGACTACTAGTTGTTGAATTCCAGTTGTATTGTTAGATTGTTGTTAGGTAAAACTATGTTCACCAGAGTATGGTCATTCATACCTTTTGAAAAATACTTATATGTAAACTGTTATGGGCCCTGCCATAGTTAGTACTGCCTGCGGCGCAAACACTGGCGCCAATTTTTACTATACTTTATTGTATATACTCGTATGCGGCTCGCTACACGTCCGCACTTGCGACACGCCACGCGTGAGATAACAGCGTAAAGAGATAAGAAATTCGAAAACACAAACGCTTGTGTTTCAGCAGTAAGCTGGTGAAAGTTTGTAGGTTTATTATTAGTTATTTATTATTTCTTTAACACATAACTACTGAAAAACCCGATTTGGGTAAAATTTGTAATGTTCTTAGCTTATATCCTGAAAAACAAACATTTAATACAAAAAATCGTATTAAATGTGGCCGAAGCCGAAGCAAAAGCTAGTCTAGTCATAAATAAGCTGTGATACTATTAATAATACTATATCTGAAAATAAAGTAGTTAAACACTAATACGTAATAACAAGTACGAGCCATACGTACCTTAATTAATAAGTCACCGAAGGCAATTCAACTTTATTATAACCATCACTATTACATCACTTATTATAACATCACAGAGGATAAGCATTGCCACGTTGGATGGCAATGCCTCTGGTCACTTTGAAATTTCTCTGAAGAAGATGCGAGTACTCGGACCCCACGGACCCAGCGTCTCGTCCCCAAACGGCTCAAATACGTAATCTCCTACGAGATTACTGTATTTGCGCCGCTTGGGAGTCTCTGTTGATCCAGCAGAGACTCCCAAAACTCTCTTACTTTAGTAAAATGTAAAAGAAATTAGTTAACTTAAGTCGTCTTGCCTTAATTTTAAATACTGAACTAAATTTGCCGTAATCGAAACTAAAGACTTGATGTAACAAATTTCCAAAAGGTGATTTGTCTAACAGTTTGGCAAACGAAGTAAAGTTATAATAATAGGTCTTTACCTATGAAATTGCCGTTTTGTATAGAATAAGTGAAAGTACTTATTTTTTCAAATTTTTTATTTCTTTTATTCAAATTATTCACCCATGCAATCGACTCATCTTTGCCAACAGTTGATAGTATAGATGAATTAATATCGATGCCCTTCTTGTAAAAATCAGCTGGACGGGTGGCAACAAACTCTTCAAAGGCATTTTGTACTGCCTCTCGGGAATTGAATTTTTTACCCACTATAAAGTTGTCTAAATTTTGGAAAAAGTAATAGTCGGTAGGTGCAATGTCTGGTGAATATGGCGGATGCCATATTCTCCAGTGCTTCACAGTACACATCTGCAGTAATGCTCATGCCATTTTTTTTCACAGATGTCGCGCTCCTATCGCATCGCTGGATTGCATGGATGAATTTAGCGCAAATTCGCAGCAGATGCTCGACCAAGGCAAGTTATACTATAATTCCATCTTTTTTGGAACAATTTTTATTTGAGATGGTAGAGGGTTTTTAGGAGAAATCGTTATGTGAAAAAAACGTTATGATTTCACTGTTAAATCACACCCTACTTCAAACAATAAAGAATCCGATTAGAACCCGCTCCTAACGCCTTAGCTTTAGGACATTCAAAAAATGGACAAGATTCCTGGACAGCATAACTCATTTTAAGGTACTCGCTTTAGGATTTTGTCAGTATCAAAAAATGGACAAGATTCCTGGACAGCATAACTCATTTTAAGGTAACTGCATCAGACCGTTGGCTTAATGCCCCTTTTTTAAGACAACCCAAGGCCTGGCACGATCTCAAACACTTGAAAGTTTTGTTTTTCACGATCAATCTTTGTAAGTGACTGATAAAACTGTAGGTATGTTGCGGCAGAAGCATTCTTTCATTGATTTACAATATTTTCTGAAACATTTTTAAAGCTGGCCCATATGTTTAATTCACCGTCTGTGAAGATTATATAGCTTTTTAAAATGAAGAGCTCTCAGGGAGCAAAATAAGTATCAACAATACCTTACAATTACCAATACTTTCCTATGTCAATTTTTATGTTAAAAATTTCCTTTCTTCGATCACCATTTTTTTAGTTGGCGAAATAAATATGTCCAAGCATATGTCAGCGTATATGGGAAACCATGCAAGTATGCCTTCATCAGTTACACCAGGGCTACGATATAAGAACTTGGGAAAGTCTGGCTTGAGAGTCCCTAATATAGGATTGGGATTATGGACTATGTTAAATGAAGATTGTGCAGAAGATATCATTATGACTGCTTTGGAAAATGGTGTTAATCTGTTTGACTTATCAGAAGCTCATTGTGGTGAGTTCAGTCTTTAACTAGTGATATCCTAAACTGATGTATCTTAATTGTGAAAAAAAATACGTATAATTTTAATTCAATTCAAGATGTTGATTTCAGAAGCATATATTTAGGTTAATTATAGTATTACGCCATTACAAGTAGTATGAATTAAAAAACTTAATAAATCTTTTACTGCCTGCATTGCCTTTTGGATTAGAAGTAGATTAACGCTTAAGTGACTTTTATCTAAAAAAATCAATGATTCCATTTCTGAAAGACTGAAATATGAGCTGCCAGAAAAACTGTATTATTTTAAGTATTTTTATACAAAAATAATAAGACGATAGCCAAAATTAAAAACCTAAACAAAAACTTACAAAACGTTCGTCCTTTGTGTTCCAACTTTAACACAGACAAAATATAATCTCTCGTTTCCATGGGGGTTTAATAACAAAACAAAACTCTTTTACACTTTCAGCCAGAGGTGAAGTGGAGCTAGGTAGAATACTAAAGAAAAGGAATGTGAGACGAACCAGTGTGATAATCACGACAAAAATATACTGGAGTACTAAGTACGTATAACCATGTAAATGAAATTCTGTGTTAAACTCAGTTTCATTAAATAATATTTTAATAAAATGTAATAAGCATGTACTTTAACAATGATCTTGATATTGTTTTGCTATACTTTTTAACTACACTTCTAATTGCGAAAAAAAGCATATTATAAAAATATCATTTTTACAGTAGGTATTCCTAGTAATTTTATGTACGAGTAGTTGATTCTTAGTACAATGTGACAATGAAACAACATCGGACAGTGAAATAATATTTTTTTATTTTATTAATCAGCATTTTGTACCTTTTTACATTCAATGTTTTCCGCTAATTTAAGTTTAATATATAACTTTTACTTTTTTATTGTTGAATTAAAGAATGAAAGATATCGGTGGACTACAATGAAATGTCTGCAAAGGAGAGACACAATTAATAGGATTTTTTAATGAAAATATTTAACCGGAATTAATGTCAGAAATTTTTTAGGGAAACTCATGATACCCATAAAATCTGTGTTTTCAAGACATACTAATTGTTTTTACTCGATTTCCTAGAAACGATGAGGATAGTGAAAGACAAAAAAGACAGTAGGTGGATGGCATTATGGATGTAATTTCGATGTGATGTTCTCATTTGTACCCTGTGGTCTTCATATATCTATATATTTTAGTTAGACAGAGAGGTTTTAGGGCTTATTTCTGAACAGTCACGGTTTTGAAAATTTGTGGTGGTTATCTCTGTACTACTGTGGTGGTTACTAGGTAGTTTAAAAACAGAGTATACAGAACAAGGAAGCAATTCGATTTTCTACATGTAATTTTATAACTATGTTAAGAGTACTGACGATAATACATCTGCTGTTACATCCATACAGTAAGGACAGGTACTCAGAAAATTTTATAAAGGCAGGTCCTGAAAATAACGCCATTATTTTTTTTAATACGCTGAAAAAAACATTCCATGTCTAGATTTTGTTTAGAGTTAAAATGCATCCGGCATGTAAAAATCAAAGGAATTTTCAGTAGTACTTTTCACTATTTTACTAAATTTTACTAACACAATTCAGTAGCATTAATTTTCTTAAACTGTAAATAGATTTTAATTAGCACCACCATTTAAAGTTCTTATGGGGAAGTAAACATTTCATTTTTCATTGCTATGTTCGTGTCAGGTGATGTGTTTTGTATGATGTTGTGACCAAACTCGTATTTTCGCTTTTTGCTTTATACCGTTGCTCTATCAACCAACTAAGCTGAAAATAATGCTTTTGGCTTTCCTAGAACCTAATACTTTATCTCCATTTAATAGGCTAACCGGTGCTCATACTAACAGGTCGGATGAAAGGGGCTTATCTAGGAAACATATCATAGAAAGCGTGAAGGCTTCACTGCAAAGACTTCAAATCGATTACATAGATGTCGTACTCTTGCACAAAATAGATCCAGTGTGTCCCATGGAAGGTATGCATACTGATTACGATTATATTAATCTGCAAGGTTTTTTTTAAAGCCTGTCTGTTATAAGATGCATAATTATTCTATTTTACTAGAATTGGTACGAGCCATGAATTTTGTTATCAATCAAGGATGGGTTATGTACTGGGGCACCGCACGCTGGTCTCCTTCTGAGGTAAGCTTATCCAAATTACGCATAATAACATAAGATTGCATATGGTTTATTTGAAAATGAAAATTTATCGGTATTTTTTCCAATGCTACATTAAGGGCCGATTTTTCAATCGTCAAATAATCGTTAAGTAACGAATTAATATGACTTTTGGACAGATTTTGTATGGATACTACTTTTTATTCCTCAGATAGTTTATCTGGCGATTGAAAATTCAGCTCTAAATAATAAATTTTTATATACATCTATCTAAATTTTTTACTTCTTTATTCCACGAATAGAACACCTATTTGATGAATGAATATATATTATACCCTGGGGTAACATACATTCTACTTTTTATCCCGAAGCATCTATGTTTCAAAGTTCTTGTAAGAAACCAAAATTAAACTCAACTTCCTTTTCATAGGTATTTTATCTTGTCTTGATATTGAAATAAACTTTCAAGTAATCTCCAGGCCCATGAAAAAGTAAACTATAAAACCATGCCTTTTGGATAGCCAAAAAGTTCCAAATGCATTTTCACGTAATAAAACACATCTTCAAAATTCCCCTCAAACTATACAATACTCCAGACATGATATCAGAATATTGAAATCATTAGTATATTTTTTATAATACTTTAAATTGTAAAAGTAGCAATCTACAGTATCGAACGATATTATCAAATCAGAACAACTCGGGCGTCGTACGGGTTCCTTATTCAAACCAGTGATTGTCAGTTAAGGTCATTTATCTGAATATATCCGCTAGCCCATATATACCTACGTACTTAACTAATTTATGTGTCCTATAGTTAAATAGGAAAAGTACTCATCATCAGGAAACTAAACTCCATTCTGAAAGGCGTATGATCCTACAATAATAACAATCATTAGTTGCAAATATTCCATACTCACATTGATCTTAGTTCCAAAACAATGTCAGCAGGTTAAGAAAAGCGACGGGATAAAGATTTTTTCAATAAAAAAATATTAATATTTATTATGACAAAGTGGTCGGAGTCGGAGAGCTTTTGTGATATGATTAGAAGAAATTTTCCAAATAAATCCTACAATATCATCAAAAAAATTATTCCTATACTACTTGAAATTTTCATTTGTGATACAAAACAAAACATTTCATTTGTTCGCTACAAATAAGACTACAATTTTACCTGTTAGTAAGTGACAATGCAACCGAAGATTTGACCCTTTTTATACAAGATCAGATTGAGAATTTTCTTTATTCTTAATTAGCTCGAGCCAGTAAAAGAACCCCGAGCTTCCCTCTTAAATCCGGTAAGTAACGACTTTGTAAGAGCACAAAGTAAGCAATAGCCAATTTAACGAATTTTCCAATTATCATGGTCTAGATAATGGATGCATACACGAACTGTAGGCAGTTCAACTGTATAACACCTATAGTGGAACAGACTGAATACCACATGTTCTGCAGGGAAAAACCTGAGCTATATATGCCAGAGTTGTACCACAAAATTGGCGTGGGTAAGTAATTTTTAAGTATTAACTAAAATTCGCTTATTTAATTAGATGTCACACGCTTGACCTTCTGCCGAACATTCGTGCTTTGTATATATAATTTATATATTCAAATATCGCACTAAGTTCTGTTATCTGTACTTAAAAATAGTAGTGCACCTATTTGTATAGACGTTGATAGTTATCGTTGTCAGCCAATCTATGTACTATATTCGTACATGAAATCTTTACAAGTTTTTACTTTGAATAAAGATTTTACTAATGAATGCAAAACTATTAACTTTCATAATCGGTATTGATTATTCACGGGCTTTTTATGTTGTATATTAAACGAATATAAAATTAGTAATTTGTTTGATTAACAATCAAGCAAGCACGACACCATTACCGAATACTAAATATTACTAGTAGTAAAATCACTAGAATTTTAGACAAACAACTCAAATCACATAAAAGCAGCTTAAACTAGAGTACAGACTATTTTTAAATATTATATGCACCTTTCAAACGACCTGGGTACCGACCTTTGCTCTGTATAAAATCGCATTTAACAAGAAATATAAAAACTTGAAAAATAAAACCTTTTATTTGAATAATATAATTATTTCATAAAATTCTTTAGCCGAATCGTGAGAACTGATTCGGGGATAGGTAAACGAAATAAATGTTAAAAAAATTTTGATTATTTACTTGCTAGTAAATAATTTAACACAACTAGAGATAAAACTATTTGTATACATTGATTGCCATTTTATTCCTTATTTATGTACATTTTTGTATAATAATATCCTTCAAATTTTCTTCATTTTCATCCCCCACTCCTTTTTTACTGACAACACAATTTAGCGCCATAAATCCGGCTTTCATTTGGTTTTGAGATGGTTTTGAGACAAATCTAACGATACCTTTACTGTCAAAACTCATCCAGCCGTTTGAAAGATAATAATAATATAATAATATATAAGAATAGTATAGATATAGTAATTTACAATCATACAAGATACGCGCGAAAATATAACCCTTCCTTGGCAGCCGGCTAAAAACGCGATTTTATAAAAAAATTAAGGATAGAGTGAAGGTCGGTTTCCCAATAGAAATCATAATAGTAGAGAAAAGTAGATGAGAAAACAAGCTCGATCACGACCTCTGGCAGGAGGTGCGGGCGTGTGACCTATTATTTGTGGTTCTACTTGTTCATAGGCGTCATGTGTCTGATCCCAGGGATGATCGCATGGTCCGCTATCACCACGGGAAAGGGCCTGGGTCGTGAGGAAATTACTGGCCTCTTTGCAAAGTCCAGGTTCAACAGGAAATACAGCACATTTAGTTGGTGCGAAGAGGATCTCGCGGTCCCTGACGTAAGCGAGGTACGTATAGGAAAAGTTTAATGACGTTAGTTATATTCTTTAAACGAGTTTTTTTTTTATAGCGGTAGGTGCTAGGCGAAAGAAAACAGATTTTCTCTATCCGTTTCGTTGGAACAACTTCGTACTAGTATCTTACCTAATGATCAGTTCAATATAATGAACATCCTGATAAATATATGGTAGCTTCTAGTTTTTGGCGAAACAATAAAATATGCAGACTGAAAAACTGTCGTTGATTAAATTTGATACGCGTCACTTCTTAACCAGATGCGGATATCAGGCAGTAAGGACCAGGTAACAGGGGAAGAGCCTCGAACTTACGGAGAGAAATTACGCGATCTCTCTAATCTAGCAAACACAATGAGTAAGCGCCTATATCTATTCTATATTTCCTATGTTTTATCTATAGCCTTTTTTTTTCTGTTCTTCTTAGATTTTGCTTAAATCCTTATTTTCCGTTTTGAACTTTACTGAACTTACGAATATGATGATATGTAACTTTCTCTTAGATTGCTCTATGAGTCAATTAGCAGTAGCGTGGTGCCTCAAGAATGAGTCAGTCAATTGCTTACTACTAGGAGCTACAAGCGTCGAGCAATTTAAAGAAAATATTCATGCTTTACAGGTAAACAATATATTGAGACTTCGATTAGACAAGGAATTAATAGAGACTTGATATTTGACAAAGAAGCTCATTATTTTTAATTTTTAACAGATAGTTCCTCAGCTAACTCCATCTGTGATGGCAGACATAGAACGTTTGTTGTCAAATAAGCCGCAGAGACCGCCCATGGTATCGACGCTCGCAATGCGCAACCAGCAGAACAGTAACACTGTCCGAGTTGATATGACGTTAGTATGATAATGATTCAATTTAAATAAGTAATTTTTATACTCATGAAACAATCATCTTGATAGACAAGCATAATTGCAATTTTCTCATTTACTCCTTGCAAGTCCTGAAACAATTCGATTTAACTTCAACTAGCTCGAAATGGTTTGTATAATACAACTCAACATATTGCAGTGTTTTTTTAAACTATATAGGCTAGCGATTGACTGTGATCACACCTGATGGAAAGTGATAATACAGTCTGGTACAACAGCTACAGTAAGGTGAACCGCGCTTGTCTAGGAGATGCCTATTTACTCTTGGTTTGAAGGCACCCAGGTTGTAAGTAGTGGTGTCTTTATTCTTTTTCAAACTACCTATCCATTAAAGAGAGGTTTTAAACGACATAAAAGCAATTTTTAGTGGCCTGCAGGTTGAAACTATAGTTACTTTCAAATTTAAACGTCATATATTTTGGGTCATTAATCTAAATTTGCTCCGAAACTAGAACAAGATTGGATAAAATTTTCTCGATAGAAAGTTCTCCCAAAAGTTGCTCCAAAATTTTGAGCATGTAATTGTAGTTTTTATTTTAATTGGTCGGTAATAATAATCATGGGTCTACTTGCGTTAGAAAAACATATTCTTCGTTATCGTATTCTTTAGCGAATTCTGCCCCGCGATTGGCTGACGCAAATCAGGAACCCAATTAGCGGGCAGAATCAGTAAACGATTACAACAACGATGAATACGTTTTTTTAGACAATCTAGGGGAATATCAAAACCGAACGGCTCCGAAACGGATTTTTGATTAGTTTTTTTGTAATTAGGTAAAATGACGTTTTTCTGTTATCCTAAACGCCGCACGTCCACCAATGTGTGAGTGATAAAGAAAAATTATATACGGATCTTGAAGCTTTCTTAAAGAGTATTTTTCGCTTGCAGTGGGGCATCAACTTCAGGCGCTGGAACTCCAAAGCCAGAAGGCGACGCCGCTGAAGGCGAGGCGTCCACCCCCGCCAAAGAGACCGGGCGGAGCTTTTGTGAGATTCAGTGACCGTGGTGGCGCGGAAGCACTGACTCTGCTTCCAAATCTAGTAAATCAAAGGTGCCTATAATAGTTTTAATGGAATCATTTCGCTTATTGGTTCATGAGTTAAGTGACCAAAAGCTGGAGTTATTTAATTCAAAAGCTATAACGGATAGCCATGCTAAGAGGTAATAGCGCCAGCGTCTTGGGCAGTGGGCACCATGCCCATCAATGATTAGTTAGATGGTGCTTAAATTATTTTTAACTTGATTTTGTATATTGAATTACAATAAAAATAGGTTGTTATCTTCGCATAATATACATATAGATTTTTTATAACGATATATTTTTCTCACAGGAATCAGTTAAGGACGGCAAGCCTAAGTTTTTCCTTAATAATGCCGGAGAAGTCATCCGACGTGTAGGTTAGTGTCTCACCATAGTTAGCATTTGCAAACATTTCATTTTGCAGACTTAAATAACGACCTAAAACCCTGTGACTTTTCAGAGCATGACGGCGTAGCGACTGATGTAGTAATATCCGTATCGTCGCTAAAAGGGAAACAGCCAGCATCAGGCGGTAGTAAGGTGAAAAAGTCCAAATCTGATAACTCCAGACCAAGATCCTCCTCTTTACAGAGGTCATCTTCAGGACAGCTTTCGACGTCTCGGGATAGGCGGCGGTCTCGGTTCGACCTCGCCTCTCCTGCAGACTTGTAAATCAAAGGCACACAAAATGTCCTATAGTAACGATAATGATTCTTTTGATTTAGAATGTTTAAGATATATGTGAAAATCTTTTTTAGGGATAATCATCTTTTGATGATACATTCAAATGAAGAATGGATGTCGATTGTGAAATTCTGTCTTGTGATGGGGACTTCGTTAATCGTTTTATTGACGATATCTTTCCACTTGTACTAGTGAAATGGACGCTAGATAGAATCGCCACTTTCTGCGTTTGAGAGTCTGTGATGTGTATAAGCGATTCTTACGGGAAAATATTATAAGTTAATTATTATAATTAGATGTTTTTTATGCAATTCGAGGAGAATAAATCTCACGATTTAGCTTTGTTGCTTTTTAAGAAATAGTGTAAATTTTGATTAAGCAACTAGACTCAATCACCTTATATTTTTTAACCCTATGTTTAAGTTAGTTACATATTTTGGTACATTTCAAATGCATCTTTATGAGTAGTTATTTTTGTTATTTATTATAATGTGGTAGATAAATAATAAATGTGTTTTAGAAATCTTGCCATCATAGTATAATGCACTGTTTATATATTAAGTAGGTACGTACTAAATATTCTCACATTAATTTATTTTGTTATTTTAGCAGCAATTTTATTCCAGTAATGGATAAAATATTTAAAATAAATCACTTATGATGGAACAGACATTTAGTGTCACCTTTCACCGTAGTATTGTAATTGGTACAAAGGAAGATAGGAAAGTAATTTGTAAATAAACAGCTAGATAGGAAAAGTAAGTGAAATAGACGTATCACAGTCGATAAGCTACGTTAGAATCGTTACTGTGCATTTTAGCGTGTCTAATTAAGATGATACTCGTTATATTGAAATGTAAAATGTCGCGTTCACGTTAATGCCTAAATACGAAGAATTAGTTAGTTAAATCGATTTTGCAAATTATATCTATGTTGTGTATATGTATTTGTAGTCTATATTTTTATATGTTTAGAAATAAAAAAATGTATGTTAGTATAATATAAGTGTAATTATATGATTAATTGTAATAGATGCTTTTTACGGGGTTGTAATTTAAACACATAGTTCGTAAAACAAATATAGTGTGTACTGTTTAAGTACATATTTTTGTTTACGATTTTTTGGCTGTAGTCATTTTTTAAATTCATTAGATTTATTTAATTCTAAGCTTCTTATCTTAAAGGCCTTTATCAAACTGTCCTAAAGTAAATTTAATTATTATAGAATTGCATACTTCATAATATTATCTAAGTAACGCCTCTCTCAGACATATGGAAGAGCTCAGAGCAGTTTGACACATCCATGAAGATTTAAGAGTAATTAAGATTAACATGCAGGATATTATTTTAGTTTTATATGGCACGAAAAACCAATACATTTAGGATAAATACATGACGTTATTCATTTTAATTTCACTGGATGGACTGCGTGGATGCGGCATACTGCATAGCACAGAGGAGTAACACTATTCTGTCAATGATCTTTTAATTGATTCCTTTGGGTACTAATCGAGGAAGCTAGTTTTTAAACAAAATTGTAAGATTTTAAGATACCGCTTCCCATAGCTTGCATTAGTTGTTAGTGACCGGCTTAAAATTCTCGTAAACACGAGTAACTTTTATAACTTAACAATATTCCTAACCTTCACATTTAATACGTTTCTTTTAATATTTTTCCAAAATAAGTTATTAGCACTCGATTTAACACGTTACAAAATATGAAATCCCTTCTAGTGTGTGCATTATGTGTTTTTATTTAAATTTATTTTAAATACCAATTTGTGAATATTGATGTCCAAGTGTGTATGACTATATTTATCTATTTTATACGGTAAAATGTATAAAATTAAATAATGATCTTGTGATGACAATTTAAGCCTAGGTAGGTAGTACATGAACTAATGATCGAACAAAATATACCATGTCATACGAAGATAATTCAGTTTCGAATAGTAAGTATGATGGATATAAGTAATACTGTTTTTATTTACAGTCAAAAGTTTATTTAGCCCTCATAGCTCCATGGGGTTTTCTATCTAATAAAATTGTATTCGCATTAATTTTCGTGGACACAAGTAAATTGTGAAGAGAAATCAGTACTTACTTGATAATGGCACTAATGGTGGCAATTCTGTTTTACGAAATTTCTAAACTAAACTTATCTGACGCGTCTAAAGTGCTATCGTTTTCCACGACGAGGTTTTTGAAAATTAAAAGAAAATCACCATTTTTAACGCTTCAAATTAGTTTAGAGATTTTGCACTACAGAATTTAAGCAATTGTACTCGTATCTAAACCAAAAAATATAACGACCATAATTATAGTGCCTATAGCGATATAAATCTTTGACCTATAGGGATAAAACTTTAAACCACACATTAATACACTTTTAGATTTCTAAAATTTCATTTTTAATTTTATAGTATTATTTATATTATACATAAAATATATTAAAATTACTGAGTATCGTGTACAAATTATAATTTTACGAAATGTTGAGGTTAAGAAATTTTATATGAATTTATGTTTATAAAACTTTTTGTTAAAGAATGTTATAATATACGTCAATTAGACATATTATTATTATCTTATACGAGTATTTGTTGTGATTATTAGGAAAGTGACAATATTAATTTAAAAAAAACTTATTTGATGTAATAACGTGTAGAAATCACTATCTTCATATCATTAGATAGATTTTATCCTTCTGCAAAAAAGCATCTATGCGTATCGTAAACGTATGTATCCGTGTTTGAAACATTGATATGTATTGAACCAGTGTATGTAAGCACTATAAATTAAAACACAGTAATATAATTATTGTTTGATTTATAACAGTTATACGTAGTAAAACAGGCTCAAGTTTTACTCCGAAAACTTCCAAATTACAAAATGTAGGTTTAAATCATGACTTTTTATTTTATATTCCACATAGCGGAATGTCACTAAGAACATCCACAAAAAAATAACATCATAATAAAATGTATCCATATTCCATCCTACAAAGTTATATAGACATTTGGTTTTTTTATTTTATTTTATACTAGACCTGCGGCTCTGCCCGCGTGAATTACGGGTTTTGTACAAATACCGTGGAATTTCTTGATTTTTCACGGGTTAAATGAGTGGAAAATCTAATGGAGCCTTCGTCAATTCTCTCTATCAGCTGTCAACGTGCAATCCTCTTTCACACAATCCAATCATATCTTCTTAGTTCTCCCTCTACTTACTAACTAAACTCTCTTATTCTGAGAGGAAACCCTCGCCCAGCTATTGTAAGGTTAAGAAGAAATAGATCATTTGTTCCGCAAAGAGATCAAGCGTCAGGTGCTGCGTAGCAAGTAGCAACCCTGCTTCGTTCGGGTTATCATGTGGTGATTTTACAAAATTTTTCTTCTTAATTATAATAATATACATTTTCATGAATACATAGTCGCGCGATCAAAAGGACAATTTTAACTGTCGATATTTCGAACCAGTGGCACAGTCAACCACGACTAATATCAATGGATCGAAATATCGATAGTTAAAATCGTCCTTTTGATTGTGTTATGTAAGCCGTGGAATGTTATACCAAATATTCATTAATACGAAATATGTCAATAATCATTAAATAATTAATCGCCGTGGCCGGATCGGTTTGGATGACGTTATTTATTTACTTAGTCGGTGAAGCTCACCTTCTAAGTAAGTGTTTATTAAAGATTATCACATACAAGTGCGGTGACGAGTGCAAGACGCGACAGACCGGTAACTGGCCAATTAGCTGTCCTCATCCCTCTAATGGACCCGTCCGAGATCCTTCGCAGGATAAATATAGCACTACTAGTGATACCAATTCTTCTGGCCATTCGGTACACGCTACACGGCGCTGTAGCCCGAAATGAAATCGTCGCGCGGTGGTGCTCGAACGCACACGCCTCAATATGTCTCAGGCCCCGGTATACTTCGACTGGTTAGATTATTTAGTATTCGGGGCCATGTTGCTCCTCTCAGCCTTGATCGGCGTCTACTTCGCGTTCTTTGCGACGAAGAAGCAGAACACCACGTCAGAATACCTGATGGGAGGGAAAACGATGGGGATGTTCCCCATCTCTATGTCTTTGATAGCCAGGTATTTTGGTTGTACCATTGATATAATATATTATTTCGTGGAGCCGATCCTTTACTATGCGAATTGTTTGCAAATGTTTTATTATATAAAATACTTTTGTATATGATCAAGATTAATTATATAAATAGACGACGTAATAAGTTTTATATTTTTCATGTATTATATGTAATCATTAATCTATTATTTCCGTTACGGTCTACGGAAATCCTTTTTGTTATTCAATATTTATATAATAAAAGACTTCCCATATATGGATTCTGCTAATTTTTTTTTCTATTTGAATTTACATATTATTTACACATATTTAACAAATATACTTACGCTTATTCTATTTTCCTAAAATATTTGTTGCATTATTAGATTGCGCCCGCGGCTATGCTCGCGTATTTGATCATAATTTCAAAAATCCTTTCACGGATGCGTTTGTCAAAGGTTTGTCACTCATATGAAGAAGTTTGTCATAACCTCAGGTCATAACAGTTAACTATATAGGTACTTGTAGGCGAATTTTAGCTTGATCTGTCGGATGAAGTTGTTTGATTAGTCAATCAGTCACCACGACAACTAAATGGTATGAGAGCTAACAATCAAAGAGACATACATTTTTATCAATACAAATGTTATCATACTAGCTATTATCGTCACCTTACACTTCTTCACTTGTATTTTACCTATCGTTCATGAAACCTTAATTTATAAAAGAAGAGACTGACTGACTAACATAACTATAACGGCCATTTTCACTAAACCTAGGAAACGCCTAAATCGAATGCTTAGCCGATAAGTGACAGTTTTCACCTACAACAACTGTCACCTTAGGGCTAAGCATTCGATTTAGGCGTTTCCTAGGTTTAGTGAAAACGGCTATAAGACTCCAATTTTGACAATTGATATAACCTATCAAGGTAGGTAAGATTAGATTTTATAATGTCTAGGAGTGTACTAAGAAAAGATTTTTTTGGATGGGAAGATGGATGGGGAAAAACAACTTTACGCCGCAATTACTGAACTAATTTAGCTGATATTTGAATAGAGATTATATCCTGGATTAACACATATTCCACTTTTTATCCCGGAAAAATCGATTGTTTCCCCGAGATAGATAAAAAACCGAATTTCATAGTGATATAATAATATAGGTAAGTAGGTACTCGCTGTAGCTTTCATTCTCGTCATAAAGCATGAATGAACGTGAGTAAATAATTCGTGCGAGCTATGCGAGTGTCTTCCATCGAGATATCTTCTACTAATCGACGAGAGGTCGCGAGGACTAGTACTTACGAAATTGCTTAGAGGGGGACCTAAAAGGATTATGGGAACACTTAGGTTTAAATGAAATTCGATGCAAATCTAGGGCATCTAAAATTGACAGAAAAGGAAAGGTCGTTTTTGGAAATATTTTGAGAAAGACCATAGAAAGTAACTTGGAATGAAACTGAAAGAAACAGTAACTTAATAATTAGTTACATAAAGTATTATAACTGACTTTAAAAATAAAAGGAGGAGGTTCTCAATACGACCACATTCGCATACCAAAATGGTAAAAATGGAACCCTTATGTCTTATCATGGACTTTCTCCGTCCCTCAGTCCTTTTGTCCGCCCGTCTGTCCGGCAGTTTCAGTAACTATAAAAGTTTATCATCGTCATTGCAATCATAAAAATTTGAAAATCCTTTTAATTTTTTTCAAAAGGGCGGAAAACTGGGGTATTGTGAAAATGAGATAATAACATTAATGAGTGAGTATTGATAAACAAAAGTGATTCTATTAACGTTTTACTCCTTTTATAGGATGGAACGCTCGGTGCACGAGTCCGATTCGTACTTGGCCCGTTTTTTTTTAATAAGATATATTTTTGGCACGTTATTTAATATTATATTGCGAATTTACTTTTTCTATTCTTTGAGGCCTATTAAATTTTAACGCATTATAAGCTGTAACCATTTTAAAAAGCTAAATTGGTTCAAGAGTTTGTGCAGCATAAATTACAATAAAAATACAAAGATGAATCCTAACATTAATCCTTTAATTTCATACTTATTTTAAAGGTGATACAGCACATCCAGGAAACGTTCTTTAACACTTCTTGTTTGTGAATTAGTAAGAATAGGTAAATATATGAAGGCAGTTTTTCATGCAGCCGTAATAATTTCCTAGTCATTGAATTACCTACTTGTTCCTTGTATGAAAATATATCATACTGCGCGCGTTGGAAACAATGAAGTGTTTCTAACTACATTATTCTAATTTAAGAGCTCTTCGTAAATAGGTAAAAAATATATAAAGAGAAAAATTTCTAAGTATTACTTACATAAGTAGAGCTATGTTTAATTTTAAAATAATAAAAATCAGTCAAGTGTGATTCGTAACGCTATCATTAAATCATATTTTAACACGACTGCCAAAAGAAAGGAGTGTATTGATTTTAGGGTGCATGTATGTATTGTATGGGAGTTTTTCATTCCACCATAACTTCTGATTAACGACTTAAGAAATTTGGACATATTATAGGGTATCCAAAAGTCATTGGGGTTATCTTTAGAAGACTTACAATTTACATCATTCCGAGTTAGGTACATAGGCTATATTTTTTTTTTTTGGAAAAACTCGTTTTACCCAGGACAGTCGTGTTTTAATTATTTAGTTGTTTTTTATTTGTATTAAAAATATCAATAGGCTTGCGCTTGACTACAATCACGCCTGATGGAAAGTAGTGATGAGGTCTAGGGTGGAGACCTCGTCAATTAATGTAGGTTATACTTGTAGTTCATCGAGGGGAGAAAATGACCGGTTTCCAACGAGTGTGTTTTAAAGCCTTTAACAACCTAGTTCAGATGCAAATTTTCTTCTGAGTGATACGTCTGCTCACGAGATATCATAGGATCTTATTATGGAAGAAAATTGTAATGATGAGATTTTGGAAAGAGCAAGTGCCGAGTTTCTTGCTAGTTTTTCAAACTTGGTGGTACTGTTTTAACATTGGCTTAGATTACGCTTTTCTTAAAAAATCATTTTTTTTTCTTTTGAAATAAAAATAATAATTTTGTGTAAGTATAATATATAAAGGTAAGGGTACTAGACTTATCAACTTTCAGCTTAAACCGCAAGACGATAGGGCTTAAAACCAAACAAATAGCTGCTACGACGTATAGGCATCCGCTAAGAAAGGATTATTTTGTGGTAAAATAATATTTACCACACACTAACTAGAATAACACATAGTAGGCTAGCGACAGTAAAATTGTAGGAATAGAAGTTATCATCTTCATATGTTTACCAAAAAAATACTAATGTGTCACCCAGATATTACTATAATATAAATATTAATCCACATAACGTGTATGGTATGGAGTTTACATTGTGTAAACTCAGTTGTAGGTGGCATTGATTTCACTCTACCGTGTTACGAGTACGTGTGCGTCGGCATTTCGCTCAAGTTTCTTTTTAATTGGAAAACGAAACTAAATATCAGTTGCTAAATGTGAAACAAAACAACGTGAAGAAACCTGCATACCTGAGAGTTTAAATCATGTTTGAATCGTGTGGATGTGTGGGCTACTGCCAAATCCCCCATATTGTGACATCAGGAGACCTCTTCAATACACACTTAGGTATACCAATACTCCGTCGTATGAAATAAATTCCAATCAAATTGCATGTATAAGGCGTATTGAATAAGGTATTTTTACTCCATTTTTCTATTGCTTTTTTTTGTAAACTAGTTTAGAATGAATCTCACACATTGAAAATAAAATTCTTATCCAACAAGGAAATCAAACGTTACAAGCATTACAATTTTTACTTTTTTTGTATGGAGTTACCACGAGTTACTATAGCATCAGAGATAGTGGCGTTACTATCCGATATAGCCATCTATGTAGTAATCAGGATCAAGACACGCGGCAGCGTGTCAAGCCAAGTTCAAGCAAAGGAACTGGCTAGCTTATTAAATTACACGATTTAATTTGTTTTTTTTTTTTTTTATCATATTCTGAGTATTGAATATTGTTTCAAAAGGAGATAAAATACCATATTGATAAACTCCGTATTTAGAAGTTGGTGGAATTTAAAAATAAAGCGTTTTTAAAGGATCGGCAAGAAGAAAATTTTAATGCGTGACTTTTTATTATTTTCTAGTTATGTATCCGGAATTTCGTTACTCGGTCTGCCGGCTGAGATGTACACGTATGGCACTCAACTGTGGACCATTGTGCTCTCGGAGTGGGTTGTATCCCTCACCATAGCCATAGTCTATCTGCCTGTTTTCTACAATTTACAGATAACGTCTACTTATGAGGTAAAAATAAATATTCGTTGGTAAGTTAGAAGGTATAAATTACAAAAAGAAATATCAGCCCCTTGATTCTGTAAAATTATATTAGCAGCAAAATGACTTAGGATAGTAGCGACGAGCTTACATCCAAGCAGCTGATTGGTTAATGGTTGCATCAATTATGCAGCTAAGACGCCAATTGGCTGGTGATGGCTGCGTTGGTTACCGGTGATGGTTGACTGATGTACAATTTTATATTTTCGAGATTCACACCCCTCTGAGATCGTAATATAATTATGTGCCCTTTATAACTTGTGCCTAAAACTTCAAATTAACTTTTGGAGTCATCTGCTAGTAACAGCATTATAGGGTATAGCTACCGTGTCGCACGAGTGGGTTATATGTTGTGTTTTTACTCGCCAATGTATTAAAACACTTGATTCACACTTCGTTGCTGTTTTCTAACCTCTGCTACGCTTAGTAAAATATGCGCTTCTTGATGCTTACTCCTTATAATTTTATTTGCTTTTCAGTATTTGCGGTTGAGGTTTAACCAGAACGTTCGTCTATTAGGATCAATTATATTCATAATCAAAATGTTACTATACATACCAATCGTCATCTACGTTCCCGCATTAGCTTTCAGTCAAGGTAAGTTATTAGGAAATATTATTACTATAATATATCTATACCTCGGATCATTTAGATCATTTTATCATCATATCATTTTATCATTTTATCAAGCGATTTAGCGTTCCGGTGCGATGCTGTGTAGAAACCGTTGGGGTGACTTTACTTACACCTTCCAAGTTAGTACGTTCATCTTCGGCTGCATCATAACTTACCATCAGGTGAACTTGTTTAGTGTAAAAAAATGGTTAGGCGGTTGGATATCTGAGATATTAGGCTCACACCATAACAGTACACAAAGTTATAGTTTTTTTTTTACGCCATACAAGTTAGTACTTGACTGCGATCTCACCTGGTGGTAAGTGATGATGCAGTCGAAGATGTTAGCGTACTAACATATATATTCGTTGGTACTAACTTGGAAGGGGTAAGTTAAGTCACCCCAACGGTTTCTACACAGCATCGTACCGGAACGCTAAATCGCTTGGCGGTACGTCTATGCTGGTAATTAATAATAAACAGAATATATAGCATTAAGATATTTCGCACTGCAATAATAAAGTCTGTTTTCCAGTTACTGGGGTCAATCTTCACATGATAACACCAATTGTGTGCATCGTCTGTATTTTCTACACTACACTTGTGAGTATCAAATCAAATAAGTTTATACTCATATATACAGGCGGGTAGGTTATTTGTTTGTATATAAATATAATACAAGTGCGGCAATGCAAATGCATAACTAACGACGCTATCAGGGTGATACTGTTTGACTGTTCGCTCTGCTGGTATATCGCTATTGTATGTTGTGTTAGTTTTGATAAATATTAACTAAAAAAAACTAAAATTGAAGTAAAATTGAGGAGATTCTACTTTCTGATTGCCTTGTTCTATAATAACACCCTCCTGACAATGTCATTCAAGTGCCAAACGGCCTTGTTGAACTGTACCTAAAACGGGAGATTTCCTTTTTAAAAAAAGTAACACATACGTTCAGAAACGAGGTTTGCCGTTATTGTTTGTATAGGTATAGGTATCCTATTTGTATATATTTTTTTAAATAATACCTCCATATTTTTATTAGTTCTATTAATTATAAAAAAAATCTTATTAAGTGCATGAGATTACCTATATCATTGCTAATATTTTTTTTGAATTTTATATTATATAAGCCTCCGGAAAAGATTTTGCACCAATTGACTCCAACGACGACTACACGACTCCCCATGAATATAATATAATGTTGTCCGTTCACTTAACAGCATAACAAACTAATATTGTACACGAATACGCCATAGACCAGTTATAAAATTTATGGAAATTTTTTTGGAAGTCCTTACACATAGAAGCTTAGTAATTATGTATACCTACAGCTCCAATACAACTTAAAAGGAGGTATAAGCTTAGATTAGAAATTCTTTTTTTTTGTGGAATATTAAAAAGGTTTCTGTTTTAGCATAATGTGATTTTATGTGATTGTTTAGGGTGGCCTGAAAGCTGTTGTATGGACAGATGCCTTACAAACTATTTTAATGTATTTCGGAGTGATATTTGTACTGGTCTACGGAACCTGTCGTCTAGGAGGAATCGGCGAAGTGTTAAGGATCAACACAGAAGGAGACAGACTTGACTTCTTTATGTAAGTCAAGAGTTTGAAATTAACCAATATTCCTACGACCTTACTAATTTTCTAACCGATTGCAAAGATCACTAGGTAGGCAAACATAATATGAGACATACACGATCACTTCATGTAGTTGTGCATTTCAATCTTAAATGTTTAAAATAAACTATTTCAGTCGTATTATTTTATATGACTAGGGTCTAAAGGGTAAACTGTGAGGGGTAAGATCTAAGGAGGGATTTTCTATAAGGGGAATTGTCCGCTAAATTTACTTTTTTTGGTTTCGCGCAAGCTGTGAATCATTATTCTTACAAGTAAAGAAGGTAGCTTACCTCTATTTATACTATAATTTTACGGCCTAGTATTTTTTTTTTGTTCTAGTGCGGCGCTACACCTGCGCTACCTAGATGTCACATTTACTAAGCTGTCACGTTCAGCGTCTTTCGTGTATTCGCGTATTGAACCGAACTTTCAGCGCCGGTAAATTCCGCTGGTGTAGCGCCACTCTTACATTTTGCGCAAAATTATGTTTAATTTGAATTTCGCGAGACGTCCATTCGAGAAATTTACGTGCTAACCATAAAGATAAAAGTTCAAAAATTTAAAGAATCTTACCCCACACCACCACGCGAGTTGAAATTCATATTCGATACAGAATAGAGATGAACCAAACTAGTTTTCATTTTAAGTCGTTTGGTAAATTTGAGATAATTTTATCTAATGTAACAATTTTCGTAGCATGGATATGGATCCAACAATACGTCACACGTTTTGGACTACAGTTTTTGGAAACTACTTCAGTTGGCTCGCCTCGTGCTCTGTCAACCAAGCAATGATACAGCGATGTCTTGCCTTGTCGTCCCTCAAACGGGCTAGAATGTAAGTTACCTTGTACTTTGATATATTTTTCTAGATCTGTGGTTATGTAGAGGTGATGGGGGCGTTTCACGTAATGTTTTCACTGACTGAGTGATGTGAAACAAGAAAAAAAAACAAAAGATTGTGTGGTTTTATGAAACCACGGTAAAAGTGAAACTTTTGTGGCCTTGGCTGCTCTGACGAGCGCCTTTCACTTTATCCCTACTCCGCGGCCGACCGTCACGCGACATGCAACACGCAGACTTTAAAAAGTTTAAGACGATGGAATAAAAGTTTCACTTTAAAATTAACACTGAAAAATGTAGGTACTTTATCGCACAATGTCAATTTATTTTCACGATTCTCGACCATGTTGCATTTTGAACTACATTCAATTTTACGCTCTATGTCAATAGTCGTATAATGAATATTTCAGTGTTCCCAAAAATTTTGTTTCAATATCGTCTGCTTATGTACGAAAATGCCATGACCTTTTTTGAACACGAAATGTAGTCGACGCGTTTCGGGAGTCGCCTACCAGAATCTTAAAAATAACTGAAAATCTTCACAAGCATGCAAACTTACCTAAGTAACCAATAAGCTCAGGTTTTCCACGTAGGACGTAACTGATATGACTGAATAGGTACACAATTTGGAAATCCAAAGTCTTAGGGAATCATAAATAACCCAACATGAAGTTACAGTTTGAAGAACTCCATGACTGCCGGCAGATTAATATTATATTATGTGTATCAAAAAACAAAGTAAGCAAATCGCAACTTTGCACGTGTTACATACTCGGGACACTACAGCCAACTAAGGAGTGACATAGGTACATTTATTTGCTTTCATCGAATGCAGTGTCATCGAAATTCCTGGTTTTTTTCCAGCGACAGTACCTAAATGTTCAACGTTCACCTGATGTTTTCAGAGGTTTCGAAACTTTGTGGCTAAAATTCCATCATTAGAATATTATCTTCTAATGTATTTTTGAAGTGATCATAGAAATGCCTCGTCATAAGTGCCAATTAAGCTAGACCTATATGAAATAAAGTATATTTTGATTTCGAGTTTTGTACTAACTTATATACCGGTACATTATATGCTACCGGTAATCTGTGAAAACTAGGAATTGTATGCTTATGTAAATGTACGAGTACCTATATACAAGTATTTCTTATGAAATGATGCGAAGGATGTAATACAATGGGCAGGGACTGCGCTCCGAAAACTCTAGGGTAAGGACAAACACGGCTGCATGGTGTCGGGGTTAGGCAGTTCGGTTCCATGACTATTTCGATCTAAGTAAATCCAATTCGATTTCGTAAACGATCATTCCAATAGTCAATAGTCATTTCAACCTTAGTTGTCAAAAATTTATTTATTATAATTTCATTTTTTACAACATATTTCCTATTGCCGTTTAAAAATTGTATAGAATTTCTAGGAAATGTGTCAAATACAATTCATTACATACATTTCCGATCAATTTTACGTTTATATGGTTTAGTATTCCTGAGTACAAACATTTCCTGTGACATATTATATTAAAACAATAAGAAAACGTATCATTACAGAACTATTTTCATAATGGCTGCCGGAATTTTCATCATAGTGTCACTGTGTTGCTACACCGGGCTGGTGATTTATGCAACATTTGCAAACTGCGACCCGCTGACTACAAAAGCGATCAGAAAGAGCGACCAGCTCCTGCCGTACTTCGTGATGACCATCACTGGCTCCATTCCTGCCCTGCCGGGGATCTTCATGAGTGGAGTTTTTAGTGCTGCTTTGAGGTACAGTATTGGTGAGAGCTTTCACTAAACCATCTATGAGGTAACCACAGATCTACACCCTGTGACGAAATACGCTACGCCAAGAAGACGGGAATGATGTGACGTATGTTGAAGCCAAAAATTTACTAAAATATGGTGACGCGTCGCGCGTCGTATATTCCGGTACCGCTGACAGCACATACCGCTGTAGGTCGCTTACATTAGCGCCATTTTACAGTTTTGACAAATTAAAAATCCGTCTTCAGGGCGGAGCCTAAAAGTACATGCGTGACGTCACTAAGTACTGATCCTTTATATGGGTCACCCCTCGGGACACCCCTGTGTATGTTATATCAGCAACGATATTAGTAATTGTATTTTATTCTGTGTCATTACTGTGTTTCCCTTTGAAGGGCGCTAGCTGAGAAATTTTATAGACATAATAAATATTATGCACAAATATTCGTCTCGTTCGTGTCCTTTGAAGTGTGCGTAAAAACCGACTAAAGGACGGATAAGCATATTTGCTATTCGCGCTTATGCGTTATTCGTGCAAATAAAGCAGATATAGACGAATGAACCACCCACACTCGGTCGTTTGCGGCCGAATAAGGCGAATAACGAATAACAAATAACGAAGTGTGCCGCCGCCGACGAGCGCAGTACGCCGGTTGAAAAATTGTAATGCAAAATCCTGTTACGCACAACATTTGACAAGGGCTGGCATCAGTGAGTCCAGCATGTACACGATGAGATAATTTTGTTTAGGTACTTTTGACTCTCTCCTTTCTCTCACTCTATCTATATGGATTAGAAAGAAAAAATAGATCGACATTAGCTCCGTAGGTGAATTTCTTGCTCGTGTAGACTTCGCATTAATTTAATAATTAATCTGCGCGTTTGACAAACTTCATGAAAACTATTCATTTCATAAAAATTGGAAATAATCGCTGTGAGGTTTAGAATATTCCCTATACTATTATTAAACAGTCATTGCGATAAAATCGGAAAATAGACTACCTATTTTATTTAATTTAAATATAAAAATACACATTGATTTCCTTATAATTATAATACGTTACAATAACTGATTGGGTTTGTCTGTATACCGACATTCGACGTCAAACAATCGTCAGTTTTTTAAATTAATACAATAACAATATACCTAATAGATACAGTAACAAACGCAACTATACAATAAGCGTTGAGGGTAGGTGCACATTTTATATGAGAGACAAGGAAATTGCACGGAATATTTGCTGGGGAAACATAACTAGTCAAATTAAAAAAAAAGCAGACGTACCTAATAAAATTAATCCAAAACGCCCATTTTCTCCAAATTTAATTTTACATAAATTAATGTAACCATCTCTAAGCAAAATGCAGATTTATGTATTTCGAAAGGTAACTTTTGGTATTTTTTTTGTATCGTTACTCGATCGTTTGCAAGTTTGATCGTGTCAGCAATTATGTCAGAAAGACGAGTTTCAATTATATCCACATATTTTTTAAACCGTGATAATACCTATAGAATGTATATAAAACGATGCTATGTGAATGCAATTTAGCCTAATTTGTCTCAACATGGCGGCTTAAGAGCTTTACGGATGGTCTGCTGGGCAACAGGAGCGGTCACGAGTCTCCATGTTTTCTTGACTGTTTGCTGTAGAAATAGCTGATTCACCTCCGCCTTACTCAGAGTGCCCCTTTCTTATTCCTTGTCTCCTTCTCTCTTCCTTTTCTCTCATAAATAGTGCTTCTGAAGCTGAACTAGGGGTAGCCTGTGCTTCAGCTTATATACCCACTATAAAAGTTATGTGTATGCAAAAGTTCAGCAGCCAATGGTTTGATTGATTTTGTCATGATGGAAGGTCTATAGATTAACAATACTTCTTATAAAGTTTTTAAATAACATAGGATTTGAATATTTTTATAGGATCGATAAAAAATTGTTTTAGTTCAATGTCTACTGGTTTGAACTCATTGTGTGGAGTTATATTCGAGGATTTAATTAGACCGGCATACAACAAGCCCATTTCTGAAAAGACGGCCAGCTTCATTATGAAGATCATTGTTGTAATTACTGGTATGTATACACAGTCCATGTACTTAGCTTTATTCAATAACTGGCTGACCCGGGCAACTATATAAATCATAATATATATACATAAATTCCGCGTCACGTTGTTTGTCTGCGATTGACTTCTAAACTACTTAACCGATTTCAATCAAAATATAAAAAATAACTAGCGGATGCCTGTGGCTTCCTAGGGCCACCCGTGTGATTTTCACAAATCTCGCGTAGACCAATAAGTAACCTATGTATGTGTATCTATCTAGCTTCATTCCAAATTTCGGCCTAATCAGTTTATTACTTACGGTATGAATGAGTAACAAAAAAGCGAAATTCACGTGAGCGAAGCTATAATAATTCCACTAGTAATATTATAAGTGTGATGTTATGTGCTAATTACCAACCTACTCTATGGTTATGTGTGTGATTCGTTGAAGGTGCTGTGTGCGTGGCATTGGTATTCCTGGTTGAGCATATGGGAGCCCTCATCCAGGCTGGTAAAAGCTTAGCTGGCATCACTGCGGGTAGTCTCCTGGGCCTGTTTACGATGGGACTTTTCATGCCATGGATAAACGCCACGGTCAGCATATTCGTTCAAGCACATACTTGTAATAACAATATTGAATGTTATTTAGTTCTTTAGTATTTTAACAGACTCTCAAAAACAAGCGAAGAATAATTCTGCCGCTGTCTTGTAACCTTTTCAATATTTCCATTCATTACTAAGAATGCATTCTTGATCAATTTCGTTGACTCTTTGTTTTTGAAGGTATTAAAGTTTAGGTGGTTTTTACACAAATAAACGTTAAGAGTGCAGGTTTGCCGACGCACTTTCGGACTCAAGTGAGAGGTCGCAGGTTCGATTCCGGCCATGAGTCTCTTTAAAATGTTGTATTTTGGCTTGGTTGTTGTAAATTGGCTCAAGTCTGGTATGGTGGGAAGCTTCGGCGGTGGATACTTACCACTCACTAGCATCTTGACTTGATATGATGATGCTTTTTTTCCTTTTTTCTACATTTATAGTGGCTGCGCTCAGATTCGAGTGGAAGGACGCGGGTTGGATTCCCGCCTCGGGCCTCTTTGGCATTTTATAATTTCTAAATTGGCTCAGGTCTGGTCTGGTGGGTGGGACAGACTGCGGCCGTGGCTAGTTACCATTCTACCAGTAAAGACGCACCGCCAAGCGATTAAGGGTTCCGGCGTGATGCTGTGTAGAAACCATTAGGGATGAGTTTACTTATCCCTTACATGTTAGTACGATAACATCTTCTGCTGCATCATCACTTACTATCAGGTGAGACCGCAGCCATGTACTAACTTTTATAGTGTAAAAAATATTTTGGATGCGTTTAGAAAAACCAATAGGCATACTAATTTAGAAGTAAGTATAGAGTAGTTATAATTAATTTTATGTCTGGTATTCATAGAGCTGGTATTGGTAAGAAAATTTGCCATTATTCTATTCATGAGTTTAAATACTGAACCCTAAATTTTGGTTGCTTAAAAGATGATGTTTTACCAATGTTTTGATTTCTAATGTTTTTGTTGGTCGTTTAAAAGACGATGGAATCAATACCGATGTATTCATTTCTACTGTTTTTGTGTAGGGAGCGTTGGTCGGCGGAGTTACCTCCACACTCCTTGTGGGCTGGATCTCTCTGGGAACTCAAGCGGCCATGTTGCGAGGGGACATAGTGGTTGTACCGAAACCAGTCAGCGTCGCGGGGTGTGCTGACAACTTCACTCTCCCTGCCACACCGTCGTCTGACGTCGTTGTGGAATTTGACAGGTTAATATTTGACTATTATAAACTAACTACAGTCCCACAAGACTCTCTTGGCACTTGAATGACGTTGTCAGGGGGCGCTGTTTTAGAACAAATGCAGCCAGAATATAAAATCTCCTCAATTTTACTTAAATTTTAGTTTTATTTTAGTCAATATTAAGCAATAACAACTCAAAATACAATAGCGAGATACCGACAGAGCGAACTATTAGACAGTATCACAAGATAGCGGCGTTAGTTCCGATTTTGGCCACGCGCCATAATAGCCTTGTCGGACTGTACATTATGAATAATTGGTCACGTGCGAGTCGGTATTTTTTCTAAAGTTTGTTCAATAAATCAAAAACTATCGAGCATGAAATAAATAAAAATCTGTTTAAGAATACACAAGTAACACGAGTTTCATATGATACTCCACTCAATATTGTTATCTCATTTTGAAAATTCTACGACCCGGTTTTCCGCCCTTTTTAAATAAAAATTAAAACGATTTTATTGGTCAGTGGCACTGACGGCGAGCCATCATTATTTTATCTGCAAGTGTTCCAAATTTCATGTTGATATCTCTAATAGTTACTGAAGTAAAGGGTCGTGACACACAGACAGACAGACGGACAACAAAGTGATCTTATAAGGGTTCCCTTTTTTTCTTTTGAGTTACGGAACCCTAAAAACTAAATACTTTGGATGGAAGAAATGATCGAGACATGAAGGGAAGTATTTTGAATAATATAGTGGATATCAAATAAATGTGCGGAAAACATTATTTTCACAAGTAAGAATAGCTGCATTCAATGTTTACTGTTTTTTTCTTGAACCAGTCAATAAGAATGGTCTATGATACTTATAAAATCTCAGTATCGTAAATTTAAAGGACAAAATCTAACAATTTCTTCATAATATTTTTTTTCCTTATGGCAACTTTTCCGATTTCAAAGATTTTTCCCCGTTCTTGGTTTTTTCAATTGATACCAACGAAATTATAAATTTGAATAGCCTATATTTATTATGATTTAATTATGAATGTATAGTTTTTTTATAAGAAAAGATCTAGGCATAACATTGGACAGTAAATTGCACCTGGATTTGCATGTTCAAAATATTATAAATAAGGCTTATAAAATGTATGGTTTTATTATGAGAGCTAGTAACAGTTTTAAAAGAGCAGAAACATATGTACATTTGTATAAGTCCTTAGTACGATCCCAATTAGAGTATGCAGTTTGTATATGGAACCCATATTATGATAAGTATAATAAGAGCCTTGAGACTGTACAAAAAAAATTTTTACGTAGGATTAATTATAAATTTAATCGATGTCACCTCTCATATAATCAACTTCTTAAAAAATACAACATTCTTGATCTCAAATCAAGACGTCGACAATTAGAGATAATGTTGTTGTACGACTTGTGTCATAACAAATATGACTGCACAGACTTAACACGAAAATTGTGCTATAGAGTACCCTACAGAATACCCTTAAGAAAAAATCGAGTACATAAACTCTTTTCAACTTAGTGTCGAACCAATGCGGGTAAGAGGTCCCCATTATTTAAAATGACGCAATCATATAATGAGCTCTTTAACAGTGTCGATATTTTTTCTACGCGTATAAGTATGTTCAAGAAGTTGGTTATAGATATACTAAAAAACAACTCTGAATATTAGTCACTCCATTGTTATTATTATTAGTTTTTTTCTTTTTTTTTTTATTCTCTATTTCTTCTAAATTATTGTTACTTTAGAATTTACAATGCACAATATTATTGTCACACCTATTCTATACGTACATAATATGTTACTGTCTACTAAATATGTATCTATCTAGTTTATAATGAGGTTTACGTGGTTGACGCCACAGTAGGAATATTAGTTATATGTAAAACTCTTGTACCTGTACTGTGTCGTTGTTTGTAAACCCTAACAAATAAAATAAAATAAATAAAATAAATAAATAAGATAGTACCAATAGCCGGAAAGTACCTAAATTTTGTCGTGTCGAATGCATTTTAGATGTCGCATAAACGGCTGTATATTTTTTGTGTTAACTTAGAAGTTTGATTTTTTTTCACAGCTAATACCATATACTCAGCTCTTACAGTCCCTTGAGACTGTCAGAGCTGAGTATATGGTTTTATGGAGTTTAATTTCAACTTGTTATCTCCACACAATACGCTCCCAAGATAAAAAGTCTTGACAAATAGACAGACAACAAACTGATCTTAGAACGATTCCGTTTTTTGAGGTGCGCAACCCTAAAAATGAATTCACAAGCTATTTTGTAATGTTTAACAGGTCGGGAACATTCTTCTTGTACAGAGTGAGTTACTTGTATTACACCCTCATTGGTATGATGGTGTGCATCCTCATTGGATCAATCGTGACGTTCTTCACACAACCGAACAAACCCTCTTTGGTAAGTTTATGGAAACTGACAATAGTGGTTTAACATTATAAAATCTGGGTGACCGTAACATTATAATAGCTTTGCTCGGTACCTACGACATTTTATAAAAATGAATCCTAGCTAGATCGATTTATCGCCCCCGAAACCCTCTGTACACAAAATTCCATGAAAATCGGTGGAGCTGTTTCCGAGATTCTGATTATATAGAAATTTATATACACAAGAATTGCTCATTTAAAGGTATAAGATAAGATAAGATTAGCCAAAAACTATCTGCTACTGAAATGAAGCTTCCCCTACAGTGGGCCTTAAAAGGATTTGGTTGAGATAATAAAACTATAAATTGATACAAATTTTTCTTTCCCTTGCATTTATGACTTATTTAAAAAAAAATGAATGCCGAAGCGCGAAAATAGTTCCAATCGCACTTAAGCAAAGTTAGGCTGTAGACGTAAATTACAATGCTTTAGTTTTTTTATAAACAAACACATAAAGGTTTACTAGAGACACTTTTTCATGAATTTTGTATTACACCAGGGGTCCATAGATTTATATGCCAATGTGTGCGCTGTAGGAAAATAAATTAAACTTGCTTAGTGGTGAAGGAAAATATCGGGAAGAATCTGTATACTGATTGCTGAGACTTCACTCAGTGTTCTCGTAAGTAAGAAGCCCGCTAACTTGACCAGCGTGGTGGGCTACGATCAAGCCCCTCTCCTTTTGAGACTGGGCTCCAGTACAGAGCAGTGGGACGCAATATGTCGCTGTAGGCGAGGAGGAAACCAGTAACAACAGAGACGTTGCGCTCTCTGTCACACTTGCAGAGGTCTGCCAAGCAACAGACGACATTCTATTAAGTACACTATTTTATCACTCCGCTTGCTGTGACATACTGCGTCGAGCAAAGATTTAAATCGCTAGATGAGCTCTAAGCCTACATTGCGCACATCAAAAACGTCGACAAACATGCTGAGATAGTGCTCTGAGCTTGCTGTAGTGTGTGATTGTGTGACAGAGAACGCAAGTGCAAAAATTGTTTAAGAGTAAATGAGGCATAATTAGTTATATCGCTGTGTGTAAGATGACAACGTGTCATATACAAGACAAAAGTTTTTGGAGGTTTATGGCTCATCTAGCTATTTAAATCATTGGCGTCGAGTATAATATAGAAAATACCTTTTCTTTCAGGTACATCGCGACCTCTTGACGCCAGTAATACACCGATGGCTGCCTCCGCAAGACCTGCATTGTCGTCGGCCAAGACTCACTCAGCATGAGATCGAGATCCACGCGAGAGAGATGGAAATCTTACGGGCTCGTTCTGCGTTTTTAGTACGCGTTAACTATTACCCTTGAGGTGTTTCGGCGCGAAATTCAATTTTTATTTAGTTTTTCACAAATATCTTAATATATATAAAACTCGTGTCACAATGTTTGTCCTCAATGGACTCCTAAACCACTTAACCGATTATAATAAAATTCGCACACCATGTGCAGTTCGATCCAACTTGAGAGATAGGATAGTTTAAATCTCAATTTATCTATTTTTTATTACCCCTAAGGGCAAAACAACGTTTGCCAGGTCAGCTAGTTAGACTATAAAAACTACAAACTACTCATTGTAGGTTTGTGGCAATGAATTTTGCGGGCATAATACTTATGCATGCAGCATGCAACATGTTTTCAATTAAAACTTTGCTTACAATTTCCCATTGATTTTGAGCTATCGGGAACCGATATGAACTAAATGCGTATTTTTGAGCAATTTTTTTATAAAAAAAAAAAAACATTTAAACCGATAACGATGTTAAATTAACCCACTATTAGCACTATTATTAATTTATTATTAATAAAATTTGAATTTTCGCGCCTGATACCCATACTAAGCAGTCTAGTTTCTTCCCGTTGTGTTAGCATTCTGACAAGAAACATGTGTTTATAGCACAAGTAAAGTCCGTCCGTCTGTCACACGCGATTATTTCCGTAACTATTAAAGCTATCGACATGAAATTTTGTATAGTTGATGACCTAATCATAGTGACCCAACGTCATTGCAAAAAAATCTGAGGAATAAACGTTTACAGGAAAAATAAAATCATCTCTGTAACTATTATACTTTTTTCAAACTGCGAAAAACAAACTTAGGTTTGCGGTTCGCCAGCAAAAGTACCTACATGTCAATTATACTCGTGAATTCATGACCAAAAGTGATTCTTTCTATGTTTTACTTCTTTTATAGTATGGAACTCTCGATGCGCACTTGGCCGGTTTTTTTTTGTTTTTAGGCAAATTGCAGAATACTATTAGTATCGCTATGGCCGTCATATCAGCAAAAAAAAAAAAAGAACCTTTAATGCACGAGTCCAATTCACAGTTTTTATTTCTTTACAGAAGGACGACACGGGACGCGATACCGAATATATAACTCAAAGGAACAACAACTTTAGCTAATGTGTTTATTTTCTAAATGTTACTGTTTTGGTCTTTATTCATGTTCAGTTAATATAAATTTAAGAAGTAAATAATAAAAAATCTTGAATTTTATGACATTATTTTGCCTGTTTCTTATCTTCTTAGGGACACCTACGATTCAGGGCCTCAAGTCTGCTATGACAATTACGTCTCAATTATCACTCAATTCCTCCATTATTGTTATAATCATTGTTATATTTATAGGTACCTAACCTATAATTTACCGATTTTTCTACGTATTTCGATCGTACGTCAATTATAACATTGTTATAGTACCCCTACTATAACAATGTTATAATTGACGTACGATTGAAACACGCCCCCCGGCCCAAGAGGATGTTTTGGTAGTTACTACTACTACTATCGGATTTTCATTATTAGATGGTAATAAAAACAGGTTGTATAATGTATGCTGACTATTAAAATAGCAAACTTCAAATAGCCTCTTTTTCATTTTAGCAACTAATATTTGCAATGCAGTAGGTACTGCCAAAAAATGTTAGGGGCCCAGGTTTCAGAGAAGAAAAATTTAAATATCGTAGCTTAAAGAAACACAGCAAATAAAAATCTAAATATATTTAATCCTTAATAGCTGATATATTATGAAATAAATGTAGCTATTTACAAAAAACTTGGATTTCAGATTGTATCTTTATACATATCTAAGCAACCGTAACAATAGTGAGGAAATTGGTAATCTACATCAATAGTTGAAAATAAATCTATAGAATAACTTACTAAAAACATTTGGCATTAAATTCGAAAAATAGGTAACGAAAATATTGCGATATTATGTATGTGCTATGACAAAATAAATACAGTAAAAGAACAACAATTTGACTATAAAAAGACAAGTTCTACAACATTTAGTTTAAAACACCGGTTCATACAATACAAACCCTCAACTCAATAACCTACAATCTTTACTTGATTTAGTTTACCAATCGAAAAATGATCCTAAATTGCTCTACATTTTCAATCATATTACAATTTAAAATAACTCGAAAATACAGATTACTTTTGTCATCAAACAATACTTTAATAATAGCTTCTTTTAAGAAAAATAATTCTTTGAAAAATGATGACTTGAGAATCATCACTGCAGTTAGAGAAGATCCAGGTCACTGTAAATGTTCTAACCCTTAAGATTTAAGCTCGGTTCTCTTACAAGTACGCACATTCACAGGGAAGAAAACATTCAACTCGATAAGTGTAGCTAGCACCAAGAACATAGCATACATCGCCAGGCAGGCCCTGCCCACAGCTGCATCCAACTTGAACTTGTTAAACCAGAAAGTGAGATACAGCAACAGAAGTGTCGACAACAGCGATATAGCCGAGTATTCGAGCCCCATTGAGTTTATCTTCACCTATCAAAAGATAAAATGTTACACACAAAACTAAAACATTATCATACGCAAAGCAAATATTAATTTCATTTAAACTGACATTATCAGAACATCTAATTATGAGAATCTCTCATATTAATTTATATTTAAAATACACAAAAAACATAAACTACTGCCAATTACTATTTTTAAATTTATAATAAACATTTACCAATAAGGCAATATTAAAAATAATTTATTGCGTCCGTAATACTATTTAAAATTTTCAGAGAGATTATTCATAATTAAACTATGGGCCCAAATCGCACAGCAAAGTAATTCATTCGCAGTGTAATGGCAATTTTGAAATCGCTTTGATATCATTAATTTTATTATATACAAATCATTTAACTGTACTATGATACATATTATATTAGTAAAATCTAACCCAATAGTGGCCCGGTTCTGCTGGAGTAAGTGAAGCTTTGATAAGCCAGGGCAATCCTAAACAAAGAAGTATGTCAAAGGTGTTTGATCCAATTGAATTGCTTATACCCATTGATCCATGTCCTGCAAAACACCGAGATTTTATGTCAATAACATTTAAAAAAGTGATTATGGCGATGTGTTGGATATGCACGGTTTGAAAATTGAAAAATTAAGATTTTACCTTGCTTAGCAACAATTACACTTGAAACAGCCTCTGGCACTGAAGTTCCTGCTGCTAAGAATGTTATCCCCATAACCGAATCTGGTATCATCAGTGTATCACCTAAACACAATATTTGTTAAACAAATGTTTTGTCAAAAATCAAGTTTCCTGACCATCTTGAGAATAACTTACCAATAATAGTGATCATCCATGCCACAATGTAAGAGAGTGATCCGATCCAAACAATGCACATAATAAAAGTAAGTGGAAACCAATTTTTGAATCGAGGTTTCTCACAGTCAGGAATCGTAAAGAGAAACACGAGATGAATAGGCCAGGTTATGATCCACGTGATCTAAAAATAATTCCCATAACATAAATCCTTGATCACTGTCATGAAAATAATTATTAATTATAATACCACTCCTGTTCAGTAAATTACAATATGTTATTCATCGCTTTCTCAAATATCCTATTTTCGCATTCTTAATTGCTGAAATATCATGTATAAATATTAAGCTAATGTACAAATATTAAGTCATACCTTTGTAAGTTTACTTCTGCCTGATGGCCATTTCCACAGCGAATGTTCATACTCATCGACTGTTTCCTTGTTACCTTCTTCTACATTTCCATGGTTTACCTCTTGGGAAACTTCTTGGCATGCGATTTCCATCGAACCGACCTTAGGATCAGCTTGAACATTAATGCTATCATCGTCATTATTACTTTTTTCAACTACTGCTTTCTTTTCATTTGCATCTGTGTGGAGAGATATACTTTTGACATTACCATTGTGTTGGTGATGGTCTACTGTGAACTCATTCTTAATTGTCGACGGTGACTTAGAACCTTTATTTTCTGCAATTAAATATTTAAGGAAAAATAAAGCACTAAACTTGTCATAAAATCTTATCTATAATTTAAGTCTTACAAACCATTGTCAGCAGGCAAACTACTGTCGTGCTTTTCATCATCTTTCTTAATCATATCAGAAACGCATTTCCAACTTCCTGTTATAAAAAGAGAACATTTTGAGTAAAGTTTGAAAAATTTACCAGTCGTCGAGATGTGTGGAGATAATCTTACCTCTAGCGAAATTTTGAATCGATTTATCGTAATACATGATGCAAATATAAACCCCGTATAAACAGACCAAGAGGCAGGCTTCATACCATTGCACGTATTCGTCGTGCATGATACATATAAGTATGGAGACAGTGATGCCATAAGCGAGACAATCTCTTGTTAAAGGCCACCAGTCCAAAGGTACCACCTAGAACACAACATTTTCGTTTTATAAATATTATGTAATTTTATACTCTTAAATTATCTACTATTCTACTCTATTACTGCAATGTTTTACCATTCACTATGTAAAGATAGACCTGTAGTTTCCTAAAATCAAGCGAATAAGAACTAGAAGCCTGTAAACTATTCCAAGTAAACAAAAAAGCATTTTTAAAAATAATGTTGAGAACTCTTGAAGAATAAAAAACTATTGGTCGTTTGACGCGTAGCATGTGGCGCTTTTCAGGTTTCGATGCAGTGAAGCTAAATCAGTTATTAAACTGTTTTCGCTTTTTTAAAGTTTTAATTTTTTCTAAACAAAAGAATATTAACAAATAAGTTATTTTGATAGATTTTAATATCGAATCTAATAGTAAAAGAGGTCTATACATTGTCAAAGGTACACAGTGTATAATTAAACAATATTTTATATACCATTCCAGCTCCTATACCGCAACAGGCGGCAACTGCTAGGATATTGAATACAGCTGACCCAACGATGGTCCCTACGCCGATGTCACCTTCAGTGATGAATGTGCCGATTACGTTCACAAATAGCTCAGGTGCTGACGTAGCTGCCGCCATGAACGTAGCGCCAGCTACATCGTTTGTCATGTTTAGCGCTGTAATATAAAACATTTTTGTATCATCGAATCGCCTTACAAGTAAATTAACGTGGAATAACGGTGGAATAGTTATACTCTGTTTTGTCCTTCTCTGACATCGTTAAATACTTAATTTGACATTTGAAGAAGAAAAAAAAACAAAACAGAGTTTAACTGTTTCACCTCTCTTCCACAATTCCTTACAAATAAACATGGAATAATGGTGGAATTGTTACAGTCTGTTTTGTTCTTCTTAATCATAATTAAATACTTAATTTGACATTCGAAGAAAAAAACAAACCAGAGTTTCACTATTTCACCTCTGTAACACGATTAGCCTAACAAATAAACATGGAATAATGGTGGAATAGTTACACTCTTTCTGTGTCATCGTTAAATAATTTGAAATTCGAAAAAAAAGACTAAACCGAGTTTTAATTATTTCACCTCTGTTTCACGATTAGCCTTACAAATAAACACGGAATAATGATGGAATAGTTACACTCTTTTTTGTCTTTCTGTGTCATCGTTAAATAATTTGACATTCGAATAAAAAAACAAACCAGAGTTTCACTATTTCACCTCTGTAACACGATTAGCCTAACAAATAAACATGGAATAATGGTGGAATAGTTACACTCTTTCTGTGTCATCGTTAAATAATTTGAAATTCGAAAAAAAAAGACTAAACCGAGTTTTAATTATTTCACCTCTGTTTCACGATTAGCCTTACAAATAAACACGGAATAATGGTGGAATAGTTACACTCTTTTTTGTCTTTCTGTGTCATCGTTAAATAATTTGACATTCGAATAAAAAAACAAACCAGAGTTTCACTATTTCACCTCTGTAACACGATTAGCCTAACAAATAAACATGGAATAATGGTGGAATAGTTACACTCTTTCTGTGTCATCGTTAAATAATTTGAAATTCGAAAAAAAAAGACTAAACCGAGTTTTAATTATTTCACCTCTGTTTCACGATTAGCCTTACAAATAAACACGGAATAATGGTGGAATAGTTACACTCTTTTTTGTCTTTCTGTGTCATCGTTAAATAATTTGACATTCGAATAAAAAAGACTAAACCGAGTTTTAATTATTTTACCTCTATTCCCATTAACATAAATGTTATTCCAGGTTTAATTGTAAGGGAGTAAGAGTAGAGAGAAGATTTAGACCAATTTAGATGTACCTACATATCTAATAAATATTATCAGTGAACTTAAAGTAATTATGTTCATTACTTTAAGTAATGTACTGGAACTGGGATTTTTTCAATTTATCAGTGTTATTGACTCTGTGTTGTTTAGCAAATTCTGGATTTGAAGCAATTGTATTTATCAATTTACAAGTTATATTTTTCGACAACACAAGTAAAGTCCTTTCATATTATGATACCCCACTCAATATTGTTATCTCATTTTGAAACTTTGACGATGTCCCTCTTTTTAAATGAAAATAAAAACGATTTTCAATTTTTTATGATTGCAAAGACAGCGGGCCATCATTATCTACAACTATTCCAAATAACGATATCTTTGATAGTTACTGAAATAAAGGGTCATGACAGACAGGCAGACAGACGGACGGACGGACAACTAAGTGATCTTGTAAGGGCTCCGCTTTTTTTCTTTTGAGGTAGGGAACCCTAAAAAGATTATTCATAGACTAACCTGTACATATCCTATCGACAGCAGGAACGAAAAACTTATCGCAGACGACGGCAAGAGCCAGAAAGAGGTAGATAGAGATAAATGCATGCAAGACAATGGCTCCATGTTGTCTTTGCAGCTCCGTGAACAGCCCCGGTGGAAAGTCGTCGATGGCCGGCGGTGTACAGTTGAGAATGTCTGAAATTAACATATCTGAATTAATATGACACCTATATTAGTTTGTTTGTTTCGCAGTAAAGTTTAATTTTAATTTTTAATTTTAATTTTAATGAAAAATAAAAGAAAAAGGGAGGGGAATTCAAAATTATACGCGCTCAATTCACAGTTGATTTTACACGATATCTTTCAGTTTGGATGCAGATATTTCGACCTAATTTCAGCCGTGGTCGCGGGGGAAAAACCGCATATTACTTAGGTATATTGACTACAGCCGGTACAGCCGTTAGTACATAGTTAGTCAATGACAACAGCTCTATTTTTCTACATACTTCGTAGACGTAGAGGTCTGACATTTTGTGCTTGGATTGGTTTTAGGTAGGGACCATATAGAGCTCCGTCCGTAATCAAAACTATCCGAAATAAAAATATATCCGTAACCGTACAATTTTATTTCTAGAAATCCGTATCCAGATCTGAAATATCATATTATCCATAACGTCCCTAGTGACAGGATGAGAATGGGAATTTTTGAATTTTGAATTTGAAGGCAAAAGGCGATAACCCACTTTAAATTTAATTTAATCGTACTTTCAACATACCTACATAAATCCCTTTTTTTTCAACGTAACCATTAAATGCTTATACCAACTTTTTAAAGGAGCCTACAAAATTAAACATTATTATATTTTGTTTATAGTAAGTAACATATTTATAGTAACGTTACTAACAATTTTTAATTTAGGTTTTTTTCACGAATAAATTTTTATGGTTCCATACCAAAATGGTAAGAACCCTTATGGTGAGACTTTCTCCGTCCGTCCGTCCGTCCGTCCATCCGTCTATCACACTCGATTATTATTATTGTATTCGTTATTATAAATTGATGATATCGACACATATAATATAACATTGACATTCTTATAAACCCTAGATATTTAAAATCATGTGCAGAGATATTTTTATGTATAATATGCAAACGAGAACCTTTATTTTCATTACTTTTTTTGCTGGCCGTACTATCTCATGAATTTATATCACACATTTTTTCTAAAGATTTTTCTCTACATATCAATATCTCTAGATAGCAATATCGTGACAACCCTAGAAGTTATTAAGTAATACAAAACATAATTAACATGCATAGACTTATCGTGCGTGAGCGCCTACCGTTACATCACGCTAATTACCATATATCTTGTTAGAAAAAGTTTGATTGTCACACGGAACAGAATAATATTGTGCGCCGTTCATGCAATCGCTAACTTTTACTGCTTTTACCAACATCTCACGTTATTTTGTTTGTTATTTGTGAACAGAATGAGCCGTAACTTTTGATTTTGGTAACGTCAATATACGTCTACTAGTGAATTATAGGCATCGAATATATAATATAACTAAGTTATAGGTAACTCGAGATTTGATCGAGATTTAATTATCTACACCTAAAAAATAAAACACGTCTATGCGCATTTAATGCTTCTAATTTAACGAGCTAAACTGTTATTTAAACCGGTCTTTAGTCAAATATTTTGGGTCTTTAATTGAAAATCGCTCAGAAGCAGAAACACGATTGGAAGAAATTTTCTCGATAGAAAGTTTTCCCTCTCTGAAACACGATTGGAAGATTTTTTTTCGATAGAAGTTTTCCCACTCTGAAACACGATTAGAAGAATTTTTTCCTAGAAGTTACTCCACTCTGAAACACGATTGGAAGACATATAGAAGTTTTCCCACTCTGAATCACAATTGGAAGTCTCAATGGAAAGTCTCAATTTTTTGAAGTATAGCGGAAACTAAAATGGATGTCTGATTTTGTAATTTGTGTCGGCAGTAATAAGTTCTTAAACGCTCAGATTTTATTATAACTGGAACTAGTTTATTGGTTTCTCTTTATTAAATAGAAAAGATATAAGGATTTAAAAAAAACTCACAATCAAGTTAGGTAACTTTCAAACAACAAGGAATCTAAATCACAATCGGTACGTCCATCATCATCGTTTTTTCGTCGTGCAGTGGGTAAAAATAATAACAATTTGACAATAATGCAAGAAAAAAGGAAGATTACAGCAATTTACCTAACAAATGATTTTTTAATCCCTTACGGTTACTACAAAGCATCGCACCGGAACGCTTAATCGCTTGGCGGTACGGTGTTCGCTAGTGCTTGTACGAACCACCCACGGCCGAAGCCGCATCAGAACGCTAATTACTATGCACCTATCATTCAGTTTGTTAGCTAGCAATCCTCACTGGGTGAATAACTAAAAAAAACAGAGGAAAAATCCTTTTGTTGTACTCTTTTCGCACAAGTTACCAACTAGCATGGTATGTTGACATGATACCAACAATCTTCTTGCATATAATTTACCAGCCTATGTTGAAATTTTTGTTCTCGTTTTCTTAATTATGAACCCAGTGAAGGTTGCTAACTAACAAACAACATCACAACAAACAGAACGATACAGAATTAGTCCACAGAACCCGAACAAACGTTAGCCAATTTTGAAAGAAGTTACTCATCACAATGCTTACATTGTTAATAATTAAATAATTATAGACGCTTCCTATACTATTCAAGAGTTCTTGAAATGAAGTAGGTACCGTCTACATTAATATACGATAGTATTTTAATCCTTTAGCTAGATGTTAATTGTTCCTGTTATTTACAGTGCCATCAACTAATCTATCGGTATATAAATAAAAATAAAATTATTTTCTATGTGGATATTTATTGAAGTTTTCCCAAACATTGCGCTCCCATTTTCTATTTATTTTTATTTGAAATCGCAGAGACTTTACTAATTGTTTTTGATGTGTCGGTAATAATAAATGCCAAAAGGTACGCTAAGAAAAATATAACTGCCTTTGTTATTTAGTAATTAGAATTCAAAAACAAGCCAAATGAGTAAGATATGTCGCTTATCCTAAAAGTTATTAGCGTATTAAGACGCTAATAACTTTTAGGCTCCCAATTCCCAATTGAATCAATAATTAAATATATATATAAATTATGAGTGTATCAAAATTATCGCTGCCAACGGGATTCGAACCCGTAACCACCACCTGTCGCGAGTGGCCGCTCTACCGATTGAGCTATGGAAGCGAATTAAATATATATTTTTTAAATTCTGTGCTTGTTTGTTTAAGGTCTTATTATATATTCTGACCTAAAACTTCCTTAACTTTAGGTAACTAAACTAAAATAAAAAAAACGTACGAGCACAGATTAAGCTGTATACTGAATCCGCAATGAAATTAAATTGTCCATTTCGGTAGACGTTTAGGGGGGTAAAAACATTATCACCCGAAGCAGTATTGAAAGAACAAAATGTAGGCCTAGCTCTGTACTTTTAACTCTCTCTATACGGGCATAGACATATTTTTTGAAAATACCTAATCGCGTCGCGTTCATCACTAGACGATCCTCTGAAGTAACAATCACGGTTTAAGTGATACAACCTGGGACAGACGGACGGACGGACGGACAGCGAAGTCTTTGTAATAGAGTCCCGTTTTTACCCTTTAGGTACGGAACCCTAGAAAGCTACTATAATAGATGATCACTATATTAAACACTTCACTAGCTACTCATCAACTGTACAGATAAGTCGTATAGGCAATATGACGTGTGACCTTGGCTATGGCTGTTTAACCTTTGTTTGGTACTGTCATGCAAAATGAAGATTATTTGTAGGTTTAACGGTAGGTTTCTGATACGTACGATAATATTATGTATTCGATGGTAGCTACTATAGGTACCGTATAAATATGAAACATGTTGAAAAAAAAATAAGTGCGGAAACATGTCATTACTTTACGTGTCTCGGTTTGTTGACACAAGCTGAAGGCGCGTAAGATCTAGCTGGGATCCTCAGCAACACTCCAAGATATCCTGTGCGACCTGGGAGGTCTGTTCGGATTCTGGAGTGAGCTCGGTTGGCCGGAGTAATCCGGCGAGGACCCACACCGGCGACTCCACGCGCAACGGGCGAACAATCGCCTACTCGCGGATACGTCCCAGTGTAAGAAAGAAGAAGTAGAGAAATACAACGAAACTTTATTGAAAAATTATATTTTTAACTAACATGTGTGAAAGTACATACGAACTTACTACAGACAATTAAATAAGAAACTCCAACTGACATTACAAAAACCATTCTAATTTCAAAGAATATTCTAAACTCTAAAGGATTACCGTAGATGTTAGTTGTCTCCATTCTCCATGCCTACTATCTCATGTTTCGCTGTGAAATATATAAAAGGCTTTTTATATTTTAAGACAGTGAATGATGTAGGTACGTACGGTTAAACGAAGGCATCGTTGATTACAAACAAACAATGCGACTTCCTCTCTAAAAACGCTCCGTCAAATAGCAAAGTCAACAAGCAAATTGTCACAAATGGCCTCTGCGTCAACTTGCCTAACCGGATTAACCGATTTTAAGAGAATAACCTCCATATCTCATGAGTAATTCCACGTCACCAATGCTATCCGAAGTATTAAAATTCCGAATGTCTTCGGGCTTTTATAAGTTTCGATAGGTTGTTTGATTGGCAATAGATGGCAGCAGGAGTCATATTTTTTTTTTGATAAATTCGTCATTTTCTAAAAATGAATCCTAGCTAGATCGATTTATCGCCCCAAAACCCTGTATACTAAATTTCATGAAAATCCGCTTCCGTTTCCGCGAGATCCAGATTATAGAGAAATATATATACAAGAATTGCTCGTTTAAAGGTATAGGATAGAGGTCCAAAAGGCAGCCCTCGACTTCAAAAGTGCGACAATAAATACTCTGCCTAAGTTGACAAAACCGAGCTGTCGCTACACAATGTTACACGCACACTAGTATCCGCGCATCATACAAATTTCAAATTGACACACTCACACTACAAAAAAAGGTGCCACAATCGCAGATCAAAATGCAAAAGGTAGGGCTAGGGCTCTATCAAGTCGGACGTGAGCGACGACCTATTGTAAATCTATGTTTGTAAACATTAACAAGTGAAATACCTACCTATTCATGTTTCACAGTTCAATGCTGACTCAGCTACATCTATGTTACCTAGTTCCAAATCTTTCTTCATTGAACCAACAAATTCGAAAGAAATACGATCAGAAAATAGGAATATTTGAACAGCCGTTATTGTAGACTTCTAATTTGAAACTGGTTACTAAAACTACTATGATGGATGATTTTTCTTGGGTTTGAATAGGCTACCTATTATTTTGTTTTCATCAGGGAGCTTATAAGAAAATTAGGCCTTGTAAGAATAGAGAAGAAATTAAATCTTGTAATTGACATTTTTAACCAACCATCTTCGTTCCCCATCCATCAATAATAAAAGTTCTAAAAAATCTCGGTAACAACAGTATAGCAGACGCATCATATTATTAAGATCAAAAATTAGCATCTTGTAAGGGTAGTTTTCTTTACATCAATTATGTTTAACCCTTAAAAATAGTTAGGCTCGAAAAGGATTTGCACGTATTTGTATAATATCTCTTTTTTAGTGTCATTTCAGACAACGATAGATGAATTTAAAACTCACGCTGTCGAATTACAAAGATGTCCTCACAGAACAAGCTCTTGGAAATCGCGTGCTGACTTAAATTTTGCTCATAACAGGTAATTTTTAAATTGAACCTTAGTCCTTACTCTCATGCGATAATATCGTAACGTGTCGAACGCGTGCCTCTACTCATTGAGATACCGCCAAATGCAGTAACTGGAAATTGACAGATGAAAGAACACGGGAAGTCCGTATTAAGTACTTCGATAGTACAATCTCTATTGGCCGCTAATTTTCTAGAAAATGGGAACAAGGATCTTTAACTACGTCAGTCAGGTCTATAAGTGGGGACCACTTTAATAATACCTACTTTAGTTCAAGCTAATAGTGTACGTACTCCACGCGTAAGAACTAATGACAGAATCTTTACGGAAATCGTTGATCTTCGTACCAAGATTATCTTTGAGCCATAATACCTATATTATTTAAAATACATTATAAAGTGGTATAGGTACTCGTATATGAGAGACTTTACCAACAACTCCTTTTGTAAGTTTTGTAAGTATAGTTATATGTATAACTGCTACCGAATCTTTAAAAAACAACGAAAGCATGGTTTCCCTGGACGACGGCATCAAAGTCAAATTGTGTAGGTACTTAATTGTAATTCTATAACGCGTAGTCCGATTTTATTTCGTCAGCCTTTTAACTCTAACCTTCTGCTGTGAAATTTTCTAAAAAACTATTTCATTATTACGCACCAACTTTTTAAAAAGCTAATAATTTCTAGTAGCGCTACACCTACGTGGATTTCGTTTTTCACAAAAATACCACCAGAGCCGTTTACTCTAATGTAATAATAGCCTAGGCCATCTGCAAAGCTTAGGTATAGTCTTTTAGCCAAACCAGTTAGTAGTTAGTTGTGTAGGGTGGCAAAGACCTAGCAAACAGACTTTTTGCCTTTATTATAATATTAGTTTTTAACGGTGTACCGCGTAACCGGTTGTTTTAAAGCGATTTTTAGTGACTTGCAGTTTAAAAATTTTATGTAAAGACCATTACTTTTAAATTGAAACGTCATCTTTGTCGTCAATTGAACGTCGTATTTTGGGCCTTTAATATTTTGGGCCTTTATATTTTTGGCCTTTGTATTTATTTTGGGCCTTTATTCACTGTAAAGCAGAAACACAATTAGTTAAAATGTTCTCTGTAGACATTTCTCCCAAAAGTTGATCCTAAATCTCCATTTTCCTTATTTTTATCGGAAACTACAATGGATGTAATTTAATTGTAATTTTAATTTTAATGTGTCGGTAACAATAATATCCAAACACGCTAAGAAACAGATTTTTGTTAAATGGCTTAGTTTTTTTTAGTAATTAGGTAAAACGTTGTTTTCGGTTATACTCTTCAACAAAGCTGCATATCGCGACCACCAACCAACGTGTTCGTAAGAGTGAGAAACAAACAAACTTGGTTGAAGTAACGGAGATATAAAATTAGACAACCCTGGCAGAATCAATTGCTCTGCCTATAAGAGCCACAGACCGCACCGCCATCCTGCTTCCCCCTATCTCTACAAGGAACACGTAGCTAACAATTTGTTTTCTTTGGCTTTTTAGGGTTGTCTGTTTCAAAAGTAGAAAAAAAACTGGGCCATAGTAATATCAATAATTTTTTCGCCTGTTCAAGATTTCAAGCCTTTTTACCCGACTAAGTAAGACTAAGTAATCTTCGAATGTAGGTAAGTAAGTATGTGTGCAAAACATTATAGTGAAGTTAAATAATGATTGTTAAATAATTAATGTTCCCATCACCTCACACAGTGAAATAACAAGGTATAAAAACACTACTGTAGAATATTGTGATTGACGCAATACCTTGTAGGTATTAGTATCTTAAGGGGGAGTACCATCCGAGCGCGAAAATTCAAATTCTATTTAGTTTTCGCTCATAGTGGGCTAATTATACATCGAAGGCTAATGGCAATGAGTTTTGCGGGCACAACATTTATCAATCATTTCATATTGGTTCTCGATAGCTCGATATCTGGGAAACTGCAAAAAATATCTTTCGGGAGCCAAAATGTCACAACTATACAAAATCTTTCGAGCAAAGTTTCTATTAAAAACTTGTACATCATTGAGTTATAAACTAAGGAGTTAGGGTCAGCGCTAAAAAGTGTCCGAAGTGAATGACATACAAAACGCTAAAAGACATACAATCACACTTCAGTCTCGTGTTTGAAAATTAGGCCGTATAGTAATGGTTTAAGACATAAATTACAATGTTTTAGTTTGTTTATAAAAATACTCATGTACCCTCGTTTATATAGGTTTTCTCGGGACACTTTTTTTTGTGAATTTTGTATTACACCCCTCATCCATAGATTTATATACCTATGTTGTACATGCATGAATATTAGGCCCGCAAAATGCATTTCCATAAATCTAACAATGCGTAGTTAGTCTAATATTTGCGAAAAATTAAACAATTTAAGCTTTACAGTTCAGTTTCAGTTCGTTATTGTCTCAACTTTTTTTAGTGATCCACTGTCACCATAATGTCCATGTATGTACCATGCTGTATCTCTTTAACCGTGATACAGATTTACACCGTGATGACCTTATACACAGTGACCCCTATACCGTGATATACTACTTGAAATTTTCACAGAAGGTGTATTTCTGTTGCCGTAATAGCAACAAATAATAAAAAATAGAGTAAAGTAAATATTTAAGGGGCTTCCATAAAACAAACGTAATTTTATTGCTGTTTTATTGTTAATGGTACGGAACCCTTCGTGCACGAGTCCAACTCGTACTTGGCAGATTATGTTCATTGGTTCTGCTTGTTCTCATCAACCGTCTTTTAAGACTTGCTCATAACGTTCAGTTAAAAATAAAACCAGGTGAATACACGTCTTTCATACATTAATCGAATATAGTGGCGCAGTCACTATATTCGATTAATGTAGGTATGAAAAACTTCTTTAAAAATGCAAAATAATCTTTGAAATTGGTTCGGAATTGACGAAGTTGTGAACACCGTTCATACTGATATAATGCAGATTTGATAACCACCTCTGTTGTTTCAATTACCTACTAAATTGAAAAATGAAGTCGGTTAACAAGAAAATTTTATTGAATTTGTCTGGATCATAAGAAGAACATTTTTGGAAGGTTATTTCGAAATCTCTAACAAACCATGCCGAAATTCAACTTTGTAAGTCTAATAGATTCTACAGCCGTAACCTTATTTAAAATCGACTTATACTTCATTTCACATAAGCCTAGGTCAGTATAATGGTGATAACTATTTAACTACCTACTTAAAAATAAAGATTAATACCGATTCTTGTATGATAATTGGGCTATACCTTGCTTCTTAACCAAATCATCAGTAAAACATTAGAAATATTCTCAATATAATGTAAAAAATATTAGTAAGATATTAACAGGGAATTTCTAATAATCTGATTTTCTAAGTGGTTAATTTTTTAAGTTTTATAAGTGGCTTGGCCCTTTCCGTCCGTATAAATATGCGCACGCTGTCTTGTGGAATGGTGTCATCCATTAACACAAAAAAAAAATTCACACATGACAGGTGATGGACTTTCATACCAATATTCCACCTAAAGGTGCGTAATATGTATTCAGTACTTTGGGGTTGATATTTTAAAACCTTTCTAAGTAACTTCCCCTTTGATATCACGGTAAAGTTAGCTACTTAGATACCAAAGTGCTTCAGTGATTATTATTATCCAAAAATGGGTGACTGTCCGAAGTGCTTATACTTGATCTTTGAATTAAAATCACTAGATTTAAAACAAATTTTTTATGGTAGGGTTACCCGTAGAATCCATAATTGCAGGCATTTGACAGCCAATTGTTTCAGAACTCTGATCCGCAGGGGCTGTGGGTTCGAATTACCTACGACTTCTGACTTTTTGGAATTATGTGCGTCTGTGCAGTTAGGTACGCGGTCCGCTTTAGCGGGCCGCGCCTCTACCCGCGAAAAACTAGTTATATTATATACTAGCTGTTGCCAGCAGATCTGCCCTCGTGAATTTCGGTTTATCAAAATCCCGTGGGAATCGTGGATTTACCCGGGATTCCGGTTTCCGGTCCCGCTCCCTTTTCTAGCCTTTATTAAATATATTATGATGTAAAGACATATTTTGCTGTAATACTTATACCTATATGTTTAGCTACGTTTTGCTATAGCGAGTATTAGATCTCTCGAAATCCCACGGGATCCGTTTTATTTTTCGGGATAAATGGTAGCCTATGTCCTTTCTCAAGCTTTATTTAGTACCAAATTTCATCAAGATTGGTTCAGTGGTTTAGGCGTGAAAGCGGAACAGACAAACAGATAGACAGAGACCGAGTTACTTTCACATTTATAATATACTAGCTGATGCCCGCGACTTCGTCCACGTGGGATAAAAACTATTCTATCTTTCAAGTTGGACCAAATGACAGATATTCACGAAGTTTGAACTAAATCGGTTCAGTAGTTTAGGAGTCCATTGAGGACAAACATTGTGACACGAGATTTATATATATTAGATTATATTATATACTAGCTGTTGCCAGCAGATCTGCCCTCGTGAATTTCGGTTTATCAAAATCCCGTGGGAATCGTGGATTTACCCGGGATTCCGGTTTCCGGTCCCGCTCCCTTTTCTAGCCTTTATTAAATATATTATGATGTAAAGACATATTTTGCTGTAATACTTATACCTATATGTTTAGCTACGTTTTGCTATAGCGAGTATTAGATCTCTCGAAATCCCACGGGATCCGTTTTATTTTTCGGGATAAATGGTAGCCTATGTCCTTTCTCAAGCTTTATTTAGTACCAAATTTCATCAAGATTGGTTCAGTGGTTTAGGCGTGAAAGCGGAACAGACAAACAGATAGACAGAGACCGAGTTACTTTCACATTTATAATATACTAGCTGATGCCCGCGACTTCGTCCACGTGGGATAAAAACTATTCTATCTTTTAAGTTGGACCAAATGACAGATATTCACGAAGTTTGAACTAAATCGGTTCAGTAGTTTAGGAGTCCAATGAGGACAAACATTGTGACACGAGATTTATATATATTAGATTATTAAATCGGTAGTTACTCGAAAATCGTGAGAACATAATATTGCATGGTAAATATAAGATGCTAGAATGAAAAAAAGGTTATATTAAGTTTGCTATTTCAGTGCTGGGGGAAGCTAATACAGCATTAATACAGGTTTTAAAAATAAAAGAAAATTGTCCATTAAAGTTAAAGTATACTCGAACGCGTCAAATTTTTATTCAGACCCTTCATCTTGACGTGCTTGTCGCCCAGCAGGGCGATCGGCTAAAAGTGTTTCAATCATTAAATAACTGTATCAATGCCAAAACATGGGTGTAGACCAATCACAACGCTTGAAAATCACGTTTTGAAATTGATACACTTCTTTATTGATTGATACATTTTTAGCCGATCGCCCTGCTGACCGATCTGACAATTATGTCGAGGAGTTTGCTAATCTGCCGGTTTGAAAATTTTATTTTTCACAGTTTGGTAACAAACACGAGATACGGGAATTTTATATATTTAGAGATTATATATTACAGAGAAATTTAATGAATCAGTAATCACTCTTTATTGCACGTTTTTATAATATACTTATAAGTTTTAGAAGTAATGTCACGGGATAAATCCGCATTTTGTCTAAACTCTTGTCATTCGGAGAGGAGACTAAGGTGAGACTCGAGCCCAGTAGTGAGGAATAACATGGGGTTGAGACTAAACATAGGTTAAACTATACAAAAAGAAGAACTTAATAACCGACCTTATGAGTTATGGACTAGAATATTATAAGCTGATGAAAATCGGTAACGGGTGTATAAATAAAGGAAAGTATATAAGACATTAAGATGTAGCAGCCCTAGCAAATTGTCAATTGTTAACCGGATGAGGCGCCGCTCTTGTACCTCCCCTACTTCTAACTTTAGGAACTACTCGACGCAAGCAGACCGGCAAGTTAAGCTAAAGACGTATTATAAAATCTTTTTAATTATCCCCCTATCCGACCTTATAGTTCCCAATCTCAGAAGACGTATCAGTCTTTGTTTCAGCCAATGGGCGTCCATTTTGCTAGACATATACCTGAAATGAATATTAGGTAAACTAAAAATTTCCCTAATGTCTTTAAGCATACCTGAAGTAAATAAATATTAGGGCCAATTACTACGATTATGAACCACTCGAAACCCAGACACTTTAACTTCGTGATAATTGATCTATTTTACTAAGGCTTGACCGCAGAAAAAGTATACTTGGAACGTTTAATAATAAAATTTAAAGCCCGAGAGCTGAGAACCATATAAGTTTCAATTTAAGTTGTCTTTTGTTGATTGCATTACAAAAGATTAGTATTGTACATATTGCAAAATATTAGTTTTGACTGTAATCTTCTGATTGTCCAAAGCTACATAATAATTATGGTTACTTGATCTCAATTATCTAAAAACAAATTTTCAGGTTTTGCAATGTTTGCAATGCTCTACTTGCTAATTGACGAAAGGCTTTCAAATTAATACTACATAAACTATACATATAATATTATATGCCTTGCAAACTGTTGCAGTTTAGGTTTTTCAGCTCCTCTACTATACCGCAAGTATGTTACACGTTAAATTCCTCTAAAAAAGCGAACTATTGTCGTCTTTGACGTTGGTTGACGAAAAAATTGTGATAATGCTGTCAAAGTTACAAATTACATGGGCCCTTTTCAAGACTATTTTCTATCGATCTAAAGTAGAACGATAAAAATCCGTTCCGTATTATTAGAGAAATTAGTGGAAATACATTCATAAAGAAAGATACGGGCCGAATGGAGAACCTCCTCCTTCTTTGGTTTTTCAAAGTCGGTTAAAAACACTAAAAAGTGATTTAAAGCGTGTTTGAGTTTCCATTCAAAAGTTTTAAACATTGATTACGTAACTTTGTGACTTGAATTACCTACCCTATCAGAATATCCGTCGGGTAAAAGAAAGGCGTATCTTACTAACCACACTATTGCGAAGACAAAAGTCTGTATGTAATGCTTACGCTATACGCTACGCTTAGTCCTTTACAATTATTACTAAACAGATATGTCTAAGGAACGGAAAAAAATATAAATACCCTGGATTAATACTGTTATTCCGTATAAATGCACGGTTCCTGCGGAATTTGTACCGACATAGTACTCTATGCATGTTTCGAACCCCGCGAAACAGCGGGTAAATGTTAGTATTATTGCAAAACAAAAATAATGTATTGAGTCCAATTAAAATTAACTTGATAAGTACCAAAATTGTTAAATTGATCCAAACGTACCTACATAAATGGTCAATTGCCTTTAATGTCCCTAAGCATACTTTTTGTATGCTCCTGTGCCTTGACAATCCAAAAGCGTACATAGAAACAAGCATTATCGATGTCGATGAAAATGAAAAAGGCCATTTAATCGCGACCATTTAACATAATATAAAATTAGGTAGTAGAACTAAGCGGTAAAATATTTCCATTTAGAAGTTAATTGTATTCATAAAATCAGTGGAGCGTATCTTACTGGTATAATGTTATGACATTACTCTATTATTATAAATCATGCCCGTAATTCACAATGCGGAATACTTAGTACATCTTAGTACATATTCGTTCAGAGTCTTAGTACAGACTCGTTTATCCATCGAATATATCAAGTACCTACCTACCTAGTTTTTGAGAAACGAGTCAGTTATTATAAAATATCGATCATAATAGGATACTAATCCGAACTGTGAATAGTAAGTAGCCCAGGTGTAACAACTCAGGTAGCTCATAAGATGTAAAACGCAAATGTTACGGCATAATCAGCATTAATTCGTTTACCAATGGCCATTGTCCGGGCAGCCACACCCGTAATTTCTGAATTTACCTACTGGGAATTGCGACAATATTCGGACAACAATGCCTTATGTCCGCCGCTCTAGAGATATCCTCAAACGGATGCTATTTGAGAGCAGCATTGGTAGTGTACGTGTATATCATGGAAAACGGCGGCAGAAAGGGACTTTCGCGACAGCACGTACCTGCCACAACGTAAGCCATGATGTCTTTCTTCCCTGCGTCACTCTTCCATACTTACATGCTGCGAGCCGGTCTCGCGGCCGCCACAAGCCACTACATTCACTTTAAATAACAGGCACTAGGACCGCTGATATAATCTTGTCCCCTACCCATTAGCCTCGCAATAGTGTGACCTAGCCATTCACAGAGAATTGGACGCACTTCCGACCTGTTTCGATGTATGAACCTTGCGGTACGCGGCGGCACTTCGCGGACCCGCCGGGACGGGCACCCGCGGGGACCCGGTAAAGTGTGAACGTACCTCGCTCTGAGGCAGTCATCGTGGTGGCGCAGAGCTCGCACGGAGACGACCGGGAGCGTCGTCAGTGGCGTCCAAATGCCGCGGGCAGCGATCCGCGGCACATAATGGGCCGGGCGGAGAGCTCGTCAAAAGAAGAATACGGGAGCCAATTATTTATTCTCATACAATACACGTACGTCGGGCGGCGCGCGGGCGCAGTGATGGAGTGACTCCGAGCACGGCTCCTGCCCCGGCACGCATTGTGCATGAATTGTCATTGATTGAATTGATTTTTTTATTAGATGGTTTAATTGGTGCGGCTCTATTGTGTTCACTAAGGCCTTTACACATATAGACTCCTATGATAAGGAATATTTGGGATAAGCCGAGATTAAATATTTCACATTAGGTACTGAAATACTAACAAAATTGTCTGCGAATTTGTAGCAAATCTACGACAGGGTTTTGCAGCTTGTCAAAGTATAACAACCGCTTTTGTTAACAAACTATTTAAATTATAGTTTGTTAACGAAGTTGATTTTGTCACATATAATATATCATTGTTTGTCACAGTCAAACTACTAATTAAATAAAAAAAATCTATATCATGGACTAATAAGTCGATAAGATGCAGTTGTAAGCAAGTTGAATCAAGCAACATCGAAACATGTTAATGTAAATAAAATTAAGTTAATTCGAATCACTCACATCTCTTTTTGAATCACCCTGTTTTTATTGGTATTGTATTAGTCTTCTGCCAAAAAAGCCCTACAAAATTTGGCTTATAGCAAAGACTTCTATGTAGGTATCTTGCAGCTTACAGTTATCAATCAGGTAAGTGACGTAACCATTCTAGAAAAAAATAAAGATTCCGACGAATTGAGAACCTCCTCCTTTTTTTGAAGTCGGTTAAATAAGAAAAATTCAACCTAATCTAATAACTGATTGGGGGGACACAGGAATACGTGACTTTTCACGTGAGAAGGTCGTAGCTCTCCGACATTACTCTAGTCACTGTAGTAGGTATAATAAAAAAAAGTCTACATACCTAAGTAACAAGCTACTAGCCGAAGCTGAAACTTGGGATGAAGGTTACTTTTCAAAATTATTATGATTCTGATTTTATCAATGAAAATATTTGTTAAAATTTAAAACGAAAACGGACGGACGCTTACTTTCTTTTAGAATAATAATCATTTACCTATTGTTTAATTCATTTTTTATTGTATATTCTCATAACTTTACAAATTTCATTCTTGTTCTTTCTTTTGAGTTTAGTCCGCCCCTTAACGGAATATATTAGTTTATAATACAATCGTGCATAACATACGCCCGCCTTACGTTGTTCATACCTGTGCTCGTCCAGGGGACTGAGAACGAATGACGTCTGTAACTAGATCTTTGAAATAGACACCGGCTGTGATTTCACTAATCTGCCGGGTTAAGAGTTCATCCACTTCCCCTCACGTCCCCCTACGCTCCCGGCGCGCGACGCCAATTACAATTAATTATACGAGATTGGATCTCCAGTAGCGGCTACTTTTGAGTCACCTATTAAATACAACTGCTACAATACCGAGTGACTTGAAAATCTTTATTCTTCACATTTATTTGCGTGCGTGCGTTGGAGCACAGGGTGACGGTTCTGTTCAGGAGAATTTTTTGCCGCAAAAAACTGCCACAATTAAAATACTTTTTTACAGGACGGGTCTATCGTCTGTCAGGTCCGCTAGTATAGTATATATTATTCTTCACATAGGCCTAAATAATAGGCTCTTGATGAAAAGTCAAAACTGGCAATAGCTCTTTTCAAGAATTTAATTATATACGTTCGTACATAGTTACTCAATAATTACATAAAAAAAAATCTAAGTACATAATAATATGAAAAATCAATCCATAATTTTTAAGATATGTCGCGAGGAACTATATCCCTATCATTCCAAGAATCCTTGTCAGTAAAAAATTCTTCAATGTTACGGTAACCCCTGGGTAACCTTGATTTATTGAATGTTTTTTGACAGTGACTTTAAACCTGTGTAAAGTTAGGTCCAAAACATAATAATTGTGGAAGCGTACATTCGAATTCATTACTATAACAGTATTGACTTTACTATTGAGTAACTTTACTATTAAGTATTGTACTATTGAGTATTGAGTTAGGTACTTAGCGTAGAGTATTGAATTAGTCAAATCGATTATATATCATACTAATTAAGCTCTTACACACATATACACTAATAATTAAGCTTTATTACTTGCCGTTATCAATATCGAGCAAAAACTAGCAAAAAATCATGACTGTTGTGGTGGGAGGCCCTTTAAATATTTTTATTCTATTTTTCAGTATTTAAGTATATGTTGTTACAGCGGCAACAGAAATACATCATCTCTGAAAATTTCAAGTGCCTAACTATCACGGTTCAAAAGATACAGCCTGGTGACAGACGAACGGACGGACGCATGGATGGACGGCGAAGACGTAATAGCAAGTAATAGGGTCCCGTTTTTACCCTTTGGGTACGGAACCCAAAAAATAACCACACCAATCAAAAAATCGCTTGGCGGTTTTTGCTGTAAGTGGTAATTAAATGGCCGAAGCCGCCAAAGTTAAATTAGAAATCATTAAATAATGATAAACTGAGTGATTAATAAAGTGACTCATAGCCGAATCGAATCCCACTGCCTCCCACTCGAATCCGAGCGCGGGCCTCTATGTCAGGGTACGCCATGGATATTTCAATCCACGATGACGCGCCCCACTCTGTCAAACTCTATTTGTCTTGTGTTATGCCTTGTAAATTATTGTAAATTATCGATCTATGGACATTAGTGACTGTAACTTTTAAAAAATAATTGAAAAACGAAGGCAGCGACTAAGAAACACCATTATCAATTTTTATGTGATATTTGTGAAATCGACGTTTAAAAAAACCGTCAAAAACAGATTAAAATATTCGATATAAAATATTTTATTTCTTCGATAAAAATGTATTGAAGGTTTGTGATATTTTTGTTTCCTATGGTCATCATTCTAAGGTATGAAAAAAACTATGGTTTATCAATGGGTAAATTTGAACCATATTTGAATCTATGAGGTAATAAGAACTAAAAGAACAGTACCACAGAGTACATTGAACAGTACTTTGGTCTGTGAAAAGTTTAAGGTATCACTCAGCTTTTTGGTATCAACATAATATATGTAAAATTACTGAAAAAAAAGGTTACTTTATAAAGATTGTCGCATAATAAAATGTTTTTCTCTTATTATAAATAAAAACCGTTGTAATTCAGATAAACCGCAGCATGCGCCAGCGGTGCTCCGGTGAAGTCCAAATTCTAATGACCTCAGGACGGTCGGACCAGGGAGGGTAGCTTACATAAAAACCCGCGCCGGAGTCTGGACCAGGGAGGGAAAGTGATTTTGATAGAGTGAGGCGCGTCTTCGTGGATTGATATATTATTATCTATACAATGTTTTAATATTGACTATCTCAAAATGAAACGTAACAGTACGCGTTTTTTATTATTGTAAAATTTTATCAACTACTAACTAGATATAAGATACCTAATCGTGACACGCGCCCTATTATAACGTTAATATAGGTAATAAATATAATAAATCCCCAAATATGTTCAAATCTATTATTATACATTATATCTAATACCTAATAATTATTACATTATCTCATCAGGAGGTACCTTGAGATTCCAATGATAAAACAAAGAGTACCAAAAGCGTTTGAAATAGTGTAGGCATCTAATCGATGCCAAAAGTATAACGTCTCGCGTAATTTGTAAAATATGTAAAGAATTATATTTAACACGTTAAGTGCGAAGCGAGGCCTATATCACCCCTGATGCAACTTCCCTGTGGTGCGGCAAGCAAAAAAGTGAATTTCTCTGTCGTGCGAATGGCATAGCTTTGGTTTGGTCCAGTGTAGGAAAGAGATAAATATATATTTGAAATCACTAATGGTTCCGGACTCGGTGGTGTACCTACCTTGGTACCGGATGTCTTAGGCCTCGTGCCGCACTGAATTAATATAATTTTAATGCAGTGCGGAACGAGGCTAAAACGTCCCATATCCCCCCTGACCTCGTACCGCACTCAACGCGAGCTTCCCGCGACCAGTGTTGTGCATCACGTCGATTGGAGAGCACGTCTTTTTTCTATTCTGTGAACCGCATTAAGATTTTCATATACAAATAGAAAGATAAACCTTATGCATAAACCGTAATCCATTATTTTCCAATAATAAGTCTGTAATAGGTGCCTCTTAATGGTATAGAATGGAACGCTTCGTGCGCGAGTCCGACTCGCACTTGGCCGGTTTTTTTTCTTTATGGCGCCTTCAAGCACAATTTAGATTATTTAAAAAAATGTATCCTTTGATAGCTTTGTGTTGTTTTGCCAGGTTTTGCCCTTAAAACGATCTAATGAGATATAATTGATCAAAATCGGTCAAGTCGTTGCGTAGTTAAGACAGTTTAAAAACGTCGATATTATTTTTCCCATCACTAATCGCAGCGAAAATTTGCCCTATTTCAGTGCGTTACGAGGTGTATATATCCCATATTTTTTTTTGCTAATAATTCCTAAACTAGCCGTCAGATCCCGGGGCGACGGTGGATTAGGGTTCATCAATTCACTGTCTATATCAATAAGGACCAAAAGTCTCATTTATCTTTGATTTCGCGCCAGAAAATGGATTTTAGTCTGTAAAAGGAGGTGGGGTCTAATAGACCGCGTGTCGCCCTAACGTCTGGTCACGGTACGGGCCGATTATACCTCGTGCCGCAGGAACGGAAAGTATGCAAAAATTGGTGCCGCAGCTAACGTGTTAAGACAAATTTTGTTAGGATTCTAAAGGCAAAAATAACTGGTGAAATGCTAGTTGGGCTTGCGCACTAAGTGTTCCGTAAGTACTACTTATCAAGAATTCGAGATCAATTCCAACAAAAACACCTCTGCCCAGCAAATTAAAACGATTAAAAATCACGTTTTTTTTTTAGTATTTTGTTACAGCGGCAACAGGAATAGATAGATAGATAGATAGATAGATAAACTCTTTATTGCACACCACAGAATAAATAAAAAAAAAGAAATAATTAATTAAATACAAACAAACTTAGGCGTACAATTATGATGATGTATTAGGAATACATCATCTGTTAAAATTTGAGCTGTCTAACTATCACCGATCAAGAGATACAGTCGTCGTCTGAACGGACGGACGACGAAGTCTTAGTAATAGGGTCCCGTTTTTTCAATTTGGGTACGGAACCCTAAAACTTGCAACGAACTCCATTTCAATTCGAGGCGTAAATATAATTCTAGAGGACAGGGTCCTTCGGTGAAGATCTCATATACCATTTATTTACTATTATTATGTAAGAGATCGGCCAAGTGCGTGTCGGCTCACACGCGGTGTAAGGTTCTGTATCTGTAGTTGCCCGTCACATCAATACGAGTAGCATGCACTACAATGTCATAATGCAGGTACACTTGACTTAAAGCAAGAGCTTAAGGGGCCTGTGAACTACAATGTCTCCATTGATTCAAAATAACAAATCATTAGTAATTCGTGCATATTTGGATCATGTTGTGGTGTTATTCGGATTCATATAGTAATAATCTAAGCTCCTGGCCATATTTGGTTCGGAAATACTTCTTTAAAACGAAATAATAATCAATTTTGATCAAAATTTTTATAACTTTGGTCGATTACCGTAATACCAACAATAATGAATGAAAACTTGTAACTTTCTTTATTAACTGGTGTTTTTATTTAGCTGGACAATAAAAACTGTGCTCCTGAACTAATGCGACGTGAGATAGTGTTGTTTTTATTACAAAACAAATAAGTAGAAAAGATGTCCTCTGACATAAAAATAAGCAAAACTCTATTCGTTTACATTTTCGTTTAACAAAAGTATTTTAGAACCAAATATGGCCAGGAGCATAGATTATTATTATATGAACCCGAATAACACCACAACATGATCAAAAATTGCACGAATTACAAATGATTTTGGTATTACGTTTGTATGGGAGACACCGTGGGTCAGAAGACTCTTAACACTTTAAAGATAAGGATTCCATTTTTACCATTATGGTATGGAACCCTAAAAACAGAAACCGGCATCGAAAAACGATGTTCTTTATATTCACAATATTATTAGGCACAATATTATGGAATTAGGTACGTAGGTATCTACTGTAGCAGAACGTGGTTGGTGAAGATAAACATCAGATTTTAAGTGGAGAAAATACCAGTTTATTGTAGCTATTTTAGGATCTCAAAATAGTATGTCACAGTCAAAAATAAAAACGTATTCCAAACAAACTATCTTTTTAAATTCAAATTTAGCCATATACAAAAAGTTTGTATATCCAACATCTACGACACCCACACTATGGTATAGGCAAAAAACATCCCCACTTTACATGTGGGATACATAGAGCAGCTAAAATAAAATACTTATCTGCCTAAGTATGGGACACACCTGCTACGTTAATCTGGGGACACGGTAGTGTCCCCGCCAAGACGAGCCAAACGAAGCGCGAGGGCACTACCTATCTTTTCTCGAAGTGTTTCGCCGTATTTTTAAACCCTTATAACTTAGGCCTGAATTATTTCAGATAATCAAAATTCTCGGAAAATGATGTCGCCAGTGAACTTATTAAACCTATAAAGTTTCAATTTTATAGGTCTTATACTTTAGATTTTATTGACGTCTAAAAACCCAAATTTCGTCACTGACTGACTGACTGACTGACTCACTGATGATCATCAAAATTCCTAGGTACTTCCTGAAGACCTAGAAAGCTGAAATTTGGTATATAAGCTAGTATTAGCACACAACCAACAAAAAAATTCCAAAAGTTGGAAATTTAACCCCCCAACCCCTTAAAATAGGGGATGGAAGTTTGTATGAAATTACCGCAAATATTGATGCTAGAGGTCTCAAAATTGATATAGGGACTCTTTGTAATAAACAATTAAATACGTGTTTCAGGATTTTTAGTTAATCACCCCACATCCATAAAATTAGGCGGTTGGAAGTTCGTATGGGGTTTCCTATAAGTATAATATAGGTATAATAAAAACTTAATTTCTGAAATTTGGTATATAAGCTAGTATTAGCACACAACCAACAAAAAAATTTCAAAAATTGGAAATTTAACCCCCTAACCCCTTAAAATAGGGGATGGAAGTTTGTATGAAATTACCGCAAATATTGATGCTAGATGTCTCAAAATTGATATAGGGACTCTTTGTAATAAACTTAAATAAAGAAAAAAAATAAACTAGGTGAACCAAGGAGGGTTCCCTCATTTAAATGATAGAGGGGGGGATACTTGATTCAGACAAATTTCCACCTTGCAATGATATTCAAGAAATACACCAAAGAAAAGGAAATTAACCAAATAAAAAATATAGTCGTAAACAACTTACAAAAAGAAGTGAAATCCCAGCAAAAACATTTTCATGTAAAATGTTGCCAAGACGAGAACATGTGGCTCACACTATCAAAAAGTTATCAGATCTCATGTAGAGCAAGACTTCTAACTCTACACGCCCTAACTCTATGAATCCTAACTTTATAAACTCTACACTTTAGTCAAAATATATTATGTCTTGGCTGTTTCGTTACTGTCACATGGGTGTAAAGTAAAAATATTATTCACTGACTTTGTACTTTTCTGATATACAATACCTAGTTTCTGTAGTAACGATTATTTATTAGATAGGTACCTATTGAGTCTCCTCAGAAACTGCACTTAGGTTTTACTAACTGCATTGGTTTCAAATACTTCATCACACTTTGCAAAAGTGTGTTCCTTTGCTTTAGAGGATATTTTTAATAAATGGAAGTTTTTTCCCATAACAATGGTGATACCATTTAATTTTAATGTGAAATTTCTTGAATTTTGCATGGTCCATTATGCCACTTGCAAAACTCTATTAGAAAAGTACTGAACAGTGAATAAATTCTTCACTTTACGCCCATGTGACGGTACCGAAACAGCCAAGACATAATATATTTTGACTAAAGTGTAGAGTTTATAACGTTAGGATTCATAGAGTTAGGGCGTGTAGAGTTAGAAGTCTTGCTCTACATGAGATCTGATAACTTTTTGATAGTGTGAGCCACATGTTCTCGTCTTGGCAACATTTTACATGAAAATGTTTTTGCTGGGATTATTTATTTACGTCGCCGATAGTGCGGCTCAAATCGTTCACAATGTTGTTATTGTACTTACCTATACGAGTAAATATCACATCAGCCTATCGTATAGTTATTTGTCATTTTAGCCATATTGCATTGTTATTTGTCACATCAACCGAAACTACACAACACTTTGCAGAAGCGTTGTCTTCTTCAGACCATTCCGTGAAGCCACATTCAAGCGATTCAATAAAGCATATCAAGCAAGTAGCCATAATAAGTAGGTATATCATTAGATTAGACACGGTACACGGCCGACGCGACGGTTCCATTCAGCCGCCAACGGCATGTCCCGACACTAAAGTAAATAGCTAATGGAATGTCCCCCACTTCAAGATCCTTTAATCTTTGATAACCTAATGTTTTCAATGGAATATTTCAGGAGATAACAATTTAATCCTAGAAATATCTAATATTTATTACGCACAGTAGGTAGTAATTAATTAATGAGGTTGATATTGTGCGTAGAGTCTTTTTTAGGGTTCCATACCAAAATGGTAAAAATTGAACCCTTATGGTGAAACTTTCTCCGTCCGTCCATCCGTCTGTCACACTCGATTATTTCAGTAACTATCGAAGCTATCGACTTAAGATTTGAAATAGTTTTAGGTATTAATGACCCAACGTCAATGCAATCATAAAATTTTGAAAATCTTTTTAATTTATTTAAAACGGAAGGTTTTAAAATGAGATAACAATATTAAGTGGGGTATCATATGAAAGATTACTTGTGTATTCTAAAACCGATTTTATTTATTTTTGTGCCGATAGTTTTTGAAGATTGATTACATCTTGGAAGGGCTAATGCTTTATTCTACACAGCATCATGCTGGAACGCTGGCGGTGCGTCTTTGCTGGTATAGACAACGTTTGCACAGAAGTTACCTATAGATATTAGGCGCAAAATCTCGCTGCACGCGGGGAAATAAAGTGGGAGTTGTTAAACGACAGGTCTGCCGTAAAGCTCTTAAGTGGGAGAAAATCACATTTATTGCGCAACTTCATACTCGTAATTATTGTTTTGCATTACATATCTAACAGAGGGACAGCAGGGACTGTCTTTAATATTTTTTTGTTAATTGTTTTATTGTAGTACTAGGGATATAAAAAAATAGCTTACGAGCTATTTCTCAGACTTAACAAACATACGCCGAAAATTTCATAACTATCGGTCGAGCCGTTTCAGAGAAGTTTGGTAACAGAAATTGGCTCGAGAGTTTTATATAAGTACTTAATATTAGAGATGGATTTAATTAAATTAGTACTAAACAATACAATTTTGTATTTATGAACGAGGTTTTATTACTGTTTCTTATCGTTTCCTTTTTACATTTAATATTCAACCATGGGTAGGTGATTAACGATTCACAACTCACAAGTGCTAACTCAAGTTTATGTAGACACGTGAATAACGTTGTTTGAAACTTAAAGTGGTTCACAGCAATCTTTCTGCACTCCTGCTCCAAAAAACTTTAGTATGCCAAATCTGATTCACATGGCGTACTTACGTCTCATGTAGATAGGTATTTTTTTGGTCAAGCGTGAGTTCTCCACAGAAATAAACATAAATCTGACTAAGTACTAACTACATGGTTTCATCATCATCATCATCTCATCTCAACCTCTTTTTTATGTCCCACTGCTGGGCACGGGTCTCCTCTCAGACTGAGAGGGGTTCGGTCATAGCCCACCACGCTAGCCAAGTGCGGGTTGGCAGGCTTCACACACCTTCGAGAATATTTTTGTGAACTCCCACTCAGGCATGCAGGTTTCCTCACGATGTTTTCCTTCACCGTTAAGCAAGTGATATTTAGTTTCCTAAAAACGCACATAACGTCAGAGGTGCGCGCCTAGGATTCGAACCCGCGACCTCCTTATGAGAGGTAGAGGTCAGCACCACTGAGCTATCACTGATTTTTTAAACCAATACACAAACCAATTTAAAAATTAATCCGCAATCAAAATGAAGTACCTACTCTGCATCTATGTATTATGATGGTATATTACAGGATAAAGCTTTGTGAATAAGCCATTTAATTATACGAGAACATATGAGAATCTAAGTAATGGTATTTCTAATTTTTCAGTTTTTTCTATCCTTTAAACTCGTATTTTGACCTACTGTTTTTTATCAACGTACCGATCTATGAAATACAATCTATAAAAATAAATATAAAGGAACCTGTAAAACGTCTGTAATTAAGTACTACACGTGATACAAGGACGTAACGATCCCTAAAATCCAATAAATTTCGACACTACTAAACAATGCTAACGATTACAAATTCAAAGATCGCGGCAATGGAATATACCCAGTATTCCTACGCGTATGTATCGACTACCTACCTGAGATTTTATTTGTTTACCCTATACTGATAAAATGATATGATAAAATGAACCTAATCGATACTGTCTTATGATAAACACAACTTCTTGTACAAAATGAGGGTGCATGAAAATAATTTACTCACTTGTAATTGGGTGGCGTCGAAGCAAGCTGTCCGAGTTTATGTCACGTCATTTTGACTTAACCACGTTGCATTTGCGAATGAAACTGAGTTGGTTTAATGGTGAAATATTCGAGTTCTTTATTTGACAAAGGATTAATTCGTAGTGTTTTATTTCAGTTTATTGTTTTAATTTGCTAGTCATTTTTTGTGCGTGTTTGTAATCCTTGTAATCACTGAAATGGTGTTAAGAACTAATAGCGGCTGCTGGAATAAGTACAAAGTAGCATTTTGTGTGCGAATTCTTTTGTTCTTCAGCATCCCGACAGTTTACCTTCTTGCTAATGGCGAACAAGCAACGAATAAAGAAATTTCAGGCAAGTAGAATAATTGACTCCGCGGAAACTAAATTAACTAAAGTAATTATGTTATTTATTATCTGGATGTTTGCGTAATTTAAAATATGGTGTGCAACGCTTGACTTTAAAGGACCTGATACTTAGATATTTCAATCCACGAATACGCGCCCCACAAAATCGCTTATGTTTCATTCGATTCGTATGGAGTTTGTCAGAGTGGGGCGCGTCTTCATGGATTTAAATGTCTATACCAGTTTGATTTTATAATTAAGTTGGAAATAAATATTACTGACTGCTGTAAATTACTTTAAAACTTTGTAGATAGGTACTGTGTATAACTGAAAAAACGTATTCGTCATCCAGGTCATATTGGCTATGCTTCGCGTCGTCTGTTAGGGCTGATTGATGAAGGAACTAGAAACTGCACACCGGCCGCTATCCTGGAGTTTCCTTCGGATGGTTTGACCAAATTTCAAAGACAGCATGTAAGTGTGGGCAGTTTTTCTTGAAAAAAAGAGCAATACAGTAACGTTTTCCTGGTAGTTTAGTTGATTCGAAACGTTTGAATTTCTCTTTTTCGAACACCTGTGCTTGTGGGAATTGTAATTTCCAATTATATATATCAGATTATATATTGCTCATACCTCTGAAATTTATATTTTTTTATGAATAAGAATTAGGTATGGAGGTAATAATATTATATTTCTTATGAACCATGAAGTGTATTATATTATTCTTTTGCTATTGCTAGATTTTTTTAGATTTTATAACTGGAAAAATCTGAAACGTTTTATACGGAGTAATCAAAGTGGCAGTTTGAAATACGAGTATACTGCTACATGTCTCTGCAAAGATTTCTAACTTCCAACCTGTGCTGTGCATGGATCTCCTTATGACTTTCTTAATGGGTACCGTCGTCCATCACTCCACTTGGTTGGAAGTCACCTGGTGGAAGTCATAATGACATAGATGAATGACAAAAGGTGGTCTCAATTTTTCTTACGAATCAAGACTAAGATATTGTAGGAAAATAAAACAGTATTTTTTGAGACCTGGTGGCACTATGAATTTGTTTTTCCGATTCAGAATTTAATTATACGTACGAGTTATTTTCGTTTCAATGCACATAAATGCTCATTACTTCGAAATAGGCATTTTTTATTAAATATAATAAATAATTGTAGGTGTAGAGGCCGTAATTTTTAAAAATGAACTTTGGTTTTGAAAAGGTTGAAGCAGGTTTCCATAAATCCATTTTCAATGTCCTGTAAAAACTGAAAAGCGTTCTTACAGACTCTTATACATCACCTGACTATGTTTATGTAGTTACTTCATGGATACAATAATTTTAAAAAGTGTGTTTAAACAGAATATTTAAAGAATATTTTTTAACCGACTTCTTTAGTCTGACTTATATAATTATTTTTATACTCTTTTTTGTTTCATGACTTTTTTGAAAAACTGAAAAGCGTTCTTACGGACTCTTAGATACATCACCTGACTATGTTTATGTAGTTACTTATAGACGTGATATTTCCCAGGGTTTCATACTAATTCATTGCGTGTTGGCTGTATACTGCTTCATGCTATTCGGGATCGCCTGTGAACAATACTTCGTGCCTGCCATCGAGATTATATGCGAACGTGAGTGTCATTGCATACTCGTAATTCACCTTCTTAAACAAACATTGGTAGCTTGACTTATCTGTTATTTCTTTACTTTATTTGCCTAACAAATATTATTGTTGGTAGCACTCGGCCCAATACCAATATTGGTCAATTGATTTTCTTCGACATACTCGAAAAATGTTACTTTTATAGTTAAATTGTAGTTCAATTATTTTTTATACTTATGTAATCCTATACCTTTAAACGCTTTAAACGAGCAATTCTTGTATATATATATATATATATATATATATATATATAGATCCGTTCACGGTAAATGTTGCTCCAGTGAGAAGTTGGAACAAATGTTGATCCACCTATTTCACGTGTTTACTCAGCTCTACCTCGGGCAAACTGATATACTTTGATCCGCCCCTAATGCGCGTGTGACGTCAGTGGATCTGCACGAACAGATTTTCGACATACTCGTCAGCGATTTGACCAATATTTGTTGATCCAAAAACGGCCGAAAAAATCATACTGAAAAGGATTTCTTAGATCCAGCATATATTTAACTCATATGCGACATTTACTTAAAATAAGTGGATCCGGAGCCAAAACTGACGAATAGGCATCTTACGCAGAGCGGCAACGTCGCGTTCTACGTGTAACAAAGAACCCACTAGACTAGTTCGTTAGAGAAATAAGGTAAGAAAAATGCGTTAGCGGGAAGACGTTTGCGCAGGTTTTTTGTTTGTTACCGTGTGGGTGAATTTGTTCAATGACTATTTTGGACTATTTCAAAAAATCTTCAGCCGCAAGTACAAACCAATTTGGCTGAAATTTGGAATGGAGATAGGTTATATCCTGGATGAATACATAGACTACTTTTATCCCGGAAGAGTTAATGGTTTCTGCAGGAAAAGTGAAAAATAGATATTCACGTGGAAAAAATACTACTTCACGCTATAATTACCGAACTGATATGGCCGAAATTTGGAAATGAGATAGATTTTATCCTGGATTAATACATAGGCTACTTTTTATCCGGGAAAATTACATGGTTTCTATAATAATAGGGAAAAACAAAAAATTGATATTCACGCGGGAAAAATATTCCTTCACGCCGTAATTACTGAACTGTTTGGCTGAACTTCGCTATGGAGATAGACTATATCCTGGATTAATACATCGGCTACATTTTAACCTGCGGAAATCCATGGTTTCTATGATAATATTAACAATACGTAGCGTCCTATAATAATACATTGGCTACTTTTTAACCGACTTAAAAAAAAGAGGTTCTGTATTCGACCCGTATGTTTGTATGTTTGTATGGATGTATGTATGTTTGTCCGCGATTATTTCGCGTTTGGCTGAACCGATTTTGATGTGGTTTTCGGGAAAGTTTTTGTTATATTTTAGGGAAGGTTTTAGTATATTAACCGACTTAAAATAACGACGATTCTTTTTTTGTTAGGTAGGCCATACATCTGAGATAGTCTCATTTCAAATTGGTCAAGATCTAATCAATGTCTTCGGCGATGGAGAGCGGAACTCCTTAACGGAAAAGAGTAAATCGCTTGCAATCAGTATAATAGTTTACAGTGTAGATTTTAACGGACTTCAAAAAAGAAGGAGATTCTCAAACTGATTATAATATGGTTTTATTTAACCCACTTCAAAAAAAGGTTCTCAGTTTAATTTCTGCGTGGGTATTTTGGGTTTGTCCGCGATTAGCTCGCGTTTGGCTGAAGCGATCTATTTGATCCATCGCGAAAGAACATTTCTCATCCTCGTCATTAGGCATACAGAATAATAGTAGGTATGTTATCGTTATTTGTTATGCAGTTATTTATTATTTGTTATGCTAAGCGGTGAAGGATTCTAGGGTAATAATAGGGTAAATAGAATCCTGAGCCTAGCGAGGCATTCAAAGACACGAGAACCAAAAAAAAATTGAGCCCGTAAATAACACAAAATTTTTCATCTCACCACAGCGACGAAAGTTACTAGAAGAACACTTTAGATCGGCATTGAGAGTCATACCAACATCTTAGTTTAATTCGGAGAATTTGTAAACAGCATGCTTGAAATGATTTGCGAATTTTGATTTGGCGCCGACTTCAAAAACTAAGTAGGTGTCACATCATCATCATCATCACATCAGCCTGCGGACGTCCACTGTTGAACATAGGACGTCTACTGTTCAACATAGGCCTTCCCAAGCGAGCGCCACCACACCCTGTCCTCAGCCTTCCTCATCCAGCCGCTTCGCGCCACCCGCTTAATGTCGTCGGTCCAACGAGCTGGAGGGCGCCCCACGCTACGTTTACTTGTACGCGGTCTCCACTCTAGGACTTTTCGGCTCCACCGGCCATCACCCCTACGACACGCGTAACCTGCCCACTGCCACTTCAGCTTGCTTATGGTTTGGGCTATGTCAGTGATCTTAGTTCTCCTGCGGATCTCCTCATTTCGGATTCTGTCCCTCAGGGAAACTCCTAACATTGCCCTCTCCATGGCCCGCTGCGTGACTTTAAATTTGTGGATCAGGCCGTGTGTGAGTGTCCACGTTTCAGCACCATAGGTGAGGACGGGAAGGATGCACTGGTTAAAAACTTTTGTTTTCAGGCGTTGAGGAATTAAGTAGGTGTACCCAGATTTATTAGAAAATTTTTTTGTGCTTTTCAGTGGGTTGATTTTTTAAGGTGGTTCCCTTTTTTAAAAAAAGAAATTGAAATATCGTTATTTTGATGGCTTTTTTATTATTTTTTATTCCGGGAAAATCAATGGTTTCCGCGGAAATAGTGAAAAATGGTTATTCATGCGGAAAAACATTCCTTCAAACCTCAACTAAGAAAATTTATTGCTGAAAGTTGGAATGGAGATACGAGTAAATGAAAACCAAGGCTACTTTTTATTCCGGGAAATTCATGGTTTCCCGTGAGAATAGGAAAATCTGAAATTTACGCGAGCGAAGCCGCGGGTATCTGCTAGTAGTCCATATTTGATTATTTATCTATTTAGAAACTCGATATTATTTAGGTATTATTATGTTAACGATTTTATCCGGATGAAATGAAGAGGAGCGGGCGGAGTCGACCGCTTCAGTGGAAAGTGGAAACCTAGGTACTCCCTTTTCCGTGATGGATACGTATGGTAATAAATAGGGTATTCATATTATGATACCTAGGACTCAGGACTTACTTCGCTACCAGTTTTTAACTTAGCACGAAAATAAGGTTTAACTAACTATGCGTTTCAAATATCAATAGGACCTTTTTAGGGTTCCATACCAATTTGATAAAAATGGTACCCTTATGGTGAGACTTTCTCCGTCCGTCCGTCTGTGACACTCGATTATTTAAGTAACTATCGAAGCTATCGACTTGAAATTTGGAATAGTTTTAGGTAATAGTGACCCGACGTCATTGCAATCATAAAATTTTGAAAATAATTTTTATTTCTATTTAAAAGGGGGGTAAAATGGGTTGTTGAAATTTCAAAATGAGATAACAATATAAAGTGGGAAATCACATGAAAAGGCGTTACTTGTGTATTCGAAAACCGATTTTTATTTATTTTTGTAGCCGATAGATTTTTAATTGGGCAAACTGTCGAAAAAAATACCGCCCCCTCCCCCCCCTTATCTCCGAAGTTTATCGTTCCAGAAATCTGAAATAATTATGATCAATAGGAACATACGTATATTTTACGCTTCCTCTTCGAATTTATCTATACTTAATATTATAATATTAAGTATAGATAACAATAAACCACCAAAAACAAAGTTAGGTTTGCGGTTCGCCAGCAAAAGTACCTACTCGTAAATAATACTCCTAAATTTATTAACAAAAGTGATGTTTTACTTCTTTTATGGTATGGAACCCTCAGTGCGCGAGTCCGACTCGCACTTGGCCGGTTTTTTATAGTCAGAAAATGCCTAAAGCATACCACTCCGGCAGGGGGAAACACATGGGTTAAGTTGCACCCACTAAAACTGTCTGTGTCCACGACGGACCCGCTGGCGGGAGTACGGGATTCACTTTTGTATGCACCGCGCTCCCGCCAGGTCATAACCCACCGGTTTTGACGGCGGACCGCTCCTATAGTCGAAAAAGTGCAACTTTGGGAATTAGTCGCAAAGTTAGACCAAGCTCTATACTCAAACTAATTTTTTAAACTGGATACATGCTCGATACTTTCAAATAAAGATCTTTGTATAAACCTACGAAGCGGCAACGTCGCGGATGCTTTCAGCCAATCCGATCGTTTGCCGTGCTCTGATTGGCTCATTTGAATTGGATCAACACTTTCCGTAACCATCGCAAGGTGGATTTGTATATCGGATCAACTTTTGCGAACGCTAGTAAAAATTTCCATGAGTGTAGATGTTGATCCGGTTGGAGCCACATTAGTTACCAGAGATGCATATTGGATCAACAAAAGGCGTCGGATCAACATGTGTTTTCGGATCAACAAAGTACTCGCGTGACGTCGCGAATGATCAACATTTAGCGGGAAGAGATCTCTATATATATATATATATATATATATATATATATATATATATATATATACGATTATATAGAAAAATATATATAGAAAAATTATATAGATATAGATTATATAGAAAATTATATATATATATTTTTCTATATAATCTGGATCTCGGAAACGGCTCGAACGATTTTCATGAAATTTCGTAAACGGGGATTTTTGGGCGATAAATCGATCTAGCTAGGATTCAATTTTAGAAAATGTTGAATTTACCAAAAAAATATGACTCCTGCTGCCATCTATTGACCAGTAGTTATTTACATTAACTACCGAGCGAAGCTCGGTCACCCAGATATTTTTTACATAAAATTGAACAATTTTCTCCTTAGATATATAAGGGTTAAACTATGCGCATTTTGAATCCCCTTTGCCGCTAAGCTCTTAAATCTCGATTGCGTATTAGTAAGTACTCGTTAGTATAATTGAAAAAGTGGTATTGAGAAGGATTCACCATTCACTGATCATCGGTCAGTGTCCTGCGATGTAGTTATCGGTCAGAAAAAGACTTGAAATTAATTCATGGATACAATAATTTCAAAAAGTGTGTTAAAACAGTGCTTTATTATAATGGCCTTCCTAAGGAGCCTTGTTCCTAGCAAGGCCATTTGGAAGAGTTCAATGAAACTTAATTTTAATCAATATTGATCAAATCTGAAATTTAAAAAAGTGGTTTATATGTTACGTAATAAAACAAAGTATTACTTAATTATTTGTTCGTGTCATTTATTCAGTAAATAAACGAATAATAACTGTTTATTTGTTAGTATGGCCTTCCATGGTCCACCCACCTTAGATTCAAAGAAGTTTTATTTTTCCCGTAAAATATACATAATATATACATATACATTTTTTTTTAAACATGGCAGATAGAGGTAAGACACGAAAGACACCTCTTCACTTTAACAATGGGGGCTGCTATTGAAGCCACTTGCATTTATACCAGTTTGTGATCATCCTTTCCAGGTTTGAATATGGAAGCAGACATCGCCGGGGCAACGTTCATGGCCGCAGCTAGTTCTAGCCCAGAGCTCTTCATCAATTGTGTCGGCACGTTTGTGACGGAGGGCGACCTAGGCGTGGGTGCCATAGTCGGATCTGCGGTCTTCAACGTGCTTGCTGTCCCCGCGTGCTGTGCCCTATTTCCTGGCAAGGTAAGTACGAGTACCTACATGTTCCGACTGATTACACGGCGTTTTCGATGTTTACGTCTACAATTGAGACTATGTAGCTCAATTACCTGTATGAATGAGACAAATTAATCAGCCTCTAATAGGTTTTGATATAGGTAGATAAGCATTTTTTGCACAACATCAAAAATTCACATTTTTATTAACATTTCCACGGCTAAAAATAGAATAACGGCACATTTCGACCACTGTAAGCGGGGGCCACTATAAATTTAAACCTGCTTAATTGGAAAACTGGATTATTGGAAACCCTCAATATGGTACATATGTTTTGGTCCCTTGGGATCCCAATTAACATTCACTGTATATTTAATGCCAGTAGCTTCAATATGTACAGAAATGTTATAACAATAGTCCGTTTCATACCCAGGTGACAGAACTGGACTGGTGGTCAGTTTCGCGAGACTGTCTGATGTACGCCTTGGCAGTTTGTGCTCTCATCATGACTCTTCTAGACGACAAAGTATACTGGTACGAAGCTTTGCTCCTGGTCATGATGTACACCTTCTATATTCTTGGTAAGTATTTTAATTGTAATGTTTTTTGTTATTACTACGTTTAAAGGTAGACTCCTACTGCAAAGATGAAAAACCCTAAAACAGCCGTGCTATTCCGCTAAAATACTTAAAGCAGCGACGAGCCTACATTTTTGCATGCCATCTTCGGTATGTCAGATACCGTATATCTAACAACTGTTTCAGGGATATACATTTTCAGAATAGCACAGCAGGTGTCTGCAAAAAAAACTCCTATTCCTAATTACATAAACACCTAATTATGTACCTGCCAACTAAAAAATGGTTGGCTTTCTTATACTAATATTTCAAAAGTACTGCCCTCATAGAGTGGTGTCGAGAATACCGCCTGCATTTGCGTGCTTGTTTCGCAAAAAAAACAGCCAGCTCTGTCACCAGATGAGGCGATTAACCTCTTGCAAACTCAGCTATCAAACCCCAACAGGGGAAGCAATTTTTTTTGTAAAAATGCAGTCATGTTACCATACTTCATATATTTATTAGTATTAAAATAAGCTATGGCGATGAATGTATGTTGGTATGATTTTGTTGGCTGTGTTTACGACTTTTTGCATTGCATTAAAATTTGCACCCGGATGGTACACATCTTCCTTATGCTTACAACTCAATTTCTTCACAATATGTATGATGTATTATAAGCCTGTAAGTTTAATCGAAATGCATTGTTAAATTCTTTATGAAACCAATAAAATATTAAACGTATGAATTTTCACAGAATACCTACTAATTGTATGGTACCCGCTAATTGTAATTGTACGAAATATTATATGTAAAATTATAATATGTTTGTTTGTTTCAGCCATGGTATATAACAATTGCCTCGGAAAGTTCGCTAAGAGTCAGTGTTGCGTGTTCAGCGCAAGGAGGGAGTACACGGAGATAGTGGATATAGTTGGTAAGTTTTTAGGCATTGCGATATGTGCTGGTTGGTTTAGCTAACTCGTTTACGGTGTCTGGCGACAGAGGTCTCCGAGCGGCATGGATGCAAAAATGAAACGATGGGCGAGAAGGCCTGATTTCCCTTGAAAAATCCTAAGATTTTTAACAGTCTGAGAATTTTCTTTCAAACGTATTTAACAATGGAAAGAGTCAAAGTATTATCATTTTTACATAGGTACCTGTGAATCTAACAGCTCACTTACGCTTTTCACCCTTCTCCCCAACGCCCGCCACCTAGATATATATATTTTTTTATCATTTTTAAAAATATTTTTTTCTCAAAAGATCTTTAAAGTTTTTTGAATTTAGTGGGAACTATGAATACTAAAGATGTATTTACTGTAGGGGAGCCCAAGAGGGGATATTGGTAGTTACTCGAGCGTTGTGGGGACCTGTTGGATTTTAAATATAAGATGCTATAAAATAAATGAGGTTGTATGATGTTTGCTATTTCAATGGTGGGGGATGAAAAAAATCGTGACTTTGAAAATTTTTTCTCGAGCGTGTCAAAATTTTATACAGATGCTGAAACCAACGAATATATTATAATTGCTTCAACTTGACGTGCTTGTCGTTCTGGCCTAGTCCTGACCCCTGACCTCATAATCTGACAATTATGTAGAGAAGTTTTCTTAATCTGCCGGTTTTAAAATAAAAAATCTGACGCGCTCGAGTATACTTTCATGCAACGATATAAATCTTTGCTTTCAGGGACAGTTTTTTTTTGTAAACCTGTATTTGCTTCCCCCACCACTGAAATAGCAAACTTCATATTTAACTTCTTTTTCATTTTAGCACCTAATATTTACAAAGCAATAGGTCCTCACGACGCTCGATTAACTACCGATTTAGCATCGTGGGCTCCCCTGCTATTACAATTTTTAAGCAACAGATAATGCTTAGTTTATTGAATATTTTCTTTTTCAGAGAACAATAACGATGATACAGTTAATTTTAACCTATTGTACGCAGAAGGATTACGCAGTAGGATTCGTAGATCCACGTCATCTACTGATTCAGGTACTAGACTGAGTACTCAAAGATATTATGTAAATCTTGCGGGAACCGTAAATTTCTCTGAGTAGAAAACTGTGTGTTAGATGTAAATGCGTTTGTAAACATCGACCAATTCTTATGCTGTAATATCTAGCATGGAGCAGTACCAAGCAAACATATTAACATTTATATTAATAGAAATTCACAAGGTTATGCCCGCGGCTCTGGTGACGTGAATGCAGGTTTTTCATACATCCCGAGAACATCGTGGATTTCCCGTTTCCTTCCCCAATCTTTAAACCTGCTTTCAGGGAAGATTCCTACAACAGTCTGCCGAAATCTGTAGCTAAGTTATAGAATGTAATAGCAAATTTCGGTTCCTCACAAATCCAATGGGAATCATAGCTGTTTCGATAATTTAAAGTACCTTATATGTTAAAACAGTGTATAATCTATCACCACTCTAAATTGCAACCAAATCGGTTCAGTATAGACACAAGAGATAAACAAACAAACTCACAGACAAACTCACGAACTTATATATAAACTAGCTGTCCCGGCAAACGTTTTTTTGACATTACGGATGTAAAAAAAATGCTCAAGACCTACTCGCAGACCTACCAAACATACACAGATAATTTCATAACAATCGGTCAAGCCGCTTCGAAAGAGTCTGATAACAAAAATTAACACGGGAATTTTCTATAAATTGGAAAATATATAATATTTTTTCCAAAAGTCCCTGGGATATTTTAAGCACTTAACGTTTTGTCTATTGATAACAGATACCGGCTCGCTTTGGTCTTGGCCGGGTGAGAAATCTTCGTGTTTCCAGAAGTTGTTCTGGCTGGTCAGCTGGCCCATGGGCCTGGTGCTCTGGGCGACTATTCCGGACTGCAGGAAGCACACCCGGCTCTACCCCCTGACCTTCATCATGTGTATCATCTGGATTGGAAGCGTATCTTACCTCGTGGCATGGATTATCACTGCCATCGGTTAGTATATGATCCTGTATATAACAGCAGCATGTTTTTGCAAGGAACCCTTATGGCGGGTAAAATAATTTTGTTTACTGTGTGTCCGTCATTGGACCACTTAAGATATTTCGACCCTACCAGCCCGCGAAATTTAAATTTTAGTAAGTTTTCGCAAATATTAGACTAACTACACATTTAAGGTTTATGGCAATGGATTTTTCGGGCAAAGTGTGTATGCATCTACATATTTCTAATAGAAATTTTGCTCAAAAATTCCCACTCACCTCATATATAACGAAATATATTTTTTTCAGTTCCCCAGATTTCAAAATATCGGGAACCAATATGAAGGAAATGAGTATTGTTGAGCAGAGTTCTTATTAAAACATGTAGATACAGAACCTCCTTTTATGTTCAACATAATGTTGAAGTCGGTTTAAATCTTTTCTAGGCAGTCAAAATTTCAAGGAATAGATTTTAACTATGGCAATATCTGCTATATCACCTTCTCGTGGTTTTCATCACCAAGCGATGGTACGGAACTCTCGTTGCTCGAGCCTAAGTCACTCTTGACCATTTCTTTAACTTATTAATATTAACCTAGATTTTTATTCTAGGGGATACTCTAAACCTTCCGGATAGCATAACTGGCCTCACCATTTTAGCAGCTGGCGCAAGTCTCCCGGAAGCCGTGTCAAGCGTGATAGTTACAAAGCAAGGTTAGTTAAAATAATGGGTATCTATTTTATTATTATGAAGTTTTTTTACACTACAACGTGTTGGTTACTTGCGATAACTAGCCGAAAGCCTTAAGTAGGGGACGATGTATAGATGCCTGAAAAATTTTCACAAGAAGTCTAGCTCATATCCTGAGGGAACTATAGGGAGTTCAAAAATGAACCATAAATTTTAAGTGAAATCCCTAAAAATGGCTCATTCAATATGAATGAACTGGAAATAATGAAAGATATTACGCTTTGTTAACATCACAGTTAGGGTTGATAAAAACAATATTTCTAAATCAATACATATAATAAATCTGTTGTTTGTCTGTTTGTCTGTTTGTCTGTCTGTTTGTACGGGCTAATCTTTGGAACGGCTGGACCGATTCCAATGAAATTTTGTGTGGTGGTAGCCTATGTCCCTGGTCAACATATAGGATACTTTTCATCCCGGTAAAATAAAGAGTTCCCGTGGGATAGTTAAAAAACTGCAATTAATTTAGGTAACAGCTTTGTAAACAACACCTAATGAACTTAATTTAGTAAAATTGGTTATGCTGATACCTTATGTTGCCTTTTTAACAAAATATATATAGTAAAACTTATTAATCCAATAGAGTTCCCGCGGGAAAGAAAACATTACAAAAACAGTTAGCAGGCGTCTTTCAAGTAACGGATTTTAATGAAATTCTATGATCCTACTTTATATATATGCCCGGTCAACATTTAAGATACTTTTCATCTTGAAAAATTTGAGAGCACCCGTGGGATGTTTAAAAAAACCTATAGCTACTTCTCTCCGTAGCACAATCAAAACGGGGTCGAAATATCGACTATTTAAGGAGCACACCACGGGTGTGCCCGCGAAATTCAAATTTTTCGTGATTTTTCGCGATTTTTAAGCTAATTAGACATAATAGGCTTATGGCCGTCAAATTGCAATAATCCCAATATCTTCTTCACGTGTTTATATAAAAATCTCTGCTCGAAAGTGTCGAGTTAAAGAAATTAGTTCGAGATTTGCGAGTTACTCACATAAAACTCGATACTCGGACTAATATCCTAGGATACACATTTTTATACAAATATTTTGATATAATCATGTAAAGATGATACTGCCATTCTCTCAAATTGATTGTTATAAGCCTATCATGTCTAATTACCGTACAAATAGCAAAAAACCACGAAAATTTTGAATTTCGCGGGCAGACCCGTTGATTTCACGTTAAATCGTCCTTTTGATCGTGCAACTAGGTATAACTATAGGTTAGGTTAGTATGCAGCGTTGCGGAAGAATATAACAGAAAAACGTTGTTTTACCTCATTACTTCAAAAATTAAGCCAGTTATTTAAATGTCGTTCTGAGCGTTTTTGGGAATTATTTTTTACCGATAAATTAAAACAAAAATTACAATTATGTCCATCGTAGTTTTCGATGGAAATTAGAAAAATTGAGATTGTGGAGCAATTTTAGGGAGAACTTTTTATCCAATCGTGTTTCTGAAGTAAGGTTAACAGATATGCTGTTTTTTCCCAGAAAATCCAGGACTCCCACGGGATTTGTAAAACCCCGAAATTCACGCGGGCGAAGCCGCGGGCAAAAGCTAGTTAAATAATAAGTGTTGTACTGAAAATAAAAAAAATAATTGGGTCTTCTTATCTCCATTAATGTGTTTCTAGGATCAAGTAGAAAGGTTAGCTGCGGGCACACAATACGAAATAACCAACACTTTGTATAAGATTTGTAAAAGTTAGTGCAACCTCACCTGATGGTAAGTGATGACTGATGATGCAGCTGTTGACGTTGTCGTACTTACCGTTGAGTAAAATCAGTAAACTAAGGTGAGTTTACTTACTTCTAACAGTAAGTACACAGCATCGCATCGGAAAGCTTAATCACTTGACTGGTAAGGTTTGCCGAAGCCACCAGACAAAATTTTTGTGAAAAGTTCTTCAAATTAATAAAATTAATCAACAAAAGTAGTTAGGAATCGATGAGGTTTAGAATGACCACCAAAGGCTTCTCTCGTTTGTCTCCGAAAATCATCATCACGTGTTCACTGAATTTAAATTGGACAAGAATTGATTAAATTATAGACGAACACCGTTGAAACGGTTGTCGTAAATGGGTTGGGGTCAAGTTGATATCACATTAATTTATTTTTGGATGTGGCCTATAAAGTTAGCTATCTGAAATTATTTCTAACTAGTTGTTACCCACGGCTCCACCCGCGTGAATTTACAAATCAAGTTTTTACAAATCCCGTGGGAATCGTGGATTTCCCCAGGATTCATAGTGTTCCCGTTTCCGCTCCCTTTTCTAACCGTCATATTTTCGGGGTAAAAATTGCCTACGACCTTTCCCAAGCTCTATTCTATCTATGTTCCAAATTTCATCAAGATTGGTTTAGTGGTTTAGGCGTGAAAGCGGAACAGACAGACAGACAGACAGAGCTACTTTCGCATTTATAATATTAGTAGGGATAGGGAAGGAGGGATAAGGAAGTAGGGATAGGGATATGAACATGTCTAATCTCAGGATGAGAGAGATGAAGCCTTTCATAATCCATAATTCTCACGTGAGTGGCATTTTTGAGGAAATTGCTGTGAAATTTTAATCATGCAGGCTCCTCGCGATGTTTTCTTCACAACGCACATAGCTCCAAAAAGCCTCAAATGCGTGCCCGGGGTTCAAACAGTACAAAACTTTGACGACAGGTAGACCAATGAGCTGTCAGTCTCTCATTTTGAGAAGAGACCCGAGCCCAATCGTGGTACCTTAAAAAAGGTTGACATGTACAGTATCAGTAACACTTAGGAGTCCCATGAACTACGATGTCTCAATTCATTCGAAATTCGTATAACGAATGAATGGAGAAAACGTAGGTTCAGGGCATCTTTAATAGGGATGCCAGTGAACGCATATTTTAGTTTTTTATATCATCAGTTGAAATCGACGCTGATACATTTTTCTGATTAATGCTATCACATTTCAGGTCACGGCACAATGGGTATCAGCAATACAATAGGATCGAACACGTTCGACATCCTGTTGTGCCTAGGGCTGCCCTGGCTTGTAAAATCCTTGTTCTTTCCTTCGTATCCTGATAACCACTGGGTAAGTTTGAAAATATTTATTGATATATTCATATTCTTGTTCCCTGCATTGAGTTTGTCCTACGAATGGCGCAGCGGTAGTGGTTCTGCCCTCTGCGTCGAAGGTCGTTGGTTTGAGTCTCACAACTGGAAAATTTTTGTGTAATGAACATAATGTCTACGTTCTATTATTATACTGGCTTACCCGGCAAACTTTTTTTTGCTAGTAAGAATATAAAAAATAGCTTACGACCTACACTCAGACCTACCAACTATACATAGAAAATTTCATAACAATCGGTGGAGTCGTTTCGGAGGAGTTTGGTAACAAAAATTGGCACGAGCATTTTACGTATTAGAAAATATTTATGTATTTTAAATATTATTCATATTTACTAGTTAACTGGTACCTATACATGCGATGTGATCTTCCTGATATATTTGTATTATTTTATTTGTGCTTGTCTTCTTGTCTAGCTCTGCACTTAATACAAGCTGCTTGCGATTTTTACAATTTGAAGAAATAGAATTAAGCTAGTTGTTATCTCCTAAAAAAAAACTGTTGTATTTTTCGACTTGCAGGTGACGATCAACTCTAGTGGCCTGTCATATAGCGCCATTTCACTCCTGTCAACTCTTTTGGCTCTCTACTTGGCTCTTTTGTTGAACAAATTTCAGCTTGATTACAAAGTTGGCGTTACATGTGCTTTGGCGTACGCCGGATTTCTTATAATGGCTGCAATGATTGAGCTCAACTTTCTTTTCCCAGTTAACTTGCCGATATGCCCACATAACTAAATTCTTTTTTCAAGCTTATGCTCTTTGCCAAACATTTCGCATGCAATGTTACTAAACAAGCTAAAGTTTATTTTATAATAGTTAATTAATAGCTTAATAAAAACATTATAGTTCTTACAACTCATGAGTGTGCGTCTGGTGTGTTTAATGCACAATTGTGTGATTGCGTATTGGTACACAAACACTTACTCTTTAGATATTATGGCTTTGGTCAAGACTTTAAGAACCATGTCACTGGCCAGAACCACTCATGAGCTACAAGAACTGCACCCGGTAGCGTCCAGCTTTCCAATACTTAGCTTATATAAAAAGACGCCATTAGAGTTCTTATTATTATTAGATGTAAGTAGTTTATTCCTCTGACATGTTTAGATTTTTAGTTTTACTTCTTAGCTTTTACGTTTTTCTTCGTATTTTTTCGTAGTTGTAATTATATTAGGCCTAAGATAAAAAATAACTTTGTACTTAACTAGATTTTGGGTAGCTCTTGGGTGTTCTTAATGCTTGGTCATAACATCTGTATACGTGTATGTTATACATAATATCAATGCACACACAGACCTTATGACTTTATTTTAACCAAGAGCCACGCATGATCATGGTTTTAATAAATTATGTTTGTGCACCTAGTTATGATAGATATTGAAACAATTTAGGATTTTTATTTTTCTTTGCCATTCTAAATAATATATATTTCATTACTGTTGTAATGCTCATCTTTTCTTTACTATTGATGCTAAATTTTTAGTCTATTTACACACTTTGTCTGTCGAATCTCATGACTATTCCTACTCAGTTTTATGAGGCTCTTCTACGGAGAGTGCCAATTTATTTTTGACATGTCACTATAGATTATACTTATATTTTTATGTTTCTTTATTTTTTTTTATTTAGGGCCTGGTTCATTACTTTCTGATAAATATATGATAGCCTAAAATATATGTCTTAAATTATGTCTAGGGTCAAAGAAAAAACAGTGAATAAGCTGACGCTGATATATCACAAGGTAATGAAACTTGTCCTCTCTTTTGAACAATGCAAATGCTGGTTCGTTGATAAAGTTATGTACTTTGTTAAACAATGTTAAATAGTGTTTAAGGAGAACAATAAAATTTTAATACTACTTTATTTTTAGTTCCAAAGTAAAATTCAGAGAAAAAGGTTAATTAATAAATTTATTTGACATATTTACTAGAAGTTTGTTTTTTACTCAATCACCTGCCTTTGTTTAGTACAATTGTTTTTAACATTCTAAATGCTCTTTGTTATAAATAATAACCTAAGCATTATATCGATTCATTTCTTGTTGGTTATAAAACTCTCACTTCGTCAAATCGTGTATCAATCGAGACTTGTGATTTCTCATTCTTTATTCTCGATATAATGACGCAGTAAAATCTGAGATTAATGGAAACCTTTTTAAGTGTGAGTTTAAAGTGTTAGGAAAATAATACATACATCTACCTAACTATTATATGGACAAGTATTCTTATATCCTATTGCAGACAGTAGATCTTATAGGTGCCTCAGTACATCACATCAGAGAATGAGTTTAATTGTGCCTACTACTACTACGTGTACTAACCAATGCTCTTAGAATATAATGTTATATTTTATTTATTTTATTATTATTATTTATGCACCATAACAACACAAATATAGAAAACATATTATAAAGAAAAACAATATGCATTTTAGGTATAGCTTACCCCTAAATAGAAGAAATTTCTTCCAGCTACCATAAAGTTGAGACAGGTGGAGGGAAAAGTGGTTTGAATAAAACGATGTTTTTACCAACTTCTTGGGCTTTATTACTTTGTAATACATGGGCAGTTTTACTTCCTCTTTAGATATTATACATCATCATTGGTGATCATCATCATCATCATCTCATTGAACATTAAGTATTACCGCATCGGTATGTAAATATAACTAAACTCAATTACGCCATTAATCTTATTTTGAGGCTGATTTTTCAATCGCCAGGTGAGGAACAAAGAAACATTTGACATACAAAAATCTGTCAAAACGTAATATATATTCCATAGTTAAGGATAATCTGGCGATTGAAAAATGAGCCCTTAATTAGATATTTTTATTTAATATAAAATAAGATGTTTATCCTAATTTATATTAGGTAAAAAACATGATAAAAAAAGGTATGAAAAAATCTGTCTGCGTTATTACAATTTGTAATATACCTATAATGATTAGGCAGCCATTTGTGTCACAGCTAGCTTTCCATAAAAAGAAATGTCTACTAGCTAGCTAATATTTATTCCTATAGTTCCTATAGCCTGCTTTATATTTTTGCTAGATAGATATAGGTGGTTTATACATAGCCCTCCAAAAAATATACAATATCTTTTAGGAATCTGCGGTGTTTGCTTTCAGTTGTTTCCCATCCAACCTTCGATTGGGGTTACCAAATTGATTTCATAATATTTTGTTTTTAGAACTTCTTACACATACTAGGCAGAGGACAACAGGTACATTACATTACTTGGAATTGTTGACTGTACCTTTGGAAGTAGGCAAACAACCAAAACCAGTCCGTTAAACGTTTATAAATTAATATTAATGGCTAAGCTTTTTAAGTAACAGGTACTTATCGAGTGATGGAATACGGTCCTCACATTTTGTAGCTTCAACTAGGAATTACTTGTAGCGCCTTTTGTTACAACAATCATATTAGACCAGCAGTACATTTGAATATCCTATTTTTAGATCCTGAAGTAGGGGGCTAAGTCGCGTTTTTAATATTTACATCATAATATAGTCTCAGACGCCTCCACAGACATATTTTAAGGAATGAGATTAAAAGACGTCCGGCTATATGGAACTTTAGATGAAATACAGAGCGTAGCAACGACTACCGACTGACTTAATTGGTCGTGATTTAAACTGCGATCAATAATAATATTATGCTCCTAGCTTCAGATATATGAAACAACTTAGCTACCTAAATCTAAACTATGAAATTCAGCTAAATAAGAATATTATTATTTCCGTAATCTCAGCTCTTTACTTGCTGTTACTGACCTAGGCTGGCGAAAAGTCTATATTATTATTCACTAGATGCGTGCATGTTTTTTTCATATTACTTTTGCTGTATTTATCCACAGATATCGACTGAACTTCTACCCGCTTGCGGATGACTTCCACTACCACTTCATACTACCGCGACCCGCGCTATGCGGTAGTTGAAGTGGGGGGGGGGGAAACTACGGACTAATAACAAAAAATATATTATACTAAACATTTCCGGCATCATTTTTAAAAATATCTAGCCTTCGCCACCATCCGACCTGCGAGCTGCATACCTAATCTAGAAGCTAGGCTTATTGGCCGCCGCCGAAAGAAACAATCATACTGTCATCACAGAAAGAGTCGCACCACATCAATGGCATTAACGGTACCATTATCGTTATCTCCATTGACAGAGTGAGAATTAAGTTGACGTGTGGATTATAAAAAAATGCACAATAAATTGACGGGCGTGTTCTGTAATTAAAAGTGGATCATGCAATCACGCGCGGTCGTCGCCTCACCAGACAGCACGCATTGCGCGCATCCAACAGTATAGTACAGTACAGAATAACAACTATTTTCTAATATGTAGATAAACTTTGTTCTAAATTATCTAAACCTGGCTTATTCCAAAGAAGTAAATAATATAAGTACATGAAGACTTAATTTTGTTTCAAAATAAATGAAAAGCTTTAAATTATTAACAAAAATATTATAGTTACTTATTTGCATAAATAACATCATCTGACAAAACTTAAATTTTAATATCAAAAGGAATAACCTAACAGATTTATGAATAATTGAATCTTATTGATGTCAGTCGCCGTGCTTCAGTTTGGTAAAACAGCGCGACCGATTTTGATATAAATTTTACTGTATTGTATTTTGGAATGGGTCCTGTAGTGAATTAGATTTGCTTTTTACAGGACATTGTGTAACATCGAGTAAACTAGAAAATAATATGTTTTCAAGTTAACATCTCTCAATGGTGCTCTGCAGTTGAGTCGAAACCTTCGTAGAGACATTCACTTAAAGTTTTGTACGATACTGTGAGATAAAAACGTTATGCAAATACAGAGTGGGTACAGTTCAATATTTTTGTGATTCTTGGACTTCCGCAAAATAAACCGCGATTCAATGGACTTTATAGAATATACCTACAGTCATTGTGAAAGAGTCTTTACAAAATAATTAACACAAGCAAGTGCAGTACTCTCGCTTTCCGCGCACCGGCAAAAACTATGAGAAACTGTTTACAATAATAAATCGCTTACGTACAAAACCTCTCGGGATTACATCGAGCCCGATCTAGAACTTTATCTTGGAATGATCGCTCTAACTAGACGCTGCCATAAACTTGGGCGTGGTGTGGTTGTGGGATACGTTAGCGGCGATGCCATGCAGATTCTCACCGGCTGGTGGGACGAAGCTGCCATCACGAATGGGTATGGGTGTCTCACTACAGGGGCCGCTGTCCCGACCAGGCTTATGGTTTTTCTTGGATATTTTGACGGTTGACTTTTGGTGGAATGTCGACGGCTCCCGCCACCCAGAACGATAACAGGGAAGCCGGACTTCGATGGTTTGGGACTTCTTGTCGTCGTCGGTCGAGTAGTGGTAGAGGAGAATGTTTCTATCAACTCAGGGAACACACTGTCGTCGTAATCTTTCTCTTCAGCGATTGGTGCGACATACATAAGCTGCTTGAGGCCATTTATGTCTTGGACTAATTTGGCATGCTCCTTCACGATGTCGTCCTGATTCCAGAAAAAATCCAATCTTCGCGATATCTGGTTGAAGCCCGGCGTTGAGCTGGACCAATACCGTGGCGTTGTTGAGTCAAACACCTTCACTATTTTCCTTTGCCCGTGCCATCCTACACAAAACAACAAATGCTTACAATCACACTAATAATTATATTAAAGCCTATTTATTTTATTTATGTACATTTTTAAACAGTTCCTCCCACTATGAAACCGATTTGACTGACAATTGGGATAGCTATTGATGAGATATTGAATGAATTACATATTAAGCGTCAGATATGAGTTAAGTATGTAATTTATGCGACCGCTAAACCACGACAGAAATGCATTTTCATACAACTTTTGGCGACCGCTCCTTGGCTTGTACAACAATTTAAATTTATCCCGAAGAAAGTTGTCAAAATAATATTAATTGGAAAATAATATTCTTGTAACAATTACCTACCCGGATCAAATGATTTTAGCGGCATAACGCCTGGATAGTCGAAGCACTCGATCTGAAATAAAATTGCAATAAATAATTTAAAAACGTTCGCGTAACATAAATAAATACACAACAATAAATTACTAAAATTGATTAGAAAGTATACGTGAATCGTATTAAAGGATCATTATCAAAAAAAAAACTGAATGCACTGCCGGCAATGTTTGAAGTCCAGAACGAACACAGTCATATCATTTTTCGTGAAAACAACAGTTCTAATTAATTAATTAGCAGACACGCAAAACACTGGCTGGTAAGATTGCATCGCGGAAGAAATTAACTCACAAGTATTGTGCGCTCCGTGTATAACGTCTAACAACAATATCAACTCGCTAAGCGTTTAAACAAAATTACAGAATGTTATTCGCAAAAAAAAAATATTTTAAATGGTTGAAAAACACGATTTTATACTTGAATAGTTGGGTGGATAAAAGAAAGCGAGTTAATTAAAATGTGGTACCTATTGAATAATAACTATTAATTATACAATAACTATCCACTATTACTTTTGTAATAATTTCGTACTAATATTATTGATAGGTAGAAGTATTTGTTTATATAATGTAAGTGGCATAGAGCGGGTACTAATCAACATAAGGTAAGGCAAGGTAAACATAGTATAAACTATAGAATCACATATAACAGAGAAGTATAATAATAAATTACCTGTAGGACACAAAACCTACTAAAAATTATAATGATAATAATGAAATCGTTCTTTATTTAAATATATAATTTGATTATATCTTTTTATTTATCACTCATTATTTTTGAATAGTTAGCAATATTTGTATGAGATTATTGTGCTTAAACAGTTCCTAAACTGAGAAGTCCAAGAACCCACAAGGAACTTTTCCGGATATATTTTATTTTCAGTAATGACCAGTAAAAAAATAATAATAATAGCTAATATAAGTACAAAAATTAACCGGAATACAAGAAGTGAAAAGATACTTTATCGAAAAAAAATATGTGTTCTTAAATTTTTTGAGAAAAAAGGTGCTTTGCGGAAAGCTCTCAAAGAGCTTAGAGAAAATCAGAATTCAGAACCGCGCGCTAATATAAAAAACAAAAGAGGTAACATATTGAATAGAATTCAAGACATAAACGAAGCGATGTTTTATGCAGATCTATACTCAGCAGAAGAAGTACTGTCACAACAAATATCTAAAATACCTAGATTTAAATAAAAATTAAAATCGTGATTTTGGAATCTTTATTTTTTTAAACACTTCTCTACTTAGTAAGTAACTACATGTTATTTTATTAGCACGCAAAACCTTTACCGATTTAGGTAAAACTATCGCAAAAGCATAATATTTTAAATGCCGTACCTTGGTTCAATAGTCAAAAAGATAGAATCTGTTAATTTTTCAAGTAATATTAAAAATTCCAAGTAATGACGCATAAATGAACGCAAAATCTTTTCAGTTATCTTAACTCACGTTTCACGAAAACGAAAAACGAGTTTCATTCAAGGACGTTTTTGCCAAGCTGTAAATGAAGTTCCTTTGATGCTACTTCCATACATCATAATACAAATAAAAGTCAGTCAGCGTAAACTTTCAGACAATTTTACAAAAACAGTTTGTACTGAATTTTGCTGCAGTCCCGCTTTACTATTTAGTTAACTCCAAAGTTTTCGTTAGTTTTCTTGACTTTCATTTGATTAGATCACAGGATTAGATATAGATGTCATATTTTCAATTTATCAACAACAAATATAACATAACAGAGAAACTATTTTTGGAGCTATCTAAATATTGTGTTCGTCGTATTAAACGGTAAAGGTAAAGCCTGAATTACCTGAGATCTGGTCAATCGGGGACTCAGAAGCCCCAGATCCAACATTCCGCTCGCCTCGTAAAGTACCACTTGCCACACTACCAACCACCGATACATTGTTACACCGACTGAACACTGACGGCAACAAAGCACCTCTTTCCCTAGGCCGTGTATTCGGCATGCAGAGGTGGTGGCAACCTTAACCACCACCTTTCCGCCAGCGCATGCCGATGACGATCGCTTCCTTGCCTAAAGCTGCATAATTACCGAAGATATTCTACTTTGATATACTACGATTGCGTATGAAACGCACCAGCCAGTACTTAGATCCGCTTGATTTTGAAAATGAAATCGGAAATGATAATCTTTACTTTTCATACAGGCCTAACTTACAAACTCATATGAAAAGTAAAAACTCAACCGCCAAATTCTTAAAGCAGCAGGGCTAGCATGCGCGCGAAGAGATATGTCCCTCTACTTTTGTCGCCCCCTTTTCTCTTTCTGATCCATATTAATAGGCAGAGAAAAGAGAGCGACAAAAGTAGAGGGACACATTGTTGCATAGGCTGGTTTGCAGCGAGTGAAACTGTCCAGTGTCCAGACATAGAGGTCCCGCGAGCGACGACCTGTGAGAAATCTATGTTATGTGTCCGAAAATTCGGCACTTGCTCTTTTTAAAATGAGTCATATCCAATGTTTCTAAATTCTAACATATAACATAATATTAAAATAGCTCATGAGAAGACGGAAGTCTATCCCCATCCATAACACTCCTAGAATGTTATTCATTTAGGAATCCTTCACTACTATTGTAGGTAACCCTGATTTACGAGATATTTTTGACACTTACTAATGCCGTTTTTATAGTAAAGAGCTGCTTTTATTGCTAACCTTTTTCAGCAGTCTCTGAAAAGTTGAGTAATTATGATTGAGCTGTTATTATTCGATACGGAATAGCATCCACAGACCAGCGAAAGAGTTTTTATATTGACTAATAGACTTACTATGATGACGATTTTCTAAGGAAACCAGCGTCGCTAAACCCACATATTCACAAATCACGCACACTATAATCCTTCATTTAAGATTGGTCAAAAATATGACGTGATTCTTCAATATATATTTCCATTAAAGTCAACCTTATTAACACAGCCATAAAATTTATATTACAAAAATTTACTTCAAATGTACTTAAAGTTCCGCTACTGCCCGCACCAGCGCTAGCTGATTCGTATTTTACAGATTTTTTCAGGAACTCTGTTTTTATGGATTTAAGGTTGAAATTTCAATAACAAAGAATAACCTTCAATATTTGATAACTGTCAAAGTTTAGTGATGCATCTTAACCGTGACTCGTAAACTTATCGATTAAGCTGAAATAAAAAGCAATATTATATTATTACGTAAAAATAAAATTCAAGTTTAATTATTTTCTCCCAAGATTTACCAAATTCACATAATTAATCATAAAACAAAAATTAGTCATTCAGTCAGAGAACTATTGCAGGAAAAGAAGAAACTATTTTATCCACTTTGAGCCAACTTTCTTATCATAAGTTGCTACATACAAAACTTTGTTTAAATAAATATTATGGTTATGGCCCATAACTTATGGGGGAAAGTCAAATTCAAATATCCTTTATACATCCCTTTCATTTTTGGAAACTCCGACCTACGTACAATATATAATTAGTTGTAACAATTATCGAAAGCAAATATAAAGAAGTAATTATATTTAGGAAGAATCTACGTGATTAAATAGAAGTGATTTACGTCTAGCCCAATAGCTAGCTGAAGTAGCAGTGGGCAAGCCATAATTAATAATTATCACAGGACTGACGGCCGATGGGGCAAACGTATGTACCTACTTGACCTTCATAAGTGCTAACAAGTAGTGGCCTATATGAAATAAATGATTTGAATCTTTGAATCTTTGAATCTTTATTTTGAAGTAAAGACCATGTACGACACAACAGGAACCACATCGTACGACAGGCTACAGAACTAGCGATCTGAAGATAGTTGCTAGTGGCTAGAGATATCCCGTAGGTGGAGATGTAAGTTTAGAAAAGCCGTCACCTACAACCAGCAGTGGACGTCTAAAGGCTGATCATGGTCATGTTATCTATACTAATATTATAAAGAGGTAGCGTAACGATGTTTGTGAGTTTGTGACGTTGTAAGGGGTAATCTCTGGATTTACTGAACCGATTTTCAAAATTCTTTCACCAATAGAAAGCTACGTTATTGTGGAGTGTCATAGGCTATAATAATTTCCAAAATTAATTACGTATCTTTACTTAAACTTGAATAATGTAATCCAAGTCGTAAAAAAAATTCCTTTCATCGCGTGCGCTGCGGAAACTATTGAAGATAGAACAAAACAATGTTCTACAATATTAAAGAACGTATCAAAATCTGTAAAAAAGTCCGCGATAGCATATGCCTATCTTCTACGGGTAACTCACAAAAACTGTTTTTACTGTTAAAATTGTGGATTAAAAATGAATAAATTTTGTGAAGCTTATTTAGCCCATATGGTATTAATTTATATCTTTGTAAATATGTTTTTCAGAACGGAAATTTAATGTAGAATATTTGTGCCTTTTACGCTATACAGTTTAAACAAATATCTTCAAAGATATTAGCAAAATAAAAACGCGCCGCCCCGGCCGTTGCGTGGCGATACGTAAGTATAGGCAGTCCGCAGTATCTATGCGAATGCGTCGCTCATTTCCAGCGCGGTGGGTTGTGGAACACCTAATTACTATTAGGTGTTCCGTGGATGTGGTTATATAAGCACGTATAAGGCCCGGAAGCGAAGCGGAGCGGAGCTGTATTTGAGTAACAAATCAGATTTCCGAAACTAAGGGGAGAGGAGATGTCGAATTGATGAAATCTGGATGGTTATTCAAACAGCTCCACTCCGCTCCGCTTTGGTGAAAACCGGGCCATACGCGGGACAAACGGGCCGGGACAAAAATATTTTTAACGCGGAACGGAGTCCGCGGGCACTGCTAGTTCTTTCTATATATTGCGAGCAAATTACTTAGATATGACTGAAATTTCTGACGTGGATTTCTGAATGTACCAGTGCACGATGAACTAAATTATTTTTACGTGGTTCTGCTCCAGTTTTAATATATTTATTACCCCTTTTCATAACAATAAAATCTTCTTCCAAAACATGATCGAAGCATATCGTACTTTGCTTTTGAAGGGAAACAATTAAGCGTTCCAGTAGCTTTGATATGGATCAAAGCTACTGGAACGCTTAATTGTTTTATGTATACTATTTTTTATATTTTATGATAGTAAGATCTTTAATTCTTAAATAAATTACAGCCTATTCCCGTAGTGAAAAAAACATTTTTTCCTAATATTGAAAAGCGTACGAAAATCCGAACAGTAGGTATACGCAGAACGTATTAATAAAAGTCGATAATATTTTATCGATATGTTACATGATACAGTACTGGCTGGATAACAAAAGTTTAATGACAATTTTCTAGAAGAAAATTATTACTAAATGTGAAATCTACCGTCAGGTTCTTATTTTAAGGATCACTTTAATATGGCTTGAAACACAATAGAAATTTAACACAATTTTTCACGTATTTATCCTTAAAACTAGTAAAATTTAAGTTACAGATGGTATTTTATCCCTCCAACTAAACGATTTTGGGTCTTGCTACGATTTTTACACACTAATATAAAGCGTTGAGGCATTTTAATATTTTTAATGTTGTTCTATATTGTATGCATTCTTGACAGTGACTGAGTGTTTATGTGAAGCAAGTAAGGTGAACTACGTCTACTAGTGGCGACACGGGTAACGCCCACATACTCTCTCTATGGTCTTCTTTTCTCTGTGATAGCATCTATAATTTTTTTAAATGAAGTTCCCTTTGCAAAAATTGCAAAAGCTATTAACAATTAACATAAAATAAAACCGGCCAAGTAAAATCATAAGAATCACTTTTCTTACCGAACCGCAAACTTAACTTTTTTATGCCAAATAAAGTATTATAGATAAAGAATTGATTTTTATTTTACCCGTAAAATAAACATTTATCCCTATTAATAATTATTTCAAATTTTTTGATTGCTAAAACTTGAGAGATAAAGAAGGGAACGGTATTTTTTTCGACCTTTTACTCAATAAATCAAACACTATCAAGCATAAAAAATAATATAAATCGGTTTTAAAATACACAGGCAACGTTCTTTTATATGAGCTCAATATTCTTATTTCATTTTGAAATTTCGACGCCCCGTGTCCCCCTTTTTAAATAAAAATAGAAACATTTTAATTTTTTTATAACTGCAATAGTTTGGGGTCATTATTACCTATAACTATTCCAAATTCCATGTCGATATCTATAATAGTTATTGAAATAAAGGGTCGTGACACACAGAGACAGACAGATGGACTACAAAGTGATCTGAGGGTTCCGTTTTAAATCATCACTTTATTTAAAAACTGTGCTTGTCGGTACTTACGTTCCAAAAATGCACGTCAGTTCTAGGTTAAGATTGTCGATCAAATAACTAATAGAATTTTCATTTGTGTAAGATAACCTTATGTGAAATATAGAATTTGGAATCCTTTAATCTATAAAACATATTATAAAGTAATTTTAATATCAAATCTTGGTAGAAGTAAAGATTGTAGTCACGCAAAAGCCTAACAATTATAAAAATTATATTCCTCTACCTTGTCATCTTTTATCTACGCGACAAAAAAGCTAATGTAATAAAAATTCGCTTAGTGGATTATAGTATGTGAAATGATCAATTATTTAAAAAAAGACGGACAAAATGTATAGTGCCATTATATTATGTACAATACAGGGGTACAGTAGGAGTAAGATCAGTTAACACATTCCGCAGACAGCTCGAGTAGGTAGTTTAGTGACAGTACGTCCTCAGCTCTTCGACGGTGCAAGGCTTGAGGCAGCACTCGTCCACGACCCCTCTCTTTGCTCTGGACGCGAGGCCGCGGGCGCTGCTCTCATCAATAATCCACGGCCAGTAATTCGGCTGCTTGAAAACGTCTTGCTGCCGCTCGGACCTCTTGATGAGGTGCCCGTCGCACGCCGCGTCCAGCGCCGTGGCGAGCCTTCTTCCGCAGTAGTAAGAGGCTTGGGACGTCACCAGCCCTAGAACAAAAGAGTGGCTTGTACACATACTCACAGTACTTTATATACGTTTTCACAGGACCCAGCGACTGCGCGAAAAACTGTCGCAGTTTTACTGGTGTTTATTTTGACACCAAAAACGTCAGTTGTAAATTGTAACACTGTCTATAGACTGCGGTCCACGAAGGTCTCTATAGTACTTGTTATGAGTCCGCACTTGAGTTTCCACAGGGACAATTTCTGCCATATTGCGACGGATTAAGTAGGTACTAATATATTATAATGAAAATTTAGAAATGAATCCGCATCCGTTGTAAGTGCCTAATGTATAGACTACAACTGTTTACGAGTAATTAAAGAACCAAACAACAAAACAACAATCTACAAGCAATATTAAAATCAACGTCAAATTTATAACACCCATCTTTTTGCACAACAACGCTGACGATTCAAATGCTTACCCAAGCAGGCGAGGAGTACAAATACCGAGTGGATCTTCATGGCTGGTGGATGCTGTGTAAGAGCTGAGAGTTTGAGAGTTAATGTGCTGAAATCGCAGATTTCAGGAGCTTTTATACCTGATTCAATTCATTCATTAATATTCATACGCCTGAGGCATCCGATCGGCAATAACTTGTACTGCCACATGTTAAATACGTTAACGTATTTCCATAATTGTTCAGGTGTATGAGGGAGGACATCTTAAATTCTGACGTCAGGTCGGGGATGACACAGACCAGGGAATAACTTTATATTGACTAATAGACTTTCTATGCCGACGATTTTCTTAGGAAACTAGCGTCGCTAAACTCACATATTCACAAATCACGCACACTATAATCCTTCATTTAGGATTGGTCAAAAATATGACGTGATTTTCAAAATATATTTCCATTAAAGTCAACCTCATTAAAACAGCTATAAAATTTATATTACAAAAATTTACTTCAAATATAAAGTTCGCTATTGCCCGCACCAGTGCTAGTTGATTCGTATTTTAAAGATTTTTTTAGGAACTCTGTTTTTATGGACTTAAGATTAAAATTTCAATAACAAAGAATAAACTTCAATATTTGATAACTGTCAAAATTTAGTGATGCATCTTAACCGTGACTCGTAAATTTATCGATACAGCTAAAATAAAAAGCAATATTATATTATTATGTAAAAATAAAATTCAACTTTATTTAATTTCTCCCAAGATTTACCAAATTCACATAAAATATCATAATACAACAATTGTGGGTCATTCAGTCAGAGAACTATTGCAGGAAAAGAAGAAACTATTTTATCCACTTTGGGCCAACTTTCTTATCACAAGTTGCTACATAAAAAACTTTGTTTAAATAAATATTATGGTTATGACCCATAACTTATGAGGGAAAGTCAAATTCAAATATCCTTTACACATCCCTTTCATTTTTTGAGACTCTGACCTACGTACGTAATTAGTTTTAACAATTATCGAAAACAAATATAAGGATGTAATTAAATTAGGGAAGAATCTACGTGATTAAATCGAAGTGATTAACGTATCCCAGTGAAGTAGCAGTAGGCAATCACAGGACTGACGGCCGATGGGGCATACGTATGTTTATGTTGAAGTAACACCGTGTACGGGACAACAGGTTACAGAAACGTACAACAGGCTACAGAACTAGCGATCTGAAGATAGTTGTTAGTGGCAAGAGATATCCAGTAGGTGGAGATGTTAGTTAGAAAAGTCGTCACCTAGAACCAGCAGTGGACGTCTAAAGGCTGATCATGGTCATGTCATGCTGTCTATATATTTTTGCGAGCAAATTACTTAGATATGACTGAAATTTCTGACGTGTGTAAACGTACCAGTGCACGGTGAATTATAATATTTTTACGTGGTTCTGCTCCAGTTTAAATATATTTATTACCACTTTTCTTAACAATAAAATCTTCTTCCGAAACATGATCGGAGCAAATCGTACTTTGATTTTGAAGGGAACCAATTAAGCCTTCCAGTAGCTTTGATCCATTTTTCTTTTACTAATGGTTCCCTAGGGAATCTGAAATAGTAAGATCTTTAATTCTTAAATAAATTACAGCCTATACCCGTAGTGAAAAAAACATTTTTTTCCTAATATTGATAAGCGTACGAAAATCCAAACAGTAGGTAAACGCGGAACGTGTTAATAAAAGTCGATGATATTTTATCGATATGTTACATGATACAGGACTGGCTGGATAGCGAAAGTTGAATGACAATTTTCTAGAGTAAATGTGAAATCAACCGTCAGATTTTATTTTAAGGATCACTTTAAAATGTCTTGAAGCACAATAAAAATTTAACACAATTTTTGGAGTATTTATCCCTCCAACTAAACGATTTTGGGTCTTTCTACGATTTTTACACACTAATATAAAGCGTTGAGGCATTTTATTTTAATATTTTTAATGTTGTTCTATATTGTATGCATTTTTGACAGCGACTGAGTGTATATGTGAAGCAAGTAAGGTAAACTACTACTTCTAGTGGCGACACGGGTAACGCCCACATGCTTCCTCTATGGTCTTCTTTTCTCTGTGGGGGATGAGCACGGTTTCGCATAAATCAAATTTATTTATATACTCATCTCCATATATGCAAACAAAACAGTTTGATGACGTAAACGTCACTATCTGCTATTCTAATATAGTATCACAACCTTTCACAACATTATGCACGTTATGAGTTTATGGCTGAAGTGTAGGTTCAATCACAAAAAACCAACCTTAGGACTCTTTTCAACCGACTTCGAAAAAAAAATGGTTCTGTATTCCGGATGGACTCGTATGTTTGTATAAATGTCCGCGATTATATCGCGTTTAGCTGAAGCGATTTTAGTGCAGTTTTTGCTGAAGTGTTTATTGCATTCTGTTGCAGTTCAAGGTTTTATTAGGTAGGTATATCGAATCATATAAATAATGTATAATAATTTGTAATAAGTATAAAAAATTGGATATCCAATTTTAAATGTTCCTTCACGCCATTGGTTTCCTGGTAAAAACCACTATGTAGCGATAAGGCCGCCAAATTGTACTCCGTGTGTTTATGTTTTGTTTATTTTTTTTATATTTTTATTCTGTGGTGTACAATAAAGAATTTATCTTTCTATCTATCCATTTATATTAACCGAGAAAAACAAGAGATTCTCAGGTTAATCGTTTCTATTTAAGTTTGTCCGCGACTATCTCGAGTTCGGCCAAACCAATTTTGATGTTTTTTTTTGTTAGTAGACCATACATCAGAGATAGTGTCATTTCAAATTGGTCACGATCTAATGATTATTTTATCTTCGGAGATGGAGAGTGGTACTCCTCAACGGAAAAGAGTAGGTAAATCGCTTGCGATCAGTAGGTACAGGTAATTGTTTACTAAACAGTGTAAGTTTTAACGTACTTCAAAAAAGAGGAAGATTCTCAAGTTGACTATAATATTGTTTTAACTAAAGAGGTTATCTATATTGGTATTTAGGTTTATCCAAGATTATCAACGCGTTTGGCTGAACCGATCTATTTGATCTATCGCGGGAGAACATTCCTCGTCCTCGTCATTAGGCATATTGAATAACAAATCAACTGCATAGATAATAAATACATCGTTTTTTTCGACAAAAGGAGGGGATCCCAAGTAAGGTCGACCTTCACCGAGCTGCTTATTGGATGAAAACTATTTTATATCCAATTAAATATGTCAATAAATAAATCGCAAGTAGGTTGCCTAAAAAATTTCAGTCCAGGGTATGATTAATTAAGAATTAAAAAAAAACTCTGCTTTGTTAGAGTTCCGTTGACATCTTGTTCAAATTAGATTGGATGAGCGATTCAGGTCGCAAATCGCAATTGTGCTTATTTACCTACGATTTTATTATCCGTTAACTTTCTTTTGCCAAAAAATATAGAGCAGAAATACTTTCCTCAGCCAGGAAATTATTTCTGGCAAAAAGAACTATTTATAACATCCAATCTAATTTGAATAGGAGTCCATGTTACAATGGTTTTTTTTTTTTAATTCCTAATTAATCATACCCTGGACTGGAATTTTTTAGGCAACCTATTTGCGATATATTTATTGACATATTTAATTGGATATAAAATAGTTTTCATCCAATAAGCAGCTCGGTGAAGGTCGTTGTATGGCGGGATCTTAGACCAATATTGTTGGGAGTTTCGGGCCATATATGGGCATCTCGCTTTCACGAATAACATTATGCATGGTTAGGAGTTGCAATGTTCTCAAAAGTGAAGCCAATCGTTAAGTTGAGAAGGATATTCTTAATGAAACTTTCATCATGGTAGGTAATCTTTATTTCAATTTCAAATACTTTATATATCAAATATTTACAATCAAAGATAACAAAATGTTACAATCTAGTTAATATTTATGAAAACCAAATACAATTATTACGGTACTTACTCATACTTACGACGAGGTTATCCACGTCGAAAAAAAAACAGTTTTTAGACTATTAACTAATTTAAAACATCTTATTTAAATAGCAATAAATATAAACCACGCACCTCTGGTATTCTACAGAGACATGCATAATATGGGAATGCCTCAACATTTCTTCAATGAATGTTGTTTCTAAATAAAAATAACTGATAGTGATGGTTTTTTTCTATGCGTTTACTCTACCATCAAGGATGATTCACTTAATAATACGCGGCTCACTACGCGTCTTTGTATTTGCGAACGGGTTTTTGATTTGGAAAGGATAGGAAACTTTAAAACAAAAACGTTTGTGTCCTAGCAAGTTTTGTGTGTGACTTAACCGGCTGAGTCAGTGTCGTGTTATTTCAGAAAAGATCTACTTCATAGAAAGAATATCGCACCTGCATACAATGGACAGTGACAGGATGGACAAGAGCATGTTTGTACCCATCCCGTAACAAATAATTTGCTTCGAATACCAACAGACTTAAAATAATTTCCTCGCAATCAAAGTGAAAAGTAGAGTGTGTAACTCGGTCATAAAGGCTATGCCATGGACTTGTCAAATATATAGTGCAAAGGAGAATTAGTTTAGATCAATATCAGCTGAGCCAAGAATTAAAACTATATTTAATCCAAAGAAAAATGGTTGGAGAGACGTTGTAGTATTTTTGCCCCTTGTGCTACATTAGGTACGATATAAAGAGGTGTTCTTGTCTCATTAGTGGCGCTATTAGATGAATCATCCTTCAATACAATTACGTTTTAACATTGGTGCTTGCACCTAAAAAGGTATTAGAGTTGGTGAAACAATATACGGAGTATTTTATAGAGTTGCGAGATAAACCACCCATCAATGGCAGATCCGAAACAAATCTAATTTTTCTAATCTTAGCTCACAAACCCTTATACCCGAAATAAGAGATAAAAATTCTTTGATTAAACATATTTCTATAAAACAGCTTTCTTTTAAACCCGCTGCGAGTATTTAATAATAATATTTCAAAACAATTTTAGCTAATCAACTAATCACAATCTTGGTAATAAAACATAGAAATCTCAATGTGAATTTCAATTACGAATAATTTGTTGATGCGATCATCAGCACATGATATGATTTTACTAGGAGAAAAATAATGTAACCATGCAATATCCAGATAGCATAATAAAGAAATCACTTAAGAGCAAAACTTATGTAACTTAACTCAACCATAGCTCTGTTTATTCATCTACTATTTTTACACATAGAGTTGTATACATGATAAACTTATCAGCAATGACAACACAATCAGTACTTTATTGTTAACAAAAATATACAATTCTGTTTCAGAACACAGCCTATTACGTTGGACCGACGTTATGCGGCAAATGTATATTTTGTACCCTAAACTTGTGATGTATACTGCACTAAGCAAGCTATAATGGCTGTAATTAGTTTGTTCATATGTGAATGGGCATTGTTCTTTAATATATAATATGGTATTTAATTTGTGAGTTTTTAGTAGCATTTTTATACACGAATGAAATTAACCCTAGAAGCCTAATCTACGCCTGCGAGGCATACACGCAAACGAATAGCGTTTGTTTCTTTTTTAGCATTGTGCTTTTTCGCCAACTCAGTGGCCGACGGGAGCTAGCGAATGGTGTATGTGATTTATTGAAGTATAGCACGCCTGTAAGTGCCTAAGCGCCTTATGCATATTCTTTTTTCGTTGTAATAAATAACTGGGATTATAATTATAAATTCATAGCAGTGTTGTTTTATTTTTAGTTTACATTCCAAATTTCAATTTCCACTGAATAATTCCTAAAATAGGGCTATTTTTGCATACAAATTGTTGTTTTTATGTGTACGCCTCTGAGACGTATATTAAGGCTTCATGTATGTTCAAAAGAGATTAGGTTTCTAGGGTTACAAACTTAAAAGTAAAATATCATATTATTTACTGTCAGTGTTGTTATATTATGTCAGCGTCAGTGTTGTTATATTATGTGTTATGTCAGCTATATTACACGCAAGATTTGTAGGTTTTTTACGATTATAGTAAGAACGCCTTAATGCAAATTCAAAGATAATGCAAAGAAAGATTTCCATTCTAGCTTGCCATAGTGCATACCTTATAAAAGCCGAGTTATACAATTATAACATAGTCAGGACCAAAATGCTCTACTCCTATCAATAAACACATCCATAATTCTACGAGAACAAATTCAAAAATGAATAAAAGTTTTAGTATTTTATATTGTTAGTATTTTGCAACAGTACATTCAAAAAGACAGATTTATGAATAATGTTAGAAATTAAACGAAAATACCATTAAATTATAAAATTCGCGTATACCATACAACATTAAAACAAAATAAAAATAACTACTATATATAATAATTTTAAGAAAGAATAACAAAGTGTCAATTTAAAAATATAATAATTCGTCACAAAACCTGCGTGTGTATTTACTATTTGGTTATACTGGGTAGTGGTAGGTTACAAATTACTAGTTAGAGTAGTAGTATGTTAGAAAACAAATCTTTTTGTACATAAAAGTAATACAAAATATTAAAAAGTTGTTAATTTTAATGATAGGTCTGAGAGCATTTTGATATTTTGTATTATAGAACAAAATTTAAACAGGTTATTTCTTAAACCTATTATAATTTCTCCTACCAGCTTGTTAAAACCAAAAAACAACGTAAACTTAAAACGTCTTAAATTTTAGTATTATGTTCTTAAAAACAAAAAGCAACTGTGAAGTTAAAATATCTTAAATTTCGGTTTGTTAAAAACAAAAAGCATTCGTGAAGATAAAATAACTTAAACTTTATAACCGGGTTGTTCAAAGCAAAAAGCAATTGTAAATATAAAATGTCTTAAATTTTACTATCGGGTTGTTAAAAACAAACAGCAACTGTACAGTTTAAATATGTTCAATACTTTGAAGCAACCTTAATTGTGATGAATAACGTATTCAATCCGTTATCGGATCCGACAAAAGGAAAAGTATAGACGGAACGTTAGTATAGTGAAGCCGTTTTTAAGCATACAGTGATGTTGTTACTACAACAGTGCCAGATACGGCTTTGGATGTGCAGTGGGCGGAAAATTCAAAGTCAATCATAATTCTAATAACGTCCACAGTACAGTAGGGTTAGTACAGTTTTTGTACGAGTCGACTCGAATCGCACAAACGAAATCTCCACACATTTACAGACAGCGCCATCTATAATCTATTGACAGCCGCAAGTCAGCGACTGTCCATAGATGGCACGAAATTTGTAAAAAAAAACCTGTACTAAGACTAACCCTTCAGGATACAGACATACTAAGAGGAGTATAGACTCTCCAATCTATGCCAAAACATTTTATTAAACTATGTAGCATTTTAAATGAACATTCATAATAAAAAAAGGAAATTACACTAATATGGAGGCATGTTACCATACATTTGTAAAATAAGTTTCTATTATTATCCGATTTTTGTTATAAATACTTGCGGTGTAGTAGAAAAGTTTTGGTGATTAAAAGGTAGCGGTTTTATCTATGTAAATATAAATTTATAAAGACCTAGGTATACTGTTGATATAATGTATAAATATTAAGGCATAAATAACCTTACTATGTAATTTTTCCATGATTCGTAGACTACTTATATCACTTCGAAAGATACATCTTATATTATACAAAGGATTATATTGATTTAACATAAATTATTATCTGAATTATATTGGTGATTTTTTTTTATTTTGTTGAGGTATATAATATAGCATTGTGGTGCAACTTGTATATCTAGCCTACATTCCAACATGTTTAATCAAATTATTTTACTATGTATACTGTTACCTGTTATTTTGTACACAAACCCTACTAAATTATAAGTGACAGGATTTATAAACGATATCAGTTTTTCATTATTGTATGACATTAGTAAAGATACATGCAAGGAAGTATTCCCTTGTTCATAAAACTACATAAGGATTTGCAAACATTATTTGTCAAATGAATTTAGTTCGCGTTAAATAGTAATAGATCGAATTTTATAACTGTTGGAAAAATTACCTGCCATATTCAAATTTTAATTCTGTTCTTTATAGTGCCTATGTTTATATTTATACATAGTAAATGTGATTGTATCAACTAAAATCATGAAATCAATGAAAATTAAAAGTATTTTGCATATCCTATTTGTATAGGAGCAATTATTATTTATTGCATAAAAAATGGCTCTAAGCATTTGGATGAAGCTTTTGTATTTATATAAATTATTGCTTTCAAGGCTTATTTAGTTGCATTTTATGTATGTATTTAACAGTTATACAGGTACTAAATTATCATAACACCAATAATACACTAATTTAAGTTCTAATATTGTGTACAAAAACTTAGGCCACGTCATAAATTGCTTTAATCAAATTTCTATACTCAAGCATCATTAACTTAGAAATAACATGAATTGTAAAAAAAAAACATTTGCTTAATATATCACTGGCTTAAAGCCGAGGCAGTGACATAATGTGATGTTTATTACTGCATGATTTTTAATGATAATTATTATGTTTTAGCTAACTCTTGGGGGGTGTTTTACATAGGGCTGTGGACTTGGACGTGTGTCCACCCCGCACATATCGCTTTGCTTAAGTCAGAAATAATCTCGTTTTCCGTGACCTAACAATAAATGGCCAAATGCCATAACAATCATTCAAACGGACGATGATAGCTTGATAATAATCACTACGATAATTTGGAATAATTTAAACTGTCACAATATATCGGGTGTGACACAGAAACAAAAAGTTTGAGATAAAGTTGTATATTAGGGAGGCTAGGATCATGTTCTGAAGCCATTGGACTGTCAATTACGCCCGGTACAGTTCGCACCACGTGGCACCACGTATGCATCCGATACATTCGCATTACGGATGCATCCGATATCGATACCGATACCTATATATCGACGGCGATATTTTAATAACCGATTCAACGATACTTTTTAAATTTCGCGCTTTAAGACAGTAATATAAACGCGGGCGCTGTCATGTTTATTTCGTTACTTTATTTTTAAACGAAAATCTAATTAAAGCAGTTTTAAACGGGTTTATTTAGTTAGTCCTGTTATTTGTTCTTTTTATTTTAAATAAAATGAAAATAACCGGACACTGGCCAATTATGTTGTGGAAAAACCTCTAAACGAATTTGACGCGTTTGAAAATATTGCATTCCTTTTCCATTAGTATTTTGAAAGGGACAGAATTAATTTAATTTTTAGACGCATCAAATAAGTTTAGTTTATAGATTATGCAAAAACAAGATTGGCAGTTGGCAGGTTTTTGGCGCGGCAGTAAGTTACGTGATGCGAACTTTATTTTAAAATACCAGATTTGGATCCAGTATGTCGTCCACGGAATCCAAATGCAGTGAGTGTGTACTGTTTTTGGCGAGGGAAACGATATTGTATTAGGGGAGCCCGAGAGAGGATTTTAGTAATTACTCGAGCGTCGTGGGGACCTATTGGATTTTAATATTAGATGCTAAAATATAAATGAGGTTGTATGATGTATGCTATTTCAGTGATGGGGCATGAAAAAAATTGTGACTATGAACATTTTTCACGAACGCGTCAGTTTTTTATACAGATGCTTCAGTCAGATTATGGGGTTAGAACGACAAGCATATCAAGATGAAGCGTCTGTATAAAAAATTGACGCGATCGAATATACTTTCATGGACAGATTTTTTGAAAACCTGTATTAGCTGCCTCCATCACTGAAATAGCAAACTTCATTTATAACCTCTTTTTAATTTTAGCATCTAATATTTACAATGAATTAGGTCCTCACAACGCTCGAGTAATTACCGATTTAGCATCGTGGGCTCTCCCACTATTGACAGTCTTATCCTATTATTACTGTTAACATTTTATATATAAAAAAACATTGTATTTAACTCAAAAAAATTACACTATAAACTTTTTCTCGTGTAGGGATTTGCCGATTTTGCATACAAAGATCCAATATTCAAGAGATTATAGATAGAAGCGTGAGAGATCATTTTGATTTTCCTTCCTTAAAACCTTCAGCCTCCATATTAAATATGTGTAACATTCATTGTACACCAACATACAAATATAGGAAAAAAAAGATGTAAAAGTAAGTACATGAGGCAGTCTTCTCGCAAACGAGCGCTGTTTCAGACAACCTCAAATCCTAAGGAAACATTGAGTAGGTGGCGTAGGTATCGTAATAATAGACAATGCGGTCTATTAATGTAATACCTACTCCTTATTTTGGTGTGCACTAATCAAATTAATACTAGTCCTTGAATAATGCCTGAACATCATAAAGATCAAGGCATTGGCAAGCTCCTGGCCGTATGCCCATCGTAATGCAGCATGCATCTGAAACAAAATAGTGTAGTTTAGGGGTATGGACGATGAATGTATATTAAAGAAATATTCCATTAAAGAAGAGCATGCCACGGGTGTGCCCGCGAAATTCAAATTTTTGTGGTTTTTCGCGATTCTGCTTATAAGACATAATAGGCTAATGGCAGTCAAATTGCGGGAACTTCACGTGTTTATATAAAAATCTCTGCTTGAAAGTATCGAGTTAAAGGAATTAGTCCAATATTTACTTGTTACTCACTTAAAACTAGATACGACTAATTTCCTAGGGTAGACATTTTTATGCAAAGATTTTGATATAAACATGTAAAGGTGATTCTGTCATTCCCGCAAATTGATTGCCATACGCCTATTATGTGTAATTAGCGTACAAATTACAAAAAATCTAAAAATATACCTTCATTGATATGTAAAATTATAGACATGTTATATGTATTATTGATATACAATGTGCAAATATTATTATTTATTGCAAGGGCACAGACAATAGCAATGTTAAACAAGTTTAGTGGAGAAACACCCTTCAACTTGAATAGGCATCATCTAGGGCGCCAACTTAGCCAGTATCACCACGTTACACACTGTTACATCACTAGCCTATGCATATTAAAAGAAAATAATAATAAGAAATGGCTCAGGTTGCTGACTAATATTTGTCCAGGATGGAACTTCACAATAGAAATATATACGGACGACGCGAAAAAATGTCGCCAGTTTATCGGTGCCAAAAATGCTTGTTTTATCGCCAGCAGTAGCGCCAGTAAGGCCACCTAGTTCGCTCAGCATCTTGGCTTTTTTTTATTATTTTCACGATATTCCGGATGAAGCATGGGCCGATGAGTGAAGAAAAGAAATAGAAACTGCTAGTTTCTATTTCATAACATTTTTACACAAACAAAAATGCATTCGCTTTGCAAGTATAAGTGGCTAGTTGAATGATAAATCTTCCATTACATAAAAAAATATATTCTTACGAGCGGAGTTTACTAGTATAAGTTTTCGGCCTGGTTTCTACCAAAGCGAAGAGGAGAGGAGATGTGTTTTGATCAGTGCCCGCAAATTGACTGCCATGCGCCTATTATGTGTAATTAGCGTACAAATTACAAAAAAACTAAAAAGTATACCTTCATTGATATGAAAAAATATAGCCATGTTATATGTAAATTGATATACAATGTGCTAATATTATTATTTATTGCAAGGGCACAGACAATAATCATTTTAATGTATGAAAACGTAGCATAGCAATGTTGAACAAGTTTAGTGAAGAAACACCCTTCAACTTGAATAGGCATCATCTAGGGCGCCAACTTAGCCAGTATCACCACGTTTCACGATGTTACGTCACTAGTACTTTAATATTTTCATTTAATATGCATAGGGCATATTAAATGAAAATATTAAAGTAATTATAAGCTCAGGTTGCTGACTAATATTTTTATAACTAATATTTTGAGTTTACTAGTATAAAAGTTTTCGGCCTAGTTTCTACCAAAGCTAATCCCCTTCCCCTTCGCTTATCTTCGGTGGAAATGATCAACTGGAGAGGAGACATGTTTCATTTTTAACCGACTTCAAAAAAAGGAGGAGGTTCTCAATTCGTCGGAATCTTTTTTTTTCTATAGAATTTTGTGGAACAAGCGAGCAAGCGGCGCAGCTAGAATAAAGCAGCGATGGCGACGCGCGCTTCGTCGTCAGCCGCTTCGCACAACCGAAACCGTCATTGGATTAACACTACGCACAGCTCACATCTCCGCTACACACAGCTCATATCTTCGCTACACACAGCTTACACCTCTGCTATGCACAGCTCTCACCTCCACTACGCACAGCTCACATCTCCGCTACGCATACCTCATATCTCATTATGATTACACTCAAATTCCATAAACTTTTGTGCAAAACGTAAGGCTTTATTTTGTTGTACGAAATTTAAAAGGATAATGAACAAAGGTGGTATCAAGTTTTCTCATGAATCAAAACAAAATGTTCTAGGAAAATAGCACTAGGGATTTGTTTTTCAAATCCGAAATTTAATTTTGCATTTCGCGTCATACAGATTTTGTTGAGAAGTATGTTATAGTTTATTTGCCAATAACTTTAGAATCCGGATGAAATGAAAATTAAAAATAATAATAAATGTAGGAGTTAATGTAGTGACAGTAGTATATAATAAATAAAGTTTGGATTTGATTTAGCTTATACTGTATTCCATACATCCATGGTCGTTATCCTTTCGCAAATTTATTTCACGTACCTATTTTTCAGCAGCTTCCTTCACGGGCTGTGGTATGATGGTTATTTCGTCATTTATCTTGAGCGGCTTGAGCAGGGACTGGCTCGCCTTGACCTGTGCGGGCGCCTTGTCTTTGTCCATAGCGCGCTTGGCGACGACGCTGTGCTGCGAGTACACGTGGTTCTCGAACTGCTTGTACATGCCGAACGTGGCGGTGCAAACCGTGCACTTGTACGAGAGGTGGGCGGGCTTCAGCTGCAGTTTGTGGTCTCGTGTCACGTGGCTCAGAAGCTTCCATTGGTACACCTGTAATCAATTTTTACAAGCTGTTGTTTTATGCAGCAGTGATAGCCACTTGATTCAAACGTCGTCAAACGCTTCTCATTAAATGGCCACTCTGAGCACGCACCTCTGACATTGTACAAGTTATGTGAAAGTGAAGAAACTTAATATCACTTGCTAAGAGAAAAGAATATTGAAGGCATGTCTTTGAGTTTACAATGTCATTAAATGTGTGCAAAGTCCATCCCACACTTAGCAAGAGATGCAGACAGCCACTAGCTAGCTTTGCGGGTCAAACACGGCCAAACACGGCCAAACACATTTTTGGAAACCAATGCCCAGCAGTGGGACAAAAATGAGGTTGAGACCAAGGTTTTATTTAAATCGCCTTCTATTCGAGGAAGTTCGAAGGTGGCGCTTCAAATCGGCGCAAAAAAGGAACTGTCAGATGTATAGAATGATTAATCCATAGAATGAAGATCAGTGGTAAGAATACAAAATAATAATATACTCGTAAAGTAGCTTACCCTGCCGCATACTGGACACCGGCCGGCGTCCTTACCCTTGTTTGCAGCTTCTTGCATGGAACTGGTGACCAAACCATGTGACCCCAACAGATGCCTCTCCAAACCTTGGTCAGTGAAGAACCTGTAAAATATTTAGAGCTGTAAATTAACTCAATACAAAGTTTATAACCAAACTCTTGAACTCAAACAGCTTGACCAAATTTTATGTTTTTTTGTCTACATTCGGTAAATCTGAAAATAGGTCTTAAGCTATTTTTCATAACCCTCAATGGCATATAACAACGTTTTCCTGGTTAAAGTGCAAGTAATAATATAATAAAGAAGACCTGCGGAAGCATACCTAAACTGGCACTTTTGGCAATTCAGTGGGGGCCTGTTGTGTATCATCTTGGGGTGAATTTTGACTTTGTGTATCCACTGCATGTGGTTTCGAAGTTGCTCCAAGTCCTTTATGTAGCCGTCACAAATCTCACAAATGACGCAAGAGCTCTTGTTTTGCTGGGCCTGCAGTTGAGGGAGAGGCAGCTGAAGCGGCGCCGGCTGTCTCGGCAACGGAGTGATTGAAATAGATGGCTGATACATCGCCTTGGGAGCTGCTGAATTCTTCTCGTTGCTCTGTTGGACAAATGTAACTCGTAATATATATCTTTACACTCTAACGACTCATATAAATTACTGTTTAATTAAATAAAATCTATGACATAGGCTACATTGCATAGTTTTGTCCATATTACGATGGGAAATGGTACAGCCATTGACGACTAAGATTGGTTATTACTTATTACTTCAATTAGGTGGCATAAAATAAACACAGATTCCTTTATTGATATTTCATTGTACATAACAAAACATTTGTGATTGAACATGCTTCTAAGATTCACTTTCATAAAAATTTACATCCCTTATTAAAAAAATTCTTAGTCCATTTTTAGGGTACTCAAGGAAAATCCCATAGCTATTTGAAACTTCTGCGTTTAACCATTTGGGCTGCAGGATGTTTGTCAAACACTCATTTTTATCAATTTTTTCATAACCAAAGTTAAAATAGTCAATAACTATATGGAGCTGTACCGTACTGTACCATTTCCCCTAGCAGTTTTAATACAAACCACTGATAAAATAATACTTATAAGCGTTACTAAAATGACATAGATATCTAATGTTAGACAATAATTGTAATTTTATCTGTATCACTTACCCCAGGCATTAGAACAGGTGTAGAATTATTTTGCCTTCCAGCCATATTGCCACGGACTATGGGTATTCCTTGAACGGGAGTTCTCGGTGGGACGCCCATGGGCATACGTCCTTTTGGGCGTATTGTGGCCATGGACACTAAGCTGCTCAACGGGGGCCGTCCAAAAGTATTGCTCATGTTTTGACCCTTATTGAAGGCATTTTGATATGAACCCAACATTTGATTCCGAGCTTTTGCCATCTAAAATCAACATTTTAACTTTCATAATTTATTAATATAAAATTAAATACTAATTAAACAGCCGAAAGTTTGTATTTGTGTGTCTTATTGTTTCTTTCATGTCTAAACTACTGAACCGGTTTGGCTGTGGATATAGATTATGTTCTCGATTATTTATCATCCCAACAGTATTCCCTTGAAATATTCGATGTTTTATTTGTTGTGATTATATCGTATATTTGTAGAAAAAAAGACTTTCCTAGTCCATAGGGCGATATGCCACAGACCCCTAAGGAACGTTATGGGAATATAGAAAAAAGATAGCAGATAAATAAATGGAGAGAAAAAATGTAGTAATTTTACCTTAGGAATTTTCGCAGGTGGTTCCCATTCGATTGGTGGCGATAAATTGAATTCAGGTTTGAACTTTTTAGCACAGGCTAAAAGATGTCGTGCAAGTTTGCCTTTGCCGTTGTCCTCGAAGGGACAATTAGCACATTGGTGGTACGCCGGCGCCCTCTCCAGCCGCCCCCGAGTATTGTGGACGCCCTCCATGTGGAACAGTATGTCCTGGGCACTCTTGCTGTCAAACTCGCAGAAATTACACCTGTACATGTTGTTCTTCATGTGCGGTGTCTCCAGGTGATGCGACATAGCTAACATTGACTCAGATTTAAAACTACAAAATTTACATTTATGCTGTTTAAACTTGTACGGGGCATTGTTCTCTTTGCTTATTTCTAAATTTTTCGTAAGAGCAGCGATCGATGTTACCGTAGCTTTTGTACTATGTCCTCCTTTCTTTTCTTTATACAGTTTTCTATTTTGTTGCTTCAACAAATCATTTTGTACATATTCTTGGACAAAATTCAGACCTATATCCATAAAAAACTTTCCTAGTGTCATATCAAAATAATTATTTTCAGATTTACCAGTGACTATCTTATCTACTGTCATATCCGTAACATCTTTTATTTCTTCTATGGAATCGGCTTTGTCTTTAATAACTATAGCTTGTTCTTCATCACTTATATCATCATCAGATTCTGTTGAAGATTCACCATCCCATGACACATCATCTTCGTCGTCACGTTTTCTTCGGCGTCGCGCTATAAACATGATGCGGATTTGTAATCAAATGTAAAATTCAATGAGAACAATATACTTTCCTCTATCTTTGATACTACTGGGAATCTACCACTCCCTATAATATCAAACACTACAGTAGTAAAAATGACAGTAATAAAATATAATTTTTTTTAATGTACGATTTTCATGAAATTTACGATTTTGGGGGCGATAAATCGATCTAGCTAGGATTCATTTTTAGAAAATGTCGAATTTACCAAAAAAAAAAATATGACTCCTGCTGCCATCTATTGGCCAATAGTTAAACTACGAGCGAAGCTCGGTAACCCAGATATTGTTTAATGAAATAAGGATCAGACAACCATATTAAAAAATTATTATTATTAAAAAATAGATTGTTTAAAAATAAAATACTTTTCTCTAAAAACATAAAAGTATATGCATAAAAAACAAAAACAAAAATTGGGTATATAAAACGATGACTCACCTTTTTTTAGATCTTTCTTCTTCTTGGCATCCTCAGTATCTTCAGTTTTGTCAATCACAGCTTTAGCTTTGACCTCTTCACCATCTCCCCTTGCCTCTATAGTTTCTTTTAATTCTGTGTCTTGAGTTTCATTTTCAGTTTGCGCTTCCTTCAGTTCTTTTTCCTTCTTAAGTTCATCTTCTTTAGCTTTCTGTGCAGCTAATTCTTTGCCTAGCTCATCAACAAACTCTCTAAATGGTTTAATTGATGGTTTCTCATAAACGTAAGGTACAATAAAAGATGGCGCCTCAACGACGAACATATCGTCGGTAAGAGAAGGCAGTATTATTGGTTGTGCAGTTTGAGTGCAATTTACGTTTTGGGAAGAGCTTTGCATCTGTGGCGGAGCTTTACCACTCACTGGAATACCGGCGGGAATTTTACCACTGACTGGAATACCGGCGGGAAGTTTACCACTGACTGGGGTAACGGCCGTATTTTTAATTATCGCCGGGGTAAAAGGCGGATTTTTTGCACTCACCGGGATAACAGCAGGATTTTTAATACTGACTGGGGTTACAGTCGTACCACGGGCTAGAATACTCTGATATAAGTTTTGCGCGCTCAATGAGGTGTTATTCAACGCCATCGGATTTTTCCGCATCATCAATCCTTTATTAGCAGTTTCACGATATGCATCTCTTATCGCTATAGGGTTTTCCTTTTTTTGATGGCCATATTTTTGTTTCAATGCCAGATCGATTTTGGTATTATTTGTGAAGATTGCTTTCGATTTTCGTCTGACATCACGTACCACAATTTCTTCATCATCTGACTCATCATCTCCATTTTCTTCATTGTCATATCTCTTCCGTTTAATTGTTCTACTACTCCTTCGTAATGGAGATACAATTTCTTTAACTGGTTTTGATTCTACTTTCTCTGTAACACAGTTTTCATTGTCGCTCACTAATTCCTGGACCTCTGGACTGGAACATGCATTAGGGTTACTATTCTTGCCATCTGGACACAATTTTGAAGATTCTTCAATTTTAGCATCATGTTTACTGTCCTGTGAGGAGTCGTCTTCATCCACTTCTGTGTTGGACTTGATGCTCATAGTTTCAGAACATTCTACATCTTCTGAAGCTTGTGAATTTTCTGATGGATCAGGTACCTGTTACAGATTAACACAAACACAAATAATATACACAATAATAAAGGTTAAAAGGTAAAAATACACTAACTCTTATACAAAAAATTCTGTTAGAAAATAGCAGCATGCTAAAATTTGAGTTTAGAATTTATACATATTTCAATCTCGCTCCTAATAAACTTGTTCAAATAATATTAAAAATAGTCATGTACCATCACTAACTCAAAGGTTCTGTGGAAATTCATACTTTGACTTAAGTATCATTGAATTTGGTTGCAGCATTTCATACTTAGAATAATGTAGTTTATACTCCACAACTACTGAACAGACTTGAAAGATAATTTCACTGCAAAGCAATCTAGGCTACACTATCCTTGCATTACAGGCTATTTTTATAAAATTCTAATTTTCAAAAATTAAATTACATACATAGATCATTATATACACTTGGATCAAGACCAATCTTATTGTAAGGGCTTAAAAGATTTCAAATTAATTATTAAAAAAAATTATTAGCAGAGTAATTATTAGCTTTGCTAACATAGCCTCTACTTTCAGCTTCAAAAAGTCCATTTTTCGAAAATCTTTTCCAAGTGAAAGCCCATGTCATAATAGATATCTATCTGTATATGTAAAGACCAATCTATTCAGATTTTTGAGTTATGTTTTGCTAGTTCAGTCAGTTAGTCACTTAACATATGATGAAAGTATTTTAAATATCAATTACTATACTCAACAAAAAATCTGTGTAAATCTGTTGAAAATTCTTAGATTTCACTCATTTTTAACCGACTTCAAAAAAAGGAGGAGGTTCTCAATTCGTCGGAATCTTTTTTTTACATTCTCACTGAGCCATTATTGCCCAAACTACTCTCAATCCTAAAAAACTGAAATTTTGCAGTTTCTCTTAAGCAGGCAACAAGAAATTAAGTTTGATTCCCATGGTATAACCTGGGTAAACAAGGGCTAGTATAAATAAGAAAATAAGAATGATGAAAGTATTTTAAATATCAATTACTATACTCAACAAAAAATCTGTGTAAATCTGTTGAAAATTCTTAGATTTCACTCATTTTTAACCGACTTCAAAAAAAGGAGGAGGTTCTCAATTCGTCGGAATCTTTTTTTTACATTCTCACTGAGCCATTATTGCCCAAACTACTCTCAATCCTAAAAAACTGAAATTTTGCAGTTTCTCTTAAGCAGGCAACAAGAAATTAAGTTTGATTCCCATGGTATAACCTGGGTAAACAAGGGCTAGTATAAATAAGAAAATAAGATTTACCTCCGTATTAGAATCAGTTCTTTCATCGCTTACAGAGGTATTATTGCATTCATTCTTCAGGATTGATTCATATGGACCCTCGCCTTCAATTTCCGATATTTCATCATTTGCTGCCGAGTCTAAGCATGATTCATTACTAGTAGTACTACTGTGAGTGTCTGCAGTATTACTAATATTTTCCTGTTGAGGTGGACAGACTTCATCTGTAACATCTGGTTTGAGGTTTGCAATGCCATTACTGACTACTTTAGCTACCTTATCGGGCTCATCTGTGGATTCATGGGCCTCATCTACATGATTGGCAGTCTCTTGGTCATTGCAACTGAGCTTGTGCTGAGAAGGGTCCTCTTCATCATTGATATCATGCTTGAGAAAGCTCTCTGGGGAGTCTGTGTGAGACAACTCAGTTGAACCCTCCATGGTGCCTATCACTTCCCCATTCATAGTAATATCAAACTACATTCCATGGGTCCTTACACCTGTAAAACATAATCAATAAGGTTATTTTTGTATTATGATGATGTTCAATAAGTAGTCTCAGATTGTCATGAGCGTCACATTTTTTTATGGTGAGGACGGCCCCCTCCCGAACCTCACCCCTCCCCTGGCGCCATCCTAGCAATCAAAATGGCGGTTCCGCCTTGATCATACCCATGGAGCTTTCCCGTGGAACTACGTGTTTATTTAAGGATCGAAAAGATCACGTCGGAAATATTCCCCAATGACACAAAACAAAAACATGCTTACGATGATTTACTAATACGCGAATAATGAACGGCCAAAAACAAATCAGGGTAGCGAAATAACTTTCGCACCAATTTAAGAAAAATTGTTTATGGTACCATAAATTTAAAATAACTTGTAATTCTAGCGCCATTTCTAAATTTCATTGAAATAATTCAATCCACTCAGTTATAATTAACTTATTTGCGTAAAATGAAATATGTAAACAATCGAAATGCCGGTTAAAAGATTGTGTTAAACTTTTTTCAATCCAATAAACGTATAAAACCGATTTTTAACGCCTTAATTATATGAAAAACCAACATTCATGACCTGATCTAGATCCCAGTGCTCCGTGGCTGGCTGCCACTTCTGGTAGGTACTCGACCGACGTTCACTCTAACTTGGTTATTTCGTTAACCCAGGGTAAAAAGTAGGTTCAAAATTATGCACATGTAATCCACAATAACAATATAACGGCACAGGCAAAATTTTTAATTGAAATGTTTCGATCACAAAATCAAAGTACTTCTTATAATGTCTCAAATTATATTTAAAAAAATTAGAGAACTGAGTTGTGACATGATCCCTGACAAACGCAATATGGCGGCGATGGCCGACCGCCGCGCTGCCGCGCATATGCTATGACAGGAGTTAAGTCAGTCACGTGACTTTCAATTCAAAATTGCAATGAAGTCACACGAAGGATGCACGAAGGAGTCAAAATTTACAAATCAAATGCAGATAATTTGAAACTATAGTACCTAAATAAACTACACTCATTTGTGTATCATCGAAATTGATGCCGTATTGCCTAAATTACGAAGTCGTCAAGTACTGCTCATTTTTCAAATTTACGCGGCCAAACGTCATACAGCGAGAGCTACTCGCCGCTCATAATGTACTCTGTGTCGCCGCTCACGTCTCGAAAGTCGAAGTCGCGAACCATAGAGTATATTGAATATGTCGCGAACCCTTCACTCAGCAGTACCTATGACCGTTTGTGGCAGATTTCTGCCATTTGGGCAGATTTAGCTCCTGACTCTGGCAGAATAAGCTGACGATTTAAGAAAGTGGCAGAATGTGGCAGATATCCTCACTATCTTTGAAATGAAATGAAGAAACTCATGATTTTAAGTCTATTTACTTATTTTTGTATGACTTAGTTACACGGAGATGTTACATACTACGCTGGAAATTTTTGCCATGTGTCGATGGTAGGGGTATGTTCCGACGTCAAAATCACTAGGGTATAACTATTTGTACAATAACTGTAATTTTACAATTCAGAAATCGAGTTGGCAGATTTTGGCAGATTTTATTGCTAGTGTTTGGCACATTCACGAATTTTGAAACGGTCACACTGACCTAGAGCGGGCCAAGTGCCTAACACAGTGCACAGAACAAAATAAATCAGCGTTTTTAATATTTAAAATATATTCATCTCACCTACCTGGAAAACCTTTAAGTAATTCCCGAAATGCTGGCGTAAAATGACATTATATTTCCTAGTTCGGAATAGCATTTCAAATATTCCCTAGGGCAGAAAAGCAGTTCCAATATTCCCTAGGGCGGAAAAGCATTTCCGAATTTAAACAAGACGAACTCTCGGGTCTGAACGGAAAAGAAATGAGGTTCGTCCTTATAAATTGTATAGGTACCAATAAACGTGATTTGTTGGGTTTTAATAAAAATTAAAATCTTTATTTTTCACATAGGTCTAAATATAAGCTCTTATGAAAAGTCAATGCTCCACCGCCAGGTTCGGAAAGTAGGTTTACAATGAGAAGAACTGGCATGAAACTCGGTACGTGCTCTTTTCAAAAATGTCAAATAGGTATAGGTACACATACACTATACAAGTTTTATTTAATATAGTATGAAACAATACTAAATATTTTTAAGATATCTCGTGAGGAGATGGAAGCATATCACTATCGTACCAATTCTGTAATGGTATAGTAGGTAAGCCTGATTTATTTGATATTTTTTACAATGACTTTAAGGTAAGGTAGGTTTATCGGGCATAAAAATAAATAACAATCGGTTTGAGAATACACAAGTAACGCCCTTACATATGATACCCCACGCAATATTGTTATCTCACTTTGAAATTCCGACAACCCGAGACACCTAAGCGCCCTTAGGTGACAGTTGTTGTAAGTAAAAACTGTCACCTTTCGGCTAAGGCGTTTCTTAGTGTTGGTGAAAACGAGGGTTCCATTTTTATCGTTTTGTAAGGAACCACCAAAGAAGTACATATAAATTGAATTATACGTACACCTAGAGTATAAAAACAGTTCGAGATTTTTTTTCCTATTACTCTACATTACATCGTGTAGACTAATAACCCTAATTAGCCGAAAACCTCAAGTAGGGAACAATGTATAGATGGATGAAAAAATATTACAAGTGAAGCTCATATCCTGAGTTCTCAGGAGAGGCATTTTCGTAATTCCGGAAAACTAAAAGTGATAGATATCTGAAATTTGGTGCCTATATTCAATGATTTGATATAATCATCATAATGCCCATGAAATAAATGAGAAGACAATTTGTCTCCCCGTTTGATTCATATACAAGTCAACTGGCCAGGGTAAAACAAAAGAAATAACTATGTGCCAAAGAGTTTAACCTTTAATTAAACAACATGTATCCAAAATTATCTTAAACACTTTGAATTTACAAAGTTTGATACTCATATGTAGACATCTTACACATCTCAAGAGACAAGAAACTAAGACTTGTAGTCATACTCATAAGGAACAAAAATATTCTACAATTACAAAAAAAAACAAAAAAGTATATATTAACAAAAATAGTGTTTCCAAACTTATATGTAGAACTAGAAATCTCTTAGATAGACAAGGTACAAGGTAAGTTATACGTAGAAATCTCTTAGATAGACAGGGCACAAAAGATAAATATTTATTTCCGAAATATTTTAACAAAAAAAATTATCATAAAATAAACAAGTAACAAACTTAAAAAATTAAGCAAAATGGTTTCAAAATTATCTTACTAACTTTGAATTAACAAAGTTTGATACTTATATGTAGACATCTAGATCATTTGATTAATTATCTATAACATCTCAAGAGACAAGGTACAAAAATTAAAATTGTTCTTGAATTATTTCACCAAAAAAGGGTTATTCTCTAAATAAACAATGTTCATACAAAATCCTCTCACACAATTTGGGTAATAAGTTTCATACTTATAGTATGTAGGAATTGACTATATTATGTTCCACACAGAGAGATAATGTGAGATTAAAAATAATCCTTTACATCTAACTAACAAAAATATTTTACGAAAAATAAAATATAAAAGTAGTTTTCATTTAATAAACAAAATAAATTCAATATTATCTTACAAGAGACAATGTAAAAAATACTGTATGTCATAAAATGTTTACCAAAATTCTTACCAATTAGCAGAAACTGTCTCAAGCAATTGAATTATAATGGTTAGATAACAAACCAAGTCAAGACATAAAATACACCTTGTATACAATCACATCGACTTAGATCTATAGACAAAAATATTTAACTATCTATAGACAAAAGTGAAACACAAATGAAACACACCCATACAAGTACACCAACTTAGATCTATAGACAAAAATATTTAACTATCTATAAACAAAGGTGAAACACATATGAACAGAATTACACCTTTACAAGTACACCAACATAGATCTATAGACAAAAATATTTACTTAACTATCTTTAACCAAAGTTCTGTAGTACAAAGTCTCAAAATTAGATCAAATTACTCAAAAAAGTGCACATCCTTTTGATATTTGGTTTAGAGGGTTTCAAAACATGGTAGGAACAATAAGGCTTACATATTACTTTTAACTTAAGCGTATTAAAAACATTGAGGTTCTATGCCTCAACACAAAAAAGGTCAAGTGCGAGTGGGCTTGCACGTTAAGGGTCCCGTACCATCAAAAACATAAAAGCTGTATTTATTTGTTGAAAAATTGATCAAAGCTACGTGTTACCTACTCATATCTAGTGTGTGAAAAAAATTCTATAAGAAATAATTATATCGTAGGGATATACCGAAAATTAATGTTTGCTAAAATATGCACATTTTAGCGAACATTAATTTTCGGCACGTTTGCTTTGGCTACATATAAAAATAGAAGGAAAAATTGATGAGTTATTTTCACAGTCTCAAACAATGGACGATATAAAGCTTGAACTTGGCTTAATTAATTACCCAGATTTGAAAAAAGTGGCACTTAACAGGAAGACTTTTGATTGTTGATTTCCAAACTGCACTTAAAAGAACGTGGAACATGATCATATGAAGATCAGATAAGGAATAAGCTTTGGGAAAATAAAAGAAAAACTCACTAGTCTATAACACTATCTGGGGTTTTAGAGGGAATATACAAAAGGAATTGCAAGATGCAGGATTGCAGCTGTCATAGAAACAGCAGAGCCTATCTGCACATTTACTTGGGATGATAGATGCATGTTAGGACTGCATCTTTTCTCCAATGGTACATATATATGGAGAGAGAATACATAATAGGCCAAGCTTTGGACACTTTAGACGGAGGATTTCCGTTAAGTGGAACACGTTTTTACAACCTACGGTATGCAGATGATACTTTTATACTCGTCACTACTTCTCTGAAAGACATTCTAAAGCATATATTTGGCAAAGACTGGAAGTTGAGTACAGTTGCGAGCAATGTGATTATCATCACATTGCTTCTGTTGATAGTATCGAGAGAAATAAGCCCAAGCTTCATAGAAGAGCTATGTTTACAATATCAAAACGTGGTCTTGATGGCACGCAACTCTTAAGGGTAAATCTGACTCGTTCTTGATTTGTGTTTGATTAGATTTATTACACACCAAGTTCATAAAATCCTGTCTTATCCCTAGGGTTGTCATTTCTATAAGGTATCTTGTCATCATTTTCAGGGAGTAAATGGAGTTATACTATACAAATAATAATATAATTGATTATTTAATATTATCAAATTATGAAAAGATTTTTCATATCACCATAAATCTACTAATTACTATTCACTATTCATTGCACAAACCTCTATCAAAAAATTAAAGGGAAAAATTTATAAATCGTCAACAACTTTATAATTCTGATTTTCACTTTAACTTTATATATTTATACTTATTTCAACCAACTATGCATGTACCCGTATCAAAATAAATTTTTGATTGAATTGATTTTTTCAACAATGTTATAACCGGAACTTATGTGGACCCTTTTCAGTCGGGAAAGGATTTTATGAATTCACTGCTGAATGCGGCCATGTTGTATTATCTCATGGCCGCCGTAGGATCGAAGCTGGCGCTGTTCTTGCGGCGCACAGCCGGGCCGGTGCCAGCAGCTGCCTGGTGAAACTCGAGCCGCATATTTAGTGGCGCGCCGCCCCGCTGCCGCCGCTACTGCGCAAATCATGGATACCATTACTATAATAGTCGCCTTCATCGAGCAACACTTTGACTGCCTGTCATTATGAGAATTGAATAAGGATTTGCTAAGTTACTTACTGCTAGGTAACTAAAGACACCACCAAAAACCAACTTCTAGAATTCTATAATTTCAAACTAAAGACAAAACCGACGACCGATTGGTGTAGCGGTAGCGAACCTGCTTCTACGTCATAGGTCGTGGGTTCGATTCCCACTACTGGTAAATGTTTGTGTGATGAGCATGAATGTTTACCAGTGTCTGGGTGTTTTTCAATATCTTATATTTATGTATATTAATATGTATGTATATTTATCAGTTATCTAGTACCCATAACACAAGCTATCGCTTACTTTGGGGCTAGATTGCGATGTGTACATAATGTCCTGATATTTATTTATTTATTTATTTATTTATTATAAAAAAAAAAAAAAAAAAAAAAAAAAAATGACCTTCTACACTATTGTTTCATTTGAATGTACCTACAGTATTAAAGTTTAAGTTTTCTAATCAGTGATTTATGGTTAGATTAAGGTAATATGGTTAAATTACTACAATAGTTATGTTGTGATGACAAAAGTAAAAAAACAGGCCTATTATATTTTTATATCTATAGTATGATACTTTAAATAGCATTAACATTAACATAAATTATCTTATAATTATGTGTTACAAAAACTCAAATATAGAACTTACGGTCCCACTGGAGGAAACTGCGCATAAGGGAACTCTCCTGGTGCTGCGGGCGGGGTGTACCTGCAATATCATGTCAAAAGTGCATAAAAATATTTTAAGGAACTAATAAACCAAAGGTTAAACATAATTATTATAATATACAATATACATATAGCACTTGCATTTGAGTACTACTTGAACAAGGAATTAGTATGACTGAATGTCTTAGTGGCAATAAAAAAACAAAATTGTTTACTTAATTATGCTTGTTTTTATATTCATCCATACTCTTTTTAAATTAGCATCTCCGCATTGACTCCGAATTGATTGTTCACGAAATTATCAGAGAATAAGTTATAAGCTATTTTTATACCCCTAAATGACAAAGCAATAACATAATAAAAATTATTATGTAACATTGTTTGTAACCAAGCTCCTTCAAAATGGCAATCAATTTCTCTGCATTTTTTGAGTACATTTGGTAGATCTACAAGCTATTTTTTATACCCCTAACGCTCAGTGCCCACTTAAGCGTCATGATTTTGATATGACTTGTAGCCAAAGATTTAAATCGCTTGTAGCATGATTTTGACAATGCTCTGACGTGACACTGATGTCACCAAAATATGTGACAAAGCATGTCACAAAATTCAATTTTAGCTAAAATGCTGTCTGGCGAGGATGATAGCTCTTGCTTTGATACAGATTATCAATATTCAAGGTTGTGCCTTCAATACTACAATAGAGACTAAGATAAGTCAATGGACAGATTCTTAGATATAGGTTTTAATATTAGTTTAAGTTAAAATTAAGTTACTAATTAGCTTTAAGGCTAGATCGTAGCGAAACTAAAGTACCCTTAAGGGACTTTCGTGAAAAAAAAAATATTCAAGGTACCTGCAGAAGATATTAGGTACATCCTTAGTGGAAAAAGTGAAAAGTGGTGGTAATTTCCGATTCTTTGATAATTTTTGCTATTTCTTGCCACGCAAATTATTACACGTTCCTACACTATATAACCTGGTCTATTAAAGTCATATTATAGGCATGGTCTTTTGTAAACCAATTAAATTAATTGTACATTAAAAGACAGGTGTTGATTCATTCTGCAGCCTAGAATTAGTAAAAGTTTTGTAATACGCGCCACGCTTCGCAACTCGGGACCCTCCTGCGAGGGTGACAGACAGCTGTGGGGCGCGGTAACGCATACATGCAGAGAAGTGTCCCCTTCCACGTTACACCGCCTGCTAACCGCTGACATCTAAGTTCCTTGCCTCTTATATGAACCCGAATAACACAACAACATGATCGAAATTTGCATGTATTACAAATGATTGTGGTTTTATGAATGAATGGGAGACATCGTAGTTCAGGGCATCCTAAAGTGGGCGCTGCGCATAATAAAGCTATAAAAATATAAATATCACAGCTAATTTACAATAACATGAAAATTAATCACAAATTTAGTTCTAATCCCACAAAGGTTGTGAGGTCAAGGTTTGGTGCAAACCACTATTTTTTAAAAGATCATAAAGTTAACTTACACGGCAGGTTCAGCTCTGCTTGGAGACATGGCAATGCTGCTTGGCTGAGTCACTTTGTTACTCTGCATGTTTGGTGCTTTGTTATTAAATGAGTCTGGGGCAGACCCAGAAGGTTGCCTACTGGGCGAGTATGTTGGTGAGAGATAATAGACATTGGGGGGTTCCATCAAAGTGAAACCACGGGAATCTGGAATCTGGCCGTAAGGATTGAATCTGTTGTGTGGCCCTCTCATCGGCCTACGATTCATGCCACGGTTGTAACCTCTCCCGTTTCTCAAGGGCATGCCTCTGCTCATTGGGACACCTCGCATAGATCCCCTCCACCCCCTGCCCCTCAGAGGCCCACCGCGCATACCTCTATGACCGACCGAGCCTCTCATTGATCCACGCGGGCCACCGCGGCCGCCCCCTCTCGGACCAACTTCTTTTTTCTCTTTTATCCTGCCCTTTTCCACGGTGATTGTGCCTCCATTAAACGTAGAATTGTTTAAGTCGCGTATAGCCGCGGCGGCTTGCTCTTCCGTCTGCATGTGTACAAAGCCGCATCGATTCATAACAGTGCACTCTGTGACGACTCCAAACCCCTCGAAAAGCTTCCTCAAGTCTTCGGGCTTCGATCCCTTAGGTAGGCTTCCCACGAATACTTTCGTCTGCTGAATCAGAAAAAAATATTTTTTACAACAACAATTCTACATCAAACACAAGTTACTACGATAAATCTACGTACAGCTTCCATTGTTGGAGGCTTTTGCTTGCCGTTAAGCTATTTCTATCGCTTTGCGTTTCGATTTCACTAATGTGCTTAAAGGGTTTTAGTCAGCAAAATATTTATTCTAACTTGTGAGCTTTTAGCTGTTACAAATTACAAAACAAAATGACAGAACAGTAGACAATTTAGGTACCTACTGGGAATAGACCACAGATCACTATATCAGTTACCACAACACAGACTACAAACCTCAGCTCAGGTAATCGATAGGTAGGTAATCAACAATTAATCAAGGATCAACCAAGGACCATCCAAGGACTACCACAGATCTGTAAAGCTATGACATTGTACAGCCATTGTGTACAGCGATCAAACAGCGACAAGATTTGTTGTCAAATTTTCATATTCTGTCCCTTTGATCAGGTTTCTGTCCCTTATCTATTCTGTCTGTCCACTATAATGCATAGACTATAATGCCACTATAGGACAGATGACAGATTAAAAATAGTCACACTAATTTTGTTGACGGGTCTAGTCCATATGGTCTGTGGTGTAATCAATGACCCCTATTATAATATGTTGCCGATTATAAAAGCGCTCCCTCGAAGTTTCCCGTTACTAAAATAGAGATTTTTGCAATCAGCGCCAAAATGGTGAAAATCAAGTTCATTTATACGTTGACATTCTGAAGTCCAGCGTACATGTACAATAGAGGTTAGTGGTTTGTGGACATTCTTCGGTCTTCCACAGATTAAAGATACAATTAAGTTTATGGTTTATGGTTTATTGTTTACACAGATGAAGAGTCCGACACGGCTCTCTTGGCACTTGAATAACATTGTCCGGAGGGCGTTGTAGAAAAATGTAGAATAAAACAAATGCAGCGAGAAAATAAAATCCTTTCAATTGTTCTTCAATTTAAGCTCTAATTTATAAAAAAATAACACAACATATAATAGTTATATACCGACAGAGCGAACTTTCAAAAGTATCACAAGATAGTGGCATTAGTTCTGATTTTAGCCACGCGACAAGATAGGATTGTCGCAAAATATGAGTTCGATTCGACGACGACGATACACACAGAGTACAATAGGTATATATTGTACTCTGTGTGTATATACGGGATCAAAGACGAAGTAAATATAAGGACAGGAAATTGTCAGTCTTTTTGGGTGGGCATATCCGCCATCTTGTGTCGCATTGAAATAGCCAATCACAGCCATCGGCCAATCACAGATAGGCCAGACAGCTGATCAGAAGGGCTGCTCTAACTATCCATCGATATGGAAATATTATCGATGCAGTTCGTGGTTAGTCATTAAAGATTTGAGAGAGAAAAAAAATGAATGAATTTACCTACTGATAAAAATTAATGGCTTACGGTTTTGAAATTGGTCGCCTTGTTGCGAAGTAACGATGAGCTTAAGAACATACAATATTAAGATACACTACACGTATACATTTTTTCTTCAGAGATGCAGAAATATTTTTTGTGGAATAAATATACGTAAAAAATTAGAAAAAATCTGTAATCGACATCCACACACCAACTACTAACTGACGTAACCATGACGTATCTATCACAGATTAAATATACTGTATCTGACGTATAATTCAAATATCATACAAAAAAAATCTAACACCATAGACAACAATAATGTAGTAAAAACAAATTAGTAACTGACAGTTATAGTGTCAGACAATTTACATGTAATAGTAGTATTATGATTACACGACGTGATGTATTAGGCTGTAAGTTAGTTATCGGGAAATATTTAATATTTTGAGGTTACGACTCCTCTTCATCCTTCAGTTTCTCTCACCCTCTTCAAAGCTCTGTCAACGGAGCTTTGCGGGGTTTTTCTGAGTGGTCATAAAAGATAATAACTACCAATAAAGATCCTATTCGTCACCTAATTTGTCGGGGTTCTCCAAGTCCCGAGCTCGCATCGGTCGCTCCCGGACCCTAAGTCATATGTAACAAACATCTAATCTGCAAATATCGTAGACCTGTAGTAGCTGAGACTTCCAGTTCAAATGTTCAAAGTTCAATATGGCAGCCGTTTTTTTTAATTTTGACCACAAATTACATATCTTTTCTTGCTGCAATGGTTTTTGTAGTTTATTCATTTCGAGATATGCTCAATTGTTTTCTTAAAATACAGTCCTGCCAAACTGACTTACAAGGTCATACATCAATTTTAAAGGAATTCATCATTCATAAAAAAAAATTGAAATTTTCACTCCTCGAAAATTCCCGTCTTTGTACAGAATATAATATGTTGATTCATGACCTAATAATATGAACCTGGTTAGTTACTAAATTTTACATCACTACGACTTTTAGTTTAACCAGAATCCGTGGAACAACGAAAATGTCTCACAACCTTTATTTATATTTATTATTATATAGAATTTACGGAACCCTTCATGCAGGAGTCCGACTCGTACTTGTTTGTCTTTGGCCTACTCTCTGTTTTTTTTTAACTTTAATCTATATTATTGTCTATTGCGTGTTAGTATTTATGTCAGTGATTAGGTTTTGTGGGTTGTGGTCAGCAATATTATTATAATATTTTCGTCATGTGCTGAAATTTTTTTTAATTCGTACGGAATAAATTCACATCTCCGGGAAAAAATAAGTATGTGTGGTCTTCTCGCTCTACTGAATCTTCCTTAATTCATCGTAACTTTAAATTAAGGCGACCGGATTTAAACCAACAGCCAATATTTTAACAAATCCCACGAGACCAAATTATATAATATATTCCTAAAGCCTTTCCCTCGCATTATTATAAAAGTTTGCAATAGATAATAGAAAAGCTTTAGTTTCTTTAAAACCCCAAGATTTTTTTCCTATCTACTCAGCTATCACAATCATAGTATGAAATTTATCGATAACGGTATAATAGTAGACACATCATTAGTACTTTGACATGAAGAAATGCGCATGTCAAAGTGCGACACATTATGTCGATTTCTGCCACCCCGACACATATAGTGTGGCATCTCTATATATGTTTAGTTTCTCTAAGTAGGTCCGGGATACAATCATGACATACATTCTGCTGTCATCTAAAACGTAGTGTAAAACGTAGTGATTATATACTCTTTGACGTAGTGATTATATACTCTTTGATCCTAAATGTACAACTATGTACCAGTCATAACTTCATTTATTTTAATATTTACAATATTGAATATAATTCGTGGTTAACTACAGTTATGAATACATTTTAAATGAACCTATAAAAAACATTTTTTGTTCTTATATATTTACGATTTAAAAATCACGTTGTGTCGTTGTGAGACCGTATAACTATATTGTAATTTGATGAGCATATCAATACCATTACGTGTTTTGTTGCGATACGTTGGGACTACTAGTCACTTGAAAATATTGTGATAATAATGTCTATTTATCATATCTTAGTGGTTTTTGTTTTTACAACGAAATATGTAGCTACCGAAGAGGAGAGTACATTACGAATGACGAGAGCAGAAAGGTTGAGTCTAAGGTAAAACATCGTTTTCTTTTTTCCACTCAACATATTGTGTTGACAGTATTGTAAATATTAATTGTACCTGGATGAATACTTCTACCAAATCAGATATTTCTGAATACTGCTATTATTATCATAGATTACTAAGTGAATAAAAAATAGTACATAATGTCTGATTAAACTGTACTAATGTGCCAGAGTTACCATTAAGTCCTTCATAGTTATCACTTTTTTGGAGGAAATAGATAATCTCTAGGTGCTCAAGTTCCATTGAAAAAAAACAAGGATCTAAAAAAAGGATTAAGGTTAAATTATATTTTTGTACATTTAACACCAGGCAGACATGTACCTTTGATGAAGTACATATGAAGCTTAATTTTTCTCATTATCATTATGAGGGTATCTGGAGAGAAAATTCCTGATGCAATCAACATTTGTGTTTCTATTAACATCTAAAAGGTAATGAAGTGTGTTCCATCTTTCGCCTCTTGGCAGTTTCTTTCTGTTGAGATGGTTCGAGACGTCCCACTAGACACAGGTCTCCTCTCAGAATAGGAACAGTTAGACCATAGCCTAAGCGAAGGTGGGCGAGCTCTGCTCAGTTTTGAAAACATTATAATAAACTCGCAGGCATGCAGATTTCTTCACCATTTTTTCCTTCATAGCTAAGCAAACTATATTTAATCCTAGATTACTAAACTATCTTGTGAGTGACATTCCTAAACATTCATAAAAGATATTATGACCAATGTAAAGGTAAAACGGAATAAAGTTACCAATCAAAATGTTAAAAAGTTTCTTAAATTGCAGTTACATTCTTTGAGTTAGCTTCAAGGGATTGCTGCATAGTGATAAAAATATTTATTTTTATTCCATACAATTAGCACATAATTCATGTTTTCATATATACCTTACATGTAGCTTTTACATGGTATATAATTGGCAAGGTACAGTGAAGCAGAAGGTGCAGGAATGATGCGAACTTTGTTTTTTCTAGAAATTGCTATTTTGCCACTGTCAATTGTCGCCAAGTTTTATAATAGTTTAGTAATTTAGAGTTAAATGATTGACACACAAATTACTGAATCAAACAAAGGTTTAAATCGCTAAATGAATCCTAAACCTCCAAAAATGTCCACATTTTTGTCTTGTGTGCGACACATTGTCATCCTTCACACACAGTAACATAAGATATGGTGATATAGCAAGGTCTCGTTTACTTCTTAAAATAAATTTGCACTCACTTTCTCTGTCACACAATCGCACACTACAGCAGGCTAACAGGGCTCACTCAGCATGTTTGAGGACATTTCAATGTGCGCAATATAGGCTTAGGGCTCATCTAGCAATTTAAATCTTTGGAATCAAACAATCCCACAACTGAAAAATGTTTGGAGGATGAGCGTGAATGCTTTCCCCTGTCGGGTTGTTTTTCTATTTAAATAATATATTGTATTTATGTATATTAAATGTTATGTGTTATTATCTTGTACCCATGACAAACTTCAGTTACTTTGGGGTGTGGTAGTCTCGTATATTTATAATTAATTTAATTTCCACATATTATCTTGTATAGGGAAGAGTCTCGTCGTATGTTCTACCATGCCTACGATGCATACATGGACAATGCCTACCCAGCGGATGAATTGATGCCACTCAGCTGTAAAGGAAGATGGAGAGGCGTCACGCCGAGCCGTGGAGACATGGATGACGTGCTTGGAAAGTGAGCAGTTATACTTTATTGTATGCTTTTATTGTGGTGAAGTGGGTTTAGCTCACAGGCTTTTAGATCATTACTTGTGTATCAATAGCGATCCAATGCAGCCACAATCTAGTATCCATTGACACTCAGAAAATGTTTCTTTCAGTTTAATGTATTTTGTTGACGTCTGTTTAATTTTGGTTATGTTACAATATACAAGACACCTGTGACTATAAATGTTGTATAAATAACAAATAATTTAGTTTGCATATGCATGTTGTACTTAAATTATATTAAACGCGGCTGCGCCCGCGTGAATTTCGGTTTTTACAAATCCCGCGGTTTTTAATCCGTCTGTCTTTTAAATTTTCACGCCTAAACCACTGAAACAATATTGATGAAATTTGGAATACCGATAGACTACAGCTTTAGAAAGGACATAGCTAGTCTACATAGACTACTTTTTAATGTAATAATAAGTATATCACGGTTCTGTTAGGATTTCAAAAAATCCATAATTTTCTATAGATATATATATTTTCGAAGATAGATATATATTAATTCTACTAAATTTCGTCAAAAGTAGGAAAATCCACGATTCCTGCGGGATTTGTAAAAACCGAAATTCAGGCGGACGAAGCCGCGGGCAACTGGTACAATGATACGGTATTAAAAAAAGGTATGGTAATAAATGTAAAATATGGTATGACATAAAACCATATTTACAAAAAATTGTGTTGTAGATTGTATGCACTGATGGTTTTCTCTCAAAATGAGAAGGATTATTAAGGTCATAGCGCACCATACTGGCTATTTGTATTTAGGCCTGCAGATTTTCTTCACATGTAAGCATGTATTTTTCAAAAATATTATCACCCTGCGCATCAAACTGTGTATAGAGGTGCGGGCAAATTCGCAGGTCCAAGATCATATAAATATTCAAGAATTTTGCCATGTACTTACATGCAATTGCATGTCAACTTTGTTGGTATCTATTTTAAGCCATTTTTTTAAGTTTTTGAAGTAAAATTTCTTAACTTAATAATACGGAAATTATTCCAGTTTCTCCTTAACGCTGGTGGACAGCCTGGATACCCTGGTGGTGCTAGGCGACTTCTCGGAGTTCAACAGGGCAATCAAGCTGATCATCAATGACGTCACATTCGACCACGACATCATAGTGTCAGTCTTTGAGACGAACATACGCGTGCTTGGGTAAGTAAGACATCTTTACACACCGAGTTCATTTCTACTGTGGTTGATCCTAAAGATGTAGTTGTTTGTATATTTGCTAGTCCTACATACCACATATTTTAAACTGATATGAGTATATCAAAGATATGAGCAATGACTAGCGTACCCTTCCGGTCCTCCCAGGGCCGCACATAAGATTTCATCCCGTAAATTTCGTGTCTGTATACATATTGTCAACCTGTCCCATTTCTTTTATATTTGTCATATTCCACCACATTCTTAAAATTTCATTCTTGCTGTCATAATCTTCGACTCAACCTTTGCTCATTGACTCATTACTTACAATAATACTATTCTATTCTCATTTCTCAGTCCTACCTAATGCTGTTTCAGAGAAGTAAACAGTGTGACATGAGAATTTTAGATATTAGATTGATGCAGTATTCGAATGTCGTACTTTTGTCCAGCCCTTAGATTTTGTAATCGTTGGTTCGCTGATTTACATCAGCCAATATAGGGACTGAATTTGCCAGCGATTATGACGATGAATTCGTTTTTTTGAGAAATGAGTGTGGGGTTGAGGTATTCGGAAAACATACAATGTTTCACAAGTATAATATTAATGAGATGTAATAGTATAATTAATATTTTGGTGCTATTTTCAGAGGCCTGCTGTCTGCTCACGTTTTGGCAACGGCGTTGAAAAACGAGGTGCCGGTGTTGCAGTGGTACGATGGAGAGCTGCTGGCGATGGCGGAGGACCTGGCGCGGAGGCTCCTACCCGCGTTTAATACTTCTACTGGCATTCCACATGGGCGCGTGAGTATAGCACTAACGTGAATATAGGTTAATTTTCTGCACTATTCCGGATTAATACATGTCATGTCTTATTATATTTACATTAAGAGGGAAAAAAATACAAAATAACATCGCCATCACTACCTACCTCTGCTGTAAAAATTGAATAGCTTCTTAAGATGAACCCACCGCCCGCGCTCACCCAATAAATTAAAATAATTGGTGAAGTGCTAGTCGGACTCGCGCACTGAGGGTGCCGTAGTCGTTGTCGTTTTAGCCAATGGACGTCCACTGCTGGACGTAGGCCTCCTGAAATGAGCGCCAAACACCACGATTTTGCGCCGCCTGGCGCCAGTGACTCCCCGCGACTTTCTTTATGTCTTTGACCACTTGGTGGGGGGTCTGCCGACACTGCGCTTCCCGGCGCGTGGCCGTGGTAAATTTTCGACAGTTTTCCCAATTAATCAAAACCTATCAGGCATAAAAATAAATAAAAATTAATTTAGTTTACACAAGTAACGCCCTTTCATATGATACCCCACTAAATATTGTTATCTCATTTTGAAATTTCGACTCCCCGTTTTCCTCCCTTTTCAAATACATTAAAATCGATTTTAAATTTTTTATAATTGCGATGACTGTAGGCTACTATTACCTGCAACCACTCCCATGTCGATAGCTTTAATAGTTACTGAAATAAACGGCGGTGACACACAGACAGACAGACAGACAAAAAAATGATCTTATGAGGGCTCCGTTTTTTTCTTTTGAATTACGGAACCCTAAAAAGGTTCATTTCTTTAATTGATAGAAAGCCTTATTTAAAAAAATAAATAGATGTAATTAATGGAAAGCGTAAAAATATGAATTATGAAAATATGATTATTAATTTGTTTAATGTTCCCTTGGGAAAACCGGACTTGTTGTAAAGTTACGCTTGAATGGCATAGACAATAAATCTTGTTTTCCGTCTAGATCAATCTTCGACATGGAATAAGAGGTCTCTCAGAGTCGAGAGAGACGTGCACCGCTTGCGCCGGGACTATGATTCTAGAAATGGCAGCTCTGTCTCGTCTAACGGGCAAGCCTGTGTTCGAACAAAAGGCCCACCGAGCTATGGATCGACTGTGGAAAATAAGGCATAGGTAATTAATTAACATCATCACATTTGTTTGATTGGAGACATCAGACATTGATTTATAAACTAAGAATTTGGGGTCAGTTCTAAAAAGTGTCCGAACCGAATGACATACAAAACGCGAAAAGACATACAATCGCACTTCAGTCTCGTGTTTGAAAATTAGGCTGTATATTAATGGTTTAAGACATAAATTACAATGTTTTAGTTTGTTTATAAAACTACTGATATGACCCTCGTTTATATAGGTTTTCTAGGAACACTTTTTCGTGAATTTTGTATTGCACCCGTCGTCCATAGATTTATAAGCCTATGATTGGAGAACATTTGTTGGGAACGAAACCGACATAGCCACTGACCTCTATTATACTAGTACACTGGACTTACTATTCTATACAATTGGCAGTTCCTATTTTGTGATGATTTGAAACACCAATCCATTAACATTTACCGTAGTTTTGAATGTCATTACATTTAAGTTCCATTGACAAAAAATGTAAACATGTGAGTTCGGCCAATCCAGATCAATTCAGATTTTTTTTACGATTAAGATGTGTTTTTAAGTTGGTTTAACTTTCGTTCTTTTAATTACAACTTGTTTGTGCTATATTATTGATTCAGAGCTTCGGACCTGATGGGTACAGTTATCAACATTCACAATGGAGATTGGGTCCGCAAGGACTCTGGCGTCGGCGCCGGCATTGACTCCTACTACGAGTACTGTCTAAAAGCGTACATACTACTCGGCGACGAGAAATATTTGGCCAGATTCAATAGACACTACAATGCTGTCATGAAGTACATAAGTCGGGGTCCGATTATGCTGGCCGTCCACATGCACAGGTTAGTACCACAGGTCTTACAAATTTAAGTGATTTATTCCAACATTGAATGGAAGCAGACGTTATTTTGCAAAAATGTAAATTTAGAGGACAGATTAATTTATTTTGCTCTTGAAAGGAATCTTTATGATCTAATATGCAGGAACACCATTTTCATATTACAAACAGCAAGCAGTTTTCATATAAGAATATAATCGGATGGAAGGTAGATAGATATTTTTAGAAGAAAAAATTAATTTTGTTATTATTTTCGTTTTCGAATAATATAAAAATAATTTCGTAGCGATATCGCTTTTAATTTCAATTTTGTTTCTTTTCGTTTTTTGTTTCATTAACGCCACCCGATATTTTATCTAAGGTAAAAATTGCACAAGATGGAATTTTGCCCTCGAGAAAACATATATTCTTTGGTTTGTTTTTTACTAATTCCTACAACCATATTGAAAAACGTCGTGTGATACACGGGTGTGTAGGTTAAAGCAAACTCGTGAGTCGTGACATTAAAAATCCTCGCCTTCGGATCGGGCTTATTAATCACACTCATACATACACACACGTACGCTCAAACACATGCGTCATGCACTTACAGATTTTAGCACACGCACACGCTCCTTTATTTTTAACCGACTTCAAAAAAAGGAGGAGGTTCTCAATTCGTCGGAATCTTTTGTTTTATAATTTGATTCGGTTAGTCTTGCGGCTCTGAGATGGAAGCCCTGATTTCCAAGACACAGTCATAACTATTTCGGAAATCAGGGGTACCTTTTATTATGTTTAACTACTTAATTCATCAGTGTGAAATCTATAATATGTAATACATGTTATTATAATTTTATTATCCTATACCTAAACGAGCAATGCTTGTATAATGTATATATATATAATATATTCCTATATAATCTGGATCTTGGAAACGGCTTAAACGATTTTCATGAAATTTAGTATACAGGGGGTTTTGGGGTCGATAAATCGATCTAGCTAGGATTCATTTTTAGAAAATGTCTAATTTACGAAAAAAAATTATATGACTCCTGCTGCCATCTATTAGCCAGTAGTTAGACTACCGAGCGAAGCTCGGTCACCCAGATATTATTATTTATATGTGACAGCTCGTTTGCGAAAACCTACTTACTTTGTATCGCAATGTACTATTAAAATCCACGCTTGCAGGCCTCACCTACAATCGCGCCACTTCATGGACGCGCTGCTGGCGTTCTGGCCGGGGCTGCAAGTGCTGCTGGGAGACGTGCGCCCCGCGGTCGAGACGCACGAGATGCTCTACCAAGTGATGCAGCGCCACACCTTCATACCAGAGGCGTTCACTTCCGATTTTCAGGTGACTACATGATGTATACAAGGAATAAGCAAACAATTAAGAAGTAAAGGCGGGTCCTCTTGTTCGACGTAGACCAGGGGCCGTACCACCATCGCTTAAAGCAGTAGGTAATGTTGCAGTACTGTTTTGACATTTTCATACCTATGAAAATACGTCGAACAAGATGACCCGCCTTTGCTTCTTACTTGCTCGCTTATTCCTTGTATACATCATCAATTTACTATCTCGCAACGATACCCGTTTTGTAGGATCAAGGAAACCTACAAAACGGGTATAATATTATAGGAAAATAAAATAGTGTTTATCTACTCCAGCATCGAAATCTTCGAAAAAATCGAAAAGGAATTCTGATTAATTGTGTATCTGACTTATATTGTTAAATGGTGATAACATAAAAAAATACCCGGCTGAGATGGTTGTGCGCCCTGCCGCTGAGAACAGCGGCAGGGCGCGTTTGGAACCCTCGTAAACTTAGTTTTAAGTCGACTTGTAGTTATCACAATTCTTATACAACGAATATCATACCGACAGTTTGCAAGTGCATGTATGTTAGGCCTATGTGAAAGAAAGATTTGATTTCTTAAGAGTGAATAATTTCAGGTCCACTGGGGGCAGCACCCTCTTCGCCCGGAGTTCCTGGAATCCACGTACTTCCTGCACAGGGCCACTGGAGACGACCACTACTTGCAAGTGGGCAAAATGGTCCTCAGGGCCTTGCAACAGCACACCAGAGTGCCCTGTGGCTACGCCGCCGTGAACGACGTGAGGACGAGGGAGCAAGAAGACAGAATGGACTCTTTCGTGCTAGCCGAGACCTTCAAATATCTGTACATGTTGTTCGGAGAAGACAAAGACTTGCCCGTGAAGTTGGAGGACTACGTTTTGACCACCGAAGCTCATTTCTTGCCGCTATCATTGGCCACTTATGGCAAAAATAATACATTTTTTAATATTGATGATCACGATGAAGACAAGTATAGGAAGTAAGTATTTTTAGCTATGTCACTGAATACCGTACCATAATACTCCGCTATGTTAATATACATATTATATCAATAACGCGTCACGTTGTTTGTCCGCGATTCACTCCTATACTACTTAACAGATTTCAATCAAATTTGCACACAGTATGCAGTTTCATCTAACTTAAAAGCTAGGATAGCTTAAATTTGAATATATCTATTTTTCATATCCCTAATGGCAAAATATCGTTTGCCGGGTCAGCTAGTATGATATAAAATAAAACAATAGCGACTCTAGAACTGACACAATAAAGTGCAATTTCGTTCGCGCCTTATAACGTAGACGGGGGATATAAATATTGTCTACTACGTAGGGGTACTCTATCTCTTTCCGGCTCGCTACAGTATGGACCTGTAGCCTTTGTGCCATTCAGAGCCTGTAGAGTGTAGACAAAGTGACAATCTATATAATCTAGCGAAGTTGCTAATAGAATGCCAAAAATGTACGGGATTGATGTTAGCTAACATCATGTCAATCCCATACATTTTGGACTTTTCTATTCGCAACTTCGCTAATAGATTGTCACTTTGTCTAGGCCCCCTGAACGTCATATGACCGTGCTTCCTGTTGGTCCAAGCTGTTGACATGGTCTTGAAATATTGTTTAACAAAAAATCCTCCTTCAGGACATGTCCAAACACGGGATCGTTGGTGGCGGAAAAGCTCCGTCAGCCGATGCGCCAGATGCTGGGCGTGACGGCCGCGAGACCGCCCGCGAGGCTGCGGCCGCTCAACGACCCGCGACAAATTCACGCTCTGTTGGACATGGGCATCTCCGTTCTGACTCTTCCCGACGGACGCGTGCAACTGCTGTATACCACCAACACTGTGAGTTCTCTCTCTCAATCCCTTTCTATCCACTATGTCCCACTAATCACAATGAATATTCTTTTCGTTATCACAGTTTTTTTTTAATTACATCCTGAGACCGGAATTTAGCACTTTCCACCCGTGGATTATTACACTTTAGCAATTTCCCCCATTGGAAAAGGAATGCCAATTTTCCGAACCTGAGATATGACATGATATGAGACATGTTATGTGTACTGAGTGGCCTGGTCTTACTGACACAATATTTCAGGCCCATTTATTAATTAATCTTTAAAGTACTGCACCTTTAGTTCTTTCAAAAATATGTTACGCAATACGCATGTATTTTTAAATGTTCTAATTTTATTCTTTAAAACAAACGTAACGTCATTCATAAATACTGGAACTTTTAAGAAAAAAAATGAAGATAAAGCTGTCTTAATTTATCACATTGATATTTCCCCTTATAATTTATATTTTACATATTGTGTGAATACAATACGTATTTCTTCATCTCTTTATATGAATATTATTGGTATTTTACAGGCCAAATCAGCAAGGGACGCGGCTGAAGGCCTGACGTTCATGCGCGAAATGTCCAAATGGAACTCGTTGGGTGACTCGGCGAACGGCGTAGTCGCGGCCGCGGTCAAAATCAACGACAAGATTTTCCCGGCCGGACCCGGACATTTCGGAAAAGACGTGACGGACACAGACAGGTACGTCGGGCAACCTGTGTTCGTCTCCCCCATCGACGCTTGTTCCGCTGTAGAGAACAGGGATGAGGTAGCTGGCAAGTTCGCCATCGCGACCCGTGGCCAGTGCACGTTCGCGCAAAAAGTGCGGTACATCCAAGAAGCCGGAGCTACGTTCGCAATAATACTGGACAACACCAAAGACTCCAGCTACGAAACCTCCGCCCTCTTCGCCATGTCCGGTGACGGCAAGGACGATATCGAAATACCGGCGGTATTCCTGTACGCGCAAGAAGGGTTGTACCTAACCGAAGCGCTTCGCGATAATCCCGACCTGCACGTGACTATTGGCGAACTGAAATCGATGAAGCAGGAATACGAAAGCGCCTGCGACAACGAAAGATGCGAGCCTATCACTAACGCGAATATACTACCGGGCGACGCGGAGTCCTTTGATCACCTGAGGAGAGTCCTGAGTCAACTAGTAGCCCAATTCGAGCTATCCTTATCCACCGAAGACCCTGCCATTAAAGCGTTCAGTGACAACGCTCGAGACAAATACAAAGACAATTTTGCCAGCGAAGACACTTGCGAACAAAACGTTTCAACGCCCACCAAGAAAATTAATGAAGAAACACAAGCTAGTGACAAGCACACGAAAGATGTAGACAAGAAAAATTCAGACGATTTCTGACACACGAGCAAGCCGCCGTCATACAATTGTACATAAATAAACAGTGTTCTGACAAACATTTGTAAAAAGTTGTACATATTTTATACATATAAGGTATTCAGTAAGCGTTACAAAGATTTGTGTGCCTTTGAAATCATAAATGATCGTTTTTATTATACTTATTTGTTTAATGTCTATATAATACTGGTTTATTTTACTACGTATTTTTTTTTTGTATGAGTTTTTATAAGAACAGTTTGGCTAACGAAAGATGATTTATAAAAATATATAGTTTCGTGTCGTTTAACGGAATTAGACGAAGTAATTGAATACATTCATCACACAAATCATCACAAAAAATCTGGATCATTAGTGTCATAAGCCAAAAAGACCCTTATAATTTAGTCCTCACCTTTTGTCAAAGCCACGATGGGAGAAATATCTGGGAAAATGTAAGATGATAACATAAAAAATAAATTCGAATAACTATAAAGCGCTGTCCTAAGAAGAAATAACTAAAATAAATTCATATGCTCGCGGGTTTTTTTGAAATAGGATTTCCTATAAAATAACTTTTAAATTGCTGAATCAATTTGAATCTGGGTCCAGTGAGAAGCTTCTGACGTGGCTAGTTACTAACCCTACCACAAAAGACGCATCGCCAAGCGATTTGGTATGTTTTACGAGTGACTCGCATTCAAATAATAAATGTTAGAAGACTGAATGGGGTCTTACACTACTTTTGAATTTGATAAAAAATATTACTTTATTATAAACTAGGATAAAAAAAATAACGTGCAGTGAAAGAAATATTAAAATCCAACGAAGATTTACAAAGTTACAGGCGTTTAAACTTTGGAGTGGGGGGATCTTCTATCCCTTTCTCGCAAAACGAAAATTTGTATGAAGCCGCACGAAGCTACTATGGCATTGGTACGGTGTGACGTCACAATGTCATGTTGCTATCTCTGTCTAATCACAAATCTTTAAATGCTTATAACTTTTTTGTTATTTGATCGATTTAATTAGTTCTTTCAGTGCACGTCATTATTTTAATTCTACTTTATAATAAAGTAATAAAAAAAATTGGAGTCAAATACCCTATTGTTATTGAATGTAAGAAGACTGATTTGTAAAACTAACATCAAAAAGCATAGACTTCTCGTGGCTTCGAATAATAAACATAAAATTCCTGTATCGTCTTTCATTGGTCAGAAAGTTATGCTGAATGATTATTATAATCAATAAATATAATGTTGCAATATTATATAAATATAATAATAATATAATGTTGCATAATAACTCTTTGAATGTTGTAAGTGATGTACAGTTTTGAATAATATCATATCATAAATGTTTTAGCGAATAAATTCTTATTTTATTCCTATTAAAGTGTTCATTCATGAAAGACATGCTGCGTTAGATTTTTTGTTGTAAATTAGTTTGTTCTTGTTATTTCAGTCAATAAATATTTTTTTAGATGTTATTTAACATATTGTTATCATTAAATTTTAGTGTGTTCTATAATAACAATCAAATGCAAGATGAGAATATCGTTTATTCTCATCTTCATGCAAGAAAACAAATAATTAAAATCTAAAATATCTCCTGGATAAACATTTTTTACGTACATTTGAACTCAAAAAGATTAACAAAAAACCAAGGTGTACTTAAATTGCTAAAGTTACTGATATTATGATTAAACACGAAAATAAGAGTTCCCTTAATGTATAAGTGCAATAGATTAAATATAATTAAAAAATAATTGACCATTAATAAATTAATTTATTACAAATGTTTTGATGTAAGAGTATTTCACTGTAGTTATATGTGTGTTTTATAATATCAAAAGAAAGCATGATATCTTTCTACATTATTGAATTTCAATGTACCCCAAACGTAAAGTATGTAAAATGTCCGAGAATAATAACATTCACCCGAGTCCGTTGCGTTCGAGTTTGAACTAATTTTGTACCAAATACCAAAGAACCACTTAAATAAACCCATTTAAACTGCAAATTACAAATGGAACACTATTTTAAATCTATTTTTTTTTTGCTTTAAAATAGGGGTTAAATATTTACATTTTTAACCCTAGAGTCAACGTCTTTCATTGGACAATTTTGACAGCTCGCACTGGGTTAGCGTGTTAACTCTGAGGTAACACACGCAAGTGGGCCTAATACTTAGTTTCAGTAATATGTTGTTTCAGTAATATCTTGCCGGAGGTACAAAATCATCGAAATCTACTCTGAAGTACAGCACCTATAATAAACACTTTTCCACTACGTTTTCAACACTAAATTTATTTGACATACAAAAATTCAGGGTTAATTTTAATATTTAGGTTATATTAATTATTAATGGATATATTGTGATTGGTCTTAAAATAAATAAATAATAACCCTTTATTTAAAATGCAACAAGATATTTATAAAAATTGTATGATAAAGTTTATGTATACCTACATATATAATTATAACGATTTATGACAATTGATGATTATAAAATAAACGCATGAATATTCTGTCTCGTGTTTGAATGTTTGAATTTCGTATTGCTACTCATGACCAAGGCGTATAATATATTTGCGGGCTGAGGAATAATGTTAGTAGAGTATTTTATCCCAGTGGCTGAACTCTGAAAGAAGATTTCTACCACCAGTACAACTTTTCTCATGATTTAATAATTTTTGACATATTTCGTGGTTTCAGAATAAAAATCACAATGAAAAGGACGATTTTAACTGTCGATATTTCGATACATTGATACAAGTCGAGGTCACGTAAAGATATTAAGTAAAAGTTAGGCCCGGTTTCCACCAAAGCGGAGCGGAACGGAGCTGTGTTTGAGTAACCAATCAGATTTTGTCATTTTGACATCTCCGAAACTATTAAGACACGTACATACATACACGTACATTAAGACGTCGTAACTATTAAGATACGTATAACTGAGATGCAATGTTTCGGGTACACGGTTTCTGACACGAAATCTACGTGTTTCTAATACAAAATGTTTCAGCAACATTCTGTGCGATGGGCACTGAAACATTGTTTACGGAAACATCTACGTGAATTTTAAGAAACTGTATCTGAAACATTTTATTTCAGTGAATTCGTAATCGTGGCTAAATTTGGAATAGGTTAGTACTTTATTGAATCAAACAAAAAATATTGGAAATTATTTTTTATTTCAAGGTAAGATAATAAGTAAATGGAGTCATATGAAATGGATTTACTTATTTTTGTAATCTATTTTGGTTCCTTTGATAAAAAATACCTTACGATATTCTTGAAAGACACTCCCAAGTACCAAATTGTTAAGATTTTTAGGTAGTCAACGTTACGTCTATGAGATAACGTATTCGTCCGTCACCACCTGTGTTTAACGTGAAATCAACGGGTCTGCCCGCGAAATTCAAAATTTTCAGGGTTTTTTGCAATTTGTACGCTAATTAGACATGATAGGCTTATGGCAATCAATTTGCGAGAATGGCAGTATCACCTTTACATGATTATATCAAAATCTTTGCATAAAAATGTGTATCCTAGGAAATTAGTCCGAGTATCGAGTTTTATGTGAGTAACTCGCAAATCTCGGACTAATTTCTTTAACTCGACACTTTCGAGCAGAGATTTTTATATAAACACGTGAAGAAGGTATTGGGATTATCGCAATTTGACGGCCATAAGCCTATTATGTCTTATTAGCTTAAAAATCGCGAAAATCCACGAAAAATTTGAATTTCGCGGGCACACCCGTGGTGTGCTCCTTAAAGTAGGTAATCTGTGGTCACCACTCACCACAAACTAAAATAAACTATTTTTCATACCTCTAGATGGCAAAACAACGTTTTCACGGTCAGCCAGTACAATAATTATAAGACGTGCGACTGTTCTTTGAAGAATTATAATAAAAGAAATTAGTCAGAAGTTCCAATAGTATATAAGCCATGGAGTTCGTGATTACGTAGCGGTAATTTTACACTTACTTTTTGTACAGTCCGATTTTTTGTTCAATTGTTAGAATCTGACACAGTTAGAATATCCTAATCATAAAGAATAATGACCAAAGGTGGTATCAAATTTTCTCATGAACCAAAGCCCAAATATTCTAGGGAAATAAAATAGTGTTTTTAACCATTGACACTATAGGAAAATGTCACAGATTAAAGATATTGTATCTTGAAAATGTTTTTCATATCCGGAATTTAATTTTGCATACAAAAAGTTACTTTCTTTTCAATGCACGTTTCCTGTCATATTTTTTTTTTACTAAGAAGTAGGTACAACTTGTTTATTTGCGTAAAACTTTGGAATCAGGATTTTAATAAAAAAAATATTTTAGGAGTTAATATAGATACCGGGTAGTCTATAAAAATACAGTTTGGATTTGATTTACGTACGATCTTGTACGCCTCTTTGACGTCATATAATATGATAGGTTGTCATAATTGTAAACTTATGATAAGTATGGGACATATTTTCACTTTAGGTATGCCTGATTAAGTTACAGCGCGGCGGTAAGCTTACTTTCGTCATTAATTAATTTAATCTCAGGCTGCCCATGGACACAAAACGTCATCTGAGGAGTAGTAAAATTTAATTCAGAACGTCAGCAAATCTGATTAACAGGAGTCTAGATTTTGAACTCTACGATGGATAGCATAAAATTTAAATTACTTGAGCGACTCGCAGGTCGAATGCACAGTCCTGTAACATGTTGCTAGAAGAATAGAGTATATGTCTAAAATGGTTTTTAAGCCACTGCATTTAGGTTTCCAGCGCTAGAAGGATCGGCAGATACGTCTTTTTGACGGAAGGGACGCGTTTATCATGTGGGCGGTTATCGATCGGTGCGCGATGCGCGGCAGGACTCGCGGAGTGAAGCAGTAAACATGGTCACTGTGTTCTAAGACTTAAAAGCATGCGAACGCTGCTAGCCCTGTTCGCGACGGTGCTCGCTTACGCCTTAGCACGCCCACCAGGTAAGAAAACTTTTTTGTGACGGCAGTGTTTCTGCGAATTTCCCCTTTTTCCCGCTATGCGATAGTCAATGTAAAAAGTTTTCAAGGGAGAGCTAAAATTCTTTTAGCCGACGGATAAAAGAGCGATTGACACCTGTTACGCTTTGTGTGTGTCACTTTTTATGTAATTTTTTGTTCCGACTATATTTGTCTATATTTTTACAATATTACGGTTCCCGCCAATACTTTTTGCATCATACTTGTTATTTCATTTGCTACGCTGTGAACTTTTGTTACCCTCGGTTGCTCTTTTTAACCGACTTCATTATCTATTCTACTTACAACGTAAGTATTACGTATACAATTTATTGTATTTCTGTTATTTTATGTGTATTTTTCTAAAGGGTTCATTGTATTGAAAATTCGACTCTGTAAAAATATAAATATATCCTTAGGGGTAAAATAATTTTGTAACTATGTATAGATTTTATGTGTTACACACTTTTGAACTTTATTACTTCATTTTTTTAAATTAAGTAGAAGTAGATTTTCTGCAAAACGCTTAAATTAAATTACAATTCCAATGGATCAAACATACATAAAGAACCGAATGGGAGACTTAGGTAATCTACAACAAATCTTCATAGTACATCTAAATACATAAAGAAGCGACTGAATGACTGGGTCTAGAGACTCCAAATTTAGCGCACAGGTTCCTTATGAGGTTTAGGGGTGCACTAAGAAAGGATTTTTGAAAATTCATCCCTTAAGGGGATCAAACGGGGCTTCAAAGTTTGTATTTTACCAAGCTTAAAGACTCCTTCACGCAGCAACTACTGTACCGATTTGGCTCAAATATGAAAGGTAGATAAATTGTATTCTAGATTAACACATAAACTACTTTTTATCTCGAAAAAGTTCAAGGTTCCCGTGGGACTATTTAAAACCCGAAATTCAGGCGGAAAAATTCTTCACGCTGTAATTACGGAATCGATTTTGCTGAAATTTGGGATAGAGATAGTTTATATCCTGAATTAATAAATTTTTATCCCGGAAAAATTCATGGTTCCTTCGGGAACATGAAAAACGAATATTTGACCTGGAGAAATACTACCTGGAGATAGATTTTATCCTGGATTTTTAAAAAAGCTACTTTTCATTCCGTAAAAGTCCATGGTTTCTACGATAATGGTAAAAAACAGAAATTCACACGAGAAAAATTATTCTACTTCACGCCGTAACTACTGAACCGGTTGGGCTGAAATTTAGTATGGAGATAGACTATCGGCTACATATACATCGCCTAATTTTTATTCCAGGAAAATCCATGGTTTCTAAGAAAATTGTGAAAATCATGTATTCATGCAGGAGAATTACTCCTTCGCGCCGTAACTACTAAAGCGATTTGACTGAAATTTGGAATGGAGATAGACTATATCTTAGAATAATACCTACATCCATGGTTTCTATGATTTTATTTGGTTGTTTACATCGTAATTGCACCAATTGCAAGACCATATCAAGCTAACATCGTCGTCGTCGTGGTCGTTTCAGCCGATGGACGTCCACTGCTGGACATAGGCCTCCTGAAATGACCGCTAAACACCACGATCTTATGCCAGGCGCCAGCGTCTCCCCGCGACTTTCTTTATGTCGACCTTCCACCTGGTCTGCCACTGCGCTTCCCGGTGCGTGGTTCCCATTCCCCCTTGGATCTCCAAAGATAACATAGACATTATAAAATCCTGTATTGCCCGGAATGGCACTCGGGACTTTCCGCTTGAATACTATCGCGCGCCAGCTGTGCCGGGAGATTGAAGTTAAATGGGTCACGATAATAACACCGTAACAAACAACCACCTGTCGGACGTAGCCTTGCCTTTCAACAGTAAGTAAGACGTAGAATATAAGAGTATACGTTGGGTCGAATAAACATGCCTTTAGCTTTATAACTGTGGTCTACCATTCACCCATAAGGCACTTCGACGAATTGTTTTTTCGTGATTCCCGTCTGTAGGGACTATGTGCCTATGACATAGTTTAAACATATTCTTTGTTAATGCGTGATGCGATCGAAAACGAAGCTCGTAGAGATTTAATTCAGTTCAACCCATACTATAGTTGCACCTATAATTTGTAGTAGAACAGTTATATTATGTGAGTCTGAAAAACAGAATCTCTTAAATGGAATCAATCGAGTTACATTTGTATATTCCGCAAGGCAGATTCAACAGAAACCTCATTTATAACGCTAAGGTACCTATATATCTTATTTCAAAATAAATGTTCCGTTTGTTAATGATTTCGATCAGCAGAGAACCCAGTTTCGAATAATCACAGTTCGTAAGCTGCTCCGTCATCCTTATAGATAGGTGCCCTTTCATCTTTGATTACATGAAAATTGACGGTCCATTGGTCGTGATCCTGCCGTCTGCTTCGGAGGTCGTTGGTTCGATTTCCAAACTGGAAAATATTTGTGTGATCAGCATGAATGTTTTACAATGTCTGGGTGATTTCCGAAAGACTCCGATTTCGCTGAAATTAGACATAGAGATAGGTTATACCCTAATTAACACATTTGCGAAAAAATGAAAGGCGGCGTTAGATTAGCATCATTAGAAACAGTCACGCAAGCTACTAAACAAAAGAGGTTAGCTTGCAGAAGTCAACTTTGCAGAAATTGTTGCTAATCTAAATTGTTTAAGGTTTTCATAGGATTAGTGAAAACTCGAAATGCACCGCTGGTATAGATACGAGTATTTATTTTAGTCCACGAAGACGCGTCCCACCATGTCAAAATCGCTTATTTTTCATTCGATTCGCATAGAGTTTGACAGAGTGGGTTTCGTGGATTGAAAAATCTATAGGCTAGGGATATACGTCAGCAAGGTGTGCAGAAGTGACGTCAAAGGGGGTACATTCATTTGCGTCAGCCAACCACGAGAAAACGCGAAAAGCGTGAATTGTGAATTTGTCAGTAAATTTCGTATGAATTCAGGCGGTCGTTAAATAAAACGAGCAAAATATATTGAATCACTTTGAAGCCAAGATTTAAATTGGTATAATCATAAACGTGTGCCGCACGTTGAATGCCGTGGATCACTTTACAAGTCGCTCGCTTCACAACAATGACATACTTCGATTTAATTCGATTGGACAATGGAACTGTGTTGGAGATTGACAGCTGTTGTCTGTGCGTAACATTTTCAATAATGTCTAAAGACCAAAGTATTTAATCAGTGCAGGTGCAGAGTGTATCATTCGTGTCTTGTCCTCACCTATGGCGTTGAAACGTGGACACTAAAGCTAGACTGGAATAACCTATAACTTTATTAGTAGCTGTTGTTACTCGTATGTATAACTCGTAATGAAAATTACGTAGACTGCTACGCCTCACGTCGCTACGACGTAGCAGTCTACGTAGATTCGATAGCAAGTAAAATTGATGCCTCCTTCCTCTTTCAAATAGATAGAACAAAAGCAAAGAACAATGGTGCGGGCCCATACATCGGTTACGCTAATGCAACATGAATGCAACTATTAATGAAAAAATATTTTTTTGATTGAGCTGCAAGTCTGAACTCAATGCTGAAAGTTTTTACTTACAAAAAAAGTGGAGAAAAATTAATATTTACCTTCTCAATGAAGCATCCGAGAGCATAGACAATACACTATATACTCATTGATAAATACTGGTCATTTGTCCCAGAATTTGTCACTGTTGACAGATGAAACTTAATAGTAGCCATGTAGCTGTCAGACATTTGTGTTGCGAGATGCTGGAATTAAAATCGCCAATAGACTGAAAGAAAAATCTAATTGAGTTTATAAATCAATATTGAATTACAAGGGTATTTCGGAAACGCTAAACTACCAAGTCAAAATAATCTATGCCCAAAATAATCGGTTGTAATAGATTTCAGTATTATTAATAGGTGTAGTTTTCTGTCAAATAATAATTACAAATCTTCAAACAGTTTATTTAAGTGACACTTGCTCAAAGGGAAAAATAATATTCAGTTTTACTCTAATGCAGTGGAAAACCCTAAACTAATTTAATCTTTTTATGTAAATATATTCCAGTAAAATAAAATGCAAAAAAAAGACGTGTGGCACTCGTTGACTGCCGCGGTAAAGCTATTGCATAGATACAACCAATGCCACCTAGACGCGATTTGCAGAACTAAAGAGACAAGCGTGATATTTCAAAAAGTCATTAGACGTTCTGCTATTCATCGGTAAAGGCAATACGTGAAAAATTGTGTTAAATTTCTATAGAGCTACAAGACGTTTTAAAGCGATCCTTAAAATAAGAACTTTACGGTTGATTTCACATTTACTAATAATTTTCTTCTAGAACATTGACATTCAAATTTCGCTATTCAGCCAGTACTGCACATAACATATCTATTAAAGAAAAATAAATACTGTTGGAACTTGTGACAAATGTTTTTATTTTACAGTAATATGACAAGTTATATAATAATAGAAAACTGTTGCTATGGAGACTGAAGGTACAGTCCTCCTAACATCTACTCCTCTTTTAGGAACTGAGGCCAAGAGCTTTAGTCAGCCTTTCCAGCCTGGGTGCATATAAGGGCTTTGTGAAACAATCAGCCAGTTGGTCCTCAGTAGTAACTTGCTTGACCTCAAGTATGCCAGCTGCCACACACTCTCTGACATAGAGATACCTTCGTTGTATGTGCTTGGTTCGGCTATGTTGCTCGTACGGCGGATTGTATGCTAGCTTTATTGTTGACTCATTGTCAATGTAAAGAAGTGGTGGCTTTTCAGTTTTAGTGATTTCCTCCAACATCTGTTGTAGCCATATAATTTCCCGGGCTGTCTCCGTAGCTGCCACTAGCTCTGCCTCTGTCGACGATAAAGCTATCGTCTTTTGCTTGTTACTCCAGCCTTCTGCATTCACTGATAACATGTCCTTTCTTCTTGCAAAATTTGCATGTTTTTACGAAATTTGTCTCTTCTTCGTGTTCATCTTTAGTGTTGGTAGTATTGGTGTTGGAATCATTATTAAATTGTCTGGCTTCTGATTCTTCTAAAATTTTTACCTTGAGTTCTTCAGGTTTCGGTAACGTGTCTCTGGATTCTATCGCTACACGAAAATTTTCGTAGTCAGGTGGTAAGCTGAATAGCATCATAACAGTGAGCAAATCCTCATGAATACAAATGTCCATATCCTGCAATTTTTCACCACGTCCATGAACTTATTTAAATGCTCTCTAATATCGCCATTTTCCATTTTGGACAATATTAACTTCTTTAAAAGAGAGGCCTTCCTAGCCGGTCCCTTACTGGCATATATAAAATCAAGCAAAGTCCAAATCTCGTGAGCTGTTTTGCAGTTTTTTATTTGCTTCAATTCAGAGGGTGAAATTAAAAGCACTAACTCAGATTGAGCTAAAAGATCCTTCTCTCTCTTCTCTTCATCAGCTTTCTCAAGATTCAGCGGCTTCTCAACAACACTCCATAATTTATTTTTGATGAGTACGGCCCTTTCTTGAATTCGCCATGTGTCGAAATTTTCTTTATTTAAAGTCTCAATTTTTGTACTTGAGCCCGACGCCATCGTGATCAACGTATTTATCGCTTTAGTTTTACTCTGCTACCATATTAAAGTAAAATAAATCCCAGCAAAAACATTTTCATGTAAAATGTTGCCAAGACGAGAACATGTGGCTCACACTATCAAAAAGTTATCAGATCTCATGTAGAGCAAGACTTCTAACTCTACACGCCCTAACTCTATAAATCCTAACTTTATAAACTCTACACTTTAGTCAAAATATATTATTTCTTGGCTGTTTCGGTACCGTCACATGGGCGTAAAGTGAAGAATTTATTCACTGTTCAGTACTTTTCTAATAGAGTTTTGCAAGTGGCATAATGGACCATGCAAAATTCAAGAAATTTCACATTAAAATTAAATGGTATCACCATTGTTATGGGAAAAAACTTCCATTTATTAAAAATATCCTCTAAAGCAAAGGGACACACTTTTGCAAAGTGTGATGAAGTATTTGAAACCAATGCAGTTAGTAAAACCTAAGTGCAGTTTCTGAGGAGACTCAATACCTATCTAATAAATAATCGTTACTACAGAAACTAGGTATTGTATATCAGAAAAGTACAAAGTCAGTGAATAATATTTTTACTTTACACCCATGTGACAGTAACGAAACAGCCAAGACATAATATATTTTGACTAAAGTGTAGAGTTTATAAAGTTAGGATTTATAGAGTTAGGGCGTGTAGAGTTAGAAGTCTTGCTCTACATGAGATCTGATAACTTTTTGATAGTGTGAGCCACATGTTCTCGTCTTGGCAACATTTTACATGAAAATGTTTTTGCTGGGATTTCACTTCTTTTTGTAAGTTGTTTGCGACTATATTTTTTATTTGGTTAATTTCCTTTTCTTTGGTGTATTTCTTGAATATCATTGCAAGGTGGATATTTGTCCGAATCAAGTATCCCCCCCTCTATCATTTAAATAAGGGAACCCTCCTTGGTTCACCTAGTTTATTTTTTTTCCTTATTTGTAGTTTATTACAAAGAGTCCCTTTATCAATTTTGAGACCTCTAGCATCAATATTTGCGGTAATTTCATACAAACTTCCATCCCCTATTTTAAGTGGTTGGGGGGTTAAATTTCCAACTTTTGGAATTTTGTTGGTTGTGTGCTAATACTAGCTTATATACCAAATTTCAGAAATTAAGTTTTTATTATACCTATATACTTATGGGCAACCCCATACGAACTTCCAACCCCCTAATTTTATGGATGTGGGGTGATTAACTAACTATCCTGAAACACGTATTTAATTGTTTATTACAAAGAGTCCCTATATCAATTTTGAGACCTCTAGCATCAATATTTGCGGTAATTTCATACAAACTTCCATCCCCTATTTTAAGGGGTTGGGGGGTTAAATTTCCAACTTTTGGAATTTTTTTGTTGGTTGTGTGCTAATACTAGCTTATAAACCAAATTTCAGAAATTAAGTTTTTATTATACCTATATACTTATGGGAAACCCCATACGAACTTACAACCCCCTAATTTTATGGATGTGGGGTGATTAACTAAAAATCCTGAAACACGTATTTAATTGTTTATTACAAAGAGTCCCTATATCAATTTTGAGACCTCTAGCATCAATATTTGCGGTAATTTCATACAAACTTCCATCCCCTATTTTAAGGGGTTGGGGGGTTAAATTTCCAACTTTTGGAATTTTTTTATTGGTTGTGTGCTAATACTAGCTTATAAACCAAATTTCAGAAATTAAGTTTTTATTATACCTATATACTTATAGGAAACCCCATACGAACTTCCAACCCCCTAATTTTATGGATGTGGGGTGATTAACTAAAAATCCTGAAACACGTATTTAATTGTTTATTACAAAGAGTCCCTATATCAATTTTGAGACCTCTAGCATCAATATTTGCGGTAATTTCATACAAACTTCCATCCCCTATTTTAAGGGGTTGGGGGGTTAAATTTCCAACTTTTGGAATTTTTTTGTTGGTTGTGTGCTAATACTAGCTTATATACCAAATTTCAGCTTTCTAGGTCTTCAGGAAGTACCTAGGAATTTTGATGATCATCAGTGAGTCAGTCAGTCAGTCAGTCAGTCAGTCAGTGACGAAATTTGGGTTTTTTAGACGTCAATAAAATCTAAAGTATAAGACCTATAAAATTGAAACTTTATAGGTTTAATAAGTTCACTGGCGACATCATTTTCCGAGAATTTTGATTATCTGAAATAATTCAGGCCTAAGTTATAAGGGTTTAAAAATACGGCGAAACACTTCGAGAAAAGATAGGTAGTGCCCTCGCGCTTCGCTTTGCTCGTCTTGGCGGGGACACTACCGTGTCCCCAGATACTGTTGGAACTTGTGACGAATGTTTTTATTTTACAGTAGTATGACAAGTTATATAATAATAGAAAACTGTTGCTATGGAGACTGAAGGTACAGTCCTCCTAACAATATCGATAAAACATAAAATATATAAAACATAAAATATATCGACTTAAATTAGAATGTTCCGCGTATAGACGAATCTGTTCAGAGTAATGTTAGGAAGTTTTATCACTACTGTACGGATTTTGTACGCTTATCAATAGTAGAAAAATGGCTTTTCATTGCGGTAATAGATTACAGTAAATTTATTTAAGAATTAAAGATCTTACTATTTCAGTTTCTTAAGGGAGCCAATTTTAAAAGAAAAATGGACCAAAGCTACTGGAAGGCTACATTAGTTCCCTTCAAAAACAAGTACAATCTGCTCCGATCATTTTTTGGAAAAGGATTTTACTGTTAAGAAAAGTGGTAATATATGTAAAACTGGAGCGCAACCACGTAAAAATATTTTGATTCATCGCGCACTGGTGCGTGTATAGTCACAGTCAACAGGCCTAGAATCACGTGATTCTAGGCCTGTTCCCAACAGTGTTAAATTAAAGTTGACACTTGAGCGACAGTGTTTCAAGGATATTTGAGTTTTACTTTTCCTCATAATATTACATGAAACAATGTTTTGTATTTCAAATCGGTCTTTACTCAGTTTATTTTTTGGTGAATATAACATTTTCTGAAAATAATCCCAGCTAGATCAGTTTATCGTCCCCGAAACCTCCTGTATACCGTTCATGAAAATCGTTGGAGCTGTTCCCGAGATTCAAATATATACACGAATTGCTCGTTTGAAGACATAAGATTAAACAAAGTTTTGTATGTAGCAACTTATGATGAAAAGTTTTCTCAAATTAGGTAATAGTAAATTCTTTTCCTTCAACAGTTCTCTGATTGGCCCATTGTATCATTTTATGTGATTTTTTATGACTTAGAAGAAATTAATTAAATTTGATTTTTTCAACTTTATCGATAATTTTACGAGTCACGGTTAAGATGCATCACTATACTTTGACAGTTATCAAATATTAAAGTTTATTCTTTGCCATTGAAATTTTAACCTTAATTACATAAAAACAGAGTTCCTAAAAAAATCTTTAAAATACGAATCAACCAGCGCTGGTGCGGACAAAAGCGGAACTATAGGTATATTTTAAGTCAATTTTTGCAATATAAATTATATGCCTGTGACAATAAGGTTGACTTTAATTTTGGCTTGTTGGTTGGCTTAATTTTTTCGTTACGGTTTTTCTGGATTCGGTTCAACCGTCAAGGCCCGCGATAGAAGCTATGCAATAGCTTAAAAAGGAACACTTGAAATCGATACAGTTATTGTCTTTTATTCTACATTCTGATCAAAGAATTAACGTAGTACCTGAAAGTAGGTTTTTCTTTATTATCTGTTACATGTTGTTCTCGTACAAAAGTGGACCGATCGTCAAAAAGGTAGAGTATAAAAGTGGAAAAGTTTGGCAACCGGCAACACTAGCTGTCAGGAATGTGGGAACGGAACCTATCAGTAATCAATTGAATTTCTTTATCAGTAATCAATTGAATATTTTACTTTTTGACCCGACCTTTACAATAACTCGAGATACCTTGAAAAAATTCAGTTATTTACTAGAATCGTCTTGTAATAAATGTTACATCTAGACGCTAAACTTTATTTGTGTACATTTCTGCCCATGTTCTTTGCTGCTATGATTTCAGTTCTTTTTATCCCGCATGCTTATTTAAAGCTAATAATACATTTCAATATAAGTGCGGAAAGTTAGTAATTTATTTACAAGTCCCGGTTTGTTAATCCAAGCCGAAGGCGCGGATCAACTATAGGGACGAGTAGAAATGACAATTCCGCACGTGCGTTACGGCGTTTTTAATACATTTTCGACAAAAAATTGGTTTAGCGTGTTTGCCTGCTCCGTGTTTGCGTGCCGTGCTCCGGTTGCGCGTGCTGTTGCTCCCGCTCCGCGTAGGGGTAGGCGCCGCGCAGGAGGAAAACAAAAAAGCACTAGTGTGGAAAATAATAACTTTCCGCACGCAAAACACACATGAAAATGTCTACTCTTTGAGCAAATGTATTAAAAAAGTAGTCTCATCATTCATATTGCACTTATCAGGGCAATAAGTTCAAAATGGCTGTGAAACGAAAGCTCATTAATAAAGCTCACTACATTATTAAGGATTACTTACAAGTATCAAGATTGCTGTAACTATACTAGCTCAATTAGGACAATATAGTCAAATTGACGACCAACGGCGTAGCGGTAGCGAACCTGCCGTCTGTTTGTGTGATGAGCATGAATGTTTTCCAGTGTCTGGGTGTTTTTCAATATATAATTTTTATGTATAACAATATGTATTAATATTTATCAGTAATCTAGATGCCATAACACTGTAACACAAGCTATCGAATACTTTGGGGATAGATTGCGATGTGTGTAATGTCCTGATATACTTATTATATGTGTTTATATAATTCGTTTTTAAGAGCTATTATAAAATGGTGATAACAAAAAACAAAGCTGAGACTTTAGTGGGATTCTTCTAAGTGCGCGTTAGAAACCTCGATAACTTCGTCTCGTAGTTATCACCAAATACATATATCACAAACATAGTATTGATCTTTTACAAGCCCTTGTAGTGTATATTTCGATTTTTGTCCAAGCCCTTGTAATATATTTCGATTTCCTCCGCCCGCGTAGGAACCATAGAATATAATGAAGCCTATATGTCCTGGGTATCATCTATCAGCTGTCTCTATTAGTCCGGTCAAATTAAACAAAAAAATAAGGTTACAACAATTCCGACTGGGCTGAATATTGGTAGGATTGTTCATTACACTATTATAATAGAGATATATACCTAACGATTCAAAAAGATTTTACCTAAATTAATTTTTTATTAGTAAATTTTTTTTCACGAGCCGGATCGATGAGGACTTTTCACATTTCCTTTATAATAACTGTTGACTTTTGACTTTTAAAGTTCCTGCTGACTTTTAAAAATACATATTCCTTTTTTCTTTCGAAAATAACCTTTGTGTTAATATTAATAAGGAGCGGTTTTCAGCAGTCAAAAATGACCCACCGCCGCCAGTCATGCCGTCGCAGCCCTTACGCCAGCGTGCGCCGGTGCCTCCTCCCCGGGAATTCCTCACGGAGTATTTAATACCACACATCCTGCTGCCTCACTATGTGGGCCCTTTGCGCTTCGATGATCAGCTCCGCTTGCGACGCCCGCCGAACAATAACATTCTGGATCAGGTGAGTACATCTATAAGGGAAAAAGCTGCTAGGAATATATAATGAGAGCTGAATACAGATATAATAAGAGCTGTATAATAAGAGCTACGAGTATTATACCACTCAAGATTTTTTGGAAAATCAGTACAACTTGTTGACGAACTTCCTGACGTACACTTTACGCGCACTCAGATTTAAGCGAGAGGTTCCGGTGTTATATGTAGTTATAGAGTCTTATTCCCTTCGGACCGAACCGGCCACGGAGGGCAATCTCTACCAAAATTATCCATCAGCGCGGGACAAATTACAATGCACAAGTGTATACAAACACAAGGGCACTCTCTATTCCCTCTGTCTCACAATCCGAAAGGATGACGGCTCCGACACGATCGGAGGGAGTGAAAGAAAAGCTAAAATGTTTTTCTTGTGACTTTCATTCATTCTAGCTGTAGTGTATATCAAAAATAAGCTGGTATTTATGAAGCTAATTTTGCGATACATAATTTCCTATAAGAATTTCAATAACTTCCTAAACCAATACCATAACAAATGGTAAAAAACGGATGAGAAAAGGACTCGAAAAGAACATCCCACTCCGATGTTCAAACATTTGCTTAATCGATAACAATATTTGCCCGATTTGATCGATTTTCCTCGTTCCTCGCATAGGTACATATAATTAGGGCATAGGTACAACATATTCATAGTCCTAATATTCCTCTTATATTTTGGCTAAAAATCTTACAAGATACACAAACATTTGAATGCTTATGTAAGAAGATTCATTTCTTCTATCATTCTAGATTTTCGGAGATTTTCTTCGTGATAGTCACGCAAAAAACCATTTTCTGACGCCTATCTCCCTGCACGATACCTTCCGAAAACTATGTCGTCGCTTTAGCTGAGATACTTAATTAAGTTAGTTAAGCGAGGACCGGAATGCTGGAGTAGTACTCGGAATAACTGTGTGCTGTGACGTGGAAATTCTGTTTAGTATGCATTACAAAGAGCCCTATTGCAGCGCGCTTACCTCTTATGAACACGGTGTTTGTATATTATATAGTTCACGGCACAGATGTGTCAGTAGTAGAATACGGTAAAATTGTATCACGCTACTTCACGACGTATAGACGGTTCATGTAACCAAATTTTAATAACCTACAGTTTAAATACAATATAAACAAATTCAACAATTACTTTAAACTTTAAACGTCATAGTAATTCAAAAAACAATTCTTCAATTACTTTAAAATTTAAACGTCATAGTATGTGGTCTTTATTCTAAAATCGCTGTGAAGCAGAAAAACGATTGAATAAAATTTTGTCGTTAGAGAGTTCTTGCAAAAGGTGCTCCAAAATCTCCATTTTCCTAATTTTCATTGGATGTAGGTAATTGTATTTAATGTGCCGGTAATAACAACATCCCAGAACGGATTTTGATAACTGGCTTAGTTTTTTAATAATAAACGGGACCCTATTACTAAAACTTCGTTGTCCGTCTGTCCATCCATCCGTCCGTTTGTTGCTAGGCTGTATCTCTTGAACCACGATAGCTATACAGACTTGATACAGACTTGTAATTTTCACAGATGATGTATTCCTGTTGCCGCTATAACAACAAATACTAAAGGGGGGCTCCCAAACGTGAATTTTTGATTGATTTTGCTCTATATTAATAACGGGAAAAGGTAGACGCTTCCAATGCTCACAGAATATGAATTAACTACCTTTAAAAATTAATAATTAAATTAAAATAAAAAAATATTTAAGAGCGGATCCCACACAACTAACTTGATCCTCTTTTAGGGTTCCATACCAATTTGGTAAAAATGGAACCCATAAGGTGAGACTTTCTCCATCCGTTCGTCCGTCCGTCCGTCCGTCCGTCCGTCCCTTTGTCACACTCGATTATTTCAGTAACTATCAAAGCTATCGACTTGAAATTTGGAATAGTTTTAGATAATAGTGACCCAATGCCATTGCAATCATAAAATACTGAAAATTGTTTTTATTTTTATTTAAAATGGGAGGAAAACCGGGACTTCGAATTTCCAAAATTATCATATTGATTTTATTGTAACTAGCCACGGCTAAAGCCTCCCGCCAGACCAGGCTTGAGCCAATTTAGAAATTATAAAATTCCAAAGTGGCGTAGCGGGAATCGAACCCGCGACCTCCCACTCGAAGCCGAGCGTGCGCTGCGCCACGGAGGTCGTCAAAATACTATATCACAAGATGAAATAGATTATCACAAGATGCGTTAAACTGTATGGATCTCTAAACAACTATGTATTTTTAGAGCTCCGTAGTAAACAAGGAGCCCATGTCCAACATATTATAATTTTTCTTAATCTGTAAACAAATAACATCATAACATGTATTTGAAAATTAAAAATAAATCAAGTTATGACATAAAAAATGTTTATCAAGTAGAGACATTTTTAAAACTTTTAATACCTACGTCATCTTTCGATGTGACGGATCCAGATTCTTCTTCATTCCAATTTCTCTCCCATTACGATAACTTTTCCATCCAATTACAGAGGGGTTAGTAAAGCTTTTCGTACGAATTTCGAATCGACTCGCATTGTACAAACGAATTGTATTCCTCCATACATTTACACAGCTATCAGTAGATTAGACTGGCTGTCGTTCGTCGTTTCGTGTCGAAATTCGTACAAAAACCTGTACTGGGGTAAGCACAGATTTTTGTTACTGATGCTGGAACTGGAATGTCGATAAGGGAATTTAATACGCCTGAGGCATATATTCCTTTTCGTGTAGCTTGATATGGCGTCACCTCATTGCTCACTCAAGTGGTTAAATACATGCGTATATCATTATGTACAGCAATTATTATTCATTGTTCATCCATTAAGTCAGTGGTTCCCAAACTTATTTTGTCTACTGCCCACTTTGAGAATAAATATTTTTTTAGCGCCCCCATTTTTTCACCTATTTAAAAACCACTATAACTTCAAATTGAATTAATTAATTATTGTGACCTATATATGTATATTAACGGAGAATTCTAAACGAAACTTTTACTATAACCCGCAACTTGAAACCTGAGCGCAGTAGGTAACATACAACGGCGCTTAAGGTCTCAAGTTAACTCTTACGGGCTCCACCTGCCAATAAGAATGATTATTGAAACGCAACTTTATAGTATTAAAACAGAGTATCTTTTATTAAAAATATAACTAAAATAATCAATCCTTATATAAAAACTAATGTGAAGGATGAATCTGATGCTGTTTAATAAGTTTGTTGATATCAGGTTCCAATTTACTCAAGAACAGTCGCAAGTCGCCACGTTCGGTAACAAGCAAACGATTTCGCTTTTTAGTAAGCAATGTTGTCACAGCACTAAATCCACGTTCACACAAATATGACGATGGGAATGCTATCAAGAATCGTTGAACGATTGACCACAATCCAGGGTACAATTGCGGGATCGGTTTTTGTAGCCAAAATTCTTGGTAACCATTTTTGAACTTGATTTTTATTTCCTCGTTTGTTGTCAATTCTATAAGTTCTTCTTCCAGCTGAGGTGACATTGCTGTGTTGACATTTGAAAACGGATCCAACACCCAGTCTGGTATTTCCAAGTTCAAAATGTCCTGGTATCGTTCGGTGAAGTCAATGTGGAGGTTTTCCAAATGTTGGCAGTAGGCAAACAATTCGTCGTTACTGCATGATACTGATAAATTTGGAAAATTGTGAAACTCACGTCTGCCCAGATTCTTTTTGTGTAGAAGCAGTTTGGCTGCGAAAGCAGCAACGACGTTTTTTGTTTTAATTAAATTTAGTTTATCGCCTTGCATTTGGAGATTCATGTCGTTGAATAATTTATACAGGTCTGTCATGTAAGCTATATCATTTTTTGATGTTATGAGCTTGTCGTGCAATTCTGTATCTTTAGTTTCCAAGAACTCTATAACAGAGTCAAACAGGTTGTAAAATCGAGTCAGACAATTGCCTCTTGATAGCCAACGAACTTCAGTATGATACAACAAACGGTTGAAATCCTCGTCATTAGTAACACAAAGCTGATGAAATAATCTATCATTCAAAGAGCTGTTGCGGATTTTATTGACTGCTTTGATGACATATTGCAGTGATTGAAATAGTTTTTCACTTAAGTTTCTAGCAACTAAATGTTGTCTATGAATAACGTAATGTACACCAAGGACATCTGGAATTTTATTTTTTAAGTACGCTATGAAGCCTTTATGGCACCCTGTCATAGCCGGAGCGCCATCCGTAGCAACTGAAATAATATTTTTCAAAGGAATCTCTTTCTCATCGCAAAACTTTTCCAATGTATTGAATATGGTTTCACCTTTTGTATCGGTCTCTAAATTTCTAGCAAATAATAGTTCTTCACATATTTTCTCATCTTTAATAAACCTCACGTAAGACAACAACAATGCTTCATTAGTTGGTAAAGTGGACTCATCGAGCTGAATTGAGAATTGACTTGTCCTCAGGTGATCGCACAATGATTCTTCAATGTTTTCAGCCATTTCATCAATTCGTCTTTGCACAGAATTATTACTCAAAGGAATTTTTCGGATAATATCTGCGGCCGGTTTATGAAGCACAGTAGTTATTACTTCATTTATTGCTGGCAATATTAACTCTTCTCCGATGTTATGTGGTTTGCCTTTTTGAGCAATTAACAAAGAGATATTGTACGAAGCTCGAAGTCCGTCGTCATCTTGCTTAGCAGCCGCCGAAAATAGTTTTGCTACACTTGGCTGTGTATTATGCTTCTTCTCTAGGTCTTGAAAATATGCTACATTCTTGTCTTTCTTATCTGGATGCATTTTATTCAAATGATCTTGCAGCCTTGAAGGCTTCATTGCTTCATTCGAAAATGTTTTTAGACATAGAAGACACAAAGGCGACGATGGGTTTGTGGGATTTTCAATAAATCCGAATTTAATATATTCCGCACAGTATTGCCGTCTCTTCTTTTTTACTTCCGACATTGTTTTGCAATGAGAAATACGTTCAACTTCGCGAGTAGTGTAGAGGAGGTGTAAGTAGTGCTCATCTATTACGCGCGAGACCACAAATGAAAATAAAATAAATATTACATTGTTTATATAGAAATGCTTAAGCAGCACGCACCGACAGGAATAAAACAAACATGCATAAACTCGTTAATCTCATTCGACGCTCAATCGTACTCAACAAGTCCGAACAAGTATTCAATGAATCATCCGACTGCTACAGGAATGCACAATTCGGGTTATTTAACAAAAACTTGTTAAAACATGATAGATATCTACGAGTACTAATAACTATTAAAATGCGAAAGTGTGTCTGTTGCCTTTTTATTTGTGTCTACTTTCATTACGAAACGGAGCGACCGATTGACATGATGATTCATTTTTTCTATATTCAATAAAATATGACAGATATATGAACTACGCGGAGAGAAATATAGAATCGAGTTTGAGCAATCTTTTAATTCATATTAGTTGATGTTCACAAGTTGTTGTTGAGAGTCGAGAGCTCTTGCAGTTAAGAGGTTGTTTAAGAGGCCTACTAGCTAAATAAAATTACAAATCACCCCCCCGCCTCGACACAACGCCCCCATTTTCTTTCTGGGTCTCTTACCGCCCCCCTTGAGACCTGCAGCGCCCACAAGGGGGCGTTATCGCCCACTTTGGGAAAGACTGCATTAAGTGCTCGCCCCTATATAGGTGTTGACGTCTTGAATATTATTATTTATCAGCGTTCGAATATTAATTGCTATTGGACTCCCACGTGAATCTCGCGAGAATTATGGATTTTTAGGGTGGTAACTAGTCACGGTAAAGCCTTCCAGGAGTCGTAAGAAAAATGTTTGTAATCGTTAGCAAATTCTACCTGCTGATTAGTTAACATAAATGATAAATCAGGGACCCCAGAATCAGCGGGCAGAATTCTTAAACGATGAATAATATGTGTTTCTTACACAGTACCTGCTATATAAATTATAAATTCTAAAGAAGCTCGAGGCGGGAATCGAACCCGCTATCTCCCACTAGAATCGTCGCTTTTTTAATTCACTCTTTACATTTCAAGTACCTACCTACCTAATCAATTTTGTAAACTTTGTAGAATACTTAATCTTTAAAATAAGTAAACAGTACTTACACTTTACTAGGAGTAAAAGCTGATTTAGTCTCACGGGGAACATGCTTTTACGTAAAAGGTAAAGGAAAACGCGTTTCAAGAGCACTTATGTGCCCTTTTTATAGACATTGGAGTTACATTCCAAATCCTGGCTTTTCCATTGATTAAATGATCTGAGGCTGAATAATATCTATGTACGAATACGTGAATTCGCATGGGTATGGATATAAAAAGTATCTTTGAATTTTAAACGTGTATCAAAATAATTGGTCAAGTGCGAGTCGGGCTTGAGCACTGAGGGTTCCGTACAATCAACACCAATAATTTTCAATAGTATTAATGTAAACAAAACACAAATTTCAAAAACGAGCTAAAATCACGTTTGTTGTATGTGGGAGACCCCCTTAAATATTTGTTTTATTTTAAATGAACTATTTTTTTTAAGTGAATAAAAAACTAAATATTCTGTGAATATTTGAAGTTACCGTTATCAATATCGAACAAAACAAAAAAAGTTTGTTATACAGGAGCCCCCTTAAATATTTATTTTATTCTATTTTATAGTATTTGTTGTTTTGCCAGAAATATATCATCTGTGGAAATGTCCAGTCTGTAGCTATTACGTACGTATGGACGGCAAAGTCTTAGTAATAGGGTCCTCTTTTAATCTTTGGTTACGGAATCCTAAAAAAGACTTGTCTTTACTGGAAATCGATCCTCGGACCTTTTTTTACGTTATACAAGTTAGTACTTGACTGCGATCTCACCTGATGGTAAGTGATGACGCAGTCGAAGATGTTAGCGTACTAACTTGGAAGGGGTAAGTTATATCACCCCCAACGGTTTCTACACAGCATCGTACCGGAACGCTAAATGGCTTGGCGGTACGTCTTTGCTGGTAGGGTGGTAACTAGCCACGGCCAAAGCCTCCCACCAGACCAGACCTGAGCCAATTTAGAAATTATACAATTCCAAAGTGGCCCGTGGCGGGAATCCCACCCGCGACCTCCCACTCGAATCCGAGCGTGCGTCCCCTGCGCCACGGAGGTCGTCAAAACCTTGCGATGAAACCAAAAGGCGATGTATTTAAACTTTTGCTTAAATACATCGCCAATTGCGACAGGCAGGGCATCAATAAATCATTTTCTTTTTACACGACTGCCCAAAAAAGGAGTGTAATGTTTTTGGGGTTCATGTTTGTATGTATGTGAGTTTCTTTAATCCACCATAACTTAGTAGATTTGGACACATGGGGTATCATTAGAATTTTACATCATTCCAAGTAACATAGGCTATATTTTTTTTTTTTGGAACAAGTCGTTTTACCACAGGGCAGTTGTGTTTTTTAGTTTTTAAATTATATTATCTACTTGTTTAACACAGGAGATAGAAATGATCAACGAGATGCAATTACAAGAGAATAGACTTAATCCGTACGAGGCAATGTATCCTCGCTGGGATCCCGTGGATTCACCCACACGACACTTGGGACGCTTGCAACAAACAATCGATCCTGTGCCTCAAATGTACACAGAGCTGAAACCCGAGGCCTACGCACCTCCAGCACTGCGCCTCACAGGAGATCGAGTGATGAAAAAAGATGCTGAAAATATAGATGAGGATCCTCGTAAGGAGATGGACTCTGATGATGCGGAACACGAAGGATCTTATTCTAGCCAAGTGGACGATACCTTTGCTTTGACCCCACTTGAGTCTGGTTACTTTGAAAATGCAGATGAAGAGATCGGTGAGTTTGTATAAAAAAAATCATTGCTGTTTTTCATTCTGCAGGAACTATTATTAGATGTTATTTCATCACCTTTGTGTCATTATAGGCCCACATAAAGGCACAAGTACACAAGTCCTGTGCCGTCGGGAAACGAATAACTACCTAAAGCAAAATAAGATCATTAATTTTCTGCGATACAAATAAAACAAATCGATAGGAGCTGTTGTTCGGATAACAAAATACCTTTCACAAATTACAATTTTCCGTAAATATAATGAGAGTTTATTCGTGATGTGCTTTTTTATTTCTTTGGTAAAAATATTTTAGAATTCCGGCTTTTGTACTATTTTCTCGCAGGCTATACGTTTTATATTGGCTAAAGTCTAAAGGAATTCTTTAGTATAACAACGCAAGATTACACATTGTAGAATAGTAAAGTGGGCGAGAATATTTACATTGTTTTAGAATCACGTTCTGAACAGTCAGTGGGTAACTTTTTATTTGAATCTGCAATTTTGATCGCGGGACAGCGTAGTCGATGATTACCAACAACACTATTACTGTATTAATATGTTTTATTCTTTGATTTACATAATCAAAGGTTTTATTAAACTACTGAACGAATTTTGACGCATAATAATCTGAGTGACAGTCTACCTGTCTGTTGCTGTGCCTTCACAGCTCCCACCAGGTATAAGTGTATAATCTAGGGCTCCCAGTGACTAAAAATTTTTCATTGGTAGAAGTTTGTGACATCTCAACCACTTATTTAAGTGTTACTTATTCTTTGTTTCGTATATATATTTGTTTTTTAAATATTTTTAAGCACTAGTTTCGTATGTTATTGATACAGTCACCACAAAAGAAGAGGACCCGGAATATAATAATATTAACGCAATCATAGATCAACGGAAGATTCGTCAAAATCCCAACTTGAGCAGAACCAAGATGTTAATTGCTGAACACGTCGACAGGCTTCGCACTGGATTGTGAGTACGATTATTTTTCTCACATTTCCAGCCTTTTCTGTTGTCATATCATTTTACGCATCGATGTAGTAAAGCATGGATCTTAAAGTCGAATATGGCCCCATTAAATACCACTTAGTATACTTTTTTATATAATTGATAGGCTTGCTCTTGTCAGCAATGATGAGGTCTAGGATGGAGTGTGCTTGCTTGAAAATGCCTATTTACTCTTCTCCTGAAGGTACCCAGATTATACTTGGCTGGGAACACGGAAGGGTTCCACACCTTAGCGGTTCGTATTAGGAATGTGAAAGAAAAATGTTTCATTCGAGTACGCTGGACATCAACCACCATAAGGATTTTAACTATAGTCCGGTTTGTTGATTTGCGCCGATGACAGACTGAGTGAATCAGCCGATCATGGCTTTTGTCACATACATACATATTACGACCCCAATCGTGATACTTTTGGCGATTTTAGGCCCCTATCCCACTGGCGTTAAAGGAACGCTAACGCTCGCATAAACGCGGTGGATGGGATAGGGCCTAAAATCGTCAAAAGTATCACTTACGTTTGACTTAGGTACAATTTTTGAAAGAGCTATTAATCAGACGATTTCCTCGAGTTACTCGTATTATTATAAATTATTTCCATTGCGGATGTTTTTGAGTTCGATATTAAGCTTCGTTAGATATTTACTTAAATGGTAACCTCAAAGAAACCCGAATCCAATTACTGCGGAATAAACATTTAATTTAAATGCTAATAGAACAAAAAAATATGAAACTTATCTTGAAGATGGGAGTTTTATTTTATATAATATTATGTATTATGTACTAGTGGACGCCTGCGGCATTGCTTACTTAAATTCCTATTTTATTACAATACTCCTTTAAGATTTTGCCTTTTAACTTATAGAAAAGTCCTGTTTCTTTGTCATAAGTATATCTACTAGTTATTCGCCCTGAGTTGAGGCCTACGAACCTATTCAGGATTAAAACATCGACTTCGAAAGTCGCCCCCGACATGATAAATAATTAGAATTAAAATTTAGAATATAAATCACAAAAAAATTACTCATTAGTACTCTGCTTATAAGTAATTTATTTTAAACGATAAGCTTACGAAACTTACGAAAACCTGAATAAAAATAATTTCTTTCTTTTAGCTTCCGATGCGAGTACTCAAATAAAAATTTAAATTAAATTCAAAGAAGATTAATATTAACTGTTTCTACTTCTTGTTTTGTTTAACGGCTTTTATTTTTGCATCCCATATTAATTACATGTAAATGATTTTCCATCACTTGCTCGTCACTTGAATCTTATTTTATCGCTTTTATGCTCATAATCCAAGCTATTAGACACGTGTGTTTTAATATTATATAACATTAATGCACACGTTTTTTATGAAACTAAACCGATTAAACTAAGTTTGTATCTCACTCCAAGTTACAGGTATGTAGACAAAGCATTTTTAATTTCATCATTTCAGTAGCTACCGGCGTTACGGAGTAATAGACATACACAAAACCACACGCATAGGTACGTACATACTACCTGTTCGCAGAAGTTTCTCCTCCCAGTTCACACGCTGCCGCCGGCGCGGGTTGCAGTTGTATAAAGTGGGATGGGCCGCTAACGGCGCGGGTTGCAGTTGTATAAAGTGGGATGGGCCGCCACCGGCGCGGGTTGCAGTTTTATAAAGTGGGATGAGCCGCTACCGGTGCGAGTTGCAGTTGTATAAAGTGGGATGGGCCGCCACCGGCGCGGGTTGCAGTTTTATAAAGTGGGATGGGCCGCTACCGATGCGAGTTGCAGTTGTAAAAAGTGGGATGGGCCGCTACCGACGCGGGTTGCAGTTGTTTAAAGTAGGATGGGAAGTCACTGGCAAAGCTTTTGCGAACGGGCTTCTTTTATAATATCAGTTGGGGTTGCATTGCCTCTTGATTAATTCGTACGCACCGCTGGGCTGAATATATTTTATGTGCAAGTTTGAACACTGTAAACAATGAGTAGAAAGCCGAATATTTACAGGTCTAATAAGGACTACCGTTTACCAGTCTCGTTACTGCCAACCAATCTGCGCTGGTTGAAAATAAACCGTCCTATCGAACTCGAGGAGAGGTGATGTGTAAAGTTTTCCCTTAGTGACTGCCTAGTCGTCCACTCCGAATTATTTGTTAGCAGCATGGAAGATAAGTTGTTTAATAGGTGCAATAAAAAATGAGTTTTAGTTCCAGATTAAAATTAGCCATCGTAAATCTGCACTGGTTTGATAAAATTTTAGAAAATATGATATTGATCTTATTAATTGGCGATCGGGTATGACGGTGCAGGGTTAAATAATGGTATGCTTATGTTCCGCTTAAACTGAAGTGCATGATACCTACCTTTTTCACGTCTAGTTGACACCGAGATGGTGTTTATATTCAGCATGCATCTCTTATCAAATATCATAGGTGAGGTACGATTAAATGATAAGAAATAGAATTAATTATCCTACAGTTTTTGAAATGATTTTTTTTAAATTAGTTGTTAATGGCAGACGATGGCTCGAAAATTATTTTTATTAAGGCGCAATAAAACGAGGTAGTTTATACAGCTCGCCGTCGTGAAAATTTTTAGAGATAACCAGCGCAACTCCTACTAAAGTCATTTAATCGTACCGGCTCTTTAATAGACAATTTTTATCAAAAAATTATTTCCTTCCCATATCCAGCCCCTAGATTGTGTAAGAAAAACGTATTCACCGTTATCGTAATCGTGAATAAAATCTGCTCGCTGATTGGTTTCCTGATTTACGTCAACCAATCGGCGGGCAGAATTTGCTAACGATTACGGTAATATACGGAATACGTTTTCCTTACGCATTCAGACCCCAGTAAGTGTTTGATAGTTCATAAGTTTTATTAATTAAATACACATGATGTTCCATCACGAAGAAAGCAAACTTGGAAGATGAAAATCTAAAAGGACGACGCTAATACTTATATTAAGTCAGCTGGAAAAAACAGAAATGGCAGATCATTAACATAATAATATATATGCTTTGCATATTTGTGATGACATGCATTAAAATGGTGCTTACCCAATTTTTCCAACAAGGTAAAGAAATAGGTATTTCTTTTAACATTTTCCTTTACGTTCTAATTACCTATTCTTGAAGTGCAATATACAGAATATACATATAAGTACATGTATACCTATTTGTGTATGTATTTTATCGTGTCCTGTTATATTCTTCTCACAAACACAAGGAAGTACTCGTATTTTATCAGATTTTTTGGGTATTGCATTATATTGCATTATTGCACATACTTGAAATGTTTGTATTGGACTCAGTCATTAGAACGTTGCGCGTTGGTAGGTATACAACGTGTATAGATATTTCAATCCACGATGACGCGCCCCACTCTGTCAAACTCATTGATCTATACTTACCTCGTTGGTCAAACTCTACACGAATCGAATGACACATAAATGGGGCGAGTCTTCATGGATTGAAATACCTATAACGAAAATTGGAAATAATATTAAAGGCTGCATAATAGTACTTGGTGAGGAATATCTACGTACAATATTTAATGAAAATAAGCATAATATTTTTTTTCCATACAATATAGCAAAATTAATATGCTTATTTTTATTTCCGTTTTTGGTTACGCGTTGTAAGTGGAACGGAGTGCCTAAGTAGGCTCTTAACTTATGAGTATTTATTATGAACAGTACACGCGACTATGGCGACGGCACGGCCAGGCCTCAGCACATCCATATCCTGGAGACGCCACCGGCGGAGTCCGGTGAATCTATTTACAGCATTGCCCTCATCGCTGCAGTTGGAGCCGCTCTCACTGTTGCAGTCATTGGATTTGCGTTCGGGTGGCATACGTAAGTATCGTATTATTATAAAATAATCCTAAATCCTTAGTTAAGGAAACCTTCAGGATTTGTGAAAACCCGAATTTCGCGCGTTGAAAAGCTGGTGGATTATAAACAAACCTAAAAAAAACAAACAAATAATTAAGTCTTGAATTTAATATCTTATCTTTCAAAGACTTTGGTCGGTGGCAAAGATAATGACTAATTCTGGTGTCGTCAGAAAACATAATAACGTAATTTTATGTGTACCTATTATATAGGCTAGATGTGATGCTATTGTACCAGCAAAATGCAATTATAATACAAAAAAATGTATTTTCCAGCATCTGCATAAAAACATAATGATGCATTATGTTAAAACAGATATTTTAAAAATAGAAATTCATTTTAACTTCCTACGTTCGCCTCACGTCCGCATAAATTACTATACATAATTTAATAAAAGTAAGTTCCAAGTTCAAAGTGCATGCAATCACTTTAATAAAATAAATTTTATTATAATCATAGCGATAAATAATTTTCCGTCATACATTCCTACACAAACAGTAGTTCAGATTTACCTTTGCCAACAAGTTGCCTGTAACATGATTTTAATAATTTTAATTTCATCGTACCTAGATGATATTTTGATTTGTGTGGAAATTGGAAGCTCCTAGTTATCGATCCTGGTTGATAGAATAACTTGCACACAATTAAAATTCATATTGACCGAGCAAATTGAGGGGGATTTCAAAGTTGCTATTTGTTCTGAGTAAATTCCAAGATTTTGTTCGGGGTGAACCACTAAATATTTTGTGATAACACTCGTGAAAGCCTTCCAACTCGCAATTTAGCGGCGTTTTGGTTCTAAGGCCAGCCATAGACCATCCAATCTATCCAATCGGCATAATGCTGCAGGCTCGGCTTAATCCAAGCGTCTGCAGCGCTCCATCGCGTACCTAATACCAGATGTTCTAAATCCCAAATTCTTATTAAAGAAGAGATCCGTATCCAGTAGGATATAAGTAGGCTGAGACCAATGGCATATAAATCTATGGAACCCGGTTGAAATACAAAATTCAAGAAAAAAGTGTCCCGAGAAAACTTATAGGTATAAACCAGGTTACATGTGTATTTTTAAGAACAAACTAAAACATTGTAATTTAAGTCTTAAACCATTATTATACAGCCTAATCTTGCTTAAGTGCGATTGGAAATCTTCTCGCGTTTCGGCTTTCGTTAGGTTCGGACACTTTTTAGAGCTGACCCGAAATCCTTAGTATCAATGGCTGAGACTGATGACATTTTCTGGCACAGGCTATCGAAGAAGGCAAAGGCTGCTGCGGATGTTGACTACCCTGCGTACGGTGTGACCGGCCCCAACGTTGACTCCTCCGGAGATCGGAAACTGGCTCAATCTGCCCACATGTACCACTACCAGCATCAGAAGCAACAAATCATTGCTATGGAAAGGTAAAAGAACAAAGCTTTTTTATTGGTCTGTTATTTTAGTGTATTCAGGGACTCCTTGTGGCTTTTTCATCGTTCTAGCATAAAACGATAAGACAGGCGGCCAGAGCAGTGGTCAACATCCAACTTGACTTAGCAAATTTTTCTTCCATTTTCTAAGACAACCCACTATTCTATGTGAGTTCCTCTTTCAGCTTTATTGTTCTCAGCCAAGTACAATCTGGGTGCCTTTAAGAGAAGAATAATTAATATACGAGTACATTTTCTATGAAAACGCACTGCAACCTAGATTGATTTCATCATTGATTTCCGGCTTTCGCACACCTTTAACGTTATGGAAAACTCGCAGGCAATGGAGATTTTCTGACAATGTTTTCTTCACCTTTAATAATAAGATTCGCAAATCGCAAGCAAGTAATAAATTTAGGACCATTTGTCAATGGCCAGGTACCTAAATGCATTTAGTACATAGTATCTCTATGCCTAAATGTTAACTAAGGAAAGAATATGACGTTTTGACAGATTTTGTATGGCATAATATATGTTTCATTCCTTAGATAGTTTGAAAAATCAGCCCTTAGTTTCCTAAAACGTCAGAGGCGCGTGTCTATTCGAACACTCGACCCGCTGATGAGAGGCGAATATCTGAACCAATATTGATATGTTTATTTTTAGGAATGGTATGGATCGCAACGGTTCCGTGTCCGACCCAGAGTCCGAAGAGGACAACGAAGAAGGTGACTACACGGTCTACGAGTGTCCCGGATTTGCTACGGTAAGTATTACTAGACACAATAAGTGACTGAGCTTATTTATAATCATAGATTTATAATAAGGTCGTCGCTCGCGTTCCGACTAGATAGATCCCTACCTAACAACGACAGCGCCGTAAGTGCGGCAACTCTTTTTTTGTAGTGTGAGTGTGTAACTTTTGAAATTTGTATGGTGCGCGGATGCTAGTGTGCGTGAAAAAATACCAATTTGGGCCATATTTTTGCCGCACTTTTGAAATCGAGAGCTCCCTCTTGTACCTCTATGTTCATAATAAAATAAAAATAATCGTAAACTCGCAATTTTTTACGAATAAAGTTACAATTTTTACGAAAAGAATGCATTAACCGAAATTAAATGCTATCATAATTATGTAAGTACCAGAAGGGAAATTGCGTGAGGAAAACTTCGTCGTAACCGCAAACTTTTGCCCGCTTATTACCCAAATGTGATGTTTACAATTTTTGTAATTAATCAGGATTTTGTGTACGATAACGATTAACACGTTTTTTAATGCGATTGCCAAGCTTTTCCTTAAGCCTGATGGAAGACTCGTTGGATGGAATAAAATTCAAAACTGTACAGTTAAGAATGCCACTGCGGAAGTCATGAGATCAATTTAGGGATGCCATATGTCATTCTCATAACTACATAAGGGAGATTACACAAATAAGTTCAACTTTATATTAAATGGTTTCAGACTGGAGAAATGGAAGTAAAGAACCCACTGTTCAAAGAGGAAGGCACGCCTGCTACTCCAGCCAAAAGCGAAGAAGAGAAGGTCCAGCCTAAAGAATAATCGCTACCCCTTCGCCTCTACGGCGAGCCCCGACATTTGACAGTAAACCTCCTGTCACCAGTTTTCATGATGCGGCATTTTGGTACCCCAAATTTTATTATTCACCTCTTGAAACGGAATAATAATAATCTGTAAACGATCGTCACAAGGGTATACTGACGAACTTAAGCAAGCTACGGGGCAAGGTGTATCTTTAATGTATCAATTTACCTATGTAATCACCATTTATACAGTTCACAACCGCATCAGGGCAATTTCATTCACTCGGCTGTCGATGAAAATTCAAGGACACTATTATCTGTGAATTTTAAAAGACGATAATATTTATGTATTGACTTCGGCCTGTTATAAATTGTAAGTATTCAGATCTCTTATAGATATTCTAATTATATAGGTAATATTCTTTGGATATAATGAAACGTTGAGTGAATGTCATACGATCGTCTACACCTCTCACCAGATACAATATAACTGGCTTATTCTTTGATCGGTGTGGTTTTCTCAGGTTTTAATTTATTTCAAAACCTAGCAGATAGAAGTGATAGCCAAGGTACCAATCCCGCCGATGCACAGTTATATAATGGAAAAACCTCTTTTATTCTGAGAGGACATAAAAAGAGGCTCAGTTGTAGGACAGAAAGAGTTTGAGATTTCCAAGTGAATTTAACCTGATAAGAAAATAAACAAAGACATTTTTGCTTTTAAACCAAAAAAAGTATTGTGAAAATTTGGGCAACATTTGAACCTTAATCATTCAATTAACAGTTTTCGGCGGAATTTGTGAAAACGATTGCAAGGCGAATTGACATTATTACACAAATAATAATTAATATGACTTTTGCACCGCTAATTTCTGACTATTTTCGTCACCACCAACGATGGTAACCAGGGCATAAACGTGATGTTGGGTTAGTTCAAACAGTACCAGTCACACTCACAATTCACATGACATACCTATACGAAATTGGTGACATAAAATACTATGTATCAAAACTCTATGTGCCACTTTTAAATTGGAAACTACAGGAAATATAGTTGAGATGTAGTTTATTACACTGTTTTTAGTGTTAAAATTATATTCACTTTAAATAAATAATTTTGACAATTATTGTCAAAGTCAATTTTTGCTTACATTATTGAAATAATATTGTTATATTATTATATTGGAAAAAATATATTTATATATAAAAGTCGCACGATCTAGAATTCTTTGGTGTGTATTTTTATCCTCGTACTATGACTATATAATAATTATTTATTTACAATATAAAATTTTTGTAGCACAAAGTGATCGTTGTCTCGAATTACTCTATCTAAATTAAATAAAACTATACTGATCAATGATCATACCTATTTATATCAATGACACTGATCATTAGTTTCGATAAATATATTATAATAGTATAGTCCTAGTAATTTATAAAATATTTACACATCCGAAAATTTTTAAAAAGTTCTCTACAAAGTTCGATAATTTATTTCCATTATGTAATGTATATGGATATATAAACATATCTTCGATACTTATTTGCACAAAGACTTTACAAATGCATGAAAATATGAATGAAGAGTGCGCTTAAACAAGTCTATAATACCTATATTATATGTAATGTATTATACAATGGGAGCGAGGATCACAAAAAAAACTATGACTATATTAAATGTTTATCTCCGCTTTGCTTCAAAACTGTAATACTTATAGGTCTACGATAGAAGATATGACTTTTTTGGCCTAACATAAAATCTCAAAAACACAATTAAAATCAGGATATTTAATGACGACTTATTAACAAGAAGAAGGCATGCATTTGTCAAAACAGTTCTTTTTTACGTAAATACCTAAGTTTTTAAATACCTCCAATTTTAAATGCGAGATAATTCAGAAAAATAATGTTTTTCATCACACTTTCTATTAAAGTAGATCTTTTTAATATCGCTTTTAAGCTCACAATTCAATTTCACTCGTGTCTAATGATAAAATCACGGTAAGGGTTTACCCACTCCAAGTTATAGCTATGTAGACAACACATTCTTCATGTAACCGAATTACTTTGTTTTGTTCTTTCTTTTTATCTTCTTTGCTTCTAGTTCCACATTAAATAGAATACGGTTATTATAATTAAAAAACCCTCTATGATACGGGCGTGCCTCATCTCGGCTCCGTTATTGAGCTTGCCTGCGGCTCGCGCTTCAAGTGCAATGCCTCACTGTGTCGACCTGTATTATAAATTTGATCCTTTATTATTATTACAAAATTTCACGACTCCACCGCTAAAGGATCCATTAATTCATTACATGTATTCACGGCACACACCACTAAACTCAAACTCAAACGATGATGAAATGATTTCATATAGGCCTAACTTACAGGCTCTTTTGGATAGTCAGTCCAAAAGAGCCAGATAGTTTCCACCACGCATAATCCTTTGCTGACATTTAGGTACCTATCCGCGATCAAATGTATCTACTGAACTATTTAAATGTGTCAATCTAAGTATGGTTTATGTGTATAACTTTCTATAAAAACTATGAAAGATCGGAAAAATTTTGAGATTAGATTATCAAATATCATGTTTATCTACATGTATAATTCAAGTAGATAGTAACTAAATTATAAAAATATTTATATCATGTAACGTTCTAAACGATTAAAAAATGTAAAAAAAATAACGATGTAATATGAAGTATTTTTTGTATTAATGTAAATTTTAGTAGATATATGAGTACCTATTTCACACAAAATAACATTATAATCATCATATATTATATTATATTCAAATAAATACTGTATTATATTGATGTTATTACTACATATAATTAAGTTAGATAGGAACTGAATGATCTATGTGAAAATTACATCATTTATCGCACTAAAGAAATATAAAAAATGCAAAAAAATATTACCTAAATAAATTTATCGAAAAAAAAGTCGTGATAATGTTTTTTTTTAGTATATTGTAATAATTTCAGGTTTGGTGGAGGAACCTGCCAAAATATAATAGATTATTATTATTAGCCTATTATTATATATAGCCATAGATACATTTAGAATGAATGTGTTAATATATACAATATTAATGTTATTAATGTATGCATGCAAATGCAGATATTTAAACCACTAAACAATTAGTAGGTATATACCTAAGTACCGATTTCCAAAGACTCACTAGGTGAAGAAAATGTTGTTGATGTCCTTCCAAATAATTCAGTTATAAAATAATTAAGTTAATTAATAAATACTTTTCTAAAGTATTCTATAAAACTCTTTTATAAAAAGAATCGAGATTCCCTATTTATATTAAGTGTAAATGTTACCGGGAATGTGTGGAAACCAGGAATTGTATACAATTCCTAGGAAATATATAGAATTACTGGCTCATTTAGAAAATGTGTGGAATGATAATTTCAAGTATGTAATGACACATTCTGAAATCTATACGATTCCTAAAGGGTGACAGAAAATGTGTAAAAGACGAGAGCAGTGGAGTGGAGTGTCCAAAACAGATCTATGACAGCTCTAAAAAAGCACCTAATTTGGATCTGCGACGTCTCTGCTGCTGCGGGAAGTGCAGCCCCTTCACCCTTACGTAGCAAAGTATTTTCACCCGGGTGAGCCGGAAAGACCAAACTGGTCGCCCAGAGCGACCAGCATTCCGAGGTTGTGGAGGTGAGACAGCTCTAGAGACTAGCATTTCGTACTTGTGACGTCTCCGGCGCTGCGGGAAATGCAGCTCCTTTGCCCTTGAATAGCAAAGCATAAGCACCAACGCTCACCTCCGCAGCCTCGGCGTGTTAGTCGCCTTCGGCAACCAGCCTCGGCCGCTAAGGCTCGCCAGGTTCACATTTCCTAATGCCGTTTAGAAATTGTAGGTATGCAATTCCTAGGAAATGTGTGAAGTATAATTTATTTCATACATTTCAAGCCGATTTTAGGATTTCTGTAGATTTCCCAGGAATTGTGTAGCTTTTCTAATATTTTTTTACATTTCCTGTGACATACATATTAAATGCTGACCAATGCTATTGCCAAATATTAAGATCTGCTATCTATTATTATGGTTGATGAAATAAAGCTATATGTATTGTATCTTGCTTTACTTATCTCGTACCCAATTCCAAACTATCTATACACTCACTGGCCTATTTGACTTTAAGGCTGATTTTTCAGTCGCCAGATAAACTATCTGAGGAATAAAATACAAAATTTGTCAAAACGTCATATTTATTCCTCAGGTTAGGTACTAATTATACAGTGTGTCCGGGATCGAACTAGCGACAATTTAAGGGAGTGTTCTATAGCTCATTACAAGCAAAAAATGCCCTATAAAGGGGGGCGCCTCCTCACCCCCTCCGGTAGAGCCATTTCAATTTTGGTTGCGTTTTTTTGGGTAGGTGCACACAAAATCAGTAATAACTTGAAAGTCTGATTCCTCACATGTTCTCAACTGGTCTCATTCGACTGGGTACAATATAATGCTATAAGCATATTATAAATATACAAAGTTAAGTTAAATTGTTACAAAGTTACAAAATTGTTCTTAGGTACAATTTTATTGACACAAATAAATAAATTTTTTTGCCAAAGTAAAAATCAAGCAAAGCAAGCAAGACTTATTTCTTTCAAACTTTTAGCATTACGTTCACCCGATATTAAGTGATATACCCGCCTATAACCGATGCAGTGCTTCTCCAGGATTTTGCATTGCAATGTCATTCAATGCACTACACTTCGCTCGTCATTCTGATACATTAGTTTTTAAATCATTATGCTTCATAATGTCCTTTAATTTGAAACACATTGAAATTATTGCTTCATGGACACCGCGCGGTAGTACTCATCCAGACAGGCTCAGTAAAAACTTCTAGCACCTGGTAAATACACAAATAATACATATAGTTTGTTAGGGTGCCGTACCAAAACGGTAAAAAAGCAATCCTTATGGAGCAACGTCTAATATTTAAAAGTATATAAACATATTTAACTTCCCATTAAATTCTGTATGACAGAAAATGTGTATTGAAAAGAAACTAACTTTTTGTATGCAAAGTTCAATTCCGGATATGAAAAACTAATTCCAAATGGTTTTTTTTTTGCCAATGGTTCTTAAAATAATTTGGTTTTTTGTTCATGAGAAAAATTGATTCCACCTTTGGTCGTTCTTCTTTGGAATATTTAGTAGCCCAATGTCATTGCCTCACCGCGGCAATATCGGCGACTTTGGCGACGAATTATGTTACAACATTAATATTTACACGTTAAATAAAAATAAGCAAATAAAAAATTAAAAAACATGACTGCCTGTTATAATACGAACTAAAAAGTTATTTTAGTTGAACAGATAAATTCATATGGCAGTCGGGGGACTTCTTAGAATAGAAGGTGTTTCTCGCAACAGACCCCCGACTGCCATATGAATTTATCTGTTCAACTAACTTGTTTCTCACTTTTTAGTTCGTTTTATAACAGGGCAGTTGGGTTTTTAGGGTTCCGTAGCCAAATTGCAAAAAAACTGAACCCTTATAGATTCGTCATGACTGTCTGTCTGTCTGTCTGTCCGTCCGTATGTCACAGCCACTTTTTTCCGAAACTATAAGGACTATACTGTTGAAACTTGGTTAGTAGATGTATTCTGTGAACTGCATTAAGATTTTCACAAAAAACTAGAAAAAAAACAATAAAGGGGATTGAAACTATCTGGCATAGCGACCTGGCCGCCATTTTGATTTTTTTTTCGAAATCGCGGCGCACGATTTAAGTGGTATGTATGGGTAGAGGACGCATAGACGAACAAATAATGTCATGTAACATAGTACCCTAAAGTGTCACGTTTCCGAGATATTTGAAGGTAAAGATAGACATATGAGGACAACGACAATCATTAAAAATAGACTTATTACGTGTCTAAAGGCGTCAGATTGTATCCAAATAATCGTTTCTAGGTTGATTATTATTATAACTGTTTATTAGGTACACTACATAATACCTACTAGGAGCACGAGAAAATTACTACTATCATTAATTATATATCTACTAAAACGCATCGCAATGTAATGTACCTACTCTCTTCTAATAAACAGTAATAATAATAATCAACCTAGAAACGATTATTTGGATACAATCTGACGCCTGTAGACACGTAATAAGTCTATTTTTAATGATTGTCGTTGTCCTCATATGTCTGTCTTTACCTTCAAATATCTCGGTAACGTGACACTTTGGGGTACTATGTTACTTGACATTATTTGTTTGTCTATGTGTCCTCTATCCATACATACTACATTCATCGTGCGCCGCGATTTCGAAAAAAAATCAAAATGGCGGCGGGTCGCTATGCCAGCTTCCATACATAAAATTCAAACCCCAAATTTTTGGGGTTCCCCATACTTAGAACTGAAACTCAAAATTTTTTTTCATCAAACCTATAAGTATGGGGTATCTATGGATAGGTCTTCAAAAATGATATTGAGGTTTCTAATATCATTTTTTTCTAAACTGAATAGTTTGCGCGAGAGACACTTCCAAAGTGGTAAAATGTGTGCACCCCCTCTAATTTCTAAAATAAGAGAATGATAAAACTGAAAAAAATACATGATGTACATTACCATGCAAACTTCCACCGAAAATTGGTTTGAACGATATCTAGTAAATACTTTTTTCTTTAGGAGTCAATTAAGCTATTTTCCCATACAAAAGTGATTTTTTTTCATTGTTCCAGCTATTCCGGAAAAACTAAAAGTCGTAGAGATCTGAAATTTGGTACCAATGTTGATATTAGGTCATGAAGGTGCACTAAGGACGGGATTTCCGAAATTCACATTTTAAAGGGTAAAAATCATACATTTAAGGGACTTTCCCACTAACTACAAGGACTTTTATATTATTATGTTACTTGCTGCTACGGAACCCTTTATGGGCGAGTCCGACTCGCACTTGGCTGCTTTTTTAATTTTTTAATTACTTATTTTTATTTTACCTATATTATTTAGTGATGGTCAGCAGTTAGGTGAAGCAAGGATTTAACAATAATCCATAATAATATGTCCAAAATTCCAAATGTCTTTCAGAAATTATGGTAAATGGAAATAAACTTACCTATATACTCGTACATACTTATACATGCTTACAATCTTTTTTGGACAGTCGTGTAAAAAGGTTTTTTTGGGTGTACATCCTACCTATGTAAAATTATATATAAAATATATATTTTTTCTGTTACTACTCTCCAATACCTTCATATTGATACCCAAAATGGCGCCTCACATCCGCCATATTGATTTTTTTTTCCAAAAAAAATAGCCTATGTTACTCGGGATGATCCAAGGATTCTAACGATACCCCGTATGTCCAAATCCGTTCAGCCGTTCAGAAGTTATGGTGGAATAAAGAAACATCACATACATACATACACACATGAACCCTAAAAACAATACACTCATTTTTTGGGCAGTCGTGTAAAAAACGAGTACACGATCGGTCTAAAAGTTTTATTGACAAAAATTTCAAAATTTTATTTTAATTTAAACAACAACATTTGAAACAACGAACTACGTTTTTCTGCCAGCCATTTAAGGTAAATAAGAAATTATTTCCGATTTTTGTACAGATGCGTAATATGTCTACTCTTTTGATTTCTCTGGGTCAATTTAGTTTAATACCTTGTATAAATTAGATTTGGTATAAAAATCATTTACACTGAATTCATGACCATGAAAATGATTCCTACTCTTTGTTATAAATAAAAATGGGAAATGCTTTCCAAAAAACCAACTTCAAATGCCACTACAAAGAGTGAAATAATTTTTTTTAAATTTTAGGTACCTACACCAATTCAAAGCATTTCCCATTTTTATTTTTTACTTTTTAGTGGAAAACAATAAAATGCACAAGGCGTTGTAAAAATACCCAAATCGCTTGAGGTGTGTTCATAAAATCTGAAGAGATCCCTCAATTTCACCAAGATCCCATCATCAGACCCTGACTTGATGACTTTAGTCATCAAATCAGTATCTGCTAGCAAATGCACCAGTAACTATAAAAAATACCTAACTCGCTTCAAGTATACTAGCAAAATTTGAAGAGTTCCCTCGATTTCACCAAGATCCCATCATCAGACCCTGACTTGATGACTTAAGTCATCAAATCAGTATCTGCTAGCATATGCACCAGTAACTATAAAAAATACCCAACTCGCTTCAAGTATACTAGCAAAATTTGAAGAGTTCCCTCGATTTCACCAAGATCCCATCATGAGACCCTGACTTGATGACTTTAGTCATCAAATCAGTATCTGCTAGCATATGCACCAGTAACTATAAAAAATACCCAACTCGCTTCAAGTACTAGCAAAATTTTAAGAGTTCCCTCGATTTCACCAAGATCCCATGATCAGATCCTGACCTGATGACCATAGGACAACTTGGAAAATATTACTCTTTCAAATAATACCCAAATAGTTCCATGTGTCCATATAAAATTTGAAGAGTTCCCGCGATTTCTCCAGGATCCCATCATCAGATCCTGACCTGATTAAAATGGGACCATCTGGAAACAAAACCCTTTTAAACAAAAAAAGAATTTTTCTAATCGGTCCACGCGTCTTCGAGTAATCGGTGAACATACATAGATAAAAAAAAGAAAAAAAAAAGATTCCGACGAATTGAGAACCTCCTCCTTTTTTTGAAGTCGGTTAAAAAGACGTTCGTTTGGACACTTCTACTCCATAATAAGATAAGGTTTTATAAAAATCCTTAAAATGCTTAATTTTTTCAAAAATTCTCTGCAAGTTTACTGTAGCAATATAAGGATTAAAATTCAATATTTTTTTGCTTGCTAAATACATAGGTGCTTTCGTTGTAGGAGAGTTGGTCAAAGTATCTAACTCATGAAATTTAAATCAATCAATACATATAATAAATCTGTAGAGGTCAAATTTCTGTACAATGAAAAAAATGCTAAAAACTGAGTCAGGGGGATGTTAGAAGTAAAATAGAACCAATTTAGATTTATTTCAAATTTTTTGTTTTTCTGTTTGTCTGTTTATCTGTTTGTCTGTTTGTCTGTCTGTTTGTACGGGCTAATCTTTGAAACGGCTGGACCGATTCAAATGAAGTTTTACTATATTATATTTTGTTTTAACGGCAACATAAGGTGCCGTTAAAACAAAATATAATATAGTAAAACTTAATAATCCCATCGAGTTTCCGCGGGAATGTAAAACATTACAAAAACAGTGTCTAGCAGGCGTCTTTCAACGGATTTAAATGAAATTTTATGGTCGTACTTTATAAAATGCCCGACCAACATTTAAGATACCTTCCACCCTGAAAAAATAAAGAGCTCCCGTGGGATAGTTTAAAAAAAACCTACGGCTACTTATCTAAAAAGCACAATGTCAATAGTGCAATGTCAATGACAATAGTGGCACATGGATCGAAATATCGACAGTTTAAATCGTCCTTTTGATCGTACAACTAGGTATGTATTCATGATATTTTATATTGTTATTATTAAGAAAAGACGGAGACAAAGGAGATATAGGTGGATTGTATGAAAGAAGATTGCACGTTGATAGGAGAGATCGGAAGAAGACTCCTTTAAGGGCTCATCGAACCCAGGGCCAGAACAGGAACTCATTTATCTTGGGAGAAATCAAGAAATTCCACGGGAAACATTTTTGTAAAATATGAAATGCACGCGGGCGGAGCCGCGGGCAACAGCTAGTTTTATATAAGTTTTACGCAAATAGTAGGCTAATTATTATATAACGTAGGCTTATGAAAATTAGTTTTGCGAGCATAACATTTACGAATCTATATTTTTTAAATAAAAATTTTGCTCTTAAATTGCCGTTAACTTCATATTGGTTTCAAAAAGATAATTTTCTGCAGTTTTTCAGATTAGGAGCTATGTGGCAATTGAGTGTTATTTCTTATTTAATATCTGGGTTGCTGAAATAAATAATCTGAACGAAATATGAAACAGAGGTACATGCGTCATTGCCAAAGGATATTTTTTGTTGAGGAAGACTAACAATTTTCACGAGATCATGAATTATAGAGCTATGTTTCAGAAGTATCTACTCGTATGAAATTTTATAAGAATCCAAATCAGAGAAATTTAGGATTAGATATTTGAATCCACGAAGAAGTGTCACACTATGTCAAAATCGCTTATATTTCAATCGATTTGTACGGAATTTGGCAAAATGGGGCGCGTGGATTGAAATACCTATATGTATAGGTTGCAGATACCCTCAGATAGGTATATTGTATACATATTCTCCCTTATTGCACAGGTGTTCACTCAGATATTGGCAACATAAGTATTTCGCCGTTTCAATTGTAGGTAATATATTATTTTACAACACGGAAAAAATGCATAATATGAAGTAGGTATACCAAATACTTATAACGATGCAATGAATATTTCGAAATAGAAGCGTTATTTTAAATTGTACTGTTTCATTGCTATTTCTATTATTCTCATTAATACATTACATTTTTCATCGTGTTATATTATTCAAATTTATCTCGCCCACTCTATTAGGAGATGAGATGTATTTCAATTAAGACTTCTCAATAGGTATAAATGTACTTATTTAATAAAAACTCAAAAATGAGATCAGACACTATGCTAATAACGCCATTTTCTTTGTGCCCTGGAACTTAAAACACATTACATATCTGGTATATTCAACAAATAAATGTCTGATATCATATTTTATTCGTATTTGATTCTAAACATTTTGATCCAATATTAAAATGTACCTAATTATATGTAAGGTACCTATTAATTAATTAATTTAATTTAGACTTAAGTTTTTTACAACTTCTTTTTACTTTATAACTAATATAAAAATAAACTTTATTACAGATAATACATTACGTTTAATATAAACGTTGTAATATCCCTCAATAATATCATAACTCGATGAAAAGTTATTTTGAGTAATTACGAAACAACGGGTTACTTTTTATAAATTCTAGCGAAAAATTTACTACAAAAAGCTGGGGCAAATCTGGTATTGAAGTTATATAATTAAACATATTCACAATATTTTGTGATATTTTTGTGAGTAATTTTTGTAATTTTAAACAAATAATATTAAAAATGTGGGTAGTCAGCAATTGTTACCAGCGAACTTAATTTAGATAGGCTAATATAGGATTCAGGTAGGTACACCACGCTACCATAAGGGTTCCATTTTTACCAAATTGGTATGGAACCCTAATTAAGAATTAAAACTTGTAACTTTCTTTATTAACTGGTGTTTTTCTTTAGCTGGGCAATAAAAACTGTGCTCCTGAACTAATGTGACGTCTCTGTGATGTGAACTAATGTGACGTCTGTGTGATAGTGTTGATTTATTACAAAACAAATAAGCAGAAAAGTATGTCCCTTTTGACGCAAAAAATGCAAATCAAAATTGATTTATTTTGCGTTTTAGAGAAGTATTTCTGAACCATTTATGGCCAGGAGCATAGATTATTACTATATGAACCCGAATAACACCACAACATGATCGAAATATAATATGCACGAATTAGAAATGATTTAGTATTTCGAATGAATGGAGACACTGCAGTTCATAGGACTCTTAATTTCACTAGCCTTGGAATCGAATACCAAACACAAAGTCACAACCACTACAGGATGGTACGAATTAATTTATTGTTTTTTTTTATTTTTATTTATAGATTAAGCAAGTACGTATCTGTATACTTAGTCACCGAAAAGTACTGAGATTCGTTTGTTATGACAAACTGACAAATATTACTAAACAAAATATTAGCAAAATTAATCACTCAATCGCACTGGCCCAATTTTAGTATCAATAGCACATCAGTATAGACAGTACCTACGTAATTACCTATATTTTTTGTACATAGTTACTCATTCATGAGTAAACTTGCAGCCCATGACATGCTTTATTTCATTTTTTTATTTGAAAAAACATAATATTATTTCAAAAAGTTTGTAAAAATAAATGGGGGTATATTCCCGTTTAGTTTCACAAATGATCTCTCACTCAAAAATAACACTACTCTACAACTTTTGTTATTTAAGTTATAATTAACTTTTTTGAGTAGGTACTATTTTAAAAAATTACTTTTCATACCTTATTGACCCCAGCATTTTTATAAAATTGTTACACAAAATTTATTATTTAAAATGAGGAAATTTAAAATTCTTAAGTCTCTACTTTCATCAAAAAAGTTCTTGTAGAAACAGCGGTGTTCATTTTATGATAATTACAATACGTTTATACATGTTTAATATAATATGCGAACAAACTTTTTATAGAAACAACTTCACATCACCCTGAGCTAAAATATTACGAGAATTTTACTGCTCGCTTATTCAAGACGTGTTTTGGTAAAAAAGCACTATTTAAAAATTCATTATAAAATAATACATAACATAGATAAGCCAAATCTTTTGAACTCTTTTTACTTAAGTAGAAAAGTTCAAACAGATTTGCATTAATTAAACCTAAAATCCGTCCGTGGAAGCTTTGCTGTTGAGTATTTCTATCACTACAGGCGACCTCGTCCCGCGCTCATCTGGCTTGTCATACTGACCAGACGAGCGCAAGTCGCGGTTATCTGGAGTGGGTCTTGACTTTTGGGAGCAGAAACACATCGGCAAGGCTTCGGCAAACGGATTATAATAACCAATTTACTTATAGCTAGTACGATTATTTATTATTACTCATGATATAGATGATGAACTACTTCAACCTTTTGGGTATAGTTCCACTTTACGCTGCATATGCAAAAAAGTTTTTCTCGCTACAGACTAATACCTATGTCTATTTCTTACTCTACAGTTTTGATCCTTTCTTAGCTAATCTTTGTACGCAATGCGGCGAAAGCTGATCACGCATTACAAGACGATCCGCTATCGTTGCAGGCGGCCGACACACAATAAAAGGCCACTACTGAGGTATAGTGTATTGGCATTCAGCTAAGACCATATCACGAATGATCCTGGGTCATTGATCCACATACTCGGTCTTACGTAGGTACTTACACAACGTATGCAATGCAAGTTGCGACGTGGGAGAGCGGAGTGCAGAGCGCACACTTTTTCCATAATAAAAGAAGAAACTGACTGACATATCGACGCACAGCCCAAAACGCTGGGTCTAGAGACTCCAAATTTGGCACACATGTTCCTTATAAGGTCTAGGGGTGCACTAAGAAAGGATTTTTCAAAATTCATGCCCTAAGGGGGTGAAACGAGGCTCCAAAGTTTGTATTTTACCAAGCTTAAATACTCCTTCACACCGCCGCAACTACTGAAGCGATTTGGCTAAAATTTGGAACGAAGGTAAGGAAAATCCATTGTTTTTATGATAATAGGGAAAAATAGATATGCATGCGGGAGAAATACTCCTTCATGCCGTTTTATCTTGGAATAATACATCGGCTTCTTTTTATGCCGGGAAAATCAACAGTTTCCGCCGGGGATAGTCATGACCGGATTTTCAGGCGGGAGAAAATATACACCTTCACGCCACAACTTTTGAATATTTTTGTTTGAAAGTTGAAATGAAGATAGATAATTTCTTCCTAAATTAACACAAGGGCTACTTTTTAGTCCGGAAAAATCGATGGTTCCCGTCTAAATAGGTAAAACTAAAATTTACGCGTGCGAAGCCGCGGGTATCTGCTAGTACAACATAAATTGGCATTTGGCATCAGACCATAGATCACTGTTACACAATATTAGTCCTGCATCAGACGCTGTTGTTATTTCTCAGAGAGTACACTAATGCGTCTGTTTTCTGATTCTAATATGAGTTTTTGAGCGGCAAAATTTTTCCTCGCCAAGAAAAAGAAAGTTAAGAAGAAAAGATATTTGGTTACACATGTGGGATAGCATAAGAACCCGTCTACCTTCTCTATGCCGATCTGGATTTCGCATTTCGACGTTGCGTGAGGTGCTTAAAGGTTTATGATTGCGTTGCATACGATAATTGTGTTTCCCTTGCATAGTTTTTCAAATAACATGAAGTGTTTAGATATCATAATCCTTTGCATACGTTGCGTACGTATACGCTCAGTCTGTCTCTTACTTTACTGATTATGGGTGTGCCATCCGTTACAGAGTTAGCACACCTCAGATAGATCAATCATGCCGCGCCTCACGTGCGCGGTTTCATGACCCAATTATTAACGTAAATTTAAATTAATAAACGTCCACAAACATGCTGAGTGAGTGGTCTCAGCCTGCTGTACTGTGCGATTGTGTGACAGAGAACGCAAGTGCAAATTTCGTTTCAGACTAAATGTGACCTCGCTACGAGTATATCACCATATCTTCTGTCGCTGTGTGTGTAAGATGACAACGTTCGTACACAAGACAAAAACGTGGACGTTTTCGGAGGTTTAAGGCTCATCTAGCGATTTAAATCTTTGCAATGGACGCAGTCCGTTCTGTAATGTGCGATCAACAATATTGATCACGTAATATGGCAGTTTTTAGCAATTCATAATTAAGATATCACATTTGAAACCTTACTATGTTTTCTAATAGGCATATAACAAGTATTATTGGTATGGTGTTATTCAATTATTAGAATATGGTAACTATATTATTAGTACCCGTTACAAGGGTAACGTACAAGATAAGAACCGTAAAAATATTTTTTTACAATCTCTTATTATTGCAAACGTATCATAAGTTTTCCGTCCGAGGTGTTTCTCTAATGAGACAATTCCAGCGGACCAAAAGCACTTTTCTGCCACATAAACGTTTTGTAATCAAAACCAAGTATACAATGGAACTTTTATTAGGTATTTATCAATAAAATATCTCACTGACTCTTCTATGGTTTAATGAACAATTAGTCCATTGAAATTTTACAATTTAAGGACCGAATATTGAATTTTTTAAAGGTCGCAATTTTATTTTTGGGACATGTTTGGGAAACGTGTCCTTTAATTTTTAATTTAGGGCAAAAAGTTATATAAACATATTTGTAGGCAAAACAATTTGCTACAAATTATGTCTTTACAGATTTTTTGTAAGACCCATAGTTTCAGACATATAGTAAAAAAAACGTTCTCACCCCTTTTCTAAGATGGCGGCCGGGGGACAAGGGTGGCGAGTGGCGACCCCACAAATTTGAGGTTAAGCTTCTATTGACCCCCCAAACATGCCCCAAAAATAAAATTGCGTTCTCTAAAAAATGCAAAGCTCATGTAACATTTCATTGATGTTGAGGTTTGATTTTGAATGGAGCTCTAACTTAGGGGTGGAACCTGTGGCTTTTTTCTCCAGTCAGCCTTACTAGTCACAGCCGTATTGGTCAGGCTGACAAAGTCTGAAATAGTCGACTAAAAAAGTCAAAGTCGAAACTATAGTACGATAACTATTGTCACCGAATTTACAGTTCAAACAAATAAATACCAGGACAATAAGTTACAGATTTTGATGAAAACAAAAGTTGATTTCCAGCGAGCCCCTACAGTGAAAACAAATGAGCGTAAATCCACAAATATTGCAAGTCAATTAAAAGCTGTTCAAATTAAAACTATCTGCAGGGCGGTCGGCTAAAAAAGTATCAATCATTAAAGAACTGCATCAATTTGAACGTGACTTCCAAGTGTAGTGATTGGTCAAAACCCATGTATTGACATTGCTATAGTTCTTTTAACATTCATATATTTTTAACCGATCGCCTAGCAGTTTACATATTGAAATTAATATTTTAAACAGTTTTTGAATAAAAATTATTATAAATGAACAAGAAAGTACAATGAAATTAGAATAATTAATATAACAAAGTTTTTTGTACATTCATTATTGCTTATTTAGAATAATTTAAGTACCTATACTTATCACAAAAAGAGTTATTACAAAATTCATTTAAACTCTAAAGTTGGATGCGAAATAAAATATTTCAACGATATTTAGTTACTTTGTCGGAACATTATTATTTTAATAAGCCTTCACAAAAACTGCACTTATCTGTTACATCTTTAACGAAATTGTATCGTTAATAGTGTCATTAATATATGATAAACACCTGTGAATCATTCTCAATCCTTTTGATTTCCATAGCAAGAGCTAATAAATAACCCTTAGCTCAAAAACATAATATAAACATCCCATAAACGTTTATGTGTATGTATTTGACTACTACAATACTTCCTAAAAGTTAAAAAAGTAGTGCTTCATATAAATACATATGTATAAATTAGGATTTACAAAAAGAAGAAAGAAAGTCACGTTAGTCATATATACAGGGTGGAATTTTGTAATGCCACCTGAAGGGAAAGTACTCTTAATACCTACTGTCGATAGAAAATTTTGCCCTAAGACAAAATTTCTTTATTTTTGATAGAAAGAACAATACATTCAAAGATTTTTGGAAATTCACTTGCCACACCCGAGAATCGAACCGACTAAATTCTGTAAAAATTACAACCTGTACTTTAATTGCATCGATCATTAAGATCAATTATCAGGAGGATCAAATATCTATAAGAAAGCTGATAAATTAAATTAAAGGAAAACCATGAAATCTGAATTATTTTATCTATCGTCCGTTCGATTCCCGAGTGTGGCAAACAAATTTTCAAAAATCTTTGAATACAGTTTTCATTGTAGTCAAAAATAAAGGAATGTTTTCTTTGAGTAAAAGGTTCCATCGACTGTATTAAGAGTACTTTCCCTTCAGGTGGCATTACAAAATTCCACCCTTTATATTAGTGGACACAACAACTCTAACACGTCTGGACACGTCTTTGTATGTGAATATTTAGGCTAAATATTCACATACAAAGACGTGTCCACTTAAGTAAAGTAGGGATTTGATTTTATTTGGCGTGAAGCTGTTAATAATTGGAAATCAACCTTAGACTGAGAACAAATTTCCGAGCTTTCCTTTTTCAAACTCGTATAGATACATAAGCTCGATGCTTTCAAGAATGATATGATTTTTTATTGCACTTGATTAATATTTCAATATTTCATTTCCTAAAAGTATGTAAATATCATTGTTACAATAGACAGTTTAAACAATAACCGCAATAGGACATTTAAAAATACTTTATACTACATTAAATAGTTAATGAAGTAAAATTAGTGTGAAGCGAAAACAACGAACGAGTGTAAATAGGCTCTATTAATTCGCTAATAACTAACTATGCCTTAATTAGAGGAATGACTTTTGCAGTGATTGTTGTTGTTTTATTTATTATCTAATTATATTCATTATTATTACTAGCGCTGAACTGCCCATGTAGCCTAACTACTTTTGACACGTTCGACCCGTGCTTCCCTACAAATAACATACTAAAAAAAATAAGTTGAGCGTTTAACTCTAAACCCTCACCATTTTAATAAATGCATTATCACACTATTCTATTTAATTAATGTCTTTGTTTTTGTAGCATGGATAGATATTTCAATAATTTAGAATAAGATCACTTCACAGGAGTAGCTGTAGTCCGCTCGTGACGTTACAGAGCAGAATTAATCGTCATTGTCGAGGCCGATTAATTCAGCTTGCAACCGCCCTTTCGATCGACAGCAAGCGGTCAGACATAGTATTCTGAGCGCGAGTCTGAACTGAGGGCTTAGAGATAAAAGAATAACAATTTTCCAAAACGAGTTCATTATACCGAGCCAAACGACACCGAAGTGCAACATGGGAATTTTCAGTTCTTGATCCGTGAAGTATTCGTACATTCGAACGCCGGCGTACGGGGCCCAGCTCAACCAGAACGCGGTGACGAGAACGAAACTCATCCAATGGCTCGGGTTGGACAAGTTCTCGGCCAGCGCGGTCGCGTACTCCTTGTCGTGGATCGGCGCACCGCTGTGCAGCTTCCTCTTCATTTTGAATATGTAGAAGTAGTTGTACACGATCGAAATGACACTAGGGCCGAGCACGAGGATGGCTAGAGTCGCCGTATAAGCGTAAGTCGTACCCCAATCCAACATACAAATCAACGTTTCCTTGTCGAAGTTGGCTTCCTTTTTGTACCCCAGTAACGGAGGGCAGCAAAGCATAGCTGCGGATATCCACGTGAACACCATCCAACACTGACTTCGCGTTCTTGTTTGCACCTAAATCATTCAATGAAGTGATTAGTAAAATAGGTACAAATGTTCGAGAACTGGAGTGATTTAAGTGTTAAATTATAAAGATGAATGATGAAATAAATAAGAATAAACATATACCCTGGACTGGGCGGACGGCGCGAAAAAATGTCGCCAGTTTATCGGTGCCAAAAATACTTGTTTTGCCACCAACAGTAAGGCCACGCTGTAATTCGCTAAGCGGCCACCTATATATAGAATTTTAACAGATGGCGCGGGCGCTATACTATTTAAAAAAGGTTTACGCTAATCGTTCGGATGCCCATATTTTGAGATTTCTTATCAGTGTTTCTAAGTAACATTTTGAGATTCAACAAATTTTGCGACTTTCTCAATTTGCCGTGATAACTGAAAAAAGGTAAGTATCAGTAACGTAAGTACTCACGTTCAATTTAAATTTTGAGCGAAAACCCAGGTAGCTTAGAAAAACATACTATTAGATAATTTATGCTTCTTCCAATTATTTATTTTTGTACAAAATGTACTAAGTATATTATGCATCTCTCGAAATAAACACATTCGTCTGAACTTAAAACAATGAACGGCGATACCTAAACTATTTACCATACAAGTATAAGCAAGTACATATTATTATGATTAAATTATCTAGGGCGTAGGGAATTTAACAGGACTCATATGGGGCGTTTTACAAAACATTGCCGCAAAGTATTAATACGTAGGGTAAATAAAGTAGCAGTTGCTGTCTACAAGGAATTAAATACATACAACAAAGTCAATTATAATACCTGTAAAGTGTACAATGTGGGTACATACTACATAAGTGACTGTAAAAGCTATAAGGACGGTAAATATTATTAGTAAAGTCCGTTTTTTTTTGTATTTAATATTTTAATGCAAGTAGCCGGTTTTAGCAGTATTCTTACCTTATCTAACTGACGTTACACACTTACATCCAATATACGATGGTTAGGGAGTAGAGAGATAGGTCTCTTAAAAAACCCTGAATCGAGCGTAAAGGTTTTTTTATAATACCAATATAAGTACCTATTAGGTCATTCTAATTTTTTCCAGAAAAAACTTTAACCTCAAAAAATACGTTTAAAAAAATATTTTTTTTACATCCAACCAAAGATTTAAATCTTTGCATTCAATATACTCGTAGTTTCCTGAATTACTTTATAAATTTGATTACTTCGGATTTTTACCAAAAAGATGAATAAATCGCAGGTTATTAGTTAGTGGTTAGTTGTTAGTGATTACATTACCTTACTAAGCATTTACAGTAACATTTATAGGTACCTGATACACTTTCAAACATTGATAAATTTAATTCTTTTTAATTACTTTTTAAAGTAACGGGAATCTTATGTTTGCGCAACAAAACAGTATTAACCAACCTTTTCATTAATTTTCTTTATAGAAGTAGCGTTTCATTGTTTTGATTATTTAAAAATACTTGAACGTACACAAACGTGAATAAATTAAAGTCAATGTTATATTGATTGATAAAATGAGTCCTAGCTAGATTAATTTATCGCACCCAAAAACGCCTGTATACTAAATTTCATGAAAATCTTTCGGTCCGTTTCCGAGATTCAGATTATATAGAAATAAATGTCAGGTATAGAGTTATATTATTTGGTAAATACGACATTTTCTAAAAATGAATCCTAGCTAGATCAATTTATCGCACCCAAAAACGCATGTATACCTACCTACTAAATTTCATGAAAATCGTTCGGTCCGTTTCCGAAATTCAAATTATATAGAAATATATACCTAATATATATACAAGAATTGCTCGTTTAAAGGATTTAGATGGTATTTTAGATTTAGATGCTTCGTAGTGATGATTACTTAGTTATCTGGAGACTCACCAGAGTAACATTCTCCGTTCTTAAAATGAGAATAAAAAGAAAATATAATTTAAATCATCTAAATTTTAGATAGGTAGCCTCTAGTCACTAGTGAGATATAGTACAGAGGTACAATATATATTGTTGTAGTCTCCAAGTAAGGCAATCTGGAAAAATATAGAAAATACAATGTTAGTAAATTTTCTATTTTTTGTATGTCATTAAATATCGTCATAAGAGATGAAAAGTAAATATATGTATAGCGACTATTACTTTGCTTGATATCTATAACCGATATTAAATTATTATTTGTAAATCGCAAGAATATATATTCATTTTCGATACTTAAATTCCAAATTGAAAGCAACTGATACACTTATGACTTTACACCACAATCGTATAATTCAGCTTGAAATACGGCTGTGAGGCAAAATATTAATCCTTTGTTAGCAATATGCAATGCTACGAAACGCTGTAGGCAAATTCATGCTTCCTATAAATTCGCAATAGTTCAATTCAATCGCATCTCTTCAAAGGGGATTAGCTGTAATGGATTAACTCTTTTTTTAAAAAACGAGCTTATCTAAAAGTTTAAAATAAATGGTGATAAAAAGAAAATGTATGTGCTGATATTACTTAACTATGACATTCTGGCTCTAAATGACATTAAATCTGAAAAATCTCTTCTAATTCTAATAAGATTTAATAAACTCCATAAATATTCACTTCATGCTTTGCTAATAAGAATAAAATGAATAAAATCATGATTCTATTAGTATTATTGCTGTATTACATGCAAGTAACAGGTATATGCAGTGTTCATGACAAATACATCGGATTTCTCCATCAATTCAGCCAATAGGTTTATGATATTTTTTTTACCACAATGACATATTCTATCAAATTATAATTTTAACTTTGATAGTTTTTGATGATTGCTAACATGACATGGGGAAAGTATGTTACGAGTATGCAAATTTGTTTATCTGTTACGTGTATTTCTGTAAAGATATACAAAATAATGTAAAGCTTTAGCAACTAAACTATTATAGAGGAAAGACAAACAAACTAAGTAACAACACTCCACAATTGATTATTATAGATTCCAAGCTATTATCATTAAAAAGAAGAAAAGTTGAAAATAAAAAACTAGATAAAAGATAAATAGTTAAATATTAAATTGGAATACCGAAAGAATTATTTTTTTCGTCATCTATTTAAACTTGGTTTTGATGGAGACCTGATGTTAAGCGCCCTGAACAAGCTCCCAAAGTCAGTAGAACCAGAGCATCCAGATAGTGAAGGAGGAAGAATAATATAGAAATTGATAACTACCGTCGCACTAACCGTCTCATATCGGAGAGGTTTCCTGACGGCTAGGTACCGGTCGACGGAGATCCACATGAAGGTGTATACAGAGACGGACCACAGGGTCACTTCGATGTAGCCCGCCAGCCGGCACATGAGGTCTCCGAACATCCAGCGGCCGGTGATGGCGGGGTACACGGACAGAGGCACCACGAACAGCCCGCAAAGCAAATCCGCCACCGCCAGCGACAGCAGGTAATAGTTGATGACCTCATGCGATAATCCTGTTAACAATTCACAATGTTCTTTACAACAATATCGCTTTTGTACTTAAGCGGAACTACCGTAGCTCTGGTGAAATAGCACCCAGCCGCGATAGCTGAGGGACGTGAGTTCAAGTCCCATTTTTTAGGAATAACCTCCTAAGTGTGTAAAACACTGTAAGTAAAAATAAAATTAGTTCTTTATAACAACTACTGAACATCACTGTTTCACGAGTTTGAAAGATAAGATGGTAAAAATTAAATAACCTGTTCACCTAGCATAAATGGTGTATATTAACGAGCTAAAATAGTTATTTAAGCGATTTTTTGTGACCAGCAGATTGAAATCCATAAAAAAGTTACTTTCAAATTAAAAAGTTATGTACTTTGGTTCTTTATTCTAAATTCGCTCAGAAAAAGAAACACGATATGGATTAAATTTTCTCTCACTAAAAATTTCATAATGATCGTTCGAGCCGTTTCGGAGGAGTTCGGTTACAAACAATGGCACGAGAATTTTATATATTAGAAGATAGAACGATAACTGACCGGGCAAACGTTGTTTTGCCATTAGGAATATAAAAAATAGCTTAAGACCTACCCTCAAACCTCCCGAACATACTCAGAAAGCTTCACAACAATCGGTCAAGAAGTTTCGGAGAAAAGATAGGATACCTTTGAAGTTAAGAAAAGCTGCAATGATGAGGACGTTAGAGACTACGATGGCGACGCCCATGACGGCGATGATGGCGGCTTGTGTGAGGGACTCGAAGGTGGCGAGCGGGCTGTCCGCCACGCTCACGTCCGCGCCGCCCGCCCCGCGCGTGCCGACCACTCGGCCGGGCATTGCGGCTGTGCATTGATTAAGTTTAGCTTAGTCATGGTTCCGCATATTTATTATTAGGGTTCCGTACCTAATAGAATCATTTACGTACCTTTGGTTTTCAGATTGATTTACAAAGGAAATGTTGACGGACGTCTGTCTCATAAGTTTTCCATGATGATCCTGCGAAACAAAATAAAAACCGAGTTAAGTTTTTTTTAATTTTCCAAAAAACATCTGAAAATGTACATGTAACGGCCAGTTTCTTCAACTGACTTTTACTGAAAAGTAATAGTTAAATATGGCGGTCTGATCCTTATGTCTTTCGTGATAAGGGTCAGACCGCCATATTTAACTTGAGTGGGGGGGAATCATATGAAAGGGCGTTACTTGTGTATTCTAAAACCAATTTTAATCTACTTTTATGCCTGATAGTTTTTATTTTATTGGGCGAACTGTTGAAAAAAATACCGTTCTCTTATCTCCGAAGTTTACCAAACAAAAAATCTGAAATAATTATTATCAATAGAAACTCACGTATTAATTTAAAGAAAAAATAAAATCAACTCGCTAACTAATATCCTTTTTGTGATATTAAAAATAAATCTCTAAAAACAAAGTTAGCTTTGCGATTCGCCAACAAAAGTACCTACTTGTAAATTATACTCGTAAATTCAAGGGACAAAAGATATTCCTACGTTTTATTTCTTTGGTAGTATGGAACCCTCGGTGCGCGAGTCCGACTCGCACTTGGCCAGTTTTTAAATAAGACATGTTTACCTTGCTATGCAAACTACCCCATTTTCCGCCAAAATTATGCCGCAATAATGAGTTACTTATCTCTATTATTGAAATCCAAATTAAAATTGACAATCCTATTTAAATGTCTACTAAGTAACATTGAATGAAAGCCCTACAAGCAGCGCGATATTATACACAATGTTAAACGCTTGATAGTAGGTACACGATTACCAACAAGTATATTTTATACAAGATAATACATTATTGCCTAAAATAAAAATAATAATTTAATTATGCTACAAGTGTGCTAAGTTAATCATATCACTTGAGGATAAGGAGACGAGAGTGTCAAATTTGCGTACGCGTAACGTAAAAGGTTTTCATCACATTTGCGAGGAAAAAACAGAATTGTTTTGTGTATTGTTAATAAAAGAGAACATTAAGTGCTGCCATGTTATTCTCGTAACGCGTCAGTTACGTTTTGTGATGTTAAATGTTTAAAAAGGTGATGGCATTTACTTACACAGGTTTATATAAAAATACCAAATCGCTCTAGACCTGTATTTGTTTACATTGAAAATAACAACTTTTGTTCTACGGCTTTTTTTACTCGATATTTTGAGAAATATAAAAAAATCAATATTTACAAACAAACTTACTCTACTTGTTCCTATTCTTTAATGTAACATCGGCAAGTGACAATGGTGCGGCGCGCGGCGCGCGGCGCGAAATCGCAACAGTGTATTAAGAAAGCGCAGATAAACTTACTTGAAACTGTATAATCGTAGCTAATAACGTTTAGATCAAAATATCGGACAGCAAATTTGTCTTTGATTTAAAATAATTGCGGTTTTCTAGGACTCAAAAAAAATGTAGTATCTTTTTAACCTAAAAAGACAACTCTTAAAAACACCTTATTAAAAGTATAAGTACTCATACATACGAGTAGGTATAATTATTCTAAGAAATCTGCAAAAGAAATCCTTCGCTGACAAAGTCTACGAAAACTCTACGGTGCTACGCAGCAGAAAGTTGGGGAAGCTTTTCATTGAAAACTATTCTTGTAATATGGCGAATGATAATCAGGCGTATAAAATGATGAATAAAAGGTAATAAATACTTGACATATACTGAAGGCACACTTTGTCCCTCTGAGAAAGTGTGCCTTCTAAACACCATGTATAGGTAAAAAGGTATCTTTATAAGGTGTAATATAAATCTGGGTAAGTAGAATGTAACCTGAAACAAAAACATTGTCCATATTAACAAAGAAATGTCTCCGTCCTCCATTACCGTCTCGTAGGTGACCTATTGTTTTCTGACACTTATTTATATTATGGTATTAATACTGGCCCTGAAAACCAAGGGAGTTGGGTATAAAAGTGAAAATCAAACAGGAATAGCTCATTAATTTCTTGTGTTAAGATATGGAAGGATAGGAAAGTTTATCAGTGGAACGAACAATGTGTCAAGCCCTTTTTAAGTCCTCTCAGGGTTAGAGCATGCTGGCCAAGTGCCGGTTGGCGGGCTTCACACACCTTTGTGAACATTGTGGGGGACTCTAAGGCATGCAAGTTTCCTCGTAATATTTTCCTTTACCGTTGGGCAAGTGATGTTTATTTTGCTAAAACGCACAAAACTCCGGAAAATCAGAGAAATTCAAGCCGACTCGACACAACAAATATCAAAGCCATAAATAAACTTATACAGTGCTGATTTGTACATTTTGTTTTTTGTCACGACTGCGATCGATGTGTTTTGGGGTAAGTGGATTTATCTTTTGGTTGAAACTTTTATGCATATTTAAATCTAATACATCGTTTTAGGGCTGATTTTTCAATCGCCAGATAGACTATCTGACGAATAAGGAAACATATACTATACAAAATCTGTCAAAACGTCATAATATTTATTCCTTAGTTAATGATTAACTGGCGATTGAAAAATCGGCCCTAAAAGCCCTAAATAATATAAAACTGAAATATGAACGTTTGTAACAATTGTCAGCGGTCTACGAATTTATTTTAACTTTTAGTTTTGTATGTAGATTTTAATTTAGATATAGTTTAATTTTATAGCTAGGTTTTAATTTTTAAGTTATGTATTTTTCTGTGTTTACCCCCTTTGTATTTATAAATTATAATATAAATCGATTAAAATTCGAATACAAAACTTTGTTTTTCGGGGAAACAGCTTGAGCGATACTTATGATTTTTTTAATAATGAATGAATAAATGAACAAATGGAAAAGTGACGGACTAACATCGTCGAAACGGTAACTAAAGTATAGAATTGGTCGCCTTCTTTCTTTAGTTTTTTTTACAAATCGGTTATAGACTATATTCAATAGCATTTGCTAACTATTTAGGTATCTTTCCACTATTGTACACCCACTTCTCTGTTGCTATCTCCTTCTTGAGGAAAACAAGTAGATTCCCTGGCTACAATCGATCGGCTCCACTGGATTCCCTACCCCAATTATATAATAATTGTGGCGTCGCGTTACTACGTCATCATTCACCACCTATATCCGAGTATAACGAGTACAATGTACATATAGATGCAAAATAATTTAAGCATGATATAAATAACTCGATAAATTGTTATTTTATTAGGAATTTAGAAAACTGTAAACTTATTAGTTTACAACAAACTGTAACAACCTATTCGAGTGAAATTAGATTTATATTAGGTATACCCTTTAATATCACAAAGGCTACTTTTATTCCAGAATAGTCCATGATTTCTGCGGGATTAGTGAAAGTATTATTTCATGCGGGCGGAGCCGCGGGTAAAAGCTCGTTTCGTTTAAAAACCTAATAATTTAATATCGTCATTAGATATCTAATAACTTATTGTAGTGTTAAATATAGTGTGTTTTATTGTTCATATGGAAATATTTTTATCGATGAGTTTACTCGTATGTGTTTATATAAAAAAGTCTAAACAAGTAAATAATTTATTAAAAATTAAAAAAAAAACACGACTGCCCCGTGGTAAAACGACTTTTCCAAAAAAAATATAGCCTATATTACTCGGAATGATGTAAGGATCCCAACGATACCCCATATATGTCTAAATCTGTTCAACCGTTCAGAAGTTATGGTGGAATAAAGAAACTCACATACCTACATACATGTATGAACCTAAAAAAACATTACAGTCCTTTTTTGGGCAGTCGTGTAATAAAAGCTGTATTCAAGGGCAGAACTAAAAATAGAAGAATATTTTAAAACACAAAAACCTTGGCATTATATTGAAAGCTCTAGGAAGGCTTAGAAAACCGCTTACTGCGTCGAATGAAAGCCAAATGGGGGTGCGGCAAGCTTCCCCGCTCCGGGAAAGTTTAGCCGGTGAGGTGGCCTAAAGGTAAGGGTAGGCTGAGTACGCGTCATGCATTCTGGAGTCAAGGTCGGAGTGAGCCGCCCCGCTAGCTACCGCGGGCGCTCCAAGGTCAACCGCGCCCTCGCACCGCGATCAATATGACATGTCTTTTAACAACCATAATCGTCCTGCAGGCGTAGCCATGTTACCTTATCTATTAGATTCTATACTATTTTATTTAACAATTTACTGACTAGTCCTGACTAGTAATAACTTATTACTATAGGTATGAATTATACTATTACTATATGATTACTATATGATTATGAAAATAAAATGAGAGACGTATCCGTACCCGTCACGTTTCTGGCGGACCTTTTATTATTTTTCCAGTTCAATCGACAGGATAAAATGGTGCATAATAATTAAAATTATGTGATCAAGTAGTATAATTTAAGAAAATCCATTCATATTCTATTTTATTTCTTAAAATCATAAACTTGGCACCTTTGATTGATTGTGAACATATTTTTTTATCTATTTATTTATTCATTGCTGCATGCACAAGCTTATAACAATTACAACTAATAGTACATAAAGCGTGCACATGACGCCCTATGTCAGGACATCGCAATTTAACATATTTTTATTTTTATTGTCCCCTATTTTACAATAGAACAGTCATTAACGGCGTAGAAGCCGTATAGTTTTGTTTAAAAACTATTAAGACAATTGCTTTTAAATTTAAACGTCATGTATTTTGGGTCTTTAATCTAAAATCGTTGAGAAGCAGAAACACGATTGGATAAAATTTTGTCGATAGAAAGTTCTCCCAAAAATTGTTCCAAAATCTCAGTTTTTCTCATTTTTATCGGAAACTGTAATGGATGTAATTGTAATTTTTGTTTTAATTTGTCGGAAATAATAATATCTAAAAACGTTGAGAAACAGATTTTTGATAACTGGCTTAGTTTTTGAGTAATTACGTAAAAGGTCGTTTTTCTGTTATATTCTTCCGCGACGCTGCATGTCGCACCCATCAACGTATCCGTGAGAGTGACAAAGACAAAAATAAATTCAATAAAGCGCCTTAATATCAATTATCTGGTACCTACGTATATCATTTTGATTTATACTCAAAATGTTACATAATTAGATTCATAGTAACTACGTAAATAAAGTGTAATAAAATTCAGCTAATAATATTGCAGGTGACTAATAACTTAAAAGGCGACTAACTGTTTGAAACTAAAAAAACCGGCCAAGTGCGAGTCGGACTCGCGCACCGAGGGTTCCATCCCATGAAATAAGTAAAACATTGAAATTATCACTTTTGTTCATGAATTTACGAGTATAATTTACATGTAGGTACTTTTGTTGGCAAACCGCAAACGTAACTTTGTTTTTGGTGGTTTATTGTTATTATCAAAAAAAGTATAAAAGTTAGGGAGTTGATTTTATTTTTCCTGTAAAATATACATTAATGTCTATTGATCATAATTATTTCAGATTTTTCGATTGGTAAACTTCGGAGATAAGGGGGGGGGGGAACGGTATTTTTTTCGACAGTTTGCTCAATAAATCAAAAACTGTTGGGCATAAAAATATATAAAAATCGGTTTTAGAATACACAAGTAACGCCCTTTCATATGATACCCCACTCAATATTGTTATCTCATTTTGAAATTTTATCGACCCGGTTTTCCCCCCTTTTTAAATGTTTTTAAATGTTCGAAGTCGGGCAATGTTTCATACAATCCCTAATAGTCCTTCTTACTTACTTGATGTGCGAAGAAATGACGAAGTAATAGACAATCGCCCGACTTCGAATTGGTGTAGGTACCTACATTAAAAATTATTTCACTCTTTGTAGTGGCATTTGAAGTTGGTTTTTTGGAAAGCATTTCCCATTTTTATTTTTTACTTTTTAGTGGAAAACAATAAAATGCACAAAGCGTTGTAAAAATACTCAAATCGCTTGAGGTGTGTTCATAAAATCTGAAGAGAACCCTCAATTTCACCAAGATCCCATCATCAGACCCTGACTTGATGACTTTAGTCATCAAATCAGTATCTGCTAGCAAATGCACCAGTACCTATAAAAAATACCCAACTCGCTTCAAGTATACTAGCAAAATTTGAAGAGTTCCCTCGATTCCACCAAGATCCCATCATCAGACCCTGACTTGATGACTTTAGTCATCAAATCAGTATGTGCTAGCAAATGCACCAGTAACTATAAAAAATACCCAACTCGCTTCAAGTATACTAGCAAAATTTGAAGAGTTCCCTCGATTTCACCAAGATTCCATGATCAGATCCTGACCTGATGACCATAGGACAACTTGGAAAATATTACTTTTTCAAATAATACCCAAATAGTTTCAAGTGTCCATATAAAATTTAAAGAGTTCCCTCGATTTCTCCAGGATCCCACCGTCAGATCCTGACCTGATTAAAATGGGACCATCTGGAAACTATACCCTTTCAAACAAAAAAAGAATTTTTCAAATCGGTCGACGCGTCTTCGAGTAATCGGTGAACATACATAGATAAAAAAAAAAGATTCCGACGAATTGAGAACCTCCTCCTTTTTTTGAAGTCGGTTAAAAAAGTCCTCAATTTCGCGATCAACTATATACAAAGTAATCAAAATAATGTGCTTCCGGACGCTGTTGGATGAATCAAGCGCCGCGCCGCAAGGAGCCGCCGTTGCTGCGGCGACAGAGACGCAGCTCTGCGTTTGTCGTGCCGCGCGACAGGGATGGTTAGACGGCTACCGGGTTCAATGACCTGTGGTCACTAGCCGACCTTGATGCACTTTTTACCGCGCTAGTTTGATGACACTTAACTTATTAATTACTAAATTTGTTGACTATATTTGGTTTATGAACTAGTTTAATGACACAGTTTTGGTAAATAGACTTCAAATTTCACTTCACAATTAAACTTTAAAAGGTGTTAGCTAGTTAGAGTGCAATTTGCTATTTTAGAAAAAACAGCGTGTACTTACGTTTCCTTGATTCTCGTCCGCGCGCGCGGGGGGACTGCGCCAATTGAATCATGAGTGAGAAAATATAGATAAGTATCCGTAACTATTCGTGTCCATACCCGCGGATCTTGACACTAAATATATCCGTATCCGGATCCGTATCTGGGGACATACTTTTCGAAAATCCAGCAGATCACTGAAATTGCCCGTAACTTTGGTAGGCTTGTGTAATAAAAAGAACTTTGAATCCTGAGTCTATACGAATATTTCTACATTTGCTTCAAAGGATGATGATCATTTGGATGAAAGGAATCCCGTATCAAGCTGAATCAAATCTAAAATTTATTTTTATAGGTAGACTACGGTCTCCACATAGTTCTATTACTTCCATTATATTTTTTTAGTAACATCTAGGTTCCTAAGTAATAAGCAAATAAAGTAGTACTTCTCAATAAAATCTGTATGACTAATATGGTTATAAAATGGTTCTTAAAAAATACTATTTTATTTTCCTAGAATACTTTGGTTTTAGTTCAAGAGCAAAAGTTGGTCACTATCATTTTATTTAGTTTTTCGCTAATAATAGACTTATTAAAAAGTAAAAACTGTAAGCTAACAATATGTTGTTAGTCAAATACTTCTCAAAAAACTAATACAATTTTAATTTCATAGACTAATTTGGCCGAAACACCTTAATATCAAACTATGTCGAAGTTAATTACGCTTGTAAGTTGCTAGCGAGACGATTTTAGTTTAGGCACCCTGTTTAGATAGCAGCGAGCACTACAGAACTTTACAATTTACAACAGCTACCTAGTTGTTAATATAATACGAAATGATCTATTTACAAATATATTTTTATATTCGTTAACCAATAACATAATTAAACTAGTATCGATGACAGATCAGAGTCATTACGGGCATATTCATACCGTTCACAAAAGTTAACTACGATTAAGAAGTACACTTCGCACGGTTTTTTGCCCATATCTCGGCCACTGACCATCCAAATTTCACCAAAAACTTTACTGCTCCTCGGGTTATTGGCAGTATGCCAATCGATAGTAAAAACTCTAATTCGATAGGCTGTTTGCACGTTGAGTTATCTCTCCGACTAACTTGCTTGCTTACTTGTCGACAGACTTGTCTATCTTTTGAGGTTTTCTCTTGACTGAAAGCACCAATTTTGATGCAATTTTCGCCAGTAGACGCGAAATTCCAAGCATAAACTGCTATTAGCGATACTTTTGGGTCTAGCGATTAACCGCGGTCTGCCAGGTCAAAAAAAAAAACTATTTTCGAAATTCAACCAAAAGCAATAAGCAATTAGCAATTATGAATAAATTAAAAACCCCTGCGCTTGCTATTTAAAGATTATACTGGCACACGTGAAGCACTTACTTAATTCGAGTAATAATTGTACGGCTGATACCTACTCTTACACTGCTGGACCGATATTAACCAAACGTAGCTAAGAACCACCAAGGAAACTGGCTTTCAAATGGTAAAAAACCGCATCGAAATCGGTCTATCCATGTAAAAGCATCGAACTACAGACAGACATACACACACATACAGACAAATAGACATCGACCTTTAACTCCCGGGCCCTTTTTGCGTAAGATAAAATGAGATTCTTGTAACTTCGCAATAAATCGACTCTCTTGCTATTATTTATTCACTTGACACATTTGTAACGTGGTTGAAACAGGTACCTTGAACCATGTCAGTTAGTACATAGTATTGAAGAACATAATAGGAACTTTGGTTTAAGGTTGAATGGATTATAGCGAGGTCAAACGGATTAGCGTAGAGAGAACTATCGATATTAAAGGAGCGACTCAATAATTCGCGATATAAAACAACACTATAGCCGTAGTCATGGCACATTTCGAACGATTCGTAGAATGGAATGAAGTAATTATGTATAAGTTATTATTATTATGTATAAATATTTGAAAATGACAGTGTCTACTCGGAAGTCACGTGTTCAATTTAGCTATTGTATAGTGTTATTCATATAGATCCCACTAAATAAAAAAATGTAAAGATAAACTAAGGATTACAATTATTAGCACTACGTCAATAATTCATCCCGTTTTTAGTAAGTATCTCAAACGCAGCAATGGATCAGCTGCTTCAATTGCTGCACTTTCTTCTCGTATAAATAATTTCTAAAAGAGATTTCGAAGAGAGAGAGAAAGAAAAGGGTATTAACCCCGAATTAAGAAGTTTCATACAATGCTGTTTATCTTTAGTGGAAAAAAACTATAAAGTGCCGATTCAATCGAAATATTATTATTTTAATATTTTCACCTGCTAAATACCTCAAAATCTACAAAAAATTAGAGATTCTACTAAATCTGGTCACACTGCAAACATTTATTTGTTACAGTGACATTTCTATTTTGACATTGACATTTGTTTAGAGTCCAAACATAGACTAATTGCCTTTTTTGTAGTCATTCCATTTCACGGAATGCTTAATCTAAACAAAAAACACACACATATCTATTTTTTTTATATTTAGCAACTGTAAATTCAAATTATTTTTTGTGATTTTGGTTCGTCGTAAAATAAAGGATTTTTCCCAACATATTTTTTTTCTGTAACGTGCTGGGCCCAAATCTGGGCAGTCTCCTTTAACACAGATCGTAGGGTTATGTTATCACAGTAAAATTATGTGAATTGCAGAACCATTTTCATAGGTGTAGGTATACATATATAAAAGTTGTCCTGCTTAGGAAATTTGTCCGAGTATCGATTGACTTGTGACTTATTCATGTTAACCTCAATACTCGCACTCATTTTTTAAAATGAGCACTTTTTCAAGCAAAGGTTTTAATAAAAACATGTGAGGATACTGTACTTCCCGCAATTTTAGTGCCTTTACATAAGTATTATTGCATTACTATTGTATAAGTTTACAAATTGCGGAAAACTAAACAAAATTATAATTTGGCGGGCAGAGCGAGCAATAATTTTGAAAATGTTTTGAAATAAGAATAAGTAATTTTCTTTTTACCATCGCTCAAAATTAAAAGTTTCAAAAGTTACATGTCATTACACCTACTAGTAGTAGCTATGAAAAGTTTTAGTTGGCTGTACTTACAGTCCATCGCAAGCGTGCATTTGCGAGTATAACTTGTTAAAAATATCACAAAATTCGCTTAGAGTTTTCGCACACATATTACTTTGTGAAGTTAAGAAAAGCATTTATTTAAGGGAAGATCTGTGACTCACTATGGCCGTTGCGTCGCGCCGCTTGGGTTCCGGGGCTTGAGGTCGCGCTCGCAATGCCGTGCCCCATTCTGGGGCTGCGCACAATCGGTATGGTTGGCACACTGCAGAGGGCGAGGACACCAGCGCGCAAACTCCGTCCGTCGTAGGCATCATATTATTGCTCGCGCCATCGATTCACCGTTAAGCTACCACTCACCACCTAAACTACAGGTCATCTCACAAAACGGGTCAATAGTTTTAGCACCTGATTAGATCCATCGCTTTTATGAGCCACGACGGTTCTTGTCAAACTCGACTGGGTGCGACAGGCAGCGTTGTTGGAAATTACTCGTATCGCAGAAAAACGACGTTTTACCTAATTACTAAAAAATTAAGGCAACCATCAAAAATCATTTCTGAGCATTTTTATTAAAACACTACTGTGCTTTACTGTCGTACTGTGCTCACACCTTGCTCACACGAATAAATAAAATACGTAATACATTCTGTGATTCTGATAAAAACTAAAATAATTTTCGAGTAACTTTTGGGAGAACTTTCTACCGAGAAAATTTCATCAGATCTTTCTGCTTCTGAGTCAATTTACATTTAAGTCCCAAAATCCATGACGTTGAAATTTGAAAGTAATTGTCTTTCACTAAAAATCGCATAAATAACCGTTTACGCCGTTAAGCATCCGAAATACATATTTTACGATTTCTATATTTAGCTACTTACAAAGGTATTCCGTGTCACTCCTTAGGTACAATCGATTTTCCAATAAAGTAACAGCTGTTTCAGAACTGTGTTCGCAGACCACCAACTAGGTGGACTGATGACATATAGAGTTGGCAGCTAGATCCAAGATTCGAAGCGACGGAAACCGTAATTTTTTGTTCCTTTGAGATAATGCCGTCTTTGATGTGTAATCATCTGTGAAGGAAATAACCGGGCTAATGAAATACGTAGGTATACCTACGTTGAGATTAGCTTCTATTCTAATTTTATCGTTACGATAATGGGAATTTTCATTACAGCATTAGAGGTAGGTTCTAATTGCTAATTCCATTATACTGACTATGATGCTTGGTTTTTAAATAGTTAGATTCTTGTATTTGTTTACGAAATCTAATATCTAAAATTCTCGTGCCATTCTTTGTTACCGAACTCCTTCCAAAGGGCTCGACCGATTATTATGAAATTTTCAGTGTATGATTAAGCTGGGTCTGGGAGCAGGTTGTTATCTATTTTTATATCCCTAAATGGCACAACGTCTGCCTGGTCAGCTAGTATTATCATCTAATTATATACATGTTTATATTAATGTTTATATTTATATAAATTATAAGGGACAACCGAATGGCGTAGCGGTAGCGAACCTGCCGTCTGCGTCAGAGGTCGTGGGTTCGATTCCCATTACTGGTTTTGTGTCTGGTTTTGGTGTCTGGTTTAAATGTTTGTGTGATGAGCATGAATATTTTCCAGTGTCTGGGTGTTTTCAATTTATTATATTTATGTATATTAATATGTAGGTATGTATATCTATCAGTCATCCTATGACACGAGCTATCGCTTACTTTGGGGCTAGATTGCGATGTAATGTGCTGATAAAAAATATATATATTATTTATACTGTATAGCTATTAGTATATTATGCCCATTTATGTATTTTACCTATCCACGCGGACTATACGCAATACCCTGCAATGCTGTCTCTGAATTTTAAGTTATTTTTTTCGACAGTTTGCCCAATAAATCAAAAACTATCGGGCACAAAAATAAATAAAAATCGGTTTTAGAATACACAAGTAACGCCCTTTCATATGATACCCTACTCAATATTGTTATCTCATTTTGAAATTTTAACAAACCGGTTTACCCCCCCCCCCCCCTTTTAAATTAAAATAAAAATTATTTTCAAAATTTTATGATTGCAATGACGTTGGGTCACAATTACCTAAAACTATTCCAAATTCCAAGTAGATAGCTTCGATAGTTGCTGAAATAATCGAGTGTGACAGACGGACGGACGGACGGAGAAAGTCTCACCATAAGGGTTCCATTTTTACCAAATTGGTATGGAACCCTAAAAAAACTATAGCTATATTAGAATATTAGCAGATACCCGCGGCTTCGCCCGCGTAAATTACAGTCTTCCCTATTCTCACAGGATCCATCGATTTTTCCGAAATAAAAAGTGGATTTTGTATTAATTTAGGACGAAATCTATCTCCATTCCAACTTTCAACCAAAAATTTTCAGTAGTTTTATTAAGTTACAAAAATTGTAATGATTTCTCTTTCATTAATATCCGTTTTCCACTATTCCCACGGGAACCATTGATTTTCCCGTAAAAAAGTAGTCGATAGTGGACATTTCCAGGACATAGTACCTGTCCACAGAAGTGGACATTTCCAGGACATAGTACCTGTCCACAGAAGTGGACATTTTAGGAAAATTTGTCTCCATTTCCGGCTAAATCGGTTCTGTAGTTACGGCGCGGTGAAGAACTTTTCCACGTGAATTTCGTCTGACATTGACAATTTATGTGAACTCAGCAGGGCGATCGCTTAAAGAGTATCAAGCATTTAAGAACGGTATCAATGCAAAAACATGGCTTTTGACCAATCACAACACTTGAAAATCAAGTTTTGACATTGATGCAGTTCTTTAACGATTCTTTAACGAAAGAACTAACTTTAAATATACTATGTGCATGTGTGTATGTTTGTCGATTCCTCTCTGCAACAAAAAACTCCTGTACATTCTCGTAGTACTTAAGCCACATTTTAATGTAAATTTCGATTTCCATCTTGGTCATGTTTTAAGGGTAGGAACTTTCTTTAGGGTGCTAATACAAATAGAATATTGAAGTCATAGTTTCTGCATTAAGAACCCTATAAAATATTATTTTGTGGACATAAACTTTAGATAAGAATCCGGTAGATGTCACTACGACATAATACAGGACGTCTGTGTGGTCAGCTAATCTCTAATTAATAAAATAGTCTCGATTTTTATTCCGGGTTCTTTGACTAGCTCATCAAAAGCCTAAACACCTTGCAGGTAGCGCAAAACTCGGAAATATGAAAGTTCTTTCAGGGGTATGATACTTCCATGGCCTATGTGCCACAGTAAACCAAGTAATTTCCAAAGATATTTTATTGAGTATAGTCTGTATCACTTAACACTAAAAATAACAAAAGAATTAAACCTATTACATGAAGGTACTCGTATAATGTAAACTCATACTCATACAACATAATCCACTTAGTAACACAAAAAATCAAAAATGAAATAAATTTGTCATCATTGGATTCACCATTTATTAACAACTACATACCAGCATTTAAACATCAATATTATGCATTCGTGAATCCAATAAATACGACACAAAAAAGTTCAAAGAGTACAAAACTAAAGTATCAAAAAAATACAAACTAAACGAATAAATAAACGTCAAATTACTCATTTGAAAAAAATCAAGATAAATGTTATCTTTTGGGAGATACAATATCACAAACAAAAATAATTCAATATTTCCTTTACATAATACAAACTTGTGAGAGTAAATTATTTTATCGGCGGCAATAACATAAATGGTATTAAATTCGAGAGCAAAAGCACTTTGCTTGTATATGTTACGGCTAAATCCCGAAGCGCTTCTGCACCTAGTTTTAGCCGGTTAGAACTAGGTGTAGCCACTAGCTCTTGGTTAAACCTAGTACGAGCCGATTGTTTTCGGGTAAAACTAGGTCTAGCCTTCATCATGCCGGCTACAACTAGGTCCAGCCATTCCCTGTTGGATAAAACTAAGTCTAGCCGATATCATTCCGGCTAGAACTAGGTCCAGACAATCCCTGTTGGATAAAACTAGATGCAAACAACTTTAAACAAGTAACAGGCGCCTGGCTCACGCGAGTCGTGCGCCCTTGCCGCCCACCACCCGTACACATGCGTTTGCCCTTGCGCTTTGAGAGAATGAGCCATCAAAAGAGTCATCAAAACAATCGAAATGACATATTGCGGGCGATGTGACCAGAATGAGGAGAAACAATGTAAGCTGTGTGAAAAGAAACTAAAAATTGACACTAATAGGAAAGGCGCACAGGAAGGTTTGGTAAAACAAGCTAAGAAAATGACGGCTTCATTAAATGAAAAGTTTCCCCCATGTAAAGTCGGTGATACAGTCCGAGTAAAATTTCCTGATGTAGACAGAGGTAGAGGCGACTTTCCCAATGTGTTAATGGTTGTACTTGAATGTAACGACAAGGGGTTATACAAATTAGGAAACAAATACGACACTATAACAGAACTATGGTCAATAAATCAGTTTACTGTGTGTGAGTCAACATTTTTAGATATTGACATTGTTTTACCCAAAAAGAAATCACTACGCCAAATAACCAATGCACAATCGACCTCTGGTGGGCAAGGCTATAAAAGATGCAACTGCAAAACCAATTGAGGCAACAAAAAGTGCCTCTGCAAAGCTGCTGGTATTTGTGCAACTCAAAATGGCACCTAAGTTTAAAGTGTGATTCATAATAATTATAAAAATATTCTTTGAATAATATGCAACTATTGTCCGTTGTTAAAAAAATGTTCCTGATTGTTCCTATTATATTAAAAATTGTACTCCTAATAATTTGTGTCAATTATAACAATGTGATTTCTAAGAATAAAAAAACTCTACGTTTCTTATTATTAGGTGTTTTTTAGTATCTAAAAAAGCTCTGCCAATAGCATGCCGGCTACAACTATGTACAGCCAATCCCTGTTAGAAAAAACTAAGACACGCGCAGCTGCTGCAGACGCTGTGAGTCACACTCGCTTGCAGACCTGCAGTAGATCAGCAGCACCTGGCGCTCACAACCTGCAGAGCCGCGTGCCTCGCTATGCCCTCCACCCCGCGCCACTGATGCAGATGCTGTGAGTCATGAGTGTGATGCGGGGCGGAAGGCGTGGCGGGCACGCATCTAAGTTTTATCCAACAGGGATAGTCTGGACCTAGTTCTAGCCGGAATGATATCGGCTAGACCTAGTTTTATCCAACAGGGAATGGCTGTACCTAGTTGTAGCCGGCAAAATGAAGGCTAGAACTAGTTTTACCCGAAAACAAGCGTCTAGTACTAGGTTTAACCAAGAGTATGTGGCTAAACATAGTTCTAACCGGCTAAAACTAGGTGCAGCCGCGCTTCGGGTTTTAGCCGTAACATATACATAATATCATTTTTTTTTCTATTAATATCAATAATCAAAGAGGTGACCGCTGGGTAGGTTGAGATAACTCAATCAGAACTAAAAATTAGAAAAAAAATAATAGAAACAATAATTAAACAAAACACTAAATTAATACATGAGAATCCTTATCTCTAACTGGATTATTAATTTTAAGTTTTTAACCTACTCAGCGTCATTTGTTCAATATCTGTAACATAGTCTTACATTACAATAGCCATTAGTTGTCGCAACTTGAACGGTTACTTTTCGAACAAGGGGCATCAGTGCTGCCAGTGCCAATTTCCTAAAAACGACCAAATGCTTAAGGGACTCCCAAAGTTGAACTCTCCTTGAACAACCTGTAGTTCAAGTTGTTTACTGCAAATGCTCTTGTATTATTATTTTTTGTAAAAAATATATGGAGTACAATCTTTCCAGTGCAAATGGCAGCAGCCATCTGAGTTCTGACGTACATACCATCCAATAATTGTAATCTACTCGTCTCTTACCTAAAACTGTATTTTAAAGTTTTATAAATGTCGAAATAAAATAGTGCTCGTGCAAAATTGACGAAAGATTTATTATTTATTGATAAATATTATATTGAATAGTTAAAAGCAAAGTTTTCAGATATTTTAATCCACGATGACGTGCCTCACTCTGTCAAATTCCGTACGAATCTAATGACACGTAAGCAATTTTGACTGAGTGGGGTGCGTTTTCGTGGGTTGAAATATCTATACAGAACGTCAGACGGGGGCCACGTTTTGTATTTAATTTTATAAATAATAAATCCAAAAGATTAATTTTGCAATAATGCAAGTGCAAGCATGAATGAAAGTACTGCACATATTTTTTTTTCAGAATTTTATGAATATGTTTGAGCTTGTTAGGAACAAGTTGAACAACTGTTATTTCAAGGGAAAACAGTGACGGCGCCTTAGGACTAGAACTTAACAAAAAGCCACCGATATACATTTACCAATTTCAAAAATCAAAACTAAATAATATGAAAATATCAATGATTATGACATAATGAGTCAAAAAAATAATTTGGACACATTCTAAAGCCAACATTATAAAACAACAAAAATAAATAACACGTCAATTTTATGTGTAGCTTCAATTCATTACATTAATAGTAATTTAGCTATAATATTTCATATTGACACAGAGATAATCAAAATATGTACTTACTGCCTAAATGAACAATTTTGATCGACTGAGTATTATTTTAAGATATTTGGCAAGATAATTGGAAAATAAGCGCTATTTACATATGTAACGGTAACGATGCGGGACGAACAATATACGATTCAATTTTGTATGGATTTTGACACGTAAAATATTGTCAGATAGATGACTGGCATGAAAAAAGACATTCCATACGGCAAGTGGTGGTCACCCATGCCGACCTATGTAATATGATCTTTTTTGTTTCGGATATGTAAATTTTGTATGGAAGTTGTATGTTTCCATCTATATGTGAAAAAGGAGGAATATTCTGATCCACATATTAGAATTTTACAAAGAGCATCTATTTATATAATTTGGCAAGAAGATAAACAAGATATTTTGGAAATATAATAATACATAAAAAATTGCAAATAAGTCTGATGGTTAGCATCAATGCCTAATAACTGCTCTACCTATAATTGACAAAGGGATTGGAAGAGTTACTCAAGTGGATGAATAACTAGATTGGAATAAGAATTGCCCCGGAACAGCAACTGGACTGCTTCAGCAGCTTGCTGGAAGAATAACTGAATGCGAGAATAATTGGACTGAAAAAGTAACTAAATTAGGAGATTCCTCGGTGATTGAAATGGAAAACTGAAATACCCGATGAGGCAACAGCTTTATTTTATCAGCAGTACATTTGTTCAAAACCGTATAATAGTTATTTTTTATGATAATTTGCTCGTTTATAATAATATCCGCATTAACTTACAAATGAAAGCAAAAAGCCTCTTTAGCACAAAATAAGCATAGTAGTAAAATACGTAACTTAACAATCTACTAAAATGTAGTTCGAGTTTCTCAAGTTGCCACGCATATACAAATCAGATCAATTATATTACGTATTTAGTGTAAGTATTAGATTCGTCGGTTATTCGAAAGACATGAGATTGGCGGGCAAAGGTTTGACCATTTTGTCTGTGACGTCGTTGATCTTCTCTGCCCATTGCTTTGCTATGTTCATGCACCCTGTCCTGCAAAACAATATATTATATTTTAATTACTTAAAACCTCTTTCGCATATAAATACATACTGGTAACATGACAAAAATAATGTATTTAAAAAAACTACTCTAAATGTATTAAAAAAACGACTCTAAATGTATTCTTAAGGTCTTGCAAGAATCCGCAAGATCATTTCACTATCGTGGAGCATAGTTGAAGAACGATTCAATAAATAAACTTACTTTTACTTTTATATTGTGTAAATGTAAACTTATTGACAGATGTCAAAACGAGAAATGAAAAAAAGCAAACAATACTCGCAATATGTTCTATCAAATATTTAACGTCTCAAAAAATGTATTAAAAAAATACATACATTTGCGGGATTTGAGAAAAACTGAATTTCACGCGAGCTAGCACGTTACGGTGCACTTACTTGAACTTGTAGATGGTACCGCAGCGGTGGTCGATCATCTGGAAGCAGCCGGACGAGTCGGTTTCGAGCCACACGGCGCGCCAGCCGTCGTGCAGCGCTAGCACCTTGCAGCGCTCCTTGCTGAAGTCGCTTCGGTTTATCCTACGCAACAACCAATCAACCCATCATCGCTCCGTCAGGCCCCTGATCAAAATGACGAAAACCGCTACGCTAAGAGGACGGAAAAGCTATGACGTATGTTGAGGCCAAAATTTCACAAATATGGCGTCGCGCGTCGTAATTTCGGTACCGCTGACAACACATACCGCTGTCGGTCGCATACATTAGCGCCATTTTACAGTTTTGACAAATTAAAAATACGGCTTCAGGGTGGAGCCTAAAAATACATGCGTGACGTCAGTAAGTGCTGATCCTTTAATAGGTTTAATCAATGCCCCTGACACTAAATACAAACAGCATTATTTTAATCACCGACACTATTACTAGAGCACTGGATAAGAAATCTGAGGATATGCTCATCAGAACATTTTTCGCAAACATTCTTCATACAAGAAAATATAGTAGCACCGTCTGTCACCACTAACACGCCACAATATTGCGGAAACCGTCTCCATGAAAACGTGTGCTAATGGCACTGCTGTCTGCTGACTACTTTTGTTTGAAAGGATGTAGCTGGATAAATATGCATACTAGGACCTAGCTGGTCATTCACAGGTTGAGTAACGCAGTGCAGTGCAGTATGATATTGCAGTGCAAGGTCCTGAGAGCACTGCATTTGATATGGGCAAGCAAATCACCGAACATCTGGCGTCTTGTCAATTTTTACTAGAAAAAAGATGAATCTTCGTCTGAATTGAAAACACAGTTGAAGTTTGAATATAAGACTAAACAGACATACCCTTTGAACGTCTTCGATCCATAGAATATTAGAATATTCCCAGATATCTGCAACCAGTACCGCTGCCAGGAAGAAATCGATATCTTCCTGCCCTCTTTTATTACAGTCTTTCTTCTCACATAGCTTTGATAATCGCACTCCACCGGATCCAGGACCAAAGCATCACTGAGAAATAAAATCAACGTTTCAATTAAGCAAACGGAAAACGCAAACAGTGTCGTGCTCGCTTCACTCGTGAAAGAATATAAAACAGCCACAAGTCAAAAATGGCAACCGTGAAAATTCGAGACAGGAGTATAATTAATAAGCCAAGTTATCATTATCTTGATGCGAATAGCATTAACTTTTCCAATACTCCCTGGCGCACGCTCATTTTAAAGTCGATGATGTCGTGGGTTCGTAGAATTTTATAATTTCAAATTTGGCTCAGGTCTGATCCGGTGCAAAGCTTCGGATGTGGCTACTTACTACCCTACTAGCAAAGACGTTCTGCCAAGCGATTTAGTGTTCCGACGCGAAGCTGTATCGAAACCGTCAGAGGTTACTCCTTTCAAGTTAGTATAATATCATTAAAAAAAAAATTACCTGTAAGGTAAGGACTGCGACATCTTAGCACCAGCTACTGAGATGGGAGATTCCAACAGGGTGTCGTCCAACAAATTCACCGAACCGGCCGGCGTCTTCTCATCCTTGTCTTCGCTGTGGCCCTTCCCGAATATACTGTTGGATATACTCAATACAAGTTCACATGATAATTAGCAAGTAAAGTACCTATCTCTTTTAACTGCTTTTAGTTCTTTATTGAAATATTAACCATAGCTTGTTGTCATTTCTGGACAAGAAGTCAGATCAAGCAAATTATCAACATGAATTAATTATAAGTCCTTATCCTTGTTAAAGTAAATCTATTATTATATCGTCACGATACAGCCGGTTGTCTGGGATTTGCGTAATAATTTTATAGCAACATCTAATGTGGTACTTGAATATTTATTTTTGTATTACCAACTATTACTGCTATAATTAATACTTTTAGTGTTATAAAGTAATATTCAATTTCATCCAAATGTGTTTTTATTATTCACTAAATGTGTACAAACCGAAAAAAAACTGCACTTGCTTATCGTATAATCACATTTTTTTTTGTTATGTGTGACATACCGTGAATTTGTGTGTTACCTTCTTTCAGATGAGAGAAGTGGTTGTTAGTGATGTTAATGGTATCATGCACATTGAAATATATTGACATATTATGTAGTTGTAATTATAATTACATGCACTGACCCAATGCTATTAAAAACCTACACGTGACGGTATTATCTCATGCATTGGTGCAACAAATTGCTGTCAAAAACTACAGAATATTACTACTCCTTTTAAAATAATGGGTGTCATTGTATTTGCTTCTCTCTTACACACTAACATTGCTTGTGTAGTGCACTGTGCAAGCGAGAAGTGAATATAATGACTGCCCCTTTCTTGATTAGTTTTAAAAGGCACAGCATATGAGCACTGAGCAATCTCATAGAAGGAAAGTACTGTATACAAAAACTAGCTGTGATTACAAAAATAGAGCATGACATACAACAAAGTGTAAAGTGCAATATCACAGACAAAAGTATTTTGGTATATAAGCATACATACAATAACAAATATAGAAATTAGAACGATAAACACTATTAATATTTAAATTGTGAAAGATTGTGTGACGTAACTTTTAACCTGGATTAACAAAATAGGCTACTTCATATCAAGAAAAATTCACAATTCGAGAACGGAATTGAGATTTGTGTAAAACTGGAATTCATGCGAGCAGAGTCGCCAATAAAACCTAGTCTGTATACACAACGCGAAAAGACTAATGACTAAATGACTGATCTATGGAACACACAAACACATAAATGATGGAACGGCTTAGGGCGAAAATTGGAATAATTATAGGTATACTTTGTCATCCACTAAAAAGATTTTTGGAACATTCAACCCCTAAGAGGGAAATAGGGATTAGCTAGTTCACTAATAAGCCTTTGGGAAAAAAAATAGATTAATAGGATATTATTATAATTATAATTTATAGCTTCATCGAATTTAGTTGTTGATATATATATATGAGAGTAATATTTAAGAGCAACAATGAATAGACAACGGATGCAGGCGAATGCGAATTATGATAATGATCTTATCGCCACAAGACATAATCATACTTTATTGACAGCTCAGGTAAAACTTAGTTTGGTAAGCTTCGCCTGGCATTTTGGTGGTTTGTATCTATATAACAATTTATTTTTTTCATGGCTAAACTATTATAAATATAATTTTTTTATAAGCCTTAAAAAAATATATTATTAAATATCTAACTAACACGAAAATTAATAACCTTAAATGTTTGTGTGCATAATCACATTGTATTAAATAGTAGTATATTACCTACTTTACAAAAAAGTGCATACGATAATTTTTACGCGGTATAAAACAGTTTTTTCGGATTGGTCTTTGAAACTTTTAATACGACCTTTTTTTAGCAATTTATAAAGCGAACGAAAATAATCCAATTAACGAAACTTAAACTTTAACTATGTATCGTATATTTGAGAAGGCATATCAATAAAAATGCGTAAGTCTATTTCACTTAGTTCAAATAAAACTGATAATTGGGTACTTGACTAAAATGTTTTTATGACTTTTTTATAAAATAACTTAAAAATAATGAAGTCCACAAAAATAGAATTAAAATTAAACAAAAACGTACAAGAATATAGGCATTTTAACTTTTGGAGTAGGAGTCTATTGTCCCTATCTCGAAAAACGATATACACGGTGAAAAACAAATGATTTTTGATGTGTTGACATCGAAACCATTCGCGCTATTCGCGGTACTTTAATTTTTTGCAATTTATTTTGACCCCAGTAATAAAATGATTTTTTTTTTCAAAAATTCGCAAACCAGTAGTAGTAGGTACAGCACGCAGCGCTCGCGGCGTGCGGTACCTACTACTCAACACGCCTCGTACCGCGTAGTCACTTCTATTGGTTATCACATTTTCGAGTTTATCTCGATTAATTTTTTTGCAATAAAAGTAAAAATGCTTACTTTTCCGAAACAGTGTAGGTAATTCAATAGTACTGCTGATAATGATTCACCCTGCTTAACATCAAAAACCATAAATTTTTCACCTTGTATAGAGCTCCTATGGCATGACCAGACTTTGACGTCATAGTTGAATTGAATACAGCTGTCTCTGTCTAATAACTTTTTCGTTATTCAGTTTTTTACCATTTTTAATTCTAGTTTCAAAAATAAATGTAAACGTCAATATTTTGATTACAGTCAACTACCCAATTACCAATTTACCATGCAAGATTACTATATTATAATTTGTTTAAAAAAAATGCCTTCTCCTAACGATGCGTTTAGCATGCATTTACTTCATATTTTATTATTCTACAATACATCAAGATGCAAGCCTCCATCCAATCAACCGTTAACAAGTGTACACTCACCCGACACCGAAATTGACCTTGTGAAAATTTCTTGGTAAACTCGCACTTCGAAACCTATGATCCGATCACCATTGTGTGAATACTGGTGTGTAATTTTTGTACCAAGAACGCCATCTTATTAAATATCTAAGTTATACGAGTATATACATATAATGAAGTCCAGCAAGAAAAATAAATAATTGCCATTTATATTTCAAATAGAGGGCAAGATTCACACATTAATAGAAGGGCATTCTTTGTATGATATTATGATCAAAAACGCACACCTTTTTATGAATGTTTTTAGTATAAAATAATCATGTTCTGCCCTCACATACAATACAAAAATAATATTTCATCAGGTCATGATTATGTCTCGGTTATAAGAACCACTGAATGGAGAAAAAATGTTATGTACTCGTATCTCAATATGACGTAGGACTCTTACTCGAAGTTATTTTAAATAAACCAAATTAACAATAAAAAAATCAGTTTAGGCCGTTTGTTGTCCAGCCCCTTAATTGTCTAAGGATCGTATTCGCCGTTAATGCGATCGTTTACTAATTCTGCCCGCTGATCGGGGTTGCATCGGCCAATCGCGGGGTAGAATTCGCTAACTATAACGATGAATACGTTTTTCTTACGCAATCAGACCGATACACGGGTATCGAAATTACATTTTACGACACCCTCAACCACAACTAAGATGTAAACATGTAAGATGTACCCGTCCGTCATGTTAAGATGAAAAAAAAACTACACAATTTACTCTGATTCTCGAGTCGAGCTCCCTATTCCGCTCATTAGCTAATGCGCGTGACGATCCTGTTTTAAAGATCGATCGTTTAAGATTTTACATGCCGGATTTTCTCAGTACATTCGTAGCTCTTGTAGTGGTTGGAGTCCAACCAAATTTTTTCATGAAAAAATATTTAAAACCTCTGCTACTGGAAACTTAGTAGCGATAAAAGGTAAAAAGCGAAGACAATGATTAAAAATAAATGTTGTTATTGTTTTTTATTAGTAATGCACAGTAACGTCCGCCAGCATGTAAACCTTCCCTCCAAAACTGATGGTCTTCTCTTACGTCTAGCCACGCGCATTGGCGAATGAGGTGCGAGCATTTTGTTCCCAAGGAGTTCGACTCGTTAATCGAAGTATAGACACAGAAATTTCGAGTCATCAATGAGATTGGCGCTATGTGGATTTAATAGTAAAATTGTTTGCGTCTTTTGTTTGTATGACAGTAATCGTTACAGCAACAAGTGAAAGTACACTTTTTAGGCCTAAACCAAGAAAGAGATGAGTTAAAATGAGCATGTGCTTCCTTAAAATTGATCTAAACATAGACTAAAACTGATTTCAAGATATTTGAATCCATGAAGACGCGCCCCACTCTGTCAAAATCACTTATGTTTTATTCGATTCGTAATATGGAGCTTCGCGCGCCATCGTGGATTGAAATATCTATACTTTATGCACACATAGCGCCGGACGCAAATATAAATTGTGATTAGTTTACATGCGTTGGGATAAAATGAGAAGGGACTTAAGCAATACCTGATGATAAAACCATCGAATACCCATGAACGATATGAGAGTTAAAACGAAGTAGACTTCGGGTTAGAACAAAATGAGATTGGGTATACTTAGTCGGCGGAAATCTTTTGGCTTCTGCATAATTAAAATGTAAGAAATGCTGTGAATAGATTCATCATAATATTACGAACCTTTAAAGATTTCCGTCGACACTAGACGTACTAATGAATTATTATTATTTACGTAATTTAAGTAGGTACACTTAGTTCGTAAGATGCATTTTTGTTATCAAATTGTATATTATACCGAGAAAGTAATGAATATTATGGATTTGTGCTATGACATCTTCAAATGTTGATCAGTTAATATATCAATGAAATTGTATGAGAAGATATCTGATTCAATCACAGTTTGCATTACCTTAAGAATATTTAAGCTAACCCAAAAGTATCTCAATACTTGGCAAACATAACCGCAACATTCTTAAAAATCTAAGGCTCTAATTTATTTTTGGAAAAGTCTAATATTTATTAATAGTATAGAAAAGAAAATAATAATAATCATTTGATTTCAATCATATATATTGCATAGAAAGATTTAATTACTTTCAATGTTTCGACTTTAGTTGCTCAGTTTACTTACGTCCATTTAGGTATCGGTCAAAACTAGGACGAAGTCTTATAAGGCAGCAAATATTCAAACAAGTAATTGAAACGCATATACCAACTATATTTATCTCTGAACACGTTTACGATAAAAGATACGTCTAAATGACCTACAATCTGAACAAGGCCTGTATATCTATGCAATAATTTTATACTAAATACTAATTGACCGGGCAATTTTTGTTTTACCATTAGGGATATAAAAAATAGATTACGACCTATTTTCTCAGTACACAAAAAATTTAGAGAAATCGTTCGAAGGAAGGACTAAAACATTAAATAAATTAGTTTGCTTTTTTTAGTTTGCTTTAAGAAAACGGCACGGTGGTACGTCAAAGCTGGTAGAGTGGTAACCAGAGAAGGATAAAAATTATACCCTATCCATTCCTTTATTTTATTTTTGACACGTAAGACAGATATAGAATTAAAATGGTACCAGAGACCACTTTACGTTTGTCTCTCACTGGCCCCTAACTATTGCTTTACCTTTATCATGTGTCAAAAAGAAAAAAAACGAATGGACAGATTATAAATAACTGAGTAAAATAAGTAGTATAATAAAGTAAGTAAGCTTTATCACTAGAATTATGCGTTGATTGTTGAACTTCAGAATACGTACTTGGATCCAAGTGAGCGACATTTCCGATGCGTGGGTATGAACTTGGTTTGCGTGTAGGAGCCATGGATACGAAGGGAGCCGGAACCCAAACGGTGCGACGGAGACATGGAGAACGATGAGCAAGTGCCTGGGGCCTCTTTGACAGACTCCTTGGATCCCATGCAGCTGCCTATCGGGGATGGTGGCTCCAATTTGAGCGATAACCTGAAAATCGAATACGGATTTCCTAACTCTATGAGAGGCATCATAAAAGAGAGGCCGGAATTTGTGCTATGAGATTAAGGAGCTTTTAGTAAAGTCATATTATTGAGCTCTGCCAACACTGCGCTTTGGGTCCCCAACGTCCATTCGTACTACGAGCTATGTGCCCCTCCCATTGCCACTTCAGCTTCACGATACGTTGAGCTATGACGGTGACTTCAGTTTGCCACCTTAAACTTCAAGCTTAAACATAAATCCAACTCACTTATACTGATCGTCTTCCAGAAACTTCTGCAGCTCTTCGATGTAGCGTACGCTGTTGAGGTAATTGGCTACGTGAGGAACGGGCGCGATGTCATATTCAGAGGTCTGGTAACGTTCCACTGCCTTCAACACAACGGCCATCTTGGCCGTGCGGTGCGGCGACCCGGCTGGGTGGGCCATGTCTATGTAAACTAGATCCGTCTTGAAAATACCTTAAATGAGAGGTATTTTGTCATCAAACAGATTCTCAGTGCCATGCCTAAGTTGACTTAAAACATCCAGCCCTTAATCATGTTCCTATTATATAAATTAATAATTTATGATAGAATTTCAATCACAGGAGGTTCTTCAACCCTATAAGTAGCTGATTCGGCAAACGTTATTTTATCATTAGGCATATAAAAAATAACTTACGACCTCATCTCAGTCCTAGCGAACATATACAGAAAATTTCATAATAATCGGTCTAGTCGTTTCGGAGGAGTTTGGTGACAAAAATTGGCACAAAAATATATTAGAGTCTAGCTAACCCGGCAAACGTTATTTTGCCATTCTTTATTTTTCACATAGGTTTAGAAATAAGCAAGCATTAGGGATATAAAAAGTAGCTTACGACCTACCGAACGTAGACAAAAATGTTATAAAAATCAAGCCCTTTCGGAGAACTTCGATTACAAATACTGCGATGCGGAATTTTATATATATTAGAAGATCACAATTACAGATAATAGTGACGTCAATTTATTCATATTCTCCCTAGCAAACATTTTTATTTCATACACATATTGGAGCAGTGTATTAAAAATAAAAATACCACTATTTTGGGTATTCCGAAATGCTGGATTTAGGATGAAGTCACACAGCTTCCCATGCATTGCCATCCAAATAAGTGAGTTAAATAAAAGGTTATGAAAAATACGTACCAAGGTAAGGTATACAGGGCAGGGAAATAGATCTCATGTACTCGCGAAGAGCTGTCCAGTTGTCTTTCTCTCCAAACAACTCCGCCAGCTTGTCGAATTGCTGTTTGTCTTTCTTAGACAGGCACGCCCAGGTTTTTGTCAACCTATTATCATACAATTTGGAGTCAAGTAAATATCAATTAAGGATATTTAGAATATAATAGAAAATACTTTATTTCATGTAGGCCTAGCATACAGAGGCTCTTTATTTAAATGACAAGTCATTTCACTTTACGCTGTCTCAATAATGATAGTATCTATTTTACGACTTAAAACTAACTTTATGATGGTTCACAAACGCTCCCTGCCACTGATAATAGACTTCAAATATCTAATCTCTTTCTAACTAGTTTTTGTGTTAGTCCAAGGTTTAATTGAGTTCGGTTCACACGCACATTTACACACTAACATGCTCGCCCTTGTAATATTATTATTTTAGACCAAGATTACCATAAAAAAAAAGGTTATCATTAGTCCACCTTAAAAGAAAGACTTTGAAATATCCTAGACTTTATTTAGAATTTTTAAAGAAGGACAATACATGATCTTTGATCTTTGCGTAACGTTAACAGCGCACGCAACCAAAGTTCTCCAAATGAAATTTTGAAAATTTTTCATTGATGCTCCGCTCCTATTGGTGGTGGCGTGGTATAGCCTCTATATAGACTTCCTCAACTAGACTATCAAACATAACAAGATTTACAGACCTGTATATGCTGGCACTGTGTAAAGCTGAAATAACGGCAAAGAGCGAATGTAGATTGTTGAGGTCATATAGTTTCTTTGCCACTTTAATAAAGTGGGCTAATGTTTCGGCTCTGGCTTTCGGCGACTGGCCATTGAGTATTTCTTGAACTGTCCAGAAGCTCACCTAAAAATGAAATTTATTAAAAAGCTGCAAAAATATTGTCTTGTATATAAGCTCAATAAGCCAGAACTCAAAGGGTTTAACGAATATATATGTGACCACTTTTAGAGTTTTTCTATCCGCTTTTAATATGAATCATGAATACCTCAGTATTTGATTTGACATATAAACGAAATAAGCACAATCTCGAAATGTCTAGTCCTGATTCGATCATCAGATCAAGTTCAATCGAACCAAACTATTGTATTGTCATCAGAGTTGCATGCATTTGCAAAGCTTCAAATCAATTTGCCTATTGATTAGTTTCGACTTCCAAGAATCTGTCCTATTTATAGTATAATATTCATGTAAATAAAATTACCCTGTTAAATCGCTTTGTAAATGCCACCACATTAGGTGCAACTGTCAATTTGTTAGCCTTCGTCCAACCACATGTAGAGAGCTCTTCGGGCTGGATGGCCTTGAAACATGGCAAGTCTAGGAGTGACAACTGATTGGCAATGTCTTCAGGGGATATCCGCAAGGCTGAGCAAACAATGTTATCCCAGGATTGGTTGATGGATGAGGCGGCTGGCAAACTACTTGTCTTATATTGGTATATTGGATCATTCTGGCGGTTTGCGGCGCCATCTCCAAGGCTGAAACAAAACTATAATTAACATATTGGTAGACAAATCTTTTTGCCAGGTGGTACGACTTTTACAGAGTCAGATAATAATCTGCCGTGAAGCAATCACCACGAAGCATTGCTTCGGTTTTGAAGGGCACTGTAGCCGCGAAAATTGGAGGTCATAATGAATAAGACCTAACATAGATCTGTAACTTTTTTAAGCTTGTAAGTTGTTTTATGCGTACTAGAGGTGTAATAAATATACGTAATGTATTTAATATACATAAATACCATATACTTAATAGCACCCAGACACTATAAAATACTCATATTGATGCAGATGGCAGGATCGCTGCCGGTACGCCATTTGGTAGACAAATGTCTCGTCGGATGATGAGAATATCTCAGAACTGGACTAAATTGAAATGGAACCACAAGGCAAGCATTAGCTTTCTAATAAAAAAAGAAGCATCATAATCGATTCACCCAGTCAAAAGTTATGAGGTAACAAACATAAGAAAATACAGTCAAATTGAGAAACTCCTCCATTTTTGAGGTTGGTTGAAAATTATAATGCAAAACGCTTCGACCAATTCTTAGGTACATGGCCTATGTGGGGTAATATGGGTGCAGAAGATTATATGATGCATTCATCAGGACGAATATCAGGGCTATATTCAGAGTTTCAAGGTTGTCATTGAGTCACGAAAAACCCTGCAATATAAGAGCGGCCGGATGTTAAAGATCTACTCAGGGAATAACCCGCGTTGTGATATTCCATTTATAAATAATTTTATCTTTCATAGTTATGTAAGTAATCATTATTGAGTCGATATTAAATGTATAAACAGGGTTAAATATTAATGAAAACTCGATATACAAAACTCTTAGGGCCTGTATAATAGTTTGTAAAGAATAAACATAAAAGCTGAGTTATAAATATGTATATGGAATAGCCCTGAAATATAGAATTCTTGATTATTGAATAAACAAAGTGTTGGCGAGAAATCAATAATTGGGACAATATCAAAGACTTTAGTCTGTTTATCTCGATAGTTCTGAAATAAATCTATATTTATATAATGCTCTTTCTTTAATAATTTTTTCTGCTATCAATAAGAAGTTGAATAAAAATACTAATCAGTAAGCTTCTAGGCAGTACCTAACTATACCTAATAATGAAACTGCTAATATAAAATTAAATATTTGGATTTAAGCCAAATTGGTGAATTCACAGTCATTATGAATTTATGTATTTATATACATACTTGTTTAAAAAACAACATTATTAGGTGCACTTAATTATTTATTTTATTGGTATAATTGCTTTCACTATAATTTACATAATCATTATATGTAAACCATTGAATGCATGTAGTCACAATTTAACTGCAATTTATAATTGATATTGATATATTGATAAATTGTATCTTAGTATTGTTAATATTTTACAGCAGGGTGCTATAATGAGTACTGATTTGCGTCTCGGTGAACACCGCAAACGTAAACCTCTGACCGGGTGGAATTTGCACATACAGGAGAGCCATAGAATGGCTCGATTGTGCTATAGCAACTGGATTTTAATGGGCAAACCGACTTCTGGTACATTTTATACAGAAATGTACCAGAGTCGGAAAGTCTTCAAGAACAAATTAAAATGGTGTCAACGCAACCAAGAAGCCATTAAGCTAGAAGTTCTTGCGACGCATAGACAAGACAAAAATTTTATTAAATTTTGGAATGCTACCAAAGCTTTTAACTGTAAGCAAAGCCTCCCGATCAGGGTTGAAAACCTACAGGAACCCAGAGAGATAGCAGAATTATTTGCAAAAAAGTTTAAAAATGAACCATTAAAATTAGACCAACCTTTTAACAAACCTAAAATTAAACACACTTTGAATGCACCTGACCTGATACAGTTTACACCAGAAAGTGTAAAAAATGCTGTAAAAGAAATGAAGCGTGGTAAATCACCTGGACACGACAATTTGAGTATAGAGCATATCATTTTCGCTGGGAATGTTCTATACACAAAGCTATGTACCTTATTTAATATGTGTATTCGATATTCTTACTTACCCGTTGACCTTATGAGAACTATAGTTGTACCTATTATTAAAAATAAGACTGGTGATTTGGGCGCTACAAACAATTACAGACCTATCTCTCTGGGTACTGTAATTGGAAAAATATTGGAACGGTTGCTGCATCCCGAACTGCAGAAGAATATTTGTATAAACGATGCTCAATTTGGTTTCCGTCCCGGTCTCTCAACGGACTCGGCTATCCTCAGCCTCAAGCATACCGTACAATATTATACGAAACGTGAAACATCTGTATACGCATGCTTTCTAGACCTGAGCCGTGCATTTGATCTCGTGAACTATGAAGTTCTCTGGAGCAAATTGCATGCTGCTCGGGTCCCGGTTGAGATAACGAGTCTGTTGGAATACTGGTACGGGAATCAAATTAACAGCGTAAGATGGGGTGACGCGACTTCTAGCGGTTATAGGCTAGACTGCGGTGTTCGCCAGGGAGGACTCACTTCTCCGGACCTTTTTAATGTCTATATTAACGGCCTGATCGAGGAGCTGGGAGGCACCAGGATCGGCTGTCATCTGGGAGATGTTTGTGTAAACAATCTCAGCTATGCGGATGATATGGTGCTTCTCAGCCCATCGATTGGGGGACTACGTAAGCTACTCTCAATATGTGAGCGTTACGCGGGAGCTCATGGGTTAAAATATAATGTTGCTAAGTCGGAGGTTATGGTGTTTAGATCAGGAAAAGGTCCGGAGAAGGTGCCACGCGTTTATTTAAACGGTTCTGCAGTTCGGGAGGTGCAGCACTTCAAATATCTAGGACATATAATCACCGGTGACCTGAGGGATGACCTCGATATCGAGAGGGAGAGGAGAGCACTGTCGGTTCGGTGCAACATGCTCGCACGCAGGTTTTCAAAATGCAGTACTGAAGCTAAACTAACCCTGTTTCGTGCATATTGCCAATGTTTTTACACATGCCAACTATGGACGAATTTCAGGCGTTCGACAATGAGCACCATGAGGGTGCAGTATAATGATGCATACCGCATCCTCATGAGGTTGCCGAGGTACTGCAGCGCGTCGGGCATGTTCGCCGAGGCGAGGGTCCCTGATTTCTTCGCGATTAGACGCAGTCGAATCGCTTCTTTTTGGAAGCGATTGCTGGAGTCGAAAAACGTCATCCTTAAGGTCATCGGTGAGAGTATGTCCAGTGATATAATAAATCACTGGCGCTCTGTTCACCGAGATGCAAACAAAAAATAGTTCTAGTACTTACTACTATTAATTTAGTTTTATAGCACTAGCAACAAAAAGGTATTTTTGTATTTCTATTTTATTTATACCTACATTATGGATGTTTTATCTGAAATAAAGGATTATTATTATTATTATTATAATAAACCTTCCTGCACTCCTTATCCTTATTTCAATCCACGATGACGCGCCCCACACTGACAAACTCTATAGGAATCGAATGTAATGATGTCAGGATTTTAACAATACCCCATATGTCCAAATGGGACCACATGGCAAGTCTATTCTGCCATTCAGATTTTATGGTGGAATACAGAAACTCACATACATAAATACATACATATATAGACAAATACATACATGAAACCTAAAACTTTTTTTTGGGCAGTTGTGTAAAAAGACCAAATCAATAAACATGGTGTGACTAACAGAGACATGACAATATCTATAGTATTAAAATGGTAATGGAAGAAATTGTGCCATGTTTTGTAAATAAGCATATTGCATACAGGGCCTGAGACTAGACATCGTTAAAATCTATGTAAAAGAGTACAAAAAAGTAAGATAATGTAAGGATATTGAGCGTTTTGTCCCAAGTGCTACCATATTCAATTTTAAAATTTTGCATTAAACATAAATGAGGGTAAATAAACAATACAAGCAATGAAATAAATATAAAACAAATAACCTACCGACTTTGTTTATTTTGCCATAATATAGCAAATAACATTATATTGTACAAATATAATGACTAATGTTGTAATTAAATGCTCAAGCCAAAGAAACTTTTGGTTAATGCTATGAGAAGCAATGAAGAAGATTTCTCAGCATCTTGATAATGACATGACTGTTTACTTACGCATAATTGTAATAGCAAGCGCAATCATCCTTTGGGTACTTTTGGCTACTGTCTGCTGATGTGGAGTCGACGACCTTCTTACCATTTTGCTTGCAAGACCCCTTGTCTTCTAATGGCCAGTTTTCTTCATCTTCATGCTGGAATTTTATTATTTATCAATACAGATTTCTCACAAGGTTCTGGTTAATTAAAACCTCTGCTGACATGTTTCATTTGATAATGGTCAATATATACATTACAATGCCACTTTACTGAGTGAAAGAAAAAAACATAACAAGCTAAACCTATGACTATTTTGACGACCTCCGTGATGCAGGGGACTCACGCTCGAATTCGAGTAGGAGGTCGCGGGTTCGATTCCTGCCATGGGCCACTGTGGAATTTTATAATTTCTAAATTGGCTTAAGTCTGATCTGGTGGGAGGCTTTGGCCGTGGCTAGTTACCACCCTACCAGCAAAGACGTACCGCCAAGCAGTTTAGCGTTCCGGTACAATGCTGTGTAGAAACCGTTGGGGTGACATAACTTACTCCTTCTAAGTTAGTACGCTAACATCTTCGGCTGCATCATCACTTACCATCAGGTGAGATCGCAGTCAAGTACTAACTTGTACAGCGTAAAAAAAAAAACAAAATCTCTTGCATGCACTTGACCAGTCTATAATGATGCTGTCAGAGGTAAAACTTTTTACCAAACAATAATATGTGGACTGCTTTGAGTAATTTGGAGCCAGAATAATACTTTTGGTTAGTCTGGTTTTGAAATCGGTTGTCTTGGATATTTCTTAAAACAATATATTATATCTTTAACTCTCTTAAAAGCTTGGTTGACGGACTATTACTGTGTGGTCATAAAATCAAATAACCACTCAGAAGTTAGGAGGGGCCTTGCATGATAGCTTGACCTAGTGATAGCTTGAGGTTAAGACTCTTGAGCATTCACTCTTTCTCTTTAACCCTCTTAAAAGCTCGGCTTCGAAAGAAAGTCACTTGATTTACCATACTTTTACTTTTTATGTCTGGGTTTGGTCGTTTCTTGAGCTACTTGCACTGTACTATTATGTTTGCCTATCATGAACTAATTAACTGACTTATTAATTAATCACATCAAACCTAAACATGACACAAGCAACAGGTGTCATAAAATAGGACTATTTTTGAAATGATCAACCATAACATGACGAATAAAATCAATCCAAGATCTGACCATTGAGTGATCAGATATTGTTTTGTCAATGAAGAATCCATCTCATCACTTGATTCAAGATCTAAACCCGAATTATATCATACAAGCTGACCTGGCAACTGTTGTTTTGCCACTAAGATCTAAACTATCTTATCTTTTAAATAAGATCAAACTGCATGTGGTGTGTAAATGTGATTAAAATCGGTTAAGTAGTTTAGGAGGACAAACAAGTGACGCGTGATTTATATATAAGAATAAGATTTACATGGATGTACATTTGTATGGAAAACAACATGTATAATTACCTCCACGATGCGAAGCGCGGCCAAGCTATCGCTCAAGATATCCCGCGGCATGTCTGTCCCAAGAAATTGTGGCACATACTTTTGTCACAAGTTATTGCAATTGTTCACTTTTCAAATAAATAACTTCAAACACAACTAGCATAATAAGCACTTCGCTAACTAGTCACAAGCGGAGGCAAATGTCCTGTTAAACAGTAAACAGTAATTAGGTATTTGATGATAACGAAAAAGGGTCGGTTGATAAAAAGAAAATAGACAAATGCAAATAAGTGAGATGTAATTAATGAACTATTAATAGACGACTCACTAAGTATAAACAAATAGTAGCTCCCAGTTATTTTTATACGTGTATGTAGGTACCGAATGAAAATAAATTGTTTATTGAAATAGATAAGTCAAATACTAACGCTAAAGATTCAGCTATAAAATTATCCGATATTAATATGAGGTAAAATAGCTACACAAAATTTCAAATTATCAAAATTAACATTGTATTGGATTACACCCGATATTTTGTTTGATTTTTATTATTTATTTAATTTAATTTAGAATGTGTTGCTTGAATTATTTATGAAAAATATGTAGTTATTTGAGAGCTCCCTTCCCAGCACCGTAGTGATTATATCCTCTTTGCCCAGCACCAGATCACCATAGACAACTGACCAAAGATGATCTGTGATAGACATTCTGTGACCATTCCGTATATTCATGCTGTTACCACCATAGACAACTAAAACTATGTTACCACCATAGAGATAATATATATATAGTACGATCCAAACATTTTTGTTAAGCTAAAATGAGACTTATTTCTGTCAACTTGGAATAGCTATTCCCTTACAAGCGGTAGCTAGCTAAAAGTGATCCTGGGCGAGAACGATCCCTCTGGTACTGTGTCTTTGTCTAACATCTTGCCATCTCAACTAAATATTGGCTATGGTAGAACTTGTAGAAAAAAAAATAGTTTGCTTTAAAGCATAGACAAAGATGTAATACCCTTACAAGATTGCGTAGGTACTAAAAAAATTTGTTAAGCTAAAATTAGACTTATTTCTTGCATCATAGAGTAGATATTTTCTTATAAGCGGTAGGTATAACTTCATGATTGGAGATAACACAGTGAGTGCACAGAGCAATGGCAGTGAACACAACCACAGATTAAAGATGTTGTATTAGACCACAAAACCCATTACAAAACCTACTTGAACACTACTTGTAAGCTCATTGATCAATTTAGCACAGACCGCCTAGAAACCGCCCTGTGTGTTTCGTCAGTTCCGTGGTGCTGTCCATTTTTTGTTCCAGAGAGAATGAGCAAACCAATCTTTGATTATAATATAGAATAGAAAGAAACCAATGCGTTAGTACCCCTATATTTAATATACTCTATGGCATTAGGTTCAAGGTTCATGATAAAACGTAGTGATTATATACTCTTTGGTTCATGATAGATTCAGAGATGGTGCAGAGTTTTTAGCATGCTTCAATATGTCTTTATTTGGTAATGCTTCATACCAAACATAAAATATTGAATTTTACTATCAATATAAAGATGAATTGGATGAAACATTACATACACAGCAGTGGATAAACAGTAAAGACATATTGCGCGCGCGCGCGCGCGTGTGTGTGTGTGTGTGTGTGTATGTGTGTGTGTGTGTGTGTGTGTGTGTGTGTGTGTGTGTGTGTGTGTGTGTGTGTGCGTATATGTGTGTGGCGTGTGTCTGTGTTTGTTATTCCGTCACGCCACACCTGCTAAACCGATTGAAATGAAATTCGAAATTGAGATAGATTATACCCTCAATTCACACAAAGACTGCGTCTTTATATGCGAAAATAAAAAAGTCCATGTAAAAATCCACAGTTCGAAATTCACGCAGGTGAAGCCGCAGGCAACAAAATTAAATTCAAATAGCGTCTACCTTTACATACAACAAAATAACCCATGTCCAACCAATGTCCCACCAATGTCCAAAGTATTGTAATAATCTAATTATTGGAATATTGGACTTGAAAAGATACACGGAGAGGCGAATTATACGGATATGAAGTCATTGTAGAACCACCACGTTATGACGTAATCCTAATTTCTAATGATGAAAGATATAATATTATTATAGGCCTTTAGTTATAGGCAAAGATTATAGGTATAGCGACCATCACGAATTAGATTTTTTTTTAGTTTTCTTATTCTGTAGTGAAGGGCGCAATAGGCCACAGAATATAATACTCTCTACCACTAGTCTAGGCAGTTAGTAAAAGCAACAACGAGACCACAAAGTAGGTAGCTACTAAATCAAAAAAGAGTAAAAGACAAGACATTATGAACTTACTTCCGCTGAAAATGTTATCGTTTTAGAACTCTTAATTACTTTTTCAAAATTTATTTGCTTTTTATTATCAAACTTAGCTTTTGAATATTATAGTTTTATTTTTATATGTATTTGCTAAGAAAAAAGATCTGAATTATTGTTGCATTACAAAGCAACATATAAAATAAGTGGCTAACTTGTACATATTGTAAAGTGTTATGGCGTTTGTGTCTGATACACAACGCATAAAGTGACTTACCTTTTGATTTATAAAGAAATATTCGTAAATTTATACAGTAAAAACCTTCGAAACTGCTGTAATATGGGTACATAGTTTTTATCACAATAATCTCCGTGGAAGTGACAAAGTTTAAGGTTATGTTTCTGTCTAATGAAGCTATTTTAGGTGTGTTTCAGTAAATCCGAAGATAAAGTAGGTGTTTTCTCCAGGCCAGAATCCCTGAAAGTGATGTCTGAATGAATTTCTCACGGTTTCTAGACATTCAGTCATGGTGGGAAGTGCCAAGCATTGCATACTTTTGTTCCTTGTTCAGGACTGCTTTCAATCTTCTGGATTTTGACATCGAAGTAAGTAGCGAGTTATTTTGCATTTCGGATGGTTCACGATTACGAAGACAATCATGGGAGTGTTGGTGTACGCTAATGTTATTCGTATTGTAGGAATTGGAGGAGGCTTTGCTGACAGATGGCACTGAGGAGTCAGCTAGCTCTCTCTTGACCGAACTGATTGTGAGACTCCTGAACGGTTGCTTGGGTAACAATGATATCTCGGCTTTTAATTATCAGGTAAGACATTTCACACATGATCTTTGTATAACTACAATGTTTTTGATTGTTTTAAATACTAGTGTTATGATTTACTCTTCAGTTTTAAAATTTTATGTTTGTAGATTTATTAAATGTCAATAAATAAAAAAAAATAAAAAAAGCAGTTCAGCTTAAATCCAAAACAGGTTCCCATTGCAATTTTTGCCATTTTATTTTATTTTTACGAAAGTCTGAGTGGAATACAGTTCACAGTGCTATATACTTTCTCAAATCATTATGATCACTGAGCAATAAGATTGAAAATTGCTTGCATATTTTCACTGCTTACCACCATAATTCCATGATTAGATCTTAAAATTCAAGACTGAGCAAAGTTAAGTCGGGACTTGGGCGGCACTCTGACTTGGATATGTTAGATTAGAGGAGTATAGGGCATCTATTTGTTTATCATTTAGCAAAAAAATGATAAAGGTACATCTTAATAAAGTACTAAATGTATTATGGATCTGAGACATGGTCGCTAACTATGGGCCTCATAAGAAGGCTCAGGGTGACTCAGCGAGTAATGGGGAGAGACATGCTCGGAGTATCTTTGCACAATTGAATCATAAATGAGGAGATCCTCAAAAGAACAGAGGTGACTGACATAGCTCGACGTGTCGCAAAACTGAAATGGCAGTGGATGTCTATCGGCTGAACTAACCAGAACATCTTGAATGTATATGTACATATCTGAATACAGTTTGTGATCAAGACATTAACACACATAATATATTATTAAATAAACATATTTCATATAATCAATCTGTAATCAGTTCAAATCTGTAAAATTCCTTCAAATTCTATATGAATATAATTAGTTTGTTCACGTTAACAGTAAGAGCCTACATAACACTGTGCTTGCAGATGTACCTGAGGCGGTTGTTCAGACAGAAATGCCAAGACACAGGAAGAGACAATCCCTTCAATACAGATATAGACTTTCAGTTCCTTCCTCTCCGTACCAAAGTAGAGATACTGTATGCATTATGTGACTTCCGACTTGACGCTGAAGATGTGTTTGATTTATTTAAGAACCTTGAAGCAGAGAGTTTGAGGGTGGAACCTTTGGGGTGAGTGTTTTTTTTGTTGTTTTTAACGAATGACTTAAATATAGGTTATGAATATACCTGTATATGTGCAAAATTGTATTAGGGAACACACACAACAGTAAAAGATTCCTAGGATGGAGAATGTCCAGGATGAAAAAAGAAAGAATGTAATATTGTTGGAATTAGAATTATATGAGTAATTTATTTAAATAAATCTAGGCATCATTACAAACTTGATAAATTTATGTTTAAACATTTTGAGTTATATATTGAGGTTGCCTGAGATTATACGAGTAACTGAAGCTACCACATAACTTTTATTTGTATATCAAAATATGTAATATAATTAATCTAGCTTAAGCTAGTCCCCATGCCTACTTGCATGTATTTCACGCGTCATTGCTGACTCAAATTACTTAGTGTCAGCAAATTCAGGAGGCAGTTCAGTGACCGTGAGAATGTATGCTAAGCAGGCATTGCTATATAATTCTGACTTTACCTACCTGAACCTGATGTATTTATGTTTGTATGTCCACATATTCCTCAATGAGTTAAAGTGTTTAACACTTTTAAGACTTTATTCCTATACATTTTTGAATCAAAATATCAAAATTATCGCATCTGGCAGGATTTATACCCGCATCGTCTATGTTAAATTTTGATACGTATTTATTAATGTATAGGAATTTTCATAATAGAAAAAACCCAGACACTAAAACACGCTCATGACACACATTTTCCAGTTGTAGGAATCAAATTTACGTCCTCCACAATGCAAAAGGCAGGATCACTACTACAAATCAGCTGTCATATAAAAAGCTTGGGATAAGGCCGCATATAAAGTATTTTTTTACGTTGCAAATCCATGCCAGACTTTTTTTAAAACTAAATCAATGTTAATAAAAGCATTTAAGCAATAGTTATTGAATAATGTCATAATGTGACTTTTACAGATGGGATGACAACGAATCAGCGTATTGGTACTTCTATGGGACAAGATTATATCGGGAGGACATAATAAAAAGGAAAGGGAAGAATAAAAAGAAAAAGAAAGAGCAGCAGAGCAGAAAACGCGGGTGGTTCTATGGCGACGATTGGCTTGACGATGACGAGACGGACAGAGTGTGGCAGGTTGTGTGCTTCACCGAGGAAGATTGGACCCACCTGACAGAGAAGTTCAGCAAGGCCACCAGTAAAGTTGAGAAAGAACTGCATCGCTCCCTGTCACAAAACTTCCTCCCGGAAATACCAAGACTGTTCCAAGAAAAAGAACGCTTGCAACGTAAAAGGTATTTTGTTTACTATTCAATGCCTAGTGTTTATTTCAGGCTATTAGTTTCTGCTGGGCGAGGATGAGATATATTCTCCTCCCTAACAAAGCCAGTAGAGAACTCTTTTAGATGGGGAAAGTAAATTATTTTATATCTATTTTGCGTCATTTCTAAAGTACTGTTTGTCTCTCGCTGTTTGTATTGCTATTTTATTTTCTTTATTTATTTGGTTTATAGAGCACACCACAGTTGCGCGTGCGAAATTCAAATTTTTTGTGGTTTTTCGCGATTTTTAGGCTGATAAGATGTAATAGGCTTATGGCAGTCAAATTGCAATAACCCGAAGATCATCTTCACGTATTTATATAAAAATCTCTGCTTGAAAGTGTTGATTTAAAGAAATTAATCCGAGATTTGCGAGCTGCTCACTTAAAACTCTTTACTCTGTCTATTTCCTGGGATAGACATTTTTATGCAAAATTTTTGATATAAACATGTAAAGAAGTAACTGCCATTCTCGCAAAATGACTGCCATAAGCCTATAATGTGTAATTAGCGTACAAATTGCAAAAAACCACGAACATTTTGAATTTCGCGGGCAGACCTGTTGAGTTCGCCTTAACATAGTCTCATAATTTAAGCTAGAGTTCAGTACAGTATTGTTCTCTTCTCAAAATTGACTATTTTAGGTTATGTCAGACCTAAGCCTAAGCTGTCAGTAAATTTCTCACTTAGTAACTTAAGTATGTCTTCTATGATTTCTGTGTTCTGATTAAATTATAAAAATCTGTCTTTAGATACTCTCAAGTCTCAAACTATAATCGTGTATATTATCCGCTTGAACTCAGTGGTATTCTTTCAGTAATGTTAGTGCATATAACATTAAATATAGTGAAATCTTTGCTGATTGCTCTTACTTTTACTACAGTAGTAACGAAACCTAGTAACGATTATAGATCGATTAAATGTGCGCCTATCAATAAATTATTGGTAGTTTATAGGAATAAAGAGAAACTATTTATTTCCTTTTAAACATAATAATATTCTGTTATAAATCATACTACATTATACAAGCCGACCCGGCAAACTTTACTTTGCCATATACATGATTACTCATTTAGAGGTGGGAAAAATACTTTAAGTCCTAATCTCAGACCTACCAAATACACAAACAAAAATCGTGGAAATAGGTCAAGCCATTTTGGAGAAATTACAAACACATACAAATGGAATGAAGCAATTTACAAACCTTACACGAGCATTTTATATATTTACATACCTCTATTTCAACTATAGTTAGAAATATCAAACAGTAAAGCTACTGTTACAAAAACTCAGTACCTGTAATGCAATGCCTTTGCTAAGCGAATTTGATTTACAAGCTACGCGCCTTGTTAGGTGTAATTGACACCACAATTAAATGAGACCAAAACAATTTAATGTGCCTACTTGTATTGTAGTTTATTTATCATGTTATGGCTCTTCCACACTATATGAATTTTTATTAGTATACTATATAATATTTGGTTGCCTGGAAGAGATCACTAGGTAGCGATAAGGCCGCCAAATTGTGTTCCTATTCTTTGTAATTTTTGTGTTTTCATTTGTTTGACTTTGTGGTGTGCAATGAAAGTATATTCATTCATTCATTCATATATACTCGTACATATTATATGTCCCATATGATTATCAACATTTTTTGACAAAGAAAACCCTACGTTTACAGATCCCGCGATGTAAAGTAACCTATGTGTTCATTCTAGGTATAATATTTTTCCATACCGATTTCAGGCAAATCGATTCAGTGGTTGATGTTGATGTGTGAGTGTAACAGACTATGCACTAACTCCAAAATGTGCACTTTTTTATATTTTTGTACGACATAATCGTATTTAAGGATTGGTTGAACAAGATTAATTAATTTAAAAAACCTGACTGCAAAAATACCAACTTGTAAAGTAACATATAAAGTATAATTACATTTAAACATATGCCATATACATTTGGGTTTCTAAGACGAATCTAAAGATACCATAATTTCAAAGATACGAATTAATAAAAACTTAATAAAGACATTAACAAAGTCGGTGCAGTCGGTTTAAAACCACACAAACCTAAAATAATTTTGCTAAAATAATTTCATAGAAAACATTATTTGGCCTGATAAAGTTGAACCATGTGCCTCTTGATCAGTAGTTAAACATGTTTACCACTAAAGCCTATGATGTATATATACTCATCATAATTAAGGCGCAGTTTCCACTAAAGCGGAGATAATACGAGAGGAGATACGATGCTGACAAGAGATGCGTAGCCTTATTATAGCGAGATTTGAGCTGTGCGTATAGTATACATGTAAGCTGTGCGTAGCGGAGATGTGGGCTATACGTTGCAAGATGTGAACTGTGCATAGCGGAGATGTGAGCTGTGCGTATAGTAAGACTGTGTTTCCACCAGAGATGTGCTATGCTACGTTGCTATAGATGTGTTTGATATCCACCAATCATATTCATTGCACATACCTTAGCACTGGTGGAAACTGATTAAACTAAGATATGTTTTTTTATAAGGAAAAATGCATGCTATGGATGCCTGCTATTTGTCGTCGCGATTCGTTGGCTATGTGCAGAGCAGAGTACCTACAGTATGTCCCTACTATCGATACATCGCATAGCTCGAGCTGCGCATCTTTTTCGCGCAGCTACTTTGCGGTGGGGCAACTTCATAACGCACCTTCCTCGCACAGTTACACAGCTTTGTATTGGTGGATACGGTCACATATTCTCGTACCGTAGAGTTCACATCTTCGCGGAATAGCTGCATTGCACATCTCTGATGGAAATAAATTTTCGAGTGTGCTTGGCGCGGTAAGAAAAAATCGCGCGAGAACCAGCGGTGCTGCTATAAATATCTTCTCTCTGCCACACCGCTTGCTCCCTCGCGGTACAAAATTCTATAAAAAATGACTCTACTACCTCATAGAAGTATGGGGCAGTGCTGCCAAAACCAATCTTCAATGCGTTCAAACCGTTCAAAATAAAATTATAAAAATGTTATTCAACTTTGATTTTCTAATGCCAACTAAAATGGTCTATTCTGAAACAAAATTAATGAACCTTGAACAGACATATTACTACAATACTTGTATTTTAATTAAGAAAATCAAATCGGGAAAAATTCAGTCACATCTTAACTTTATAACGAAAATGGAGCATGGATCCCGACTGCGTAGTGCTCACGACATTATAATAAACAAACCACGAACCGCATATTACGGTAGTAAGAACATAACTTTTGAAGGAGCACTTATGTACAATAAATTACCTAATAGTATCAAAACAATAGAGAAATTTAACATTTTTAAGAAAAAATTAAAAACTTTTGTAATTGATAACATTTGAGTACGTCCCTGGCGAGCAACGAACACTGAACATCTTTTGTTATGCCTACCCTGCTTTGCAATTTTTTACTGTGTACCGCTAATTCCACTGACTGTGTTGCTATCGCTGTCATTTCATATTACCACATTTGTATTTTTTGTTAATAATTCTCATTAAGTGAAATGTATATAATTTCTTTTGAGAATAATAAAGTTCTTTAACCACAAATGATAATTATCCTCTCTTCTTGATCCATTCCCACCCAAGCTAAGAGAAGAGATGTGGAATTAACGAAATCTCGTTGATTATTCAAAACGTATCTCTTCTCCTTGCGACTCCTCTGCGCTTTGGTGGAAACCGAGCCTTACATTGTTTAGCGGCTTTATTCTATTTGATGTCAAGCTATGTGATATTGTGCTGACTTGAATTAGCGTAATGTAATCTAAGATGTAAATTCAGTTTGTAACATTAATCTAAGCATACACATAAGTTCAACATCATATTGTCGTTCATTTCATTAGTGCAACTGAGCTTTGGCGCACGTAAGTTGTTAGCTATAACACCTTAATAATATTTCTATTTTTGTATTATATTAATATCTAGTATAACCATTACTAAATTAACAGAACTTTAGTAAACTAAAGTCCACTTGCGCGAAACGGCGTATCAATATTTACGTTTTTTACCCTACAGTCCACGTCTATCATTTCTTGATAACTTAATTTTGGGTTAGCGTGTTAATTCTTGAGTAAACACACTTAACTATATAAAATACTATTACTACTACTATAGGTTTTGACGACCGAATGGCGCGGTGGTAGTGGCCCTTTCCTCTGCGTCGGAGGTCGTGGGTTCGATTCCCACGACTGGAAAACGTTTGTGGGTATAACATTAATGCTAAATCACACAAACGTTTTCCAGTGTCTGGTGTTTTTCTATATATGTATTTATAACTTCTGAACTGCTGAATAGATTTGGTCATATAGGCTATCGTTAGAATCCTTACATCATTCCAAGTAACATAAACTATATTTTTTTGAAAAAAAAATCGTTTTACCTGACCTGGCAAACGTTGTTTTACCATTAGGGATATAAAAATAGCTCACGACCTACGAAACGTACACAGAGAATTTCATAACAATCGGTCGAGCCGTTTTGGAAGAGTTTGATAACATTCACGAGACACGATCATTTTATATATTAGTTATTACTTTAAATTATAGCCATATAAGTAAGTATTTATGTATGGTATGTTTTTATGCTCTGAACCGATTTTTATGTACCAATAAATATAGGTACTTTTTCAGATCAACCAATTTTACCAATGAATGAATCGAGGCAATTAACTAGTCAACAATTTTATTTACATGTCTAGTCTACGAATACTGAATAGGTACTCTAAATATACAAATTACGATCCTATTGAATGTCTCCCACCGTCAGAATAGATTGGCCTATTACAATCTATTTCTTCTCTCAACAAATTATTTTTGATACCAGTATTTCTAAAGCATCAATTTAGAAATACATACGTCATTATTTCTTTACTCAATACCTTATAAAGTAATAAAACTTTTAACCTAATTAACAAATATCCTCCAAAATTGTATTTAGTCTTTTGTTTGGGGCGAACAATTAGTATTTTACTAATTGTTTGCAAACAAAAGACTTCGCAGCCTTCGAAGTTCGTCACATCGTCAATTGTTGAGTAAAAATCATAAAAAAATGCTCTTTACTGAACTTTGAAGTTCTCTTATGAAGCCCCACAAACTATTAAAAGCTTAGGTAATCTGATTTTACACCTCTGATTTGATTCAATGAGCGTCTCTCGTAATCCGTAGATTTGAGTATTATTATGTTTATGAAGTTATTCTTTTTATTTCGTGCTTATAAACCTTATGCTGATGCCATGGTGATTCTCGTCCCTCTGTTGAAGACCCCAGAATTTGCTGAATAGCAAAGCAGTAAGGGTGGTGCAGCAGTTCTCTCTCTCACACATCCCGACTGACCTTGACCTTCGGCTGTAGCCATATATCCCATCTATGTGTGTTTTTAAGATTTCTGTTGCCTCGCTTTCGAACGCAATCAAAACAATGAAATGAAATTCTTTATTTCACATAGGCTTAGATATAAGCTCTTATGAAATGTCAAGACTCTACCGCCAGGTTCGGAAAGCAGGTTTGCACCGAGAAGAACTGGCAAGAAACTCGGTACTTGCTCTTTTCAAAAAAAGTCTCTATATACAATTTTTAGTACTTAGTATGAAACAATATTTTTAAGATATCTTGTGAGGAGATGGAAGCATATCACTATCGTTCCAAGAATCTTTGTTATTTAAAAATTCTTCAATGGTGTAGTAACCCTGATTTATTAGATGTTTTTTGACAGTATCTTTAAACAGGTGCAAAGGTTCGGAACAGACTTCGGAATCATATTGTAGAAGCGTACAATGAATAAGTATGCGCTTGGTCACGTGACTAATGTAGCGATCTTTTTCATTCATTTTTGATTCGTTCCATTTCTTTAGCGTATCGCAATATGCCGTATGGCTAGAGGTGCTGAGAGGAAGGCGGGCATTTTCGATTCGGTGCAATATGGTGGCGTGTAGATTAAGCAAGTATGAAATTTAAAATCTCCTTGTTTGATGTCTACTGCCAATGTTTCTATACGTGCCAGCTATAGACTAAAATTTTCAAAACTTTGCAATTGTAATGAAAACGCATTGCAGTGCTTCCACCATGTTTAAGTCTAGGGTGCCTGACATCTATTGTGAGTTCTAAACTCGCACCAATAGCAAACTTTAAGGAAAGGCTGCGGAGTTCAAACAATGCAATACTCAAAGTTGTGTTGCGACTGTTGCCCAGGCAGATCCTCAGCTATCGTACCTCGAAACAAAAAAAAAAAAACGGAATAAAATCATTTTGTTGCCCATCTTCTTTGTGTCACGACCCCGTATTTAAAATTGCAATTGTATTGCATTTTCGCATCGAAAAGAATTAGAAAACAATTTATAACAATGTGCGGAGCCACGTGACCAATTTAGCGATCATTTTCATACCTTTTTGAATTTCGTTTCATTTCTATCTTTTTAGTTTATTGCCAATTCCCATATAGCTAGAAGTTCACGAAACCAAAACAGAAAATTTATATCATTTATCTGTATCCATCAATAATACCCATCCAGTAACATCTATATCACAACAATATGTTATTATAATAATCTAATTTAATATTCTCTTTTGTTCAGGTTACTAGAGCTAGCTCCGCGCCGCACTTCGAGTCGCGTGCTTCAGAAGATCAAGCAGAAAGAAGAGGACTCCAAGCCGAGCGCGTATGACTCGAGGGACGAAGACAGTAAGGAGAGTGCCAGCGCAGCCCGCGAGAGTAGAGCCAAAAGACGAAATCAGTTGAGGTACATTTAACTAATTTGACTATGTATACAGATACACAAGTTTTTTCTACATATATCAATCTCTATATATATAAAAATGAATTGCTGTTCGTTAGTCTCGCTAAAACTCGAAAACGGCTGAATGAATTTACGAGTATCTTATCTTTGTTTTAAAATGTTCGTGGAGGTCTAGGGAAGATTTAAAAGTTGAGAAAAATTCGAATATTATATGTATAATATTATTCTCGCGAGATTTGTAAAAACTAACCCGCCGCCGCGGACAACAGCTAGTCAGTCAATAAATAATTGACCAAGTTAGAGTCGATCTCGCACACGAAGGGTTCCGTAGCATTCATCACATACATCATTCATTCATTGCATCTGTATGTAGCGAAATGATGATGCATAAGGCCCATTTACCCACTACTATTATACAAGTAGAGTAATAATGGACCCGTTATACCTACCCAAACCCCTTTAATCTTCATTCTTTTAGGGTTCCGTACCTGAAAAAAAAACGGAATCCTTATAAGATCACTTTGTTCGCCGTCTGTCTGTCTGTGACTCTGTGTGTCACGACCCTTTATTTCAGTAACTATTGAAGATATCGACATGAAAAGTCGTTTTTTGGCGCAGTCGTGTTTTGTAATAAATTAATTTACTTGTATAGTTAATAAAAACGAATTCGCCATATCAGAAGATGGAAAAAAGTTTAACTGGCATGGTGATTTCATAAAACCACATTACCTGTTTTTGTAAGTTTGACTTTATTATTGATGATTTTAGATCATTATCGACTTCATCGGATTCTTCGGGAAGTTCGGTGAGTAGGCAAGAGGAAATGCCACAGAAGGTGTCGCGGCTGTTGATCAAGGCGAAAGAAAAGAAATTGAAAAACTCTTCGTCCCACAAGGAGGATCCACCGCCAGAACCCGTGGTGAAGACCGGCCGGAAGACTAACAACTCCTTATCAGCGGCGACGGGACAGATCGTGATACCCGACAATGACGAACCAGTCAATAGTACACGCAAGAAGCTCAAAACTTCGCAAATGTAAGTACCACATCTGGCTGATTCATAAAATAACTGGCCAAGTACGATTTGGTCTCGTGCACGACTGTTTTCGTACCATTATAAATAAAAACGACAAAAAATTATGTAAGTTGTTATGGGAGTCCCCTTAAATATTTGTTTTAGAAGTTGATAAAAATGCTATGCGCAGTAGTCTGCAATAGCATTACCGCGGCAGTCTCCGAGTGCCACACTTTTTATTTTTATTTCAGATTCAGTCAGACCGAAGAAGACGTACAAACGGACATGTATAAGGTGCTGGAACAGCTCACAGCTCACGAGGACGCCTGGCCTTTCATGGAGCCGGTGGAAGAGGAGTACGCGCCGAACTACTACGCCGTCATACGCCGGCCCATGGACTTGCGGAAGATGGAGGAGCGCCTCGACAGCGGATACTACACGGACTTCTCCATGTTCAAAGCGGACTTCAAACTGATAGTCAACAACTGCCGACTGTACAATGGGCAAGATAATGGTAATTTTTTATTACACTATAACAATATAATCACTAGCTGACCCAGCAAACTTTGTCCTACTAACTAAAACCTACAAACATACATAAAAAATAATTTCATAACAATCTAAACGTTCCAGAGAAGTTTGGTAACAAAAATTGGTGCGAGAATTTTATATATTAGATCCATATGTATAAAACATCTTACCATTTTCTTTAACTAATAATTATAAAGTTAAAAGGTATATAGATACAACATGCATTGACTGCTTTCAGAGTACACGACTATGGTAGACAACCTACAAGCCGCATTTGATCGACTCACGGAGAAATACATCCATCGGCTTTCGTCGTCGGACGAGGAGATCGCTGTGGAATACCAACTACCGACGCCTTCCAGAAAACACAAACTGAAAAGTAGCGACTCTCCGACGCGGCATAAGCGAAAGAAAAGGAGACATACTGACACAGGTAATAAAGTAGTGACAGATAGATAGATAGAAAATACTTTATTGTACACCATTACAAAACGAAAGAAAAAACAAATAAAATAACCAGCAAAACAAATGTACAATTAACTTAATAAGAGAAAAAAATTAACTTAAGAGTCCTGTGAACTACGATGTCTCCATTCATTCAAAATACCAAATCATTTATAATTCGTGCATATTTCGATCATGTTGTGGTGTTATTCGGGTTCATATAGTAATAATCTATCCGTTTCCGAGATTCAGATTATATAATATACTCTGAATAATTGCTCCTTTAAAGGTTTGGGATACACTATGGTCATGGCTCTGTCAGGGCGCAGGAAAATATTATATAACACAATTTTAAATTAATTTCATCTCTATACCAAAAAATTTGCATACAATATATTCCTAACATTATAAAATTTTCCAATTATTAAAGTAACGTAATTTTATAATTTTAAAGTCATAGATAATGACTCCCCGTCATTAAATACACACATACATAAAAAACAACAGGCTTATAATTAAAAAGTTATTAGATTGGTTAAATAAAGTCATGTATATGTTTAAGAGTATGTTTTTTACGCAGCAAGTACTGAAGCTGAACCGATTGGGCTTAAATTTGGAATAGAGATAAATTATACACTGTGAACTCATAGGTTTTTATTGCGAATAAACAATGTATATGGAACCCACGAGATTACCGAAAGCTCGAAATTCACGCGCGTGGAGCATTTAAAAGTCTGGATTTAAAAATCGTTCATGTTTTAGTAATAAATATTACACTTACGTGCACAGTACGCAGAACTTACGTTCGTCTTTGCTCCAGTATAAGTGAAAAATTATTTACGAATGCTACTATAACAAGCGCTTTAATTATCCTAAATGGTTTAATATCGTTATTATAATGCTACGAGCATAACATATCGCATTTAATAAATAAAAAAACATACACTTTATATTGGACCACTTATTAAATTATAACTGTTTCTAATTGCAGGAGATCCAAAATCTAGTTCATCCGAGAAGAAAGAAGAAAAGGATGACGACCGGAAACAGGACGAAGAAGCTGAAGTAAAGTCTAGCAAGGAATCTCATAAGAGCAAACATGACAAGACTAGGAAAAAACGAAAGGGTCGTAAACGCCATGGGAAACATTCCAAAAATCACAGGAAAACCTCGCACAAGACGAATCACGAATCAAAGAAACGGAGCAAGAAACACGGGAAGAACAAAGACAAAGAAGGCAAGAAATCAAAACAGAAGAGGAAGAAAAGCAAACATCATGACCCGGAGCCTGAGGAAGCTGTGTTGAAGAGGAGCGTGTCGCAGGAGTCGTTAGAGAGCTCGAACAGAAGCAGGAGCGCTAGTCCCCTGCCCTCCATCCACACGCCATCGCCCTCGCCCTCGCCCTCGCCCTCGCCTTCGCGCTCGCCTTCCGGCACCGACAAACGCAAGAAGAAGGACCTGCCTGACGATCCGGATTTCTTCAAAGATAAATATGACAAAATCAAAGAACGCAGACGACACGCCGCCCGGGACACCTGGGAGTCCTTGTTTGATTTCAAACAAAAAACTGACAAGCAGAAACAAAATATACAAGTCCCAGAGAAAGACAAAAACCAGAAGTTACGCGAAACAATTGAAAAGCTAAAGGCTAAAAACGAAAAATATAAAGACGCTTTGCTTTTCAATAGTTTGTTTACGCCGTCGACGTCCGAAAACGGGTCTCATTCTAAGGATTACAAAGACGAGGCAATGGAATTTTCCGGTGATGATACATCTGCAAGTGTGAAGGATAAGCCGATTACTAAGAAGGGCAAAAAGAGCTCAGCAAAGAATGCATCAGCTTCCGAAGCTCTAGAACAAGCTGTAAAAGATATAAGCAAGTGGCTCGACGATGCCCCGAAGAATTCTGCAGTCAGCTCTCCATGCGACAGCCCCGCGCAAACCATCTCCACCGAGGACCAGGATAGTAGTCGCTTAGAGGATGACTCTTCACTGGGGGAAAAACCGCCGCCTACTCGAAAAGAGCTCAGCCGAAAGCGTCCTTCTTCACGAGAACCGAAAACCGTTAAGAGAAGAGAAATTCAAAGGACTATTGAGAGACTGCAGCCTGGAAAAAGTAAGGGTAATTTACTTACTAATATAAGTAATAAAAACACAGAAAAGACAGAAGATGTCGCGAGCGTCGGAACTTCAAGTAAACCTCGCGATTCGAACAAGGCAGAAGAATCCAGCCCAAAGCTCAGTTTAGGTTCTGTTTTAGCAACTGTAGAGTTTACACTGGGAAATGATCATAATTTTAATGATGACGAGACTAAGATCGAGCTGCCGAAAGAAACTGCAAAAGAAAATGATCCTAAAGAGGTTGTGACATCTGAAACAAAGGATGAATCTGTACCTGTAGAGAAAACGTCTCCACCGACGAAGAAAGATGCAGAAGTAGAAACCGATCCACAGATAGCGATCAAGCCAAGCCAAGAAAAGGCTACTCCTAACTTGAGCGCTTGGTTTAAAGCTTTCGGTGCGCCCAAATCTACAATTCCAACAACGAGTACCAAGAAGAAGCCCGAGGAAACTGAGGCTGAAGAAAAAGCAACAGACAAACCTGATAGCGAAGGGAAAACAACAAGTCCGAAGAACAATACTTCTAAATATGACTCTCCTAATGATTTGAACTCTCCGATACCTGACGGAGGCGACAGTCCAATCCCGAGCGTGAGCGCGACTCCGCGCCAGCGCAGAACGAGCACCGGGAGTTCCGTTTCAGAAAGATCTTCGTTCAGTCAAGATTTGGACTCTCCCAGGCATCAAATGTCACACACGTCTCCACTTCTACGGTCGCCTGCGTCTCCAAGAACGGACGATTTCCAGAAAATTACATATCCGATTATTAATGGCACAGTTCGGGCTGGATTTTACCATGATACTACTTCTGTAAAAAGTAGTCCTGAGAAAAGCTGCAGCCCGAGAGATGGGCCGCAGTCTCCTTACTCGCCGTATTCGCCTCACGTGTACGCGTCCAACAGCAATGCCGGATCTGCTACACCGAACTATTTCGTCGATCATAACAAGAGCCCTTTGCCGACATACGGACAGAATGCGCCACCGTATTATGACACCTCGAAAGCACCTTTAGTCAGCAAACCTCCGAAGGTTCACGAAGATTATACATCCCTGAGTCCAGACTCATTTCAGCAAAATCACTTTAATGGTCCATTTTCCCCTACACCATCTCCATACCCCCCTACACAAACTAATTACTCTCAGCCACAGATATCTCCTCAACCCAGCACATCAACCTCGCAGCCAGTGAATTCTGTTCAAATCCTACCTGATCCCAAAACCGCTCTATTTCCTGTCAAGAAACGGGCGTACAACGAACCTGAAAGTGTGATGCCTGCTAAGATAGTCCCCGATGATAAAGATATCATTCGATCTTCACCGATTAGGAATGATTACACAAAATCGTCACAATCTTTGCACTCTTCCCAAATGATGCCATCGACTTCAGTGGACGACATAGCGCTGGCTCTCAGTGAGAAATCAGAAACATTGAAATTAAACGTATCGCGTGACAAAAATAATACTATCGATTACACCGAGCGCCATGCTTCTGAAAAGAGAGAAAAAGGTTCATTCGACAACCACGTTTTACCGCGCGGTGACAAAGAAATTGATCATATCGACCTGACAAGGTCCCCCAGTGTCATGCAAGATGACATCGATATGGTGAACATGGGCTACTTGAACGCGGAAGAGAGGAAGAATAATGTTGAGTCCCATGAAGTGGAATTTGTCAGCAGAGATAAGATGCATGTGGCTCCACTGCTGCAGAAAGGTTTTGAAATCGAAGCGATTGCCATCAACCTTGGTATGAACAACCATCAAACACCAAAACCGCAAATGAAAATGTTGGCTGGACCCAGTAACATGACGCCAGCTCATACACACGAGCGGCCGAACACTGAGATCAGTGCGAATATACCACATGCACATCACAATCAGTATGATGCATTGCCCACGGGAGCGGCGGTAAACTCTTTTTCGTTGAATGATATTGAATTGGCGAATAAAAAACTATACGCCGCCAACAGTAACTCTGCATCGACCGCCCTCGATTATGGCAATTGGAAGGTAAATCAAATGCGTAAACCGGAAATGGTGCCATCTGACTATTCAGCAAACAGTTATACTAACAATGAGGAAAAGTTAAAGGGATCTGAAGCTTCAACTGCGAATGCTATAAACTACAATAAAAGCGTACAACACCAACAATTTAATAATTATAATAATGTACCAAGATCGAGCAGTCAAAGTAATCATAATCCAGCATCTGGACTTAGAATACCCAATCCACGAGGACTACTTAACCAAGCACCCAATCCAAGAGAACTACTCACACAATCCACAAGGTCTGATGCTATATTCACAATGGCATCAATAAGACAGGAGAATGTCATAAAGTATCTAGAACAAGATCCCAAGACTCCAAAGCCCGAAAGCATTTTGCCCGTGATACCATTGCCATACAAAACACCATACAGCACTCATTCTACTCTTCCAATGGATACCCTTCGGAATTTGCCCAATATCCCACAGATGTTGGAACGATACACAAACAATGAACGATATTTATCAAGTTTTGCAAACTGTCCCACTTCACTGTATCATGACAAAAATTTTCAAATGGCGCAGATGTTTAATAAATCTACTGAAGCACACCATCCTGCAAGCACTTCTAGCAGTATATACTCCCAATCGTCTAGCAGTGCGACAAGCAAGGACAATATTTACAAGAGCCCCGTTAGCGTCGCTAACACACAGGTGGATGCTAAAAAGAACAAGCGGAAGAGGACCTCAGAAACGAAGCAATCTGCCGGAAGCTCTTCTCACGCCTACCACACGTCCACCAGCAACAACGACGTATTAACATCCGTCAAGACGAGCATGATGCCGCCGAGTCCCTTCAACTTCGGCAGCTCGTCGAACATGGCGCTGGGCGGCATGTACGCCGACAACGGTGGGTTCACCATCGAGGACTTCAGAAACAGCACGAATCAGCTGATGGCCGCAAACTATATGGCCGCGGCGGTGGCTCACCAGCAAAGAAACAACGAGACGACGGCCGAGAAGCTGGCCAAGCCGGCGCATCAGAACTCCAACCACCAGAGCACCAGCTCGTTCCCTTTCATCGGCCATTCGCAGGTTCGCGCTGGCTACCCGTTCGTGGGCGCGGAGCCGTCATCGCCGCTCTACCAGCAGTATCTGCAGCGGTACCAAGAGGAGCTGCAGCGCCAAACGGGAGCTCAGATCATGGGCCTGTACCCGTCCACCTACCCGACGCCGCTGGGCGTTCGTCAACCCTATGATTCCTTAAATCGACCTTCCTGGCTTTAATTGTAGTTGTATAACATTGCCTCTCACGATCCATGTTGGGAGATTGCATAATATTTGAGAAAATGTAATTTTTGTTTGTAGAATTATTGTAATAGTATCAATGTGAAGATAATTAAATTAATCAATATTCCTTCTATAGACTAAACTCTTGTTTTGTGACCTACATGACAATTTAATAATTATATTTTAACAGTATCATTATTTGCCTGTGATGACAGAATACGCAGCAACATTGTTGATTGAATTATTAGTTAGTAAAAGACATATTTATAGTTTCCTTTATTTTTTAAGTTAATATTATAAACGGTCAACAGATGTTATAGCTAAGCTATTTAGAACATTATTTTTAAGTTTGACATGATTATTATATTTTTAATTTGGATACATACTTACATAAATAATTGCAATTAATAGTTATTTTGAATTACTTATTAATTATCAACATTTTGTTATAATTTAAGAGATTATGAAAAATTTTGTTAGTTTTTCGTATATTAATTGTTGTGTAAATATTTTGATAATTTTTTGAAGATTAATACATAATATTTTGTCAGCATTAAATACTTCTGCTTAATTATTAATAAATCATTTGGAGATATTATGTTTAATGACTAGTTTCATTATAGATTAATAAGAATTATTGAGAAGTCTTAATGTGTAAAAATCAAATAAAAATAAAAATTTTCAAAATACTTATTATTTTTATTCCATTCCTTCTTACTTTAGCTACGAAGGAAAGAAAGATGGTATAAGCGTGTAGGGCGGGAGACCGTTTGTTTGTGCATAAAACCAATCCTATTTATTTTTATACTGTTTAATAACCGCGAATTCTAAAACAGCTGAGCCGATTTAGGTAGTTTTCTGTATAATGTTAGTGACCCGTATATAAAAAGTGAATTCTAGGCTAGGATGTCTCGTATACAGGAGTTACGGAAATTGCACAGCAATATACATTTATACTAATTTATTTAAAAAATGGCTGAACCGATTTGTATACTTTTTGTGTGACTCATTGGCAGATATTACGTTGGTCGTATAGCAGGGGGCGCCAGAATATACGTTTCTATATCGCCTAACAGTTTCGGCTCATTTGGATATTTCCACTATGGCACATAAGGTTTGGCGACGAGAGTTTAATCATAAATTTTGGAGCTCTATAGTGGAGCTCTATATCAATTTCTCAATCAAGATCAAATGGTCTTAGTTCATCTTCTGTAATATGGAACTCTTGGTGTGGTGCTTTTTTTATTCAATCCAAAGAGTATATAATCACTACGATTCAATCACTGTTCATCAATTTAAAAATCTCCAGCCATTACATTCCAAAGTGACGTTTAATTTACAGAATATTAGGCAAAGAACTTATACATTTACATATTTTGAAACAAAATCAATTGTTGTACCACATTTTGTACCATGTATCAATTTTGAAAAGTTTGGCAAAAACGTCTATAAACTGAACCTTTTTTTCTTTCCATGCAACATCGCGATATAAATCTTTGGCAACATCCCTATCGGCCCTACCAACCCGCGAGATTCAAATTTTATTTAGTTTTTCGCAAGGTTTATGGCAATAAATTTCAAGGGCATAATATTGGCATTCCCATTCACCTAATATTTGTTCCCGAAAGATATTTTTTTGCAGTTTCCCAGATTTAGAGCTATCAGGAACCAATATGAAGTAAATACATGTTTTTATTAAAACATGTAGAGTTATAAATGTGGTGCCCGTAAAACTCATCGCCATAAACCTACGTTTTATAATTATCCCACTATTAGCGAAAAACTAAATAAAGAACAGTGGCAGAAATTACAACACACACACAAGTTTAGCGTCAGTACACAAAAAAGTTTAGCGTCTAGATGTAACATTTATTACAAGACGATTCTAGTAAATAACTGATTTTTTTCAAGGTATCACCAGTTATTGTAAAGGACGGGTCAAAAAATAAAATATTTAAAGAAATTCAATTGATTACTGATAGGTTCCGTTTCCACACTCCTGACAGCTAGTGTTGCCGGATGACAAACTTTTCCACTTTTATACTCCATCTTTTTGACGATCGGTCCACTTTTTTACGAGAACAACATGTAACAGATACGAAAGAAAAACTTACTTTCAGGTGCTACGTTAATTCTTAGATCAGAATGTAGAATACAAGACAATAACTGTGTCGATTTCAATGTTCCTTTTTTGCATTTTATTTTACTCGCATATTTTGTTTACATAAAAAGATTACATTCGTTTAGGGTTTTCCACTGCATTGGAGTAAATCTGAATATTATTATTCCGTGTGAGCCAGTCTCACTTAAATAAACTGCTTGAAGATTTGAGATTATTTGACAGAAGACTACACCTATTAATAATACTGAAATCTATTACAACCGATTATTTTGAGCATAGATTACTTTGTCTTGGTTGTTTATCGTTTCCGAGACACCCTTGTAATTCAATATTGATTTACTAGCAGTGCCCGCGGACTCCGTTCCGCGTTAAAAATATTTTTGTACCGGCCCGTTTGTCCCGCATAAGGCCCGGTTTCCACAAAAGCGGAGTGGAGTGGAGCTGTGTTTGAATAACTAACCAGATTTCATCATTTCAACATCACCTCTCCCCTCAGTTTCGGAGATGTTAAAATGACGAAATGTGATTGGTTACTCAAATACAGCTCCGCTCCGCTTCGCTTTGGTGGAAACCGGGCCTTATACGTGCTTATAGCCACAGCCACGGAACACCTAATAGTATGCCACAGCTCACAGCGCTGGACGCGAGCGAGGCATTAGCAAAGATACTGCGGACTGCCGACAGCCTCCTATCGCCACGCAACGGCCGGGGCGGCGCGTTTTTATTTTGCTAATATCTTTGAAGATAAGTGTATAGCGTAAAAGGCACAAATATTCTACATTTAATTTCCGTTCTGAAAAACATATTTACAAAGATATAAATTAATACCATATGGGCTAAATAAGCGTTACAAAATTTATTTATTTTTAATCCACAATTTTAACAGTAAAAGCAGTTATTGTGAGTTACCCGTAAGAGATAGGCATATGCTCTCGCGGACTTTTTTACAGATTTTGATACGTTATTTAATATTGTAGAACATTCTTTTGTTCTATCCTCAATAGTTTCCGCAGCGCACGCGATGAAAGCAATTTTTTTACGACTTGGATTACATCATTCAAGTTTAAGTAAAGATGCATAATTAATTTTGGAAATTATTATAACCTATGACACTCCACAATAACGTAGCTTTCTATTAGTGAAAGAATTTTGAAAATCGGTTCAGTAGATCCAGAGATTACCCCTTACAACGTCACAAACTCACAAACATCGTTACGCTACCTCTTTATAATATTATAGTATAGATTAACTCAATTAGATTTTTCTTTCAGTCGAGTTTTTTCATTCCGGCATCTCGCAACACTGTCCGTCAGCTACATGGCTACCAACTGTCAACAGTGACAAATTCTTCGACAAGTGAAAAGTATTTATCAAAGAGTATTTAGTGTATTGTCTATGCTCTCGGATGCTTCATGGCGGAGGTCGCTGTTGTTATAATACTCAGATACAATATTTTGAAAATAAATATTAATTTTTCTCCACTTTTTTTGTAGGTAAAACTTTCAGCATTGAGTTCAGGCTTGCAGGCCCAATCAAAAAAATATTTTTTCATTTATAGTTGCATTCATATTGCATTAGCGTAACCGATGTATGGGCCCGCACCATTGTTCTTTGAATTTTTGCTCCCGGATGTGCCCGGTAACCATCCCCTATGTCCACAGATTAAAGATATTGTGTACGATATCTATGTCAAGTGCCACAGCCAGATACAATAGAATAGGTACATGTTTTATACCTTTGATTAGGTATATATTAAATCAATGTTTTATACAATACTTTTTTCGTCATGAGTTATGAAACTTTATCTGTGCCAAGAGCTAAAAATACTGCCGTGCGCGGCTGTCCTCCGGTTCCCCGCTCTGATTAAAAAGCTACGCCTTACTCTATGGTCGCCGTCGTCGGCTAGGTAATATTTTTTTCTCTTTCGCGGGTCAACTTTTTAGCAAGTGGATATAGTGAAACGTCCCTTCTCTTTCTAGTTTGGTCATTGCTTGGTACTTTTGATTGTCTCTGTCTCTCTCTGAACTCTCGACTCTCGAAAGCTAGTTACGTTAGTTGTCTATGCTCGAAAGTGACATGGCGTCCATCAAGATATATCACGGCCTCCTGTAAAATTGTTTTAATTAATGACAGTGGTGTCTTTAGGCGTTTTATTTCAGAGGCCGTAATAAATCGTATATTTGCATTGATGGTAATGCATGCAAGGAAACCTCAGCGAATAAGCGATGGGTACGATACGCTTGCAAATGCTTCGGCTGAGCAATCTGTAGATGGCGGTCGCCGATAGTTTTGCTGTAACACTGACGAAGGACTAAATAATTTTGTTTGTTTCAGGTACTTTGAGAAGCACCAGACCCATCCGTATCAGGTAAGCATAATCCGATAGTAAATAGAGAAAACTTAACACATAGTATACAAGCTGAATGTCGGACGACCGATGTAGCTATTTCTCTACGTAATAACAGACTCCGTCCATTCTTTTCGTAATCAAATCGCGTTTTGTTAGTCCAAACTTAATTTTACACGTTTTGTGCCCAATTCAGATTGTAAACAATGCTAATCTAATTACTGTCAGTTTGGAAAGATGCAAGGTTTATAAAATTATTACGCCCTAAAGTTTTGGGCTCTATTAGTAAATAAATTTTTCAATTACCAATTTCTATATTTATTCTTAAAATATACCGAAATTCCGTGAATACAAATGTGTGAGAAGTACTAAAATATCACATGTATCACTAAATCATTACATTATGTACATTCATAAAGATGTATTCACTAGATACCTCTATCTAGTGAATACATCTTTGTTGCTATTGAATTTGGCCGTGATTATAATAAATGTAAAATAGTAGTTGGATGTTACCAGTGTTTATTTTTAGTTTTGTTTGTTAGTGACACAATGGGATCTTAGATTAGGCAAAAGAAAAAGAGGTATGTAGCCAAAAAGGTGAGATGATGACATTAGATAGCAAGAGGGATTTAGAATAGAGTAATAAAAAATAATAAAATAAAGACACAAATGGAAAAGGTTGCAGGAGGCCTTTGCCGACTGGCAAACAGATCTTCAGAATATAAAAAATAGACGAATTAATACTGTTGTGGGATTAGTTTTAATAACGAGTTTAACTACATATTTTGTACTAAGTTTATCTTAATAAAGGGCCATTTATTTATTTTTTATTTATAGTGTTTGTTTATTTTTAAATACAGAAGTACAACCCCAAGAGAGTTGCCAATGAGTACAGCACTCCTGACAGCCGGTACACACCACTCCGATCCCCCAACGGCAATGTGGTGCATGGGCATGCAGCACACGGAGCCCATCCGGCACATTCGGGACACCCTCATCACCACTACAATCACTTGCCTGATGAAAGAGAATATGTTGCACCTAGAAATACCTACACCCAGAAAGGATCAGAAAAGGAGAGAGATAGAGACTACAAATCCTCTAGAAATAAGTATACAGGTAATTTATTTAATTATTAATTTATTACACAAAACATATTATTTCTGTAACTAGACTTTTACTCTATCTACAATGTAAATAACCAACATTTTTTTCCCATTTAAAATATTTTTTTAACAATTTAGAGTAAGTATACTGTCATGTTCATAATAATAAACAACTAATTCCATAAGTTTAATTATTTAAAGTATATAAATTTAGCATTTTTAATATATTTTTTAAAACATCTTAAACAAGCTCTGAACTTTTATAATTAATTGTGGCATATAAATAATATATTCTTTGATGCTTGCTTTCAAATTAACTTTTTTGAGTATAAAGTGAGTAGTTGTGAAATGATTTAGCAGGTATATATAGTAAAATACGCAGGTTGTTCAATAAGTTTTGTCATATATTTTGTCGTGCGATCATATATTTTTTATTTTTTCAAATGTGCATAGAAACAACAATTTAAACATTTTTCTATGCACATAAATCACCTATTCATCTAACTCTATCTATTATCTCTGGGAATTAATTCAAATTTTTCCAAAACATGCCAATCAACTGCTGCTTTGATGAAAGGTCGTCATCCAATTCAAAATCTTTGCTTCTGAATTGTAATAAACATTTTTCCACAGTTCTTACAGAAGGAGCGTCATGACCAAACACAGAAAACATTTCATCAAAATATTCTTGCTTTACCAAACCGCCGCTTTGAAATTTGAGTACACAATTGCACGATACTATCATTTGATCCTCGATATCATGTTTAAACATTTAAAAAATCACTGGGAAATAACTATAAACTATAGAAAGCTAAAATAAACGCGTTTTCTCTTGTAGTTAGGGAGACTTAATAATAAGCATAAAAGTTGTTACTCTAAACTCAGCATTTGCGGACACGTCAAAACTTATTGAACACCCTAGTATATCACTTACTAGTTGATGCATAACATTATCATATCTAAATTATTTTGGCCTTTTTATGTAAATGCAAAAAGCGAATTCTTTGGTTCGTTATTCATCTACTTGTTTTAAAAAACTACAATGACCAAATTTGTAATATAGTTTTCGATAAATATGAGTCAATAAAATAAAAAAAACTGCACTCATTACGATTTGGATCATTTCTTCAGTTTGGGTTCTGGAATATTTACCAATGAAACCACAAACACTTCACTGCCTATAGACGTAAAATTGTAATTTACATTTACCTAACTCAGTTTTTACGCACTGTGATGCCTTCTTGCAGGAAATAGTTTAGTTTTGAATGTAATGTATATTCAAAATCCCATAATTTCATATCAAGGCGTCATAACTTACCATTTATTGTAGAGTTAGATACAGATATACAAGGTGAAAAATTTATGGTTTTTGATGTTAAGCAGGGTGAACCATTATTAGCAGTACTATCGATTTACCTACACTGTTTCGAAAAGCATTTTTATTTTTATTGCAAAAAAATAATCAAGATAAACTATAAAATGTGATAACCAATAGTAGTGACTACGCGATACGTGGCGTGTAGAGACGTAGGTACTTGCGAGTATTTGAAAACAAAATTTCTCGAAAAAAAAAAAATTATTTTACTACTGGGGTCAAAATAAATTGCAAAAATTTAAAATACTGCGAATAGCGATTCACCTCGCCTCACATCTAAAACCATTTATTTTTCACTGTGTATATCTATAATTTGTACCCACAACAGAACAACAGAATGGAGTATGGGTATATGTGTTTAGGATGAGAGATGTTTTTTGGATACATGTTAAATTGTGGATACAAAATACAAAAATGGCTTGACTGATTTAGATACAGTTCTCTGTATAATTTTTGTATTAGTTGGCAATGGCTCTTAGATAGTTGTTATGGAGATCGCTCACCAGGGGGCGTCATAAAAATATTTATATTGCAAATAAATATTCCCAAATATTCCAAAAACGGCTTAACCGATTTGGATACAGTTTTTTATAAAATACTAGTAACATACTGGCAATGGTTCATAGATAGTTATTGAGGTGATTGTACAGCAGGGTTTTTATTTATTTAACACTATTTGTACACCACAAAAGATCTAAATCTAAGGAGTAAGAAGTAATTAGTACAAAAGGCGGCACTTAGGTGGCATAGGGGCCACAATAAACATTTCCCTACCACTTGGTAGTAAAATTCTTTAATGTGTTATCTTTTTATTAAACTCTTTGTGTTAGGGGTCATTTGGTATGTTTTAACTAAGCTCACAAATTAGATTTTGTGATGAGGGTCTGATGATGATGAATATGGGACTGAGTAGCAATAACAGTGGTAATTAGTGAATACCATATACATGTTTGGGCTTATTTGATTTGGTTTAATTATTCTTACACATTAGGCTTGGTGGAGAGGGTTAGTGATTTATTCTGAAGCTTAGTTGGAACTCATGAATGGTACAGCTGGTAAAGTGCTTGAGTTTGGGCTCATTAGGTTTAGTTTCACTATTCTAACACATTTAATCTGGTAACAAGGGTAATCCATCCTGGCTCTGCAAAGAGGAGCTTACTAGATGATATATTATGTTTTTTAATAACGCCTTAGAATATATGAATAGAAAAAGTATAAAATAAGTAGAAAAAATAAAAATAATTGAAACCACCCATTACTGTTGTGGTTTGTAATATTTAAATTATTAAATAGTTTCTTTTTTAAACTCCCTGACTAACAGAAAGTAAGAACTTATCAGTATTATTATCAATCCAAGAAAATCTGTCAGAGCTTCTATGTTCGGCCTATGCTGCTGTTGATGGTGCAAGATGTTGCTTTTTATCAGTTGGTGACTACTTTAATTTCTCGATCCTTCTCATAAACTTAAAATAATATATATCTCACATAAGATTTACACAATATGGTGAATAACAGATTCTGAAAAGTAAGTAATAGATTCTGCGTAAGACTGAGTTGGAAAAATACAAATAATATATTTCATTGCAGGTTTCATTGGTAAAAGTTTCAGCTGCAATAGCTTGAAAGATACTGCTTCAGATACTGTAAAAAAATTCTATAGTTCAAAATTATTCCAGTAATTGTATCCGAAGTGTTTGAGACCATGTAATAAAATAGTTTCGTTTATATTTTTAAGATTGTCTGTGTTATTACAGATGTCCGGTCACCTAAAGAGAAACGTAACAAAGATAGTGATAGGGAGAAACTTATGCTTGAACGATGTGAATTGGAGAAAAAGAGTAGGACTAGTGGAATGAACAGTAATGTCAATAGAAGTGGTAAATATGACAAGAGGAGTGCTGCCTCGACGAGCATGCTCTCAGGAAGTGAATGGTCAGAGCACATCAGTTCGTCCGGCAAGAAGTATTACTACAACTGCATCAGTGAAATCTCTCAGTGGGAGAAACCTGCCGCCATGACACTTGAGTGGGACCCAAGAAGAAATGCATCCAAAGATCCCTCATATGCTTCAAGGCCCAGTAAGTGAATTTATATTTTTATTGAACTTATACAATTATACAATTTTTAAATTGAAATTATTCAATATTTTTTATTCTATTTGGAAGTGAAAACTTCTTTACGCGTTTCATTTTAAAGATGGGAAAAATCATTAAATATGTAACGATAACCAACACTGTATCCAATACTATAACTGTTTGAGATGGAAAATATTGCTGAACTGGAAATACACACTGTAGTTGAGTTTTTTTGTCATCACTTCTAGGGTGCCACAAGTATTTTTAATTTTATTGGGAAGTAGTGCGTTGTTCTGAGCTGATGAGCTATCTTCGATGTATTCGAATTGGTCAGCTTAGCAACAAAGTGCTAAGATTACTTCACATGCTTGAATAATACACAATTAGAATTCATAATGTATTTGCTCATTTGCTCTTGAAGCGGGAGGGCTGTCTAAGAAATCAACCTATAGTTAGTTTGGCAAGTTGGTTAGTTTAATACAAATGACAAAAACTATAAATAAGTATTTATTGATAGATCGTGACAAGAGGTCGAATTCAAGGTCTGGTCGGAGGGAAGTAGAGAAACCGAATAAACGTGCAAACAATACATCAGATAGGTATTGGAACAGTGGGAGGGAAGAAGCAGCAGGGCCAGACAGGAATAGACCAAAACGCACCACATCACAGCATGATGGTAAAGGTATTTATGAATTCAAGCACCTTTTTTTGTTTTGTTACCTTATTTTCTAAAATTGATTTGGTAAATGCAAGATGTTAAAAAACTTGGCTTTGTTAAAATGTTCTTGTAAAAGTTAAAGTACTAGTATTGTTTTAGAAGGCAGTAGACTCGTTAAGATATTGACTTTCCTAGCTAAGGAGCTATGCTTGTTTTCACCAACATTTTAAGTCACCTAAGCCCTGAGGTGACAGTTTTTGTAGGTGAAAACTGTCACGTATCGGCTTAAGCATTCGATTTAGGCAATTCCTGTTAGTGTTCCAAGTAAATTCTATTCATTTAATATTTTTATTGTAAAAAATCAAAATTTAAATAACTGTAGTGCCTCTGTTATACTATTGATTTCATGTTATTAGCTTTAACAGTTATTGAAATAATAACTGACTGTGATCGACAGACAGACAAATTCACACCATTTTACTACTTTTACCATTTTGGTACAGAACCCTAAAGATAATTCCAATGTCATGATGTTTTTGGCGAGATATGTATATTAGTGAATGCTTTCAGATGGTCAAGCTTTACAAGACATGGACATATCTCCAGACAGGAGCACGCCAATCTCTGAGAATTCTTACTGCACTCGGGAAAACACTACTCGCAACGAGGCTCACGCAGTTCCACCGGTCGTCGTGCTTGACAATTCTAACCAGCCGGTAAGTTATCTGCACACTGCTAAACTAAACTAGATTTTATTTACTTTTTCGATAATAGTGGGCTGATTATTATTATACATCGTAGGCTTTTTTCAATGAGTATTGCGAGCACAACATTTATGCATCTACATGTTTTTAATAAAAACTCTGCTCAACAGTACTTATTTACTTCATATTGGTTCCCAATAGCTCGCAATATGAGAAATTGCAAAAAATTATCTTTTGGGAACCAGTGTGAAGTTCCCAGGAGGAATGGGAATTTTCGAACAAAGTTTCTATTAAAAACATGTAAATGCATAAAAATTATGGCCGCAAATAAACCCACAATGTGCAGTTAGTCTAATGTTGGCACCTTTTTTTGAAGAACTGATGGTGACGGTGGATATGCATAATTTAGTATTTCGACGGTCTCTAGTTTTTGATATGCTTCGCAGAGCGGTTCACTGTTGGCGGCGGCGCTTCCGCGCATCGTGGGCACGGCATCGATGTCGATGGCGCCGACCCCGGGCGTGAGCGGCGTGAGCGCAGGGTCATGCGTGGCCAACAACGGCGCCTCGCCTGGCAGCGGCGCGGACACGCCGCACCGCGACGCCGGCCCGCCCACGCCCACGCACTCGGAGAACACCGATCCCCACGCGCCGCCCATACACCTTGAGAACGCGCTTCCCAGGAAAAGTGAGTCAATCTGTTGAATTTTAGTCTGCTTTGCTTCGCGCATTTGTGTATCTCATCATTCAATCTGGCGATATTTTATACCCCGCGTATCAAGTTGGTTGTCTTTACTGCTTATATACAACATTTGTTTCAGATAAAATAGCACATTGAACACATTTTATATCGCATTTAAAACTACTGTTTGTTAATAATCATAATTCATCATTATTCGCGTGGTATCTTATTTGAAAATAGCACTCAAGTTAAATTGGCTCTCATTATGTAACTGGCATAAATCGATACATTTAAAATGAGGTCACCGATTTCTACAGCTGTGAGTTGCATTTCTAGGCAAAAACTAGTGTATAAGCTGACCTTCTAATGAATAGTTTAGGCCAAACGCTTTGCGAATAGTGCTTTGCGAAGAGGACTTATAAACCGATCTCAGCCAACTTACCGTACGTAAATACCATATCCCTAACTAAGAGTTACTAATTTACCCATGGGGTAAAAAACGGGATCCTGTCACTAAAACTCCGCCGTCCGTCCGTTCGTTCGTCAGTACGTCTGTCACCACTCACCAGGCTGTATCTCTTGAACCGTGATAGTAGACACATTCTAAATTTTCAGAGATGATGTATTTCTGTTTTTATAGCAGCAACAAATATTAAAAACCGAATAAAATGAATATAAGGGGGCTCCAATTCATAAACGTGATTTTTCTGCCGTTTATGGTACGAAACCCTTCGTGCGCGAGTCCAACTCGCACTTGACCGGTTTTTTTATTATAAAATTTCTATATTTATCATTGATATCAAATCATTGATTAAACATACAGAGGATCAGCACTTACTGACGCCACGCATGTATTTTTAGGCTCCCCTCTGAAGCATTATTTTTAATTTGTCAAAACTGTAAAATGGTGCTAATGTAAGCAACAATATTATGTGCGAATTTTAGAATTTTTTGAATTCAACATACGTCACATATTTCTCGTCCTCTTAGCGTAGCATACTTCATCATTGTATCAAATCGATTAAACTATAAAGTGCTGGCGCCAATTTGTATATATCAATGATATCAAGTAGAGAAAACTCAAAAATGGCTGGCATCCCATCCTGTATGAAAGCTCCTGCGATCGTTGTCTAAGCGTCTCAACTAGAACTCAAAGGTTGTTGTAAGGCTGTTGTAGAGTCTCAACTAGAACTCAAAGGCTGTGTGTAATGATGCGTCGTGGTTTGCAGTGGAGTGCCTGGGCAGCTACTCGTCCGTGGTGGGCTCGCTGCAGCACGCGGCGCCGATGTTGACGCCGTCGCTAGTGAACTATGTGCGCTCTGACCTCACTTCGCACGTCATCGGCTGGGCTGCTGATATCCTCGAGAAACAGGTAAGCTATGTCAATACATAGGCCCGGTTTCCACCGGTGCGGAGCGGCGCGGAGCTGTGTTTGAGTAATCAATCAGATTGCGTCAGTTTGACATCTCCCAAACTGAGGGGAGAGAGGATGTCGAAATGACTAAATCTGATTGGTTACACAAACACAAGTTCGCAAGAGCCTGTATGTTAGGCCTATGTGAAATAAAGATATTTTGACTTTGACTTTTTGACTTTGACAGCTCCGCTCCACTCCGCACAGGTGGAAACTGGGCCTTAGTCTTACGATCATAACGCACAACACTTCAAGTGGATGCGTTTTCACGATTACTTTGAGTAAACAATCAGATGTCGAAATTACGAAATCTAATTGTTTACTCAAACACAGCTCCGCTCCGCTCCGCTTTGGTGGCAACCGGGCCTTATGGTATAACTTTTTCTAATATAGTACGGAACCCTCAGTGCGCGAGCCCGACTAGCACCTGACCAAATATTTACTATGGATAGGCTTGCGCTTGACTACAATCATGTCTGATGGATGAAAATGATGAGGTCTAGGTTAGAGCGCGCTTGCCTATAAAATGCCTATTCACTCTTCTCTTGAAGGCACCCAAGTTGTACTTGGAAGCTGGAAGGGTGTTCCACACCTAAGCGGTACAGATAGGTACAGGGTACAATGGAATCTTACAACTCAATCTTCTAGCAGATACCTTCAACTAGTTGAGCTTAAATTTTGTGCAGCTCTGTGACGTCACTCTAAATCCAATATGTTGAAACACTATTTGTGATTTGCAAGATTTGTGGTTGACTAGTTATTTTTAATGCACTCCTACAGTATCTTGTTTTGAACCTGTTTGGGATCATATTATGAAAGAGTAGTCTCAACCCCACAAATGAATTTAGTACTCGCACAAGTGGTGTGACGAGTTCAACTAATTTATGCCCTCTCTTATTGGCTTATAGCAATTATTTTCAAGGAGTCAATAAACGCAGCTGTAAGATTGTAGCTTGGAATACTATACGAAAGTCTAGAAAGCAGTGAGCCATATTATCTCGAATATACTTTGTTATACTCCTCAAGGAGCACATAAAGGGCCAGGTAGCAACTGCTTACTGGATAGCGTAGGTTATGTCATTATTGTTCCGTGGCTGCAGGCAAACAAGTATACAGAGGAGGCGTACCAGTTGGGCTGCCTGCAGTGCACGCGGGTGTCGGCCGAGCTCAAGTGCTCCCGCTCGATCGTGCGCCACACGGAGATACAGGCGACGCTGCAGGAACAAAAGTGAGTACCGATAGAATTTGTTTTCGTAAGTGATGATGCAACCGAAGATGTTACCGAATGCGAGTCGGACTCGCATTTGCCCAATTTTAATATTCATTACAAGGAGCGCGTCGTGTGTGCAGGATCATGTACCTGCGGCAGCAGATCATCCGGCTGGAGGAGCTCAAGTCGCAGAACTCGTTCATGTCGGAGGACTAGGGTCCGCGGTGGGGGGCGCACCAGCCGGCGCCTCCCACCGCCCGCGCACCCCCCGCCGCCGCCTCGCACCCCCACGCGAACCCGCCGCACGACGAACGTTGTTCATTCCGCTAATTGTTTCTGTGTAACGTAGGTGAGTGACTATTGCTGTGTTTGTGACTCGGTGTTAAATTGTAAGCGGTCGTTGAGCGATGCTCAGGTCTACACGCTCCTTTTTATGGCACGTCTCGATTTTACATACGAATGAATTTTTAATATTCACATCGCTGTTATCCAGATTTGTTGATCTGAAAATAATTTAACGCATTCTCACTCTAGTCTATCATTTTAATATAATAGCACGATAAAAGCAAACAAAAAGCATGTTCATTTCGTTCGTTTGCTATTTTAAAAAAAATATTTATTTTACAATATTTAACCATAATTATTTGATTGTGTAATAATTTTTTGTGTCGTCCCCTAAACACCACTGTCTGTATCGAAGCATGGTTATTATTTTTTTATGTATAAACCATTTTTAGCCATATAAGCAATTAGTTTTATTTGTCCCATTAAATTGTACTATACTGATAATAATTAAAAATTATTTATTTATCGTTTTTAACAATTTTTAAATTTGATTTTAATAATTAATTAATTGTTTGTTTCGTCCCGTAAACTCCACTGTCTTTATAGTAGAGCAGTAATTATTATTTATTCATTATTTTATCATTTTTAACTATAATAATTACATGTTTGTTTTGTCCTGAAGTATCTCTAATTTCTTAAAAGCACACTTAAGTTTTTAACAGAATTCATATGTTTTGTCCCATAAAATCAACTGGGTTTATAAAAGCATATTTCATTTTCACAATTTTAATATTTAACTATAAATTATTATTATTGTCTTTTTAAAACATAGTCATTATAAGTTAACTTATTTATCATTTTTAACCATAATAATTAATTGTAAGCACTTACGATTTCTAACAATTATATTCATTCGTTTAGTCCTGTAAAATGTACTTGGGGAAAGCATTTCAATTTATTTTTAACAATTTTAAAATAGACCGTAATAATTGTTAGTTTTGTCGCTTGAATACCACTGTTTTAAAAGAGCATAACCATTATATTAATTATTATTGTTTATTTATGTACCATGTTTAACCGTAATAATTATTTGTTTGTTTTGTCCAAAAGCACCTCTGATTTTATTCAACCTGACTTAAATTAACCACTTTATGTTTAGCGTAAATCAGTGAGTTTACAAACTTTGTGTAAACAAATTCATTCGTATTTTTCTTGTCGTTACAAATTGTCGACACAAATGTAGATAAAAGGGAGTGTGTACATTTGCGCGGCGCGTTCTTATGATGGAGCGTGCCGGGTTTGGTCAATTCGAGAGTAAGATTCCTCTTAGCTAGGCGATTTCAGATATATGTAATTAATTCGCCTTGCAGTCGTGCAGATTCGCAAGGATTAATATTATTTTATCGTAATGTGGAAGTATCGTTTTATCTTAGTTCAAGTAGTGCAAGCGTTGTTTGTAAAGTAAACTGTACACGTACTATGTGCTAATCTCCCTTCACTTTAATTGGGTATTTGACGCTATCCTTAAATTTTAAATCACGGTATAAGTGTATTTAATATTAGGTATATTGAGATATTGAATTTAATGTCTTTATAAATTAGCCGTAAAGGTTTAATAATTTTAGTTTCTTGTATATTGTGTCGTGTGTCATTAATCATTATTCCCTAATAGAATATTATTCGATCAGCAATGTTAAGTTTGCGCTGGTGGCACATTACGAGACTTTTGCATCTCCGTTTGACTATAATAATGTGCGATCAGCATTATAGTTAAAAATAATTATTATTCGAACACAGAAAGTTTTATGTTTGAATTTGATTAAATGTAGAAAATAGTTTTTAACTACATATTATAATGTACAGCAGATTAACCAAAGTATCGAAAACACTATTTGAAAAATGTGTCGTTGTAATAAATAAATGTCGTATAGTTGTTTACAAATTACGTGTATGTCACTTTATGCGAGTAATGCCCAATTTTTATCTGCTCTTAAGATTTGTATCCCCTCTTGACACTACCAGCACCTAAAGTTAAGTAACTTCAGGGGGGCCTGGCTTATTTTAACATAAGTATGTTAAAGTAAGTATTTTTTGCATGCAATAGAAGTACTAAACTATGCTGACACTTAACAATGTGCTCGGTATATTAAGTCTGTAATCTAAAACAGAAAAAAAGCAGCTCAATTTCAATTTATGCAGGAAATTGTTTATTCCGTTTCATAAATAGCTTTTTGATCGTTGCACTTTTATACCTTCTTATCCCTTATATCCTCTGCTTTTTATAAAATCGTACGCTTTACTTTATCATTATTACCATATTTTTTTTTAGGTTTAAGCCATATTTTTTTTGTTTCATCCTCTAAAACCTTCTGGATTTTTATAAAAGCGTATGCTTTGTTTTATCATTTTAACCATATTCATTTTATATCATATTTTTGTGACATAATATGTGTATGTCCGTTCCGTAAACCCCTCTTTATTTTAAAAAAGAATACGCTTTCTTTTGTCATGGTAACACTACATTCATTTAATCTGTTAAGTTTTAAACTATATTTGTTTGTGTCGTCCCTTCACCACCTGATTTTTATATAATCATAAACTTTTTTGTTTAACTTTGTATTATGTCATACATTTACTCACTCGCCCACAGAATTTAATCCGAATCAGCTGACCAATTTCAGGTTTAGATACAAAAAGGTTACATATTTTCATTGATATTTAGTCGGGCATATATTGGATGTGAGCTAAAAGTAATAAAAATGTAATGTTTAATGATTGTACATAATTATTATAGATTTTAAAAATAAATGTGCCCAGAAGATATCACAACTTGAGCTCTTCTTCTTAATGAAAATTTATAATTACTATTCAAAATATTTTAAGTACTTGTAAGTATTCTATTTGTACTGGATCAATGTTATTTTTTTACCCTTTGTTTGTACTACTTAATATAAAAGTCCCTGTCAAGTACCCAATTCAACACAGGATACACAATGTTAATATTGTAGTTAGTCCGCTAATATTTATATGTAAGTAAAACTAGGTAAAAAACTAGATACGTTTATCGATCAACCGCGATACTATATGAGCCCAAGTTATCATTTTTAACAGAGCATAGAACGTTCGAACATGTTAAATCCGGTGTCCTATCTGGCAACCAAGGTTTGACAAATTATTTAATTTGGCAATAATATCGTACCATCGAAAAGTTCAAAGTGTGACGTCACTCGATTTTTCCCTTTAAAAAGCGGTGCGAAGAGTTTATATATATTTAAATATGAACCGTGGTTTATTTAGAAATCTCCATGAAGTGCATAATAATCCATAATGTACATAGACTGATATCTATCTACTGTATATATGGGCGTAAACATCACAGTCGTTACTCAAATGAATAGTTTGTAAAACGTTTGTCAAACATAAGTGTACCTTTCTTTAATCTTCGGTTCCCGGACTATTAGGTATATGTATAGTAATATTATTATACCCACTTATTACATGTATATAATGTAACGCGATCGGATTTATCTTCTGCGATGATTTTATGAGTGTCTGTAAGAACTGTAATTTATTGAAATGTATCGATTTTGAGAAATCTGCACTAGGGCTTACTGCACGATTTGCCCGAAAGTCCAAAATTTATTTGATTTTTTGCAATTTTTAAGCTAATAAGATATAGTAGAGTTACGTGGATAAAATTGTCGGAATGGTAGTGAAAAAGAAAGTTGATATAGAAATCTTTGTTTAAAAGAGTCGATTTTAGGAAATTAATATCAAGGAGTTTGACGCGAGTAACTAAGCACAATATAGTCGCTTTTTGATACAATTTTCTAAAAAGGACTCTAAAACAAAAATCAAAAAACTTCAAGATGAAATGCCGCCATTCCCATAAATTTACTGCTATAAGCTTACTACTCGTATATGTCTAATAGTTTACAAGTAGAGAAAAACCAAATAAAGTTTGAATTTGACGGGCGTAAGTTTGTCACGTGCATGCAACCATTACGACTTTTCAAGTTCGATTCTTCGATGCAGGATTAATGAAACCGTAAAAGACGTAGATGCGTTATGTTTAATATACTCGTATAAGCTGATGCTACGACGTCGCGTTACTGCAATATGTACCGAGTGCAATGTAGGTACCTAAACAAAGATGTTTAGCTCCACAAATTTTAGTTTTGCTTGTTCGCGCCCATCAAATAGGTCGCGGCAATTATCTTTACTCCGGCTCCAGACGTTGGCCGAGTCGAGGCGAGCGGCTGCGAATGCTCTCACTCGCACTCGTAGCCGCTCGTCTCCACTCAGCCAATGTGTGGAGCTAGGTTTAGCGGTCATGGAACGTGGAGAGGATAAAGCGCATGATAGAACTGCAGAAAAAGGACGGATTGCGACTCTAATCCGCGCACCCCACGACCCTCGTACCCCATGATAGGTACTACCCGTTCGTAAAAGCTTTGTCGGTGACTTCCCCACCGCCACCCGCGCGCGTCTTATCAGACGATTACGGGTGGCGGTCGTATGAAGTGGGAGAAGTCATCGCTAAAGCTACGAACGGGTTAGATCTAATTTTCGGCTTGCGCAACCGCTAAATTCAGTTGCCGCGACTTGTAACCAAACCAAGAATAAAGTACTTATCGCTATTGATTTTAATAAAACAATGTGTGCGCACAGTGTCGTTGTTAGCGCAATTACTATTGCCATGAGAACCTGTAATGTATATTTTGTTTTTGATATACTTCGCACCCCGTAAATGAGTTTTAAAATTTGGCGGGCTACACAAGCTTTCTTATATTTTAATTAGCCGTAATTTGTAAGGGTACAGTGTTTGTGACATGTTCGTTGTATGTGATTATTTAATAAATGGTATTTTATAATTAAAATGCAACTTCAATAAAAGATGAATAGTTTTTTTAATAAATGATGATTTTATTACTTTTAATTTAGTCAACAGTGAAGTGATTGCGCATTTAACGCGGTCGATGTTAATTTGACCAATCAATGTACTATAATATTCTGTAATTCCAAGGATGTGTTTTATAAAGCCGCACGTTTGTATTTGTCGTTTTTTCTGTGTTAATTGAGATAGCTTAGACGACTAGTAAGAGGTACCGAACTCAAACTTCTTTTATGAAACACGTCCTTAATATTTTCCACGGTCTCTCGGCTCTTTGTAATAATTAATTATAAGTATTCAAAGTTCAGGTAGTTTCTTAGTTGATTTTAAATAAAAACATCTTTAAAGCATAAAAGCTTTAGTGTACCTTGTTACATACACGTGAAAGTGAAGTTAGTGTTTATTTTAAATTCATTAAAAGTCGCGTCATTCTTAAATACAATTATTATTAATATTCCAAAAGTCTGTTAGTCCTTGAGGTAAAACTTAGTTCCAAAACTTAATCGTCTTGTTTCTTTTACTCTCAGTAAAAACTTTCTACGAATTGTTAAATAAACTTAAAAGATGATTAAATTGTTCTTAAGTAATAGGCGTTCATTTTTATACAATGTAGCAAGGTGTGTTAGAGCAGTGCAGTAGCAATAAGTTGGTAAAACAACTCCGGTCTAGGTCTTTTTAATTATTTTTTTAAACATAGGATTGTAATAATTTAATTGTGCATGCTGTATTTGCATCGATCCATGTAATAGTGTACTGTATCAAATTAAAGGAACCACTGTGATATCCTGTAGTAGCAGTTCGGCTACCTAAAATAAAGCTTAGCCGACAACTTAAAGTACGCACGGACATACTGTTCGTATTCATTATGCATTTCAAAGTAAAATTTTAGCCTGTAACCGAGCCTTCGCTAGTACAATGCGGAGTAGGTTTTTACCAACAGGGGTTAATATTGAATTAGTATCACTCCGGTGAACTGCTGCTACAGGTGATATGCATGTTCACATGGATCGTAGTATCAAGAATGCTGTAAATAGGTCAGTTTGGCGCAGTGTCTGTGGAGATACGTACTGTTTGTAGGTTCATATCCAGGGGCGACCTCCCGCCCCCTGGCACGAACTTTCCTTTCCACTTAACATCGTGACAATTGTTTTCTCATATTGTTCGAAATACAAAGATTTTATCAGTTTTAAATAAACCAATTTCAAATAAGAATCACTCGTATCAATTGCCACCCCCTACCAAGTAAAACTATCCTTTACTTATAATATTTTATTTTATCAAAAACTTATACTGGTAAGTTATAATATTTCGAATACAAAACATTAATTAACATAAATGTTATTTATTATTAGTTTGTATGTTAATGGTGAGTTTACATGATCTACTAAATAAAAATAAGTCGGGTTTTCCTTCCTGACGCTATAACTCCACAACGCAAAAACCGATTTCCACGGTTTTGCATTCGTTGGAAAGGTCTCGGGCTCCGTGAGGTTTATAGCAAAGAAAATTCAGGAACAATCAAAAAAAAATTAAAAAATGATACATAAAACGAAGCCATCTGGTGGCGAAACGGAGTTCGCCGGGTTTGCTAGTTGATTAACAATATCAATACAAAATTATTATATTTCTTTGATATTTAAGTAACCACCACACCAGTTGCACCAAATATTATATTTACATAGAATTTTCATGTAATTTCGACCATCTCTTATAAGCTCAAATTGTATTCACTCTCTTTCAATTAATGAAATAAATAAATCTGTCTTGTGGCGACAATCATCGTTAAAATTATAAGTGGCTATAGTTAATGACAAGAGAGGTCTGGTTGAATTACATAAGTGATTGTGGTCCAAGCTTCAGACGTATCCAACATAATAATATTCGTTGCTTTGTTACACACGGAAAAGCGTTAAACGGTGTTAGGCAAGCTAACTCAGGGGCCGTACCACCATCTTTTATAGCAGTATTGTTGTAATATTGTTTTAAAATGTTCATACTGATTTTGTATGAAAATGTCAAAACAATATAATAATAATTCTATAAGGGATAGTGGTACGGCCCCTGGTCTATACAAATTAGAAGGCGTATGCTGAGACGCAAACGATACAGCACAGAATAGCCAAAAATTTGCACGGCAGGCTGAGGCAGACGTAGGTGCCCACCGCTTGCTGCTACTTGCACGAGAAGACGTAGCGTTCATAGCGTGTAGAAAACATCCACGTCCTAGCTACTACATTAAAGTCTGTATCATACAAACAAGGTTTACAACGAACTATAGCTTGGCAACTTCGTGCGGGACCCTCCTGCGGGGTGACAGACGGTGGGAGAGGCAAGGAAATTAGATGTCAGCGGTTAGCGGGCGGTGTAGCGGGGAAAGGGACACTTCTCTACGTGTATGCGTTACAGCGTCCCCCGGCCGTCTGTCACCCCGCAGGAGGGTCCCGCGCGAAGTTGCCCAGCTATAATTCAATTATACATTCTGTCATTGCAACAAAACTATGAAATATTCTTAAAAACACGTCTCGATGTGCACGCGTGCGCAGCAACTGCTGGCACAACGAGATGCAGTGCGGGACAAGCAGGTCAGCGTCGCAGCGTACGTGGCATAAGGACGTTCCATACTTTACAAAATCTGTTCCCGCCTGCTCTGCGTGGATCTGCGTCGTCTGCGTTTCAGTATACGCCTAACTAAGCTAAGTATAATTAATCTGTAATTTGTGTGAGAAGCGCCGTGCCGCGAATGATCCAGAACTCAGAGTGGATGTTGGACGGTAGCAGAACCGGCAATACGAAGTTGGTGCTGTGACCCGTGGTTGACAGAGTGCCGGCTCGTTCAGAAGTCTTGTACAGCGGTGCTTCGTAGCGCGGGTCTGGCTTGGGCAGCGACTGCACTGGCTTGAACCACACGACCGGCAGTGGGGGATTCATTTGTCCTAGATATGACCATACTGCTTAGCATAGTATTTTTTAACCTCTAAAAGTTGGTACTTGACTGCGGTCACATCTGATGGTACGTAATGATGCAGCCGCAGATGTTACCGTACTTACTTACAAGGGGCGCGTTTGTGAACCCTTTTAAACTTAGTTTTAAATCGTAAAATTGTTATCAACACTATATAGAGACAGTGACTTACCATAAGAGACTCTGTAGCCTACATAAAACTCTCTGTTTGTGGTAAGAGGCTTAAATTACCTGGCAATGCATCTACAAGCAAGTTTAGTTTAGCGTCCCAACGCCCAGCGTCGATAAACAACCCGTGTATGTTGACACCGTCTTCTGGCTTCTCCAACGGTCCAAACACTTTCATATCCGTGCTTTCATCCTGGAAATAAAAATAATTTATGTAAACAAATATTTTACTTGAATTATCACGAATGGGCGAGGAAAATAATACAGGGAATTTGTAGCGAGTTTTAGTTATTTCATAGATAGCTAATTGTACACTTGACCGCCAGATTCGTAGAGCAGAGATTTAGTTTGGGCTTGGTGCTTTGTATGCATCCGAGCACGCTGATGCTGTCTATTGTTGGACCTCTCCTCGGGATCTCGATACTCTACGATTTCGTTCTTTTTGCAACATCTCCCCGATTTACATTATGTTCTGGTTGTCCTGATGTCCTGCCTGTTTCCGGTGACCTGGTAGAGAGATTCAAGTCTGCGGTTCCAGTTAAGAGATTGCATTATGAAAATATAAATAATTTTTGGCCTGGTTTGCGTGGCCCATACAAAACAACGCAATGCAGCGAGAGGGTCACTACCACATGATTTTGTCCATTAGATATTCGCGTAGTGATTCCCAGGCTGGACGAAAAAGTTGTGAGTTTCTGACAGAAATTCGCTATAGTTGTGAAATTATTGGCCTTAAACCCCTCGAGTCACGGAAAGTACGTTAAACCGTCAGTCACTAACAATGTAATTTGATACTAACCGCGTGGGCGGACATCTACCCAGCCCTGGGGTATAGGCAAAGTGTATAGGCAAATATGAGTGATTACCATCAAGCTAAAGATTAAAACGGATTTATATAAACTCTTATCGTGATCTTGACCTTGCTCTTCTTCTGTTTGCTGACTTTATACACGTCCTCCTGCGAGAGGAAAAAGTTGATCGGTTCAAAGTCGAACATGAGGGCGTCGATGGGAACGCGGTAGCGGCGCGCGTAAGCCTGGAGGGCGCCCGTGAGTAGTCCTTGCGGGAAGAACAACCCCGACACCCAGCTGCTGGGCTGCGCTCCTTCTATCAGCCATCTCTATAAGAATAAGGCAAGATAACTAGAAAGAAATTTGTGAAAAAAAAAGAAATACAAATTGTTATCCCACTTCTGACGTGAACCATTAATTAAACTAGTAACTAACTAAAAATATTAGTACAATCTTTGTACTGGTTGTTTGCTTTAAAGTAGGCAAAACAATTTTGTAACTAATGTTCAGAAAACTATGTAGGTATTGTATGTGTTATAAAGTAATTGCGAGGTTGAGACCGTAAGAGTCCCTTTTTATACGGTGTTGAAATTATTGACCTCGAATACTTACAGAGTAGTTGAGAATCGTGATGTTAGGTACATTTGGATGCATTGTCGGCATTGAGGGGTAATAGGAAATAAACAATCTTACGAGTTACGGATATATTGACATAGTTTACCAAACGTTAATGGATGAATAGACGCTGGAATTAAATTTGTTGATGATGTGATTTCTTTGAATTGACTGACGTGTATTTACATAAAGTCCAACGAGGTAAAAGTTAGATCAATGATAAAGTCTTACTTTTTTAATGGGTTTTGCTGCTTTAATTAAAAGTATTTGATGAAATTAATTATTTCCCATTTAAGAAATTATCTCCGATAAAGGCATGTTTCAGGCCGGAAAATAATTAATACCGCGTCGTCTGCAACCATCCAAGATATTATACGACATTTACTACAGTAGATATCCCCATTCCACACCTCTATGAAGTCAAGTCTCAAGGTAAGGTCGTGTATCCAGCTGCCGAGCGATTTCAGCGAATTGTATCCCTTCTTGTGCCACATGTCTGGAACTTTGTTATTGATGAACGCGTTGAACACCGCTTCGTACGCCTCGGACATTACCACTACGCCCTGAAACAATTTATACCTAACTAGTAACTACTCTCTGGAAAAATATTAGGCACCTAAGGAATGCTGATTTTATTTATAAGCATACCTACAACTGCGTGATCGAATCAGAAATAAGGAGATTCACAAAATAACCTAAGTGACCGATATAGATCTACGTGTCACCAAACTGAAGTGGCAATAGGCGGGGCACATAGCTCGCAGGACCGATGGACGTGGACCCAAGATGCTGGAATAGCGGGCACGCACCGGGAAGCGCATTGTCGGCAGACCACTAGGTGGTCGGTGCTTTGGGTGAATGGAGATGGATGGCATCGGTTTGGGTGAAATTTGGAACGGATAATGGAGATAGATCCTAGAATAATCTATGGTTCTTGCTGAATTTGTGAAGAACCGAATTTCACGCGGGCTAGGATCAGAATATTTGTAAGGTTTAACCAGTCCCTTTTTATATTTATTTTGGTCCTCCGAAAAAGACTTTGGGTTTGGATTTGATTTATTCACGTTTACCTTAATAGCCTTCTGCAGTTCATTCAGTGAGCTATGTATGAGCGCGAGGAGTGCGTTGAATCTGTCCGTTTCATGCAGCAGTACCGTGGAGAGGGAGTGCAGTTGTCCCATATCGTCCAGCACCATGAGGTCGGGATTTATGAGTGACTTGTCCACACTCTTTGCAATGGCAGCGCGCGTTTGGTCGCACACCCTCCACACTATTTGGTCGGGCGTGTCGCCACCTCCACCGCCGCCTGAACGCGGTTGTACGTCCACTATTGTGCGTATCAGAGTGTTGGTTTCTTTATTCTGGGAAAAACTCAATGATTTGAGATATGATACCTTGTTCTATATATTTATCTTTGATATCGGTTAGTGGATAGAAATCAGGACGCATAGATTGCAGAGAGCTTGTCTAAAAATGTTTACTACTCTGCTCTTTAATTGTTACTGAGAAAAGTTTGAAAAGACCATGAAAATCAAATGACCATTTCTTAGTGCTTTGAAGGTAGTTTAGCACGTTCAATCATCGATCGTACGCCCCGCTCTCTGATCTTGTTTTTTTTTTTATGATACGGCTATGCACTCTTTTGCTGCCACTGTAGCACGTTGACCATCTTCAAACTATTGTGCTCTGTCTAGATTTCTTCTCCAAGCCCAGTTTTACCAGAAAAATCAGTAGGTAGGTACGTCTTTTACAGGGGAAGAGAATGTACCGTCCCATTAGTCGATGATTTCGTGTATGTATCAGGGCTGGACATCGACACAGTATGTGCATAGGAGTGCAGAGTCTGCACATGTTTGTGATTGTTCAGACCACAATGCCTCCTTAGTGTCCTGGCTAGGAGGAAGATATTTCTTATTCAGCGCTACTGCCTCGGAGGCCGGCTTCTTGGTGAAGATTGAATTACAAATATATTTAGTTACCTCAAACGCTATGTTGGCGTTTTCGTGCATTCCAAATATTTCAGGATCCTCTATGACTGGCAGTGTATCGCAGTAATCGCGAACTTCGGAGAGCTTACTCAGCCGTGGGCAATAGTATGTGCCCGAAGGAGAATACGTGTAATTGTCTTCAAGAGTGGGCGGTGAGAAAAACTGTTTAAGAATTGTAGTCAAACATCGTTGGTCCCACATATCAGTCACTCGACCACCGTATGTTATTTGACCTGGAAAATGTTTTCTTATTTTTTTATAATAACCGCAGCACTACCCGTACATTATTACACTACCTGTAGATAAAATTGTACACCCAATACCATATAAAAATCTGGAATTTGCAATATCATACGATACAAGCTATCAGTTCTAAAGTCTCGTTCTGCCCAGTGATCTTGTCGGCATACCGAGTACCCTTCAAACCTAATCAGTAAAACATGACTGACTCACGGTAAAATTAATGACACTCATGACTCAGGAGTACCTAGACCTACCCGGATGAACTCCGCGAGTCCTAGACTATTGGTATTGGTGGTATTAGCGACAATCACTGTCGCTGATACCACCTCTTTTTGTCACTTTGATATTTTACATAAATTGGAAATTGATATTAAAATTAAAAACGTGTTAAAACTATTTATTTACTACTTAAAAGGCCATACTATGCAGTAGAAAATTGAATACATCAATGTAAACTTACTAGTAATATACTCCAGAGCGTCCCAGGGGATGTGTCCTGACTCGCAGAACATTTGCAGATTCAGCATCGCGCACTCCCGGTCGCTGTTATTGAACTCGTAAGTGATGTTCCAGCCCAGGGGCCCGAACTTCTTACGCTCCTGTATTATCGCGTGGAACATACATATCCCAAACAACATGGTTCGCCAGTCCTGCTCCAAAACTGGAATATTGTATTCTTATTTAATTTACTTCCAAAAACAACGGCAGGCGTAGCCATATGACATATTTCGATACGATGGAATGGAACGGAATGCAACAAATAAAAAAATGTATGAGGATCACGTGACTTCCGAACAGACAACTGTCATTCTCATACAATTTTTGGATTTCGATTCATTACTTTATTAAATTAAAATTAAGTATGTTTTATATGGCTTAATAAAATATAATCCCGATAGGTGATGGATTAGGATCAGAAACAATGATGAATTAATTACTTTTAAACAAACTTACCATGATCTTCAAAGAAGTCTTCTTCCATTTCTACAAGTGCCCTTTTGACGTTAGCCTTTAAACCTTTCGGTGGCTCGTTGGTGACCTTAACCGAGTTTTGGAGCACAGATACTGGGAACTTCGGCGTGGGCATGGAGCTGAGGTAGAGGCGAAACTCTGGGCTAACGTAACCAAGTTGATCGCTACCCAAGTTGGCCACTATAACTTCTAGATTTAACATCCAAGATGCTGCTAAATGGCAATTCTAGAAAAACAAATTTTCATATAGAATTTATCTAGGCATATTTCTAACACGTTATTATAGAGTACTCGATATAAAAATATTTACTAATTCAAAACACATAAGACCACCTCAAAAGTGATTACCTATATATCGTTCTCTGCAATACAAAAATACTCGTGTCAGTGTTTATAACGAAAGTCCTCCAAAATAGCTTCAACGATTTTTATGAATTTTTTAATGTCTATATTTCATACCCCTAATTGAAAAACATTTTAAATGGCAAAACAACGTTTGCCGGGATTTGCTAGTATAAAATTTAATTACTTCACATTATTTATTAACATTCCTTTCAAATTATATTTCAGGAGATAGTGAAAGTTGTTGTAGTCCTTTGATAATATTTCAAAGGACTACAACAACAACAACAACGATATTCAGATTTCAGATATACTAGCAGTGCCCGCGGACTCCGTTCCGCGTTAGAAATATGTTTGTCTATATGTAATACAATATATGTAATACCATATGGGCTAAATAAGCTTCTCAAAAATTATTTATTTTTTAACCACAATTTTAACACTAAAAGCAGTTATTGTGAGTTACCCGTACGAGATGGGCGTATGCTATTGCGGACTTTTTTACAGATTTTGATATGTTCTTTAATATTGTACATTGTTTTGTTCTATCCTCAATATTCCGCAGCGCACGCGATGAAAGCAGTTTTTTTACAACTTGGATTGCATTATTCAAGTTTAAAGATGCGTAATTAATTATGGAAATGATTATAGCCTATGACACTCCACAATAACGTAGCTCACCAATAGGTGAAAGAATTTGAAAATTGGTTCAGTAGATCCAGAGATTACCCCTTACAACGTCACAAACTCACAAACATCGTCACGCTACCTCTTTATAATATTAGTATAGATTTTAGGCAGGAATTAAAAAAACGGTTACCTGAAGAAAAACCCAGTCCCCTTTAGGCTTGGCGTTTGATATCATTTTTTCAGCGACCGGCCCTTGACCTTGGCCTAGCGAAATCGAATGCACTCTGTCCCTCATCCCCATTTCTGTGGCGAACTTTTGAAAAGCTCCGAAGGGATCTGAGCCAGTGCTTAGTACAAATACCAAGGGTATTGAGAACGCCGTATCTGCGTACCTAAATTTACAGAGTTTTGTATTCAAAATTAGTCTCAAACCAGAAAAAAAACTATCTACTGCCGATATTTGTAAAACAGGCGTTCGTGTATTTGAAGGTTGGATCTTGGCATCAAACCTCTAAAAACAATGTTAGGTTCGATATTATAGTTCAATGAACAAAAGTGATTATTTGAAAGTTTCACTTGTTTTGTTGTATGGAATCTTCGGTGCGCTAGTTGGACTTGCACTGGGTCGGATTTTTTTCTAATTTAGGCCCGGTTGCATCAATAAATTTTGACAGACACGTAACCGTTAAACATGGCGGCTCTGAAGATTATGTCAATGAAAAAAATTAACGAATGTATGTAACGTTAACGAACTGATTGAAACAACCGGCCCTTAATGTTAAAAGAACTCAGCCAACTCAAAGCTCAGCATTTTATTTTCCACTGATAGCTGGTCCAATTCAAACTACTATTGAATTCCAAATGTGCCTACGAGGCCCGGTTTTCACCAAAGCGCCATCATTTCATCGGCAGACATCTCCGAAAGTGAGGGGAGAGGAGATGTCGAAATGATGAAATCTGATTGGTTACTCAAACACAGCTCCGTTCCGTTCCGCTTTTGTGGAAACCGGGCCTATATTTTATTTAGCCTTAGTTTTTATTCATGGTGGTGGTTGGTTGTTCAGTCACTTACAGTGTACTAAGCTGGACCGTGGGACTCTCGATGAAAACAGCGCCGAGGCTGATGCAGACGTACTGAGCAATCGCGAAGACAAGCTTCTCCTCCTTCAAACACTTTATGATCATCAATTTCTCAAAGTCACTCAATTGAGAATCCCAGTTGATTCTTGGATTCTTGGATTCTATTTTGTTTACATGGATATCCTGTTACCGATCGTCTGCATTAAAGTGACAGTTGCACAAATGATAAGATAAAAGTTATAAAGTGCACAGGAAGCAAACAATCCACGTATTGAAAATACCTGAATCAATTTAGATAAAATGTTTGCTGATTTCTAAGTTGAAAGATATCTTAGGATTGAGGATGAGTGTCTTTTAATCGCATGCCACTCTTAATTTATGAAAACAAGATCTTGGTTTCCCTACTATATACATGTGAGAACAACGGTTCCATTTTACATGAAATCTTGAGTTAAACAATCTCTAATCTCTAAGTATAAAAATTTGTTGTCAATTTTGTAGGTCCACCGAGCACTAATAATGGTCTGAGAGTAGGTTGTTACTTGTTAGCTATTTTTTTTATATAATATCACTAATGATAAAACGACGTTTGCCAGGTCAGCTAGTTAACGTTATTATGCAATTTGACAAAACTTTACCAAAATAAAAGTGCCGATTTGAATAGTGATTTTTCGCAAACAGTCCTCAACAAGCCCTGCGAAACTAGGATCTGTTTCCTCCAGATGGTTCACTGCTAACCACATTTGGTCCGTAAGGGTCTCTACATTGGGCTTTTTCGGAGGTATCTGTGACGGAAATTTCACATTTTTACATTAGTTTACATAGGTACTATTAAGTATTTCGTTCTTTAGCAATATGAACGTACAGGGTACCGTGGTTACGTTTGTATTGCGTGATGAGACCTTAATTTTTTTAAATAGTTTGTAAATAATTAGTCTTTACCCAAAGCGTAAAAAAAATTAAAATTTGTGAAACGCACGAAACTGTAACTCTTAATTGCATCTGTGACGCCGCATGGCTTGTTAGTTGTAAGCCTAACGAGTATACAGTGTGACATCATTACCCTAAAAAACATCGTATAGCATAATATTATATTATTTATATTATTTATAATATTATATTATTATTATTATTATATTGGCTCGTAGACCCACGAGGCGCGGCGGCGTGAGCTTAAATGTAGCTCAAAAGCTACGGTTCCACGCTACGGAAGCTACGTCGATGCTACGGGAATTACAAAAAGCTCTTATTGGGCCCAAAATGTGTGACTTCGCCGTTTCGTTACTACAATAATTACGAAACTATACGTATTTATGTTTATTTAATATTATAACACAAATTATTGCTTACTTTGGAGATTGATAGCAAAGTGTGTATGTGTGTGTATTATATAGGTGAAGGTAATGAAACGTAAAAGTGATAATAAAATTCACACACACCACTTTAGTGCCAGCGGCTCCTCTAAGCACAAAGTTCCACTGATGCGCTTGGACACGGCCCGCATGCAGGTATATGGCCATGTTGAGAAGGAAACTGAACACCAGCTTGTGTCGCTCGAACAGTCCACGCGACACGTTCCGGTAAACTGACAGGGTGATCTCATCGTGCAATATCTCCAAGCGGCGATCTAGGATGTCACATTTTTCGCTCTTTTCGATCACTATATTGAACACCTGTGCGATCGTAACATTACTGATAATTTCGAAAAACTTGCAGGTAAATTCCACACGCCTAGGAAACAATTTGGACAGGCCCCGTCTACAAAATTAGCGTGACTCTTTTTTATCTGTAAAGTGGCGCATAAGATGGCGTCACCAAGGGTAGTAACTCTAAGTACAACAACAAATCTTGATGCTCATCATAGCGCGGCATGTCACGCAAGGATAGGCTAGGATGAATAAATGGGCTCCTTAGTTCTGCTATCTCTAACATGATTTGACCTCCGATTTACACAGGCTTGCATTGTGCGTCGGGAGGTAGTGGGTTCTGGAAAAATTCGGGTGAAGAGCATGAGTTTTCTTGTGTCTGGGTGATTTTCTTTGTATTTTCCATAGGCGTTGGATTATAGAGAAGAACAACTGTCGGCTCAGCTAGTCACATACAATACGACTTACTTGGTTAAAGTATTTGAGCGAAAACTGGTACATCGGGTCGATATCAGCTAGTTGCGCCACCGCAAAGTAGAGCACTGCGCCTCTGGTCGCTACGGTACGATATTTCTCTCTCGCTGTAGATATATTAATTTCAGTTGCCTCCGTTTCTAAAAGCCGGGCGTTGATAATCTCCGATGTTTCCTGTAACGGTTTAAAATTTTTATTCTTGCGAAAACTCAGGGACTGTACACTACAAGAGGCGTTTTAATTTACAAAGCTAGCTGAGCAATCGTTTCGATATGAGCAAATGTGTGCCTGTTCTGCCGAGATTTGTTCAGGGCAAAAAAATTTTCACTTTGATTGATAGACCTTGGGAACCCAAGGTGCGGAGAGTCATTGGCTTCAAGTGGCAGAAAATCGGGGTATTTTGCGATTTCAGGAGGCTCAGGCAACTACAATGAGTTCCTACGGAAAAAAAATGTTCTAAAAAGCTGGTATAAACGACCATTTGCTCGTTCAGAACTATTTATAAAATTTTGATGGTTTGAAATAATACATGAAATCATGTAACAGTTATTACATTAGGTTCTATGTTACAGTTTGTCGTACCTTACTCTCATTGAGAGTCTCAATGAGCTCCTCGTCATCTAATATATTCCCAGAAGATGCGTATAGCAAACGCAGAATCTTATCCTCTATCTCCAGAAGGGTCGCCTTGTCGGTGTTGATTCGCACAATTAGCTCGGACCGCAGAAGTTCTAAGTCTGGCCGCTCTAGACGGACCACATCACTAAAAGACCAATAAATATTCATCTTTGAAATTGTGTTAACAACTGCTTCAATTTCATTGAGGATATTTAAAACGTTATAAGGAAATAACTGATATTAATGCGTATGCAAGCATGTTTTGGTAAATCATTTACACTGAACTTACGCTAACAATTGGTCCTCGAGTCCAGACAAAGTGACTGTGAAATTCACAAGCGTGACTTGAATGCAGATCTCCGGCATGTAGTGAGGGTTGGCCAATTTTGTTGTGAGATACAGCCGGAAGCTTGTATCATACTCGATATCGCTGTCGCCTAGATGGATGAGCAGCCGACCAGCCTATAAATGACAGAACTTATCCTACTAATTTTACAAAAGCGAAAGATTTTAATTACTGTATGGATGGATCTTTGTTACTCTTTGGCTGAAATTTGGATAGCTTATAACCCGGATTATCACAAAGGCTTTCTTTTCATCCCGAAAAATCCATCATTCTCACGGGATTAGCGAGAAACCGAAATTCACGCGGGTGGAGTCGTGGGCAACAGCTAGCATACTATTAATGTGTAACAGAGATACGTCACTCCTTCCTGACTCCTTACAAATCGCGTGAAATTTAAGCGATTGTAAAGGACTGGGACGCGTCTTTGTGGATTGAACTTCCCAATATTATAATCAGGGGGCCTACCACCGTGACCCAAAGTAATATTATTGTAATAGTCTTTTAAAATTTCCATACTGACATTGTATGAAAATGTCAAAACAATATTACAATAATATTGCTTTAAGTCACTGTGGTAGGCCCCCTGCAACCCACGAAAACGCACCCCACTCTAAACTCCGTACGAATCGAATGAAACATAAGCAATTTTGACAGAATGAGGCCCGTTTTCGTGGGTTTATATATCTTAAGTGACAAGTTCAGGTTGACTACATGAATTATTTATTAGGCCAGTTTGTCAAAATATGTGACTGTTAATATTAATAGTAAGGAAAATGAATATTATCACACATTGACAATTTCAATGGCATTTAATCTTTTCCTAATATATAAAATTCTCGTGGCAATTTTTATTACCAAACTCCTCCGAAATGGCTCGACCGATTGTTATGAAATTTTCTGTGTATATTTCGTAGGTCTGATAGTAGGTCGTAAGCTATTTTTATATCCCTAGTGGCAAAGCAACGTTTGGTGAGTCAGCTAGTGTTATATGTAAAATTCTCTCGCCAAACTTTGTTACCAAACTCCTCGGTAACGGCTCGACCGATTGTTATAAGATTTTCGGTGTATGATAACTGGGTCTGAGAGAAAGTTGTTATCGATTTCTCTTGATTATCTGAGAGAATGTCAATCTCGACTTATGGGTAAATAGACAACGTTTGCCCGGTCAGCTAGTAAATAAATAAAAAAAATTTGGTTCGAAACTTCTTGATACCTGGAGGAACGTCTGTTTAAGTAGAACGGGCGAGAGCGTTGCATCCAATGCCTCGCCCAAATCCTCAATCAGCATGGGCCAGCCAAGACGTATACAGTTCTCAAGCATTCGGAGGTAGCCAGGATCACTTAGTTTAGTAATCTGCAGACCATTCTCTCGCTCCATATTTTTGATCCATCTGTTGGCCTAAGATAATGATAATTAGTATTATTATAATTATATTCACTTTAAAAATAATAGTTAAATGAAAAAACAAATACATTTAAGGGGAGCTCCAATACAGCAAACATGATTTTTTTGCTTGGTTTTTGCTCGAAATTGATAACGGTAAAAGGTAGACGCTTTGCTTTGCTAATGTTCATAGAATATTTAATGATATATTCACTTTAAAATTAAATATTTTTATTTAAAATAAAACAAATATTTGAGGGAGGCTCCCATACAACAAACGTGATTTTTGAATTTGGTGGGCAGAGGTGTTTTAATTGGATTTGGTCTTGATAGTACGGAACGATTACTGCACGAACATTAGACATTGGACATATTATATCTAGAGCTGTAGATGGTGATTACTTGTTCCTGTGGGTCAATTGTGAGGGGCCATCGTCCTGCGCGGGTCACCAGAATGCCGTTCTCCGTCGACACAGCATCTCTGGGTAGACCCTGCGCGTTCCACGTACGCACCGTGTACGAATCTGCCATTATTGTTATTAGACTGAAAGAGAAACCGCAGAACTCGTACAATTACCCTCTGGGTGAAAATTTTAGAAATAGATTTTGTTTCACTATGTCAAGATATTTATTGTCTCATAAAGAAGATACATTAATTAAAACGACAAAATGAAATCTTCTCTGATTTATACAATTCTCGTGCCAATCTTTGTTACCAAACTCCTCCGAAACGACTAGACCGTTTCTGTGTATGATCGGTGGGTCTGGGAAAAGGTTGTTATCTATTTTTATACCCTTCTAATGGGTCAGCTAGTCTAATAGATAAAATTCTCATGTCACAGTATAGATAACCAAACACCTTGAACGAGCTATTTTTCATACCCCTAAATGGCAAAACAACGTTTGCACGGTCAACTAGTTAACATTAACACTACAATTTAATATTTAAATGTCCGAGCTAAGAACCTCTGAAATCAAACTCGTCTTGACACCTAATAATGTGCATTAGTAACGAGAAAGTTTTTCTGAATTCATTAATAATACTTACATCAGAATTCTAATCTCCTTGACACGATTAATGACAATAACGCATACATTTTGACTAATGGCAATTCACTGGTCTAATGCCGTTTCCTAATATTCTATCTATCTTCCATTTGCACTACTAGAGATATGATATTATGTGACAAGCTCCTTACAAGGTATGTCCAATCTCTAGTAAGGCAAACCATGGATATATAGAATATTGGGAACCGCCATAAATGAAAAATCACTCAAATGAAAGAACTCACTCAAAAGTGTCTGAGGAAGGAATCTCCAGCTCTTGGCACTGTTCGACCCATCTCTTCTCGAGTTCTCGACGGTAGTTCGATGGAAACGCACCAAAGTATGCGATACAGCCAGATGCGATTATAATATCGCCCGTGGTACATTTGAGTTTGTATGTTGCCACCTAAAATAACTTGCTATGAAATCCATATTCAACCGATGAACGTCCGCTGTATTCTGCCATATATTTAAAGGACTCGATTGTAATATCGCAATCGTCTTAAAAATTATATGTAGCAAATCACCATTGATCTATAATATGTTACCTCATAGCAAATCACTTCAAAAGTCGTATGACATAATTATTTTGAGTATGAGAATGACGGTTGCCTGCGCAGAATTCACGTGGTAAATGGGATATGACATTCTCATAGATTTTTTGAATTACTTTTGCTGAAGTGATTATGTATAATTTAATGAAAGTTTTCTATATATTAATCGAGTCCTTAAAAGTTATAGCACAACATCAGTTCATCAGCGTTCATCAGTTGAACCGAGGATTGATATTTTTATAGTGATGTTATGCGGAAAATGCTTTTGCCTCTGCTTATTCGATATTAATGATTGTGTTTATGGAAAACTGACCGCGAACTTCCCTGATGTATCTGAAAGGTAAAAGATGAAGGGGAAGGAAATAAGACATAAGTACCTTAACACTGTCTTCCCAACGCGTTTTCTCATCAGCTAAAGCCTGAGTCAGCTTGCCGGCGCGCATCAACCTCGCCGCTGCTAAGTCAACGTCCGCTTGCAACTTAATACGCTCTTCCTCTACCACCTGGAAATTCCTCGCGTGATAACGGCCTATTACTTATCCGTTTCTTAAAAGTATTAGTCCAATATACTCGTCAATTTTTTCGAAAATACGATTTAATATATACCTGCTACAGCTGAAATTCAGTTTTTACTGTTGTTTTTTCACCATGAATAATTTTTTGTATATATTCGGTAGATTCTGTATTTTTTATATTTTATATTTATTCTCAGACCTTACTTTGGAGTATGAAAAATAAAATTTTTATGAAAACCCGAAAAACAACGTTTGCTGGGTTAGCTATTATTAAGAGTCCACTAACCCACGGTGTCTCCCATACAAACGTAATACCACAATCATTTGTAATTCGTGCAAATTTCGATCATGTTTTGGTGTTATTCGGGTTCATATAGTAATAAGCTATGCTCCTATGGATATGGCCATATCTGGTTTCAAAATACTTTTGTGAAATGAAATTGTAAACGAATTTAGTTTTTTTATTCTAAGAGGACATGTTTTCTGCTTATTTGTTTTGTAATAAAAACAACAGTATCTCACGTTGCATTAGTTCAGGACCACAGTTTTTATTGTCCAGATAAAGAAAAACACCAGTTAATAAAGAAAGTTACAAGTTTTCATTCATAATTTTTGGTATTACGGAACTTGACCAAAGTTATAAAAATTTTGATCAAAATTGATTATTATTTCGTTTTTAAGAAGTATTTCCGAACCAAATGTGGCCAGGAGTACAGATTATTACTTATATAAATAACACCACAACATGATCGAAATATGCACGAATAACAAATGATTTAGTATTTTGAATGTATGGAGAAAACGTAGGTCAGTGCATTCTTAATATACCATAGTGTTTGGTAAGGTTGTAATACCCTCAGTTCTTCCATCATTTTCGCCAGCTGAGCCTCAATAGCTTCAACTTCTTTCTGTTTCGCACGAAGTACAGCCATAACACTTTTCAATATCGCAGCCGCTTCCTTGTGTCTAAAAGGATGTCATAAGAAAATATAATACATAATATATAAATATAAACAACTGAGCAATGTACTTCACCAAATCCAAGTATCTCTTTTGTCAATATTTTTTAAAGAATATACTCACGCGATAATCTTAGGTTCAACAACTCTGAATACTTTAGCGTACATATCAATAGCTTGAACCCAGAGAACCATGGATCGACACACCTGCAGATAAAGGCTTTCATTAAGATAATTTTTCATAACAAAGGTTTCTATAACCAAGCTTATGATGTTATAATTTCAAAGAAGACAAATTTAACGCATATTTTCATGGACAGAAGACACAAAATGTATCACCTTCGAAACTTTGACGACTGTATCAGGATTGAAATCTTTATGAGTGAGGTACACTTTAATTTTTTTGAGAGTGGCATCTGGAATATGATCTTTGTCATATTCCTCCAAATTTCGGATAAAGTTTACGTCGGCTAGTAACTTCTTAGTGGAATCCCAGTCTGGCCTGCAAAGGTTGCATAGTTAAATAAAAGGTAACTACTATTTACCTTTAATCTAAGTAATTTTTATTTACTTTATCAGGTCTCTTTTCTAAAGAAATCAATACAAATACATCTCTGTTTCTTTTTAACGTGTTTGATTTTTCACGTGTTCAGGCTTCAAAATACATGAGTTTCTAAAGTAGCCAGTTGCGGAATTCGAACCCGGGACCTCATACTCGAATCCGAGCGTCTGCCACTGCATGTGGAGGTCGTCAAATTGTAGTTTTTCTCCCATATTCTCACCGTCATTTAACTTACTTAGCACCAAGTAAAATGCAAACAGGTTCCATGACGAAGCGCACAAGCGGTGGCGGCTTTTGGAAGGCTTTCAACTCGTTGATATCAGCTTTATTGAGGGCTTTGAGTGCATTTTGAGCCGCCTCCATAGCTGGCATAGCCATCGCCAAATCAGCTTTCGCCTCGTCAGCGATCTGTTTCACTTCTTCCGCTTTTACCTACGTAATGTTTCATTATTATATTACTTGGAAAAAAAAAAAAAAAACAGAAAAATATTGATTTTCATATATTATTAGTGCTGATAAATAAACGCAAGGACAATCAGTGGTTAAATTGTCAACAACTGCACTAATTACTTATAATATCACTGGATAGTATAAATGATGAAGAGTGATTTGATTTGATTTGATGCAATCGAAGGCGTTATCGTACTAACTTGGAAGCCTTAGCGTTGCTACACAGCAGTGCACCAGAACACAAAATCGTCTTTTCCGGTATGGTGGTAACCAGCCGACACGTTTCCCATTAAACTAGGCCAAAGCCAATTTATAGATGACAAGATTCCAAAGATTGGGAGCTCCCAATAGACATAAACTCTGGACAGGACGGACGGCGCAAAAAATGCCGCTAGTTTATCAGTGCCAAATATGCTTGGTTTGCCACCAACAGTAAAGCCACGTTGTAGTTCGCTCAACGGCCACCTATTGAATTTTCACAGATGACCCTACTGTTTGCTTGAACGAAAAAGGTTTACGTAAATTGTTCGAATGCCCATAATATCCTGTGGTTTCTTATCGGTGGAGCACCCACTTAAAGCCGAGGGCGTGCCAGGGAGATCGTCGATTGTTAGGTATAGGTATGTAAATAGTTATATGAAACCGAGGTAAAAGTGAAACTTTTGTGGCCTTGGCTGCTCTGACGAGCGCCTTTCACTTTATCCCTACCCCGCCGACTGTCACGCGACATGCAATACACAGACGAAAAAGTTTGAGACGATGTAATAAAAGTTTCACTTTATAAACAAATGATGAAGGTTTATTCATTAATACCTTAGCCTCTGCTTCGTCTTTCATAACGGCTTTTTTAACTTCGTCCGCGGCTGCTTGCTCTACTTTTAGCCTCGCCACGAGAGCTATGCCCTTAAATTTAAATATTTTATTCTTTATTTGAAAATCAGCACAATATAAAGTTACGGCTGATTTACTAGCTGTTGCCAGCGGCTTTGCCCGCGTGAATTTGATTTTTACATATTATTTAAATATGTTATAATCAACCATTACTTTAACCTACAACCATTTACGCAGCGCACGCAACAGAAGCCCTCGAAAAGGAAATTTGTTTCCCGTTTTTACAACATTTTTCATTGATACTCCAAACCGCTCATAGAGTAACGTTAACAACGCCGTTTGAATAACCAATCAGATTTCGTCATTTCAACATCTCTCCCCTCAGTTTCGGAGATTTAAAATGACGAAATCTGGTTGGTTACTCAAACACAGCTCAGCTCCACTCCGCTTTGGTGGAAACCAGGCCTTATATATTCCTCGATAAACGGAATATCCAACACAAAAAGAACTTTTCAATCAGACCAGTACTTTCTGAGATAAGCGCGTTCAAACAAACAAACTTGTCAGCTTTAGAATATCAAGTTTATTATGTTCCATCTCTAAGCTAGCTTAGAATATGATTTGTAATGACAGTTGTCTGCGGATACGTATGTCACTTCCGTACAATTTTTTTTAATTGCGTTCTATGCATAGGTACCAAAAGTAATATTAGAAATGGAATAGATTGGTCGTATGGCTACATATGCTGTTAATTTCACCATTCACAGATATCGATATAGCATATTTTGTAGTTCCTCTTACCTCTTCCGCCTTTTTCGCGAGGATCGGCTCCATATCGCGAACTTGTTGCTCCATCACACCCACAACTTCGTACGTCTCATACAATTTCTGTTATAAGAGTAATAGAAAATTATTATCTTCTATAGTTAATACAAATAATTATTAAAACCAACAAACAATAATACAAATAATTATTAAAACCAAGTTGCTTTTCAAAGGATATCGCTCAGGTTGCTAGGCGAAGAAAAAATGTTTTCTTTACGTGACGAAAATCTAGAATGATGAGTTTCTCTTACTAGTAAGCAAAATTGGCATACAATCACGCATCCAATAGATTTTCGAAGGTTTGACCAAGGAAGACTTCTTAGCGCGAGCTAACTGAAGATAGCGCCGATGGGTGAAATGAAAAATGAAAATATAAAATGGAGTTTTTCATTGAACTTTTAAACCAACATCTGTAGTTAGAAGATAAAACTAAACTACTAAACTAAAAGAAAATACAAATCGTTAAACCTGCAAGCCACAAGATATTCTGTCGCGACCGCGTATTATCTCCTGCTGTTTCTTGTCTAGCAGACTTAGATAGAGCTTCAGGAGGTCGAGATAGCTGCTCGGTGTAGAGTAGAAGTAGCGACGCATCTCGTCGTAAAGACGGCTCGTCATCATATCTACGTCCTGACAACAAATCCCATTAAAACAATGTCTGTGCGATTATGTCTCGAAAATATAATTATTTTACTTTTAGCTACGGCCTCATGAAATTAACCAGGTTAAAAAGAAGTCAAAATAAAATAATATCTCTATCCAGAATATTAATCTACCCTAATAATTCCATCCCAAATTCAAAAATCAAGTTGAATAATCGAATTCTGATTACTTCAAAAATGATTGGAGACAAAATTGATTAAAAATATTGAGCTAACCCATTGGTATGTAAATCTATAGACCCCGGGTGTAATACAAAATTCACGAAAAAAAGTGTCGCGAGAAAACCTATATAAACGAGGGTACATGTGAATTTTTATAAACAAACTAAAACATTATAAATTTATGTCTTAAACCATTAATATACAGCCTAATTTTGCTTAAGTGCGTTTTGGCATTCATTAGGTTTGGACTCTTTTTAGCGCTGACTCTAAATCCTTAGTTTATATTATATATCAATGAGCTAACCTGATGCATAGAGACAGCAAGCGTGGAGATCTTTTGTATCATGTCAGCCTTTTCTAGTGGCTGCAAGCATTGCTGTGCCACTGACAGCAATGCCTCTGGTGGCCACTTGGTGAACCAATCTATCGTGCAGCAGTTCACTAGTGACGGAAACATGCGGCATCTTCGCCTAAAAGGAGGTTATCTATCACGTTTGAATAAATAAAACCAGTGATAGGTTCAGAATGTTGCCGCTCATCAGAGTTCCGAGGGCTCGAATCTCTGACTTTTCAGTATAATGTACGTTTTAGGAAACTAAATATCACTCTTCCTTGGTGTTAAAAGAAAAATCTTGACAAAGATTTCATGCCTGTCCAGGCCATGTTCACTTATCACGTGATCGACGAAGCTACAGGTAGCCGTCTCATCGCACTGATTTGAGAAGGCCGCCGCGCGTCGGATTTGTTGCACGCATTAGTTCTTGTACGGTATATTTCACACGCTGCGTGGGCCCGATTACAAGGCAACCTTAGTACGTCGAAAGAGATACATACGCGATAGAAAGAGACCACAAGTATAGAAGCTTAGCGGGGTGGAGCCAGGCGCAATTGCGAACTGAATTGCACTTTTTTCAGAGGACACAATCATATTGCGGAGCGATCCTTCTGTACCATTAGGTGTATATTGCTGGGCCTGTCTAAAATCTAATTCGACATCCCTATGTGAGTGAAGATATACTCATTAGTGAAGCATTTGTATTTTATTTAAAAAGAGGTGAAGGAATACCTGAACGCTTCACCCACGGGGCTCATACAAATACACAGGTGCAGTTTTCCTCTCACACGGTTTATAAAATAATAATAAACTGCGTCCCGGTCGGCTGGATTGATGCCAGTTTTAGCGGCTTCTCCGCGGCACCCAGTCTGTACTTGTTCGTACGCATCTCCCTCGAACAGATTTGGTACTTCACCTAGTAAATATGTAAAAAGAACTGTTTTCAACACCTTTAAAGTTACCGCTAGTATTTCATATGTTTCGAGCCCGAGCCGTAAACCATCAATGCGAGTCTGTACCGCTATCTTTTATAGCAGTATATTATTGTAACCGTGTACCGAAACAGACTAGCAAACATACATTACAAGTAAAATATAAAATATTGAAGGACTTTTAGTTCTCTAGTAAGGTATTACTTTTATCAGATATTTCAATCCACGAAGACGCGCCCCAAACTGTCATAGTCGCTTATTTTTCACTAGCTTTTGCCCGCGGCTTCGCCCGCGTGAATTTCGAGATTTTTAAAAATCCTTTTTAGTGGATGTTATGTCATCAGAGCTATCTATCTATCTTTAGGCTATATTGCCGCGCCGCGGTATCAAAAAATGATGATGGTGATGGAAAATTGTAATAATGATGGTAGTAAGTATCTTTTTTTCGCGCACTCATAAATGCCTCTTCCCCGTCCCGCCCGCAGTCGCCCGGCCGCGCCGGAACGCCTAGTATCAGGCACTCGGGGGTATTTTGGCGATAATAGCTTACGCATAAGAGTTGGATATATGCTATCGCGGGCTTTTTTGTAGAACTATTTACGATAAACATTTCCATCATACATTAAATACGTGTAACTCCAATGATTTTCGCGGCGTATGTCAGTAAAGGTCGCAGATTGCAATTTTTTCCTATTTACGTGACACTTATCGTTATATATTTTGGATAATTCACACTATATCTTTATAAATAATAGCCTATGTGTTATTCTGATGTGTAAGCTATATTGTTGTAAAGTTTCATTAAAATCTATTCAGTAGTTTTTTCGTGAAAGAGTAACAAACATACATCCACACATTATTACAAACTTTCGCGTTTATAATATTAGTAGGAGTAGGATAGGAAGTAGGATAGGATAGTAAGATTAGTAGGATAGGAAGTAGGATAGGATTCGATTCGTATGGAGTTTGAAGTGTGGGGCGCGTAGTGGTAGTGCGTGTGGGTAGCGAGTCAGAGTGGGGCGCGTCATCGTGGATTAAAATATCCATAATTTTTGTTCGAGTATAAATATTAATTAAGTTGAACCTGAGTTCAGCATATTATTTATGTCTTCAAGGAACTCCTCCTTAGTGATCTGTGTGTCGGTAAACAAAAACACGGTGTCTTCACCAGCAACGCCGGCACGCATGTACATTCCGCGTAGGTCCTCATGGAACTCCGGAGTATCATAGTTACGTTTTAGCTCCATGCCCATACACCTGAAAAATGTGTTCCCTTCGTAACTTCACCATACTTACGTTGTTTAGGCGGCGAAAGAACGACCTGAGTGATTGGTTTGTTACACATCACTCATGGTGTGCTAGAACATAAGGACAATTCACGTAGCGTTCGCACTGTGTGATGCGAATCAAAAATGAAATAAAAAATTAACACTGAAAAATTTACTTTACTATTGGTTTAGAGTGTAAAGTTGAATGTATTTCAACATAGGATGTATTTCATCTTGCAACCTTACACCGTAAAGTAAATATAATTTCGAATAAAACGATTGTCGAGCATATAGCGTTTCGAACTAGGTACATTCAATTTTACGCTCCATGTCAATAGTCGTAAAGTTATTTTTTCAGTGTTCGCAAAAACTCACTTGCACTCATTAACGTGGCCAGCGAGGGTGGCTACTGATCTCCTGCCGGACCCTCCGGGGCCGACCATGAGACAATGTCCTCTTTCAGCGCGAAAGACCCTCGCCACGCGGACTACGTGCTCCACTGCGTCACGAAACAGCACCAGATGCATTTCCGCACGCGCCGTTGAATTGTATTCTTCCAGGTATTCCTAAAGTTTACATTTTTTTACACTATACACTACACACTATACACTATAGTACTTGACTGCGATCTCACCTGATGGTAAGTGATGATGCAGCCGAAGATGTTAACGTATTAACTTGGAAGGGGTAAGTAAACTCACCCCAACGGTTTCTAGTTTCTACACAGCATCGCACCGGAACGCAACGAAACGAAAAAATCGCTTGGCGGTACGTCTTTGCTGTCTGTTTATATAAATATTTAAAATAAGATCTATCTAGGATAAACATCGGGAAGTTCCGTGATAGTTTTTCATGCAATATCACTCAGTTCGTGTGGCCTTTACTTGAGTAAAGACTGATTTCACGGCAATATGTTCATGCCTGTTGCATTCATCGAAAAAATTAATTATTAACTTACACCGCCTTAACAACTTTAACTGACAAGATCAAGCGTATAAAGTTGCATAGAATTCTTGAAGGAAAAAAATTACCATGTTTTTACAAGAAAATTTCCATCTATATCGAGTATTTCTGTATGAACTAATAGTTATACATATTATTATTACATAAGCTAGCACAAAACAATGATAAAATTTGATAAAAAATTGTCTGTCATCTTAAAATAAAGGATATTTTTGTCGATGTTTTGGGCTACTTTCTGCAAAATATCACCCCCATTAAGGGAAATAAGGGTTGAGATATAAAAGGTCCGGTAAAAGAATACGAGTATTTAACCTTTAACACAATCATAAGCTTTTCGATGTCCGGAATTTCCTGGTACTGTCTACTTTCTTTAGGAACGGCGGAGTTCATGAAATCACCGACGAGTAAAATCGGCGGCTGTTCGATGATCGCCGTGTCAGGTACATCGAGGATAGGTTGTTGGAAGTTTTTCTGGCACACAGCACTCATAAGATGGTAGAAGTAACTTTTGTCTTCTATATTGATCAAGCGATCGTGGAACACGCGGAGACATTCGTGGTAGAACAATCTGAAAAACATAAAATAACTATAAATCATAGGCCAATGTAAGGCCCCCAAATTCCTCCAACGACTTATTGACTTTAGTTTTTCTCATTAATTTCAACATTTAATGGTCGAAAAAGGGGACAAAGGGTCGGAAAAAATATCCTTAAAGAAGGGACACGAAATTGTACCCGTATTAGTTTAGAACAAGCTACTTATTAAAGACTTACTTTGAAAAAAGTATTGAAGTAAGTAATCAATTTATTACTAAGAATGATACAGCTGTTATTATGTACATGAAGATACGATATGTTATTTGTAAAAAAAAAGTAGATATGTAAAGTGCAGACTACAACTAAATAAAGTCGGTCGTGTATGTGGGAGTTAAGCTGCATATAAAGAACTTCGGATCTTTTCTAGACATTAGGATTTTACTTATTTAATGAGCAATTACTTATTACGGACGAAAGATTAACAGATAGACGAACAGACCGCGTAGACATAGCACCTTTTGCTTAGATAATATAATATAATCTATGCTTGAGTTCAAATCTCTAAAAGGACTGGTTTATCGCCAATGGACTCTATAATACCTCAGCATGCCCTGTGGAGCACGCATGTATGCAGCATTGGCCTGTAGCACTCCCTGCATGGACTTGGAGAGGTCTCGCAAATTAAACACGTAGTGAGACTTGGCTGGCGTTGGTAAGAGTTCCGCGCAAATCTTCAAGTATATTTCTACTGCTGCGTTCACAATAGGCTCCACTAGCACGGACACTTCTGTTACAAAGTCCTCCATGTGTCCGGATAGAATTGCCTGCGAAAACCAAATAATTTTTCAAAAAAAAATGGTCCCTGCTGCCATCTATTCGTGGGTAGATATACTACCGAGTAAAGCTCGGTCACCCAGATATTATTTATTTATATCTACTAAGTATCTGACGGGGTAGTTTTTTCATTCTTTGTATACAGAATCTACAAACACATACATATATGCATATACTTGAGAGTTGAGAGAATCTAGGGTCGATAACGTTTCATTACCTTAAATATAGTCTTCATAGCATCAGAATTGGGTGCGGAAATATAGAACATTGCAAAATGGCGAACAAATCGCGCAGTGAGCGGGTTCCGGCCGCCGCCTGGTGGAGCGCACGCGCAAGATAGCACCACATCTAAAATCTCCTTCCAATACAGCTTGTCGCGATCGTAAAGCCCGCCGAAGTCGAGGTACTGTCTGCGGGAGTTATGCTATAAATATACTTCGAATAGAAAGGCCAGTATTTGAGGAGATTAGAGAATAAACAAAGAAATAAATAAATTACAAACATTAACTTTCAGTATAGTAGGTCACACTGCACACATACATTGAGGACAATCAATTAACTCAAGATTTCTAAGTAAAACCTAAGATTTATCAAGGCTTTTTAAGTGCCCGGACTAGAAATTGTGTTTATTAATATAATTATGTACTCGTACTGTAATATAATTAAAAACCGTTAAAACTAATATATATTCATGCTTAGTCAATTTTTATTTACCGCTTAGTACCTAGGTATTTGTAAAAAGACTACCCAAACGGCTGGTCCGATTTATGTGAATTTTTTTGTGTAAATTCGGTAGGTCTGAGAATAGGAGGTAAACTATTTTTCATTACCCCAAGTAAGAAATAATTAATACAGAAACGCATTGCCGGTTATTAATTATAAAGAATCAGAAGAATTACAGTAATATGTAAATGTACAAACCTAAGTAATTCTATCGTAGGCTGAGCGCCGTATACATCAAGACGGGGCATATTTACGTCGTCGATAAAGATGATCACCTTTTTCCCAAGTGGAGCGCCTATTGCTTTCCTAGGCCTTTTATCTAGTCGAAGTTCAATTACTTCCTAAAACGATAAAGATTGTATATTTAACGTAATGTATTGAAAGAGGAAAGCATTGCAATAGTAGAAGGAGTATAGTAGTACGTTATACGAAGGAAATCTCTTAGTATAAACTTGGAAAATGCTTTGAGGTTATTTTAATATTTCAACGACCGCCTTGGCGTAGGCGAAATCTCGGATTAAATTTCCACTACCAGCCATTTTAGAACTTTATAATTTCCGAACTACATAACATAACTCATTCATTCTTGGCTGGTGAGAGCATTCAGCAAGGTCTATTTATGATTACCATCCTACAGCCTTGTTGTGTAAAGACCGTTTTGGATTGCTTAGTGCTTACCCCCTTCCAAGTTAGTACGATAACAGCTTCGACTGCATCGTCACTTATACCATAAGGTGAGGTCGTAGTCAAGTACTAACTTCTAGTGTCTTCTTTCTTTCGTGAAAAGCAATCAATACATATAGAATTAAGTCAGAAACCTGGGTACGAGGGCTGCTAGTTTGCGCCGAGAAATTCAATATCACTGGAATGAAAACTCCTGTTGCTGACATCTTTTTAAGAATATCGGCGGCTATCACAGTTTTTCCGACCCCTGTAAAGCAAAATTTAAATAACAACAATAAACTTTCTTTAGACAATAATGAGAAAAAGCTAGCAATATAGATATTTTAATCCACGATAACGCGCCCCACTCTGTCAAACTCCATACGAATCAAATGAAAAATAAGCCATTTTGACAGAGTGGGGAACGTCTTCGTAGATTGAAATGTCTATAATAGTAATGGGTAAGTAAAGTGTCAAATTGATTTTATTCCTACCGGTGTTTCCCGTGAACATGAAATATAGATATTTTAATCCACAATAACGCGCCCCACTCTGTCAAACTCCCTACGAATCAAATGAAAAATAAGCAATTTTGTCAGAGTGGGGCGCGTCTTCGTAGATTGAAATGTCTATAATAGTAATGGGTAAGTAAAGTGTCAAATTGATTTTATTCCTACCGGTGTTTCCCGTGAACATGAAATATAGATATTTTAATCCACAATAACGCGCCGCACTCTGTCAAACTCCCTACGAATCAAATGAAAAATAAGCAATTTTGTCAGAGTGGGGCGCGTCTTCGTAGATTGAAATGTCTATAATAGTAATGGGTAAGTAAAGTGTCAAATTGATTTTATTCCTACCGGTGTTTCCCGTGAACATGAAATATAGATATTTTAATCCACAATAACGCGCCCCACTCTGTCAAACTCCCTACGAATCAAATGAAAAATAAGCAATTTTGTCAGAGTGGGGCGCGTCTTCGTAGATTGAAATGTCTATAATAGTAATGGGTAAGTAAAGTGTCAAATTGATTTTATTCCTACCGGTGTTTCCCGTGAACATGAAATATAGATATTTTAATCCACAATAACGCGCCCCACTCTGTCAAACTCCCTACGAATCAAATGAAAAATAAGCAATTTTGTCAGAGTGGGGCGCGTCTTCGTAGATTGAAATGTCTATAATAGTAATGGGTAAGTAAAGTGTCAAATTGATTTTATTCCTACCGGTGTTTCCCGTGAACATGAAATATAGATATTTTAATCCACAATAACGCGCCCCACTCTGTCAAACTCCCTACGAATCAAATGAAAAATAAGCAATTTTGTCAGAGTGGGGCGCGTCTTCGTAGATTGAAATGTCTATAATAGTAATGGGTAAGTAAAGTGTCAAATTGATTTTATTCCTACCGGTGTTTCCCGTGAACATGAAATATAGATATTTTAATCCACAATAACGCGCCGCACTCTGTCAAACTCCCTACGAATCAAATGAAAAATAAGCAATTTTGTCAGAGTGGGGCGCGTCTTCGTAGATTGAAATGTCTATAATAGTAATGGGTAAGTAAAGTGTCAAATTGATTTTATTCCTACCGGTGTTTCCCGTGAACATGAAATATAGATATTTTAATCCACAATAACGCGCCCCACTCTGTCAAACTCCCTACGAATCAAATGAAAAATAAGCAATTTTGTCAGAGTGGGGCGCGTCTTCGTAGATTGAAATGTCTATAATAGTAATGGGTAAGTAAAGTGTCAAATTGATTTTATTCCTACCGGTGTTTCCCGTGAACATGAAATATAGATATTTTAATCCACAATAACGCGCCCCACTCTGTCAAACTCCCTACGAATCAAATGAAAAATAAGCAATTTTGTCAGAGTGGGGCGCGTCTTCGTAGATTGAAATGTCTATAATAGTAATGGGTAAGTAAAGTGTCAAATTGATTTTATTCCTACCGGTGTTTCCCGTGAACATGAAATATAGATATTTTAATCCACAATAACGCGCCGCACTCTGTCAAACTCCATACGAATCAAATGAAAAATAAGCCATTTTGACAGAGTGGGGAACGTCTTCGTAGATTGAAATGTCTATAATAGTAATGGGTAAGTAAAGTGTCAAATTGATTTTATTCCTACCGGTGTTTCCCGTGAACATGACAGGTTTTCCAGTCGAAAGAAGTTTTTCAAAGAGGTATCCATATCGGACAGTGTCAATGGTAGGCACTAGTGTTTCAAAGAAGGGCCTGTTGCAGTCATATAAAAATTCAGGTATTATCTCCGCCCACACTTTCAGTTTGCGTTGCTTAGTATCCATGAACATGTCGAAGAAATTAAAACCTTGCGGAAAACTGGAAGAAGAAAACGATTTCTTTAAAATAAAATTAATCAGTACAGAGAAAATTAATTTTTGTGGCACGACATCTTGCTTGCTTAATTCAGAATTTAAAATAGGTTTTTTTCACATAGGTGGAACTAACGTTTATCTCTTGTAAAATTTCAATACGATATTAATTGTGATAAACAATACATATTATACTCGTATATGTTGAAAACTATTAATCGATTGCTTGCTGGTATAGTAAGGATGTATGTCTACAGCACTACAGCTACTACAGCCGTCGGCGGGACGTCACCAATAACATCATTAGGTATATCTGGCTGAGATCTGAATGGAGTTTCGATAGTAAATATAATATGACTGCTACTATAAGCGACAAACGACATAATTGTCCAAAATTCTTACTATTCTCCATCTTCAAAAACTTCGAACTGCCTTTTGATGAGTTCTTCAAAAGGCTTGCGGTTAATTTCCAAGATGTTACCGCCAATAGTCCAAACGTAGCAGAAGATGAAACAATGGGCGATGTACACTTTAACAGCTGCTTTGTCACTGAACCGGTCCCCAGGTTCTGATAACAGAGCACCGAGCAAGCAACACAAAGCAGATACCTTGCTTATATCCACCTGAAGTTTAAGAATAACAATAACTTTATCAGCTACTAGCAGACACCCGCAGCTTCACGCGCTTGTAATGTATTATACATAACTAGCAAACCCAGCGAACTCCGTTTCGCCACCAGATGGATTAGTTTTATGTAACATTTTTTAATTTTTTTTTTTAATTTTTCCTGAATTTTCTTTGCTATAAACCTCACGAAGCCCGAGACCTTTCTAACGAATGCAAAACCGTGGAAATCGGTTCGTGCGTTCTGGAGTTATAGCGTCAGGAAGGAAAACCGGACTTATTTTTATATATATACATAAAATAATATAAACCATCATTTTGAATCATTCTATCTATTCAAAGAAACCGCATCATAATCCGTTGCGAGGTTTTAACAATTTAAGCATACATAGGGGAAGACAGCGAGAAGCGACTTTGTTTTTACTATGTAGTGGTGAAAATTGTAAAGGTAGGTATCCAAAGTAAGTGAAGGTCATAAAGATAACATTTTGCAAATATAAAGAATACAAGCAATAGTGATGAGGCAAAAAATATGTCTCTCGAGGATAAAACATATCGTCACATAGTTTTAATTTTACCTACATTTATACTTCTTCAATTTGCATTTCGGTCAACATTATTAGATATTTATTTCTAACCTGTTTAATACCAACACTGCATTTGGTATTGACATGATCAACTCCGACTTTAAGCATTTTAAAGAGTTCGTACACGAACTCCCAATTCTCCTGGTTGAAGAGATTTTTCTCCACAGCTTCATTTAGCCACGACCTGACATATGGTAGATAGCCCATTTCATTAGGGTCTATGTAGACCATTCCACACCGTGAGACCGTAGCTGGTGATGCTTGAGCCAAGTCCGCAACCTTCCACAATAGATGATAAAATAAGTCATCGTTATGAAAGCGGAAGGAAAATTATATATCAAAGTACATTGAACCTTTCTCTTGAGATTACTGCCATGTGGAATGTAAACTCGACGATTATTGTTTTGATAGTCGTTTAAGTTAACGGTCTAATAGCGAAAAGCTTCGACCAATATCTTAAGAAGCTTTTACTTGGCTGTTGGATCAAGGGCCGCATACAGAAGGCAGTGATCCTGGAGACGGCACGTATTGTGAGAAGGTTCCTCACTCTGGAAACCTGACGACCGGTGGCTTTGACCCTTAAAGCTCCGCGAAGGGTAGTGACCTCAATTTTAAATATTTTTTAAGTATTTTTTTAAACATTGTGAATAATATTATTAAGTTGGTTTTTAAATAAATGAGAACAAATTTATCCTTAAAATAATAGGATTCAAAATAAGCTTTTACATGCCAATTTTCCTCTCTGCAAACCATTTCATTTGATACCCATATTGTGACGAAGACTGCATCGGTTGTGCAATGTGCAGTGTGCTGCGTAAGCACTGATTGGATGTGTGATGGTTGCGTTTGATGAACAATCTTATGTAGTTTTTATTTATTAATGTTTAACATTCTAATCAATGTAGAGAATGAATCTTTACTTAATAATTCAGATATTCAGTATTTGTAACTTTCTTTAGCCCAAAAATAAATTACCAATTCCATATCTTATTGTAGTGTGTCATTTCCAATATGCAGAAAATTCATTGTATCTGCTATGACTGTTTCAAGAGAAGTGGTAGTTCCACATACCTCAAAGACCATATGGACGTAGGGAGTTAGCTTTATGCGTTCAGAGTTCGACAGACACAACATTTTGTTATCATCCAGTACGGTGTTCATATTTTCGATCCAAACGGCGTCCACTGGACCGTCGCAGATCAGCCACTGATGGTCCGTGGTTTCAGACTGAAAGTTTCATTTAACCTTTTAATATTTCACATACTAGTTTCTTAAATCAAAACAAATAAAATGTGACGCGTACTACATAAACTACTCAGAGCTGCAAATATTCTAACTTCCTCAAGCAGTGATTGAACTATAATTATTTATAGACGTCATGACAAAGACTCTATGACATATTGATCATGATAGAATGTGTGCGATTCTCCAGAAATTCTTATAGCATCGAAAAAGTTACATTTTGGGCACTGATTGGTTAATGCGTGCATCTATCGACAGTTACTGGTTGATGTTCGCATCGTTTGTGCAGCGTAGCTACCAATTGGTTGAGATAGTTGCGTTTCTAGTGTTACCAGCAATTTGATGTTCGCATCGTTTGTGCAGCGTAGCTACCAATTGGTTGAGATAGTTGCGTTTCTAGTGTTACCAGCAATGTACAATTTCATTTACGACAATCATCCCACAGTTGTTATTACCTGTACAGCAGTTCTGAGTGACAACGGTAGAATACCGTCATGCCACTCAAGTGTTTGTAGGTTTACTTCACCATACAGCTCTCCTATGCTCAAACTTTTGGGATTCATAATATATTTGTGCACAATTTGGTATTGAGGCCCTGGCACTCCCTTCTCATGCAGTCGTGTATACGTGTCTCCTAATACCTGAAAATTTTCATCTGTTTATTAAAGCGTATATAATACTAGCAATAAACAATATCTAACGCTTTGCGTATTACAAACTGTGTCTATATATCTACTATATCACAGTATGTTAGTAGCAACCATTCTTATCTTCTTGATTATATGCCTGTAAAAGAGAAGAAGAGCCATGTCCTATACTTTCAATAGCACTTTATTTTCGATCTACCGTACTCGTCGTTGCCTAGATATTATCGTATGTTAGCGCCAAATCCTTTACAGTGCTGTTACTTGACCTTTTTGGGGTGGAGAACGTACTGTCCTAGTAGTCAGTTTCATATATATATCAAGAATATACGTGATACGTCAAGTAAAATATACTTACGTCAATGTACTTACGTGTAACACCACGGTCTTGCTCCCACCGGTGGGTCCAACTAGCATCACTCCCCATCGGACGATCATCGTCTCATGCAACTGTATGACTTTCCGGATCTGACAATCCATTATTTGAAGTTTTCTTTCCAGCAGAATTTCGTCTAGATTTATTAAAACAATCGATATCGTCAAAGAAGATTTGATTACAACCAATATTACAAAGGCTAAAGTTTTCAAAAATCAAAGGCAAAAAGGCAAAAAGGTTTACAAAGGCAAAAATCCATAATTAGCAAGGAGTAAACCATATATACCAAATTAGTTTCAAGTAGGAGATTAAAGAAAAACAATTTTATCTTCCTTGCTTTTTAGGGTTCCGTAGCCAAATGGCAAAGGGATTTTCCCACTAACTACAAGAACTTTTATATTATTATGTTACTTGCTGCTACGGAACCCTTCATGGGCGAGTCCGACTCGCACTTGGCCGTTTTTTTCATAAATTACATTTTGTTTAGCGGAAGTCAATTCGCAGTTTCTTATGATTGTCAAAATATATGCAAATATTCGCGAATGTGAATGCGAATATTCGGTGCTTTACTCTAACTTACGTATAACGTCCTCCATGACACCATAGTCGCGCACGGGTAGATCAACTCCTGGAAACAAATCCGAAAGGATCCCAGCGAAGAGAATTGCATCCGCAGCCAAAAATTTGGGCAAGTTACTATCGTTTAATGCACACAATAGTGTCTTCTCTTCACGCTGGTCCGGGCTTGCACGTTTTAAGGCTCCGGCCATAACCTAACGATGTTATTTTATTAGTATTACGAATAATGAAGTTATCTTTTTTCAATTTTCGAACAAAAAGTTATACGTACAAGTACACTTTTAACGGCTCTCATCCCGAAATCATAGTGGTCTTGTTTGGAGAGTTGTTCGCTGGACAATTTATACATTTGCACCATTTTTTTAGCAAGTCCTTTTGATGACTCGAAACCTTCCGAGTACAGGATTACTTCCGCAATCAAAGCTGACAATGTAATGGTATTTTTAATAAACTCGTTAATTTCTTTGAAAGGAAAGACATGTTTGAGCAAGGAAGAGACAATAAAAAAACACGAAGAAAAAACTAAATCTTATTTGAAGTTCTGTAAAGCGAACTCACCGTAATCTGGCACCATCATGGATATAGGACGGAACAGTGCTTTCAGATTATCCGGCAACTCAGTTCGGCCAGCGTACCCTGGATTCATCGTGATGAAAGCAGCGCATGTCCGTACTAGTTTTATTTCACGACCCTCAAACATAAAACTGTAAAAAAACATTCGATTGTATTGAAAGTGACTAGATAGTCTTGAAATTTTCCTAAGAGGTACATTTAATAGAAAACTAAAATCCATGTTCTACGTCTAAATAAATTTATCCCCTTTTTCCGAATACTCTGGAGTGACTGTTACAAATACATACCGAGATTGTTTCGCGACTTTGGCATTCCTGATCGTAATAAGTTGCTGAGCGATCACAGACAGCACTTCGATATCAATCCTGTTGAACTCATCGAAACAGCACCACGCGCCGGACGTGGCCAGCCCGGAGAAGAACCGTCCCATCATTTTATAATCCAAACCTTCACAAATGGTAAATGATAGTTAGAATGTGTTCTAGACACGAAACCCCTAACATATAAACATGGAATAGAGTTGGAATAGTTATGTCATTTTCCTTCAAAGGTCAAATTATTGATGAAAGAAAAGGACAGAACAGAGAATAACTATTCTACCGCTATTCCACGTTAATATTCTGATAGGCGGCTAACGTTTACCAAGAAGATTGATCAAGTTATTCCTAAATAATCTATTTATTGTAAGTATAGCTTTAAAAATGCAGTATGTGTGTAAAATTGGATACTATTTTAATAAATCTTTAACACAGCTTAAGATACCAGTAATGCATTCATAATTATTGCGGGTATTAGAGGGATTTAAATGATCTGACTATGATCTAATGCAAACCTCAACATGTATCTTTAGCACATACCTTCGGAGCAGTTGAAGACGACACATTGTATAGCCAATGCCTTAGCAAGATCCTTCGTTGTTTCGGTCTTCCCAGTTCCTGCGGGACCAGCAGGGGCACCCCCTAGATCTAATTGTAGAGCTCCCATCAGACATAAGTAGCAGCGATCAGTCAATGGTGTTATCACTAGTACACCTGATAGTAATAAGTATAATTAAACCATTAATTATACTGCAATTAGAAGAAGAATTTAGACGTAGAAAATGAATACCATGTTTATTCGCTGACAATATTCAGCGTTTAACTGCTAATCATAATAGCGTTTACTTCAGCAACGGATAGTAATCGTAAGATCCCTTGATTTCCCTTTGTTGATATATCAGAATTTAGCTGTACTAAGGACATATTATAAGCTCTTTTGAAGAATATCAACAAATAAATCAATTACACAAATAAAATAATTCATTAAAATTAAGAGTTAATTATTAATATTTATAAGGCAGGCTTGCCTTGGTTCGTATGAAAGAACTACCGAAGTGTGACGGACACTTCGGTAAGTAGGTAAAGATATCTTACCTCCAGCCCCCAAATATTCATGGCCGTAAATATACATCGAGCTGGACATTCGAGCCACGCAGTTATCAATGTCTTCTTCCCAGTAATATCGAATCATTTTAAGCCACTCAAAATCTTCCCTGAAATGTATAGAAAAATGTCATGGTTGTTGTAACCCGGTTGTGAAAAACCAAACGATATTCCTTTATAGATAACCAAACGATATTACGCGTTCTTCGATTTTATAATATTGGGGATATTATTTTTATTCTGCACTTCAGACACTTTATGCTGTTCGCACCAGCAACTGTGTAGATCGTTGTCTTTCAAATCACCTCTCAATTCAGAACTATTCCGAGTCCTGACATTGGTTTTGTGTTGAAGAATTTGTATGTGTCGTATAAATACTTCTATTAAATATATCGTCGATATATACTAGTGAACAGCACAATAGGACAAAAACTTACGCTTTTTGAACATGTTTCTCTACCATTTGTGAGATCGTGTCCCTGGCATGAACATCCACCGTTATCAGAGCACACAGAACTTTTCTGAACAAAGAAGACAAATCCTTTCTGGTGAGCGCAGCTAGATCGTTTAGGTCCGATATACATTTCTTTTCGTAATTCAACATTCCCGTATCGATACGTAATGGAATTTCCAGGTTGAATATTTCGTGGACACCCTTCGCCCACATCATTTGAGATACTGCAAGAACTACCTAAAATTTAAATTTATGTTAAATATATCTTTCATTTTATTACATCTTATTTTTACGACAAAATCATGAATGAATGTATCTTTGCTATATTATTTTGGGTCTTTAACTGACATAAAGTCAAGATAATACAAAATTTTATGTACTTTTCGAACGGATTATTCTTTATGCCTCAGAATTTTTGTCCACCTAAAATTGCAGATCCAGGATTATTATTCACTAGCTGTTGCCCGCGGCTCCGCCCGCGTGAATTACGATTTTTTTTACATATACCGTAGAATTCCTTGATTTTCGCGGGATTCTGGTGTGATGTTGTACAGAAACCTGTTCTTACTTCGCACGGGTTATCTTGTGGTGATTTTGAAAACTCCTTTTTTTAATAATAATATAAAGTTTCATTAATAAGTAGTTGAAATATCAAAAGGACAACATAAGAGTCTGTTAAAAATCTTTGCTTCATCTCAATACAATCCCAAGTATCAGAATGCGCAATGGCTATATATTTCTTTACGTATAAAAAGACCTATGACGGTCAATCGGTTAGGACCAGTTAAGACCTGAGAGTTAAAAATATTTGTGAACTATTATTTTACTCTTTCCATGTTGCGGATGATAAAAAAAGATGCGGCACTCTGGGAATGTCCACAAAAGTGAAAACTTTAATCTGTTCATGTCTCAACAGTGCCATCTTAATATAAGGTCAAGGAACAGTACATTACATGACAATTAATTATTATTAACAAAAATTCGGTAGTACCTATCTCCAAGTTTTACATTCAAGTTCCACATAATTTGTAGAGATGGCGCGATACGGTATAACGTGGTGATAAATTCATGATTTTTGTTAAACCTAAAAGTGAAAAATCTTAAACCATACAAAATCTGCTAAGCATATTTATTTACGGCTGTAAGGGTACTCCAGTCTGACTTGAGCCCTTACGTCCTAGCCCTAGGTGCTTGTCCATTCCGAGTTTCAAGTCACCTACTTCAACTCATCGATAAAGGTTCTGATGTCTATAATTTCTGAACTACAAAAGTGATGATGATAAAATTTATACGGAATAATCTTTAAAGAACCTCCTTTCTAACAAAAAAAGAATGAATGAAATCGGACAACGGGTTAATGAATTATAACTAAATACACATTTTGACTTTGATGCCGTCTTCCAGGGAAACCATGATGAATTCCGGGACAAAAAGTATCTTATGTCCTACACCGAAGTATGAACTATAATCATGTCAAGTTTCATTTAAATCCATCCAGCGGATTAGCCGTGATGCGCGGTCGTGAAACAGACAGACAGACAGACAGACAGACAGACAAAAATGAAACAAATTACAGTTTTGGCTTCAGTATCGACTAAATAGTGTCCTCCAACAAAAATTTTCAAAATATCTTCAATGTACAGAATTCGACCCTTCCCAGTTTTATTATAAGTATAGATTACCTATTGTGTATAACTATTTACCTGGTTGGGATGTAGAGTCACCCAATCGACACGTGGTCGCTGCATATAGTCGCGCAATGCGAATTTCATGCAACGCTTCACCGAAGCGAACATTGCCTCTTCTACCTTACCCAGCCAATCTTCTACGTTGCCTCGAGCTTTTAAACCCTAAACGAGAATAACACAACACAATACGTAACTACCTTCGTATTTTAATGTAGGTACTTACTATATTTTAGTTTTGTGTATGAGGTACTATACGTATATTAAAGTGTATTTTGAAGGTCCACTAGAGTTTTAATACTAAGAGTACAAACCTTTAAAATACAATTTGTAAATCGAATTTTATGCGTAGTGAGTCATACTTTTCCTACCTTTCCTAAGTTTATCCTCTCTCCTTCAGGCGATAGCATAGCAATGATATCAGTAGTCAAATCTTCTGGTTTTGCAGTCTTTGCTAATCGGGCTTGTAGAGCGTCCCTCGTATTAAAAGACATCTCTCGCTCAACGAGTGAACCGTCTTCGGTGATTTCCATTTCGGATTCCGGAAGTTTCACTCCGAATTCAAGTTTGGCGATCGCATCAAAACATTTTCGTAAGTGGGGTTGTACGGCATGAGGATTTCTTGTCTAAGGAGATACGTTTTATTATTCTAATTTATCTATGAAAATTGATAAATATTTCTACTAAATTAGATCAACTGGCTGATTAAAAACTATCCTAATCAGTGTGGAACTCGAATATGAAAAATAACTCTCATATTAGAAAGATTTTATTTCAAAATTAGAAAAGAAACAAAACATTTAAATGTATAATACCTGCGCCAGAATTTCAAGTAATTCATCGTTAGAAAGGAAGAAGAAACGAGGAAATGCGACACGTTTAGTCTCCAGATACGCTTCGAGACATTTCATGATTTGGTCAAGCATTTCATTGTTACGTACAAATTCTTCATATAATTTTGGTTGAGTAGCAGCTGGCATTGCCAAAGGCACCTTGAGATATTATAACACTTGTATATAATTGATTAAAAATAGTATGATTTTTAACTTCTTTCATTTAATTATAATAATACTAGCTGACCTGGCAAACGTTGTTTTGCCCTTAGGGGTGATAAAAAATAGATAAATTGAGATTTAAACTATCCTATCTCTCAAGTTGGATTGAACTGCACATGGTGTGCGAATTTTATTATAATCGGTTCAGTAGTTTAGGAGTCCATTGAGGACAAACATTGTGACACGAGATTTATATATATTAAGATGTTTATAAAACGTAATCCAATAAAATAAAACACGCTTCATGTATTTTATTTACTGACGTTATTTTGCATACAAATAAATTATTATTGTATTTACCAATATAAAGTTATTCCTTGGTCTGTGGTATTTACCTTGGCCAATTTACGCATTATATCCTTCCACGACTTATCTACAATGGTGAACAGTCTGGTTTCATTGGGCAACTGACGTTGAATGTCTGGCGCTGAGAAGATTACTTCTAGATATATCCAAGTTTGCTGGCAGAGATACCATTCGTCCTGTTTTAGGGAAACGGTGTTTTAAATAACCAACTAAACATGTACATGTTTAAGAAATGATTTTTAGTATTTTTAATTTGAAATACTTCTGATGTTTAAAACATTAGTGCGCATTCTAATGCATCAAACCAAACCTTAAACTGAAATAAATTAAAAATTTAAGAAGGTACAATTCTTTTAAGCTCACTACTTTTCTTTTTTACTCAGTATTGAGTGGAGAGTCATAACGATTACTGACAGCTTAATTTAGTTATCAAGTTTCATGTTGTTGTGCTTACCACAGTCCGTGCGAATAGTTCTAGGTTTTTAGCCCATTCCTCAACTCGACTTTTTATGGGTCCACAATTTCGGGAGCTCAAAATGGTACTGACATGGATATTGCTTTCGTCTACGGCCGCTTGGATTTCGTCTAACCCACCCAACACGAAAACGTCTCGCGCTTCTTTGTGCAAAATCACTGGGAATTCCAAGGTTGCCCATATTTCTTCAACCTATAAAAGTATGTTAATAATGAGAATTCAATCATCTCAAACGGAACAGCAAGGTTTTTTTCCCTCAATTCTATAAATAGAGATGTCTTGTATTGATCCATGTCCAGTTAATGTGTATTAAAGCCTCCTGGGGGCTTATTCTGTATCGTTACTTAGCAACTCGCACCGGGTTATTGACTAAGAAAACTGAGGCAAAATCCTATTTCTGTATTAATTTTAGCACAAGTTACCAACCTAGGTTGGTCTGGTATCATGTCAACATAGCCACGCCGTCACGCTAGTTGCTAAGTTATACAAAAATAGGATTTTTGCTTCAGTTTTCTTAGTTAATAACCCAGTGCGAGTTTTTAACTAACGATACAGAATAAGCATACTTTCAAAATATAGCGTCATTTGTAGCTATCATTGTCCTGTGGTATATCGTAGATTTATGTGGAGATGAGTGGTCGATGAGTATTTCGTACCTTCTTCAACAAAGCCTCCAGACCGGCCTCTGAGCTAGCTTGCCCCGCCACTTCCATCAGCTCATCAGCATGCTGGAACGCATGCAGGTCTTCCAGCATTTTTAGAGTGATTACCATGTCTGGTGTGAAGCGTGTTTTCAGAATCTCTTCAATTCTCACCCAGTGCCGCGGCTTCAACGCGGGGTTTCGTAGGTACGACATTACCGGTAACTGTAGACGTATTATATCTTAATATATATAAATCTCGTGTCACAATGTTTGTCCTCAATGGACTCCTAAACTACTGAACCGATTTAGTTCCAACTTCGTGAATATCTGTCATTTGGTCCAACTTAAAAGATAGAATAGTTTTTATCCCACGTGGACGAAGTCGCGGGCATCAGCTAGTTTTTTTAATATAAATGAATCGGTAAAATAACAATAATTAATAGAAATTGCTCACCTTTTCCTTGATTATATCACTTGTCGCCTTACATTCAGGTACAATCTTATTAGATGGCAATCCCTTATCGAGCTGGTTGAAAATCTTTCCAAAGTTTACCGTTGTCGTTTGAATCTCATCTATGTTCAATGTATTAAAGGGTACTTCATACCTATGACATACACATAAGAAATAAGGATAAATAGATATAAATAGTTTTAAATAAATTTTTACGTTTTACTAATTCATATACCATGACTTATATAACTCCATCCATTCCTTTGAATATTTCCAAAGCATTTGCCTTAATTTGACGTCGTTTATGGCTTCGTCTAGCATCTCCAGTCTGGCTGGTGGTATCTGTTTTTAGATATCAAGGTAAGTATTTTATTTGTCGTATATCAATATCTGCGTTGTAAGTTATACTTATAACTAATAACTCTGTTAGTAATGAGTAATTTATAAGCAACTAACAACTACCCGTTTATCCTTAGAACTTCTTAATGCTATTGTTATCTTAATGATAATGCAGAAATAGGTTGTATTATGCATATAAGTTTTGATTTATTAAAATTTTATTTCTGGCTCAACTCTAAACTAAGTTACAAGTCGGTAAATAAGGTACGTGCCTTGAATATCTTCTGCCATTCTCGTATCTGCTTATCCCTGGCAGAGTACACCGACAATTTATCCATAAGTTCATTTAGAGTTTCGACAACCCTTTCCATGTCCGATTTTTCGTCATATAACCACGGTTGCTACAACAATTATTATTCATAAGTCACATATCTGATTAAAACATTAACGACGAGAAAAAACTCAACTCGTAAATGAGAAAAAAACATACCGAAATTTCGTCTCTCAGCTTGTTGATATCGACGATCAACTCCATTATATCCTTTCCGATCTGGCTTGCGAACATGCCAGCTAACTTGCTGCGAGTCTCCAATCGTGCATCTACGTTTGTGCGCAGGGTTCCCAGAACCACACTAAGACCTGCAAGAGGTTCATATAAAAAAGACTTACTGTTTGCTTACTCGTGGTAGAATCTCTTGAAATGAAACTTGATTTGAAATATTTGGTTTTGAATTATTCAGAATGCTTAAGTGCCCCTAATATCGCAAATGGACGTTAATTGAAACTTCTGTTGGGGTTTCTATCTCGTTAGTGGTATTTGTTGTAGACAAGAGATTAATATTATAATAATTGAGATTGTCAATGTTAATGAAATACTTTACTTATGTAAAATAAAATAAAAATCAATCATAAGCCTGGTAAATCTTATATAAAAATAAACGATTTTTCCTTCTTACAAGTTGATATAACCATACCCAAGAACTCATTCATATCATCAGGCGGGATGCCTATATTGAATTCGCCCATCAGATCGTACAGTTCCCGCAAGTACTCAAGACGTTCTTCAAGGTGCGCCACTCTTCCTTCAAGCCCGTCGAGTAGGGAATTAAAAGCTACCAGCTCTGCAGCTGTCTCGGGTTCCTTTGATATATCGTTGTTTATCGATTCGATTCCCTCTAGTATTTGTTCGATACAATCGTGTCCAATTCTGCAAATATTTTTTTTCAATGTTGTAATAGAAAAGAATGATCCTCATGAATATGAAAATGTAATGCTGGAATCGTTTAAAGTTTAAAGGTTGGCTCATAGTCCTGAATTTGATACTCAGATGGAAATGAATAATATTTTCCCATTTTGTAACAGTTTTAATAAGACATCACGCTTATATAGCGGTAAACCTCCATTTTTTTTTTATCTTGAGTTATTGAATTACACACTATTTGATATAATCATGCATTTTATACTAACTCAGGTGTGGTTGAATTGACTACTTCGAAGAGTTTCCTCGGTTGAGGTCTAAACAGTTCTTGGAAAGGGGTCAGGTTCAAGAATATCAGTCCTAGCGGTTGGTAACTGACGACGTCTTCTATTTCTTCCATTTGCTTCACGAGTCCGTTGCAAAGTTTCCTGAATTCGTTGACATCTCTTTCGTTCCTAATTACATTCAGATCTATCTCGTGAGCCTCTTTGAAGTTGTCCATAAAACGTTTCATACGCCGCAGGAAGAGCCACACGTTGTTATACGCTTCGTGTGGTACCCGACCAATAAACTGAATATCACTTAGCATAGCTTTGTCTTGATTCATCAGGAAGTATAGGTTAGGCGAATCGCCAGCCGTCCATTCCATTTGCTTTCCCATTACCGTGGGTTGTACGAATATTTGTAACGTCTCGTCGTTCAGATAATTGTGGAAGTTTCGGACGTACTCGTCCCAGTAATCGGTTATTTTCGTCATGTAACTACAAATGATATTTTCGCTGGGATTAAGTTGAGTTTCTCCTGAAGGAAGCACGTAGGCATCCACTTGGAATAAGGCCCACTACGACATAATAATGATTATGTGAGATTTTGATGCTGAAACGATCCACAATCTAGCGTAAAACTGATTGCTTTACAAAGAAAGCGTAGAGCAAAAAGATCAAGTTATCCAACTACCTGGCTAAGGTTTTAATGACTTATCTACGTTCACCTTAGAAACTTGTCGATGGCTCATTCCGTAACGATTTAAAACGAAATTCAAACTATCGACGAATCGATAACATGACTTTTCGAAAACAAGTCTCATTCTCTTAAATTTTTGAATTTGGTTCCCTGTAGTTATGGAATGAACGATCGATAGGCTCCTATGACAATCGTAGATACTTAAGAGTCCTGTGAACTACGATGACTCCCATACAATCGTAATACCAAAATCATTTGTAATTCGTGCTAATTTCGATCATGTAGTGGTGTTATTCGGGTTCATATAGTAATAATCTATGCTCCTGGCCATATTTGGTTTCGAAATACTTTTGTGGAACGAAATTGTAAACGAATTTAGTTTTGCTTATTTTTATGTCAAAGAGGACATGTTTTCTGCTTATTTGTTTTGTAATAAAAACAACACTTTCTCACGTCGCATTAGTTCAGGAGCACAGTTTTTATTGTACAGCTAAAGAAAAACACCAGTTGATAAAGAAAATTACAAGTTTTCATTCATAATTTTTGGTATTACGGAACTCGACCAAAGTTATAAAAATTTTGATAAAAATTGATTATTATTTGATTTGGTATTTTGAATGAATGAGATATCGTAGTTCACAGGGCTCTTAAGTGATTTCTAAGGCTGCATGTTTTAAACTTTTAACACTTTTGAACTCCCAACCGTGACAGTTTACGTTACCTTGCAAGTATCTGTTTGTCTAGGCCACGCTTCTAGCACTTCGTCCACCTCTGTCCCAGAGAGCATTTCTGGCGTTGGCGTGAATTGCAAGTGAGTTCGCAGCATGCTCGCCATTTGCATGTTTGAGCGCTTCGTCAAACGATACAGCATGTAGTTTTTCATGTAGTCCACTAATTTTATGAAACTGGATAAAAATACCATTCAAATTGTGTAAGCACCCTACTAATTGATTTAAGTAAAATGTATTTTATGCCGAGTATAATCTATCTCCAATCCTAGCCCAGTCGGTTCAGTAGTAGAAGAAGTAGCAAACCTACACACCTACAGTTACACGCATACAAACTTTTGCCTTTCGTTATAATATTAGTATCAACGGATTCAACTAGATTTGTAGAAATCAAAAATCCACGTAGAAACGATCGTAGTACACAATGTACTTAGTTTAGTAGTGTAAGTGCGTGGTCTTCTCCATGGGGTACAAGTCCCCACGAAGGTTCGGGAATCGAAGCTTGCTTCCTTACCCGGGTTTTTTGTCGCCTGGGAGCCTCGCTCTCCCAGTGTTGCTCTTTTAGCCCTGGTCAAGAGCTAACCTTGCCTTCCTGGCTTGTGGTCTGCTGGTGTGGTGGGGACGATTACTACCGGCTATCCGTTACGGTACCTTATAAAAACCAAACTATGTTTGAAAACATACCAAGCGAGCCTTTCGCAGTATTTCCGTTTATTCGCCTTTTCGGTATAAGACATGCCACCAGTGGGTTTCCCGCGTATGACTTGGAATGAAGGTACGTTCCGGTCGTCGTACGTGAAGCCCTGCTGGTACAGCGCTGCGTGGCACGAAGTTGTGATTACATCCAACACTACGGAACGGTATTCTTGCAACTTATCGCGAATGTATTTCACGCGCTTCATCTGTTGGAGGATTATATTTCATTCAATAATAATAAGGAATACTCACGTACTGCGATTGAGATTGTCATCGTGGTCGTTTCAGCCAATAGACAAAGTTAGGTTTGCGGTTTGCCAACAAAAGTACCTACATGTAAATTATACTCATAAATTCATGAACCAAAGTGATACTTTTAATGTTTTACTTAGTTTATAGTATGAATCCCTCGGTGCGCGAATCCGACTAGCACTTGGCCGGTTTTTTTTATATATATGGAGATTATAACATTACAAAATAATCAGTGAAAAAACGACAAGATGTCACGCATTTTTACCCTACAGACGATTACGTGAATCGAGATGAGTAAGAACAATTTAAATATTTTAACGAAGACAATTGGAGGACAAGGTGTTTGCTATAATTCTAGCTGCTTTAGCGTGTGTTTATGCTGCGCCCTGCCGGTACGGGACATGTATGACGCGATACAGTAAATAACAGAAATTATACATAGTACATTACATTGTTATACAAGGGTGGGAAGTAACAAGTTTGCAATAATTTACACACCCGTGTATCACACGACGTTTTTTAATACAGTTGTGAGATTTAATAAAAAGAAAATCAAAAAATGTTTTCTCATGATTTTGCCAAATTCCATCTTGTGAAGTTTTTACCTTGGATAAAGTATCGGGAAATCGATATTGGTATCGCTATCGAAGTCGAAGTCAAAATCGAAGTTAAGGTCGAAATCGAAATCGAAAAAGATAAAAGGCAAAAGAAAACGAAAATAAAATTATTTATCCTTCTAAAAATCTATTCCATTTTATTGTACGAGTAAAATGAAAACTCCTTGCTATCAAACTTTTTATACGTAGGTATAAACTTAAAATTAAGTTGCAAAAGTTATGATCGAGCTCGCAAAAGAAAGTCACGTAAAAGAAAGATGCCAGTGCGTAAGATATAATTTTCGAATCATAATGACTGCCTCTGAAAGTGCTCCATGATTAGGTACTGAAATTGTACTGTATTGTAAGAAACATACCAGTACTTCAATGAAGTAAAAAAATGCGGTGTCCATATCCCTGGACAGATCGGCGAAAGTTTTCATATACATTTCACAGCACATAGCCTGTATACTAAGCAGTCCTTTTCCGAGTACAGGTGTAAGAATAAACAGTTTCTTGGCGACGTTGGACCGTATCTTATTATACTTGCGAAACTGTATCGATTTACGCCACACGTAGAAGGCTTTCCAGTATCGGTATACTTTGAAGAATTTAATCTGTAAGCAAAATATTTAAAATCTAAACTTTATCGTGTAGTCACCACTTGTGGGCTGTGGCTAGTAAAAATACTCGTATATCCAAGAAACTGCGAAGGTTTGTTTATTCTCAAAGGATTCCAGATTTTGAACCGTGGGTGGGTTAGTAAAAGTGGAAGGAGTAACCTGCACGAGGAAAATTATGTTATCACTTTTCAATTTAACGACAAGCTCTTAATAGATGTCGTTATAGTATTTTAGACCGCGCTACCGTATTGTATATTTCTGGGGCATACATACGCTAGTAAAAATTGTATAGGCAAGCAATCTTTCAATAGCAATAATTTATAAGCCAACAACAATCCCAGTTAAGCTTCCGTTATAAACAATATGAAAATAATTGTGTAAAATATAAATTAAAAATATTCACATGTTGTTTATAACGGAGCTTAACAATTTTTGGAATGGGGGTATCACAATTCTCTTGGGATACCACCTAAATAATAAATATTGTAGACTAAATTATTTAATAGAAAATGGCGTACGTGTTTATTTGTAGCCAGGGCGTTGATTTTTTAGGGTTACATACCAACACTTTCATATGAAGTTGGAGGGGAAGTCATCGGCAAAGCTTCTACGAACGAGTAGTAAATTCTGAGGACTCATACAACTTTGCGCGAATTCTAAGACTTGAATGACACAAAAATTATACGGTCTATATTCAGTCAAACTGCCTAAACCAATTTCAAACATTCATGTTAAAAATTAATAAAGTTTACGTAGCGCTGTTAGCACGTTTATCAATTTCTCAATGTCGTAACTCCAAATAATGTAATGTTTTCATAAAATTAACTTGTTAGGGTTTCGTAGCTCAAAAGCAAAAAAAAACCGAACCCTTATAAGATCACTTAGTCGTCCGTATGCCTGTCTGATTTTTCAGTAACTATTAAAGCTATGGACATGAAATTTTGATTTTTGTAAATAATTATGGTCCACCGTGTCGTTGGGTCGTCGTAAAACATTGACAATCGATTTTATTTTAATTTAAAAAGGATAACCGGGGCATTTAAATTTCAAAATGAGATAACAATATTGAGTGGGATATAATATGAAAGAGTGTTACTATCAGCCCAAAGTACAAATAACAAACATCACAGTTACAAATAAATAACAGTTGTTTTCTAAAAACAATAATTGTTATTTATTGAACAATTATTTTCTTTAGTTTTAGTTTTTACAATTTCGGTACAGAACCCTAATATATTATGTAATCTATATTTTTTTAATCTTTTGTAGTGGAGTGCTTGTATCACCGCATGGTTTGGGTTACTTACGTCAGTGAACTTCATGAAAATGGTATACTCTTGCTCCCAGTCCGCCAGTTTCGTGAAGACCATTTCATTAGTGTAATGCGTTACACCACAGGGGCTGATAGTGAAATAGTTTCTTTTGTTAATGTTCTCGTACGGGACCACACTGTCGATAAGCCAAAAATATTTAGGGATCGTTTGAAAAATATTTAAATACAATTTTTTTAGTACAGGTGCCTGCCTGTGTGAATTTCCATTGATCTATCCAACCTGTGATATACCTACTGGGATTTATATCCACTAACACCACATCATCCTCAGCACTTTCTGGAAGCCTGAGAGATCTGATATGGGCGCACTAAAGGCTTCCTTGGGTTATGGTACATATAAAACAGTACCTATACATATAAAATACATATATTCACAACGCATAATGAAATTTGCTAACTATGAGATGGAAACGATATGAATATCGCTTTGTTTTTGGTCGAAAAATTATAAAAAGATCCTTACTTTAAATAATACGGTGTGAAATAAACATTCTGTGGATGGACTGCATAGATCATGTATAAAAATCCGATGGATGGATCGCTCCTCACTCTTTCTATAACCTCTTTTTGAGAGGCCACCACTGGTTTGATCTTTAGAGGGTCCAACGTGCCTCCGGGCTTTTCAATTTCCAAGCTGCTACGTGATTCTCTTATTGTTATTGCCTTCTTTTTTTGCTTACTTCCTGCATTTGAAAAATTTTGATTAAGTATAATTTTTCCTTATATGTATCCATAAGAAGGCTCAGAGTCACTCAGCGGGCGATGGAGAGAGCTATGCTCGGAGTTACTCTACGTGATCAAATCAGAAATGAGGAGATCCTTAGAAGAACGAGAGTCACCGACATAGCTCAACGTATTGCGAAGCTGAAGTGGGCGTGGCACATAGCTCGTAGAACGTTAATTTTTCCATTTTAATGGTCCATTCTTTTCCACTCTACAAGATAGCACATACTTTACTACGATCTCACCTGGTGGTAAGTGAAGACGTTACCGTATAAACTTGAAAGGGGTAATAAATTCAGACTCACCCGTAATGCTTTCTACACAGCATCGCGCTGAAGACTACATCACTTTGCGGCGCGTATTTTCTGGTAGGTGTGGTAACTAGCTACGGCCGAAGCCTCCCACCAAACCAGAGCCAATTATAAAGTGTAAAATTCTAGATAATGTACTGTGACGAGTAAATCTTAATATATATAAATCTCGTGTCACAATGTTTGTCCTCAATGGACTCCTAAACTACTGAACCGATTTAGTTCAAACTTCGTGAATATCTGTCATTTGTTCCAACTTAAAAGATAGAATAGTTTTTATCCCACGTGGACGAAGTCGCGGGCATCAGCTAGTAAATTATAAGGGCTGAAACAGTTAAGGCATTCCTTACCGTCATCTAATTTGATTGGTTCTAGTTGTAGTTTTCCATGCTTTCTTTCTTTCCGAAATCTTTCTTGCTGAGCAGCTGTAAATCCAGCCTAAAACGTTAAAAAAACCATATTAATCAACTGAGATTTTTTTTGGTAAACAATAACGAGATGAGTAGGGGTCGAATTACACTGCAGCGGAATGGAATGGAAGCGAGTTTATTTTAAATAGCAAAATGAGCTTTATGTTTATATATTTACCATACATTTTTCGACATTTCTTATGAATAAATAAGTTTAAGTACCTTAGATTTGTTTCAAATCTCGAGGATAGACACTTAAATAATACAGTTTAACGGACGCCCTCGGCTCTTCGTACGTGATTCCGTATACCCCCTTAGGAATTGGCAAGTAGCTTCACATTTTTTTTTAAATACAGGAACTGAAGATAATTATTTGAATTATTAAATATTTACCAATGGTTCCGCTTCCTTTTCAACATATTCAATTCTTTCAACTTGTTTTTTGTGAGGCAGATGAAATGGAATATCTCTAGGTTTTCTGAAAGTTAAATAAAATTATTAAAATGAGACATTTTTGGGGTTCCATACCCAAAGGGTGCTGTACCAACGTGTTCCACGACTTAGGTAGTTTTCACTTCAATTAAATTCGTGCTTATACGATTTTCCGGTGGCTGTGCCCATAACCTTCTTTGAGAACTGGATCCGCTCCTTCTATTATCTTTGAGTAACCGACCTGCGAGCACTGAATACCTTGATTATATCACTAGCTCTGCGAGAAAGCTGTAGAACTACGGCGGATGTACTCGTACATCTTTGCTACCGACTTCAAAAAAGGAGGGACTTCAAAAAAGGATTCGACTATCTTTTTTTTTAATTATTTTCTTATGTTTGTTACCTTTTGGCAACTTTTGACAAGGTGAATCAATTTTGATGATTCTTTTTTATTAGAAAACTGACGCTTCACGTGTGGTCCCATTTCAATTTAGTTTCCAGTTCTGATAATGGTATCCGTGAGAAAACCATAATAAGTCTAAAATATTTTATCAGAAAGGGTGTATTCAACAGTAGTTTGATGGAGTTGAAGTCGGCTTTTTTTGTTAATTAAATTACGTGTATTATACCTTGTATAGTGCGTAGGGACATTTTTAACATTCCGTTGTAATGTTTCTATAGCTGGTAAGGTCGTTGCCAAAGCTTTCCGATGTGATTTCCCGTTCTCCATAACGATATTCTTCAAATCATCAAAGTCAAAACAAACCTCTGACAATTTCTAAAAAATCATTTGAAATCATATCACTCTTTGATATCATTACGTTACCGTGACTTTTATCTTTTATCGTTTCGCTATTCAACCTTATTTCACATTTTTGTAAATATTTTCCTGTTATTTCTATGGTTACCAATCTGAGGGTTAAGTACCAAATGGTTACCAAGTAGATAAACTCAGTTTAAGAAATACCAAATAATCATTGAGTTAAATATGGAGTTAATTACACAATAATACACCGTCTTGAAATAAGTATACGCATTATTGAATTGTTGCAAAAAACTGATAATGATAACAAAATAAATAGACGAATATAAATCCAGATTCGTGTTGCATTCTTATCTCTTACTAGCATATTAGTTTGTTTATGTTTTGAGCGTTTATTGCCCGTGGTACCCCCGATGGTCCCCCCGGGGTACCACGGGAAATTGTTTTGCCCGTGGTACCCCTGGAGCTTCTAGGGGTACCACGGGTAAAAAAAAATTACCCGTGGTACCTCTGCAAATCAAAAAATACAAAAAAAGGAAAACGCAATTAAAAACCGTTTTAAGACTATCCTTTATGCTTAAATAGAAATAATTGATTAAAGTGACAAAAGAAAACACGAAACTTAAACTAAAGCTGCAAAGATTTTTTTATAGTTCCTTAAACTTAAATATTTATTTTTCAATACAGTTGTATGGTATGGCGCACTTTCAGAGGCTGTCATTAGTATTCGAAAGTTAAATCTTACGCACAGGCATCTTTCTTTTTCGTGGTCGTAACTTACTTTTACAAGCTCGATCATTACTTTTGCAAAACGTTTGATACCAAGGAGTTTTCATTGTACAATAAAATGGGATGGACACAGAAAGAATTTTTTTTTCCTTTTCTTTTATCTTCTATCTTCTATCTTTTATCTTCTATCTTTTATCTTTTATCTTTAAACTTTTAGCTTTTATCTTTTATCTTCTATCTTCTATCTTCTATCTTCTATCTTCTATCTTCTATCTTCTATCTTCTATCTTCTATCTTTTATCTTTTATCTTTTATCTTTTATCTTTTATATTTTTATTTTTTATCTTTTATCTTTTCGATTGCGAATTCGAAGTCGCCTTCGATTTCGATCTTCGATATTTTATTTAAGGTAAAAACCAAACAAGGTGGAAATTGGCCCCCAAAATCTTGAGCAAATATATAATTATCTCTTTGATTTGTTTTTTTTACTAATTCTCACAACTGTATTGAAAAACGTCGTGTGATACACGGGTGTATAGGTTTTTGCAAACTCGTGACATTAATAACCCTCGCCTTCGGCTCGGGCTTGTTAATGACAGCTCGTTTGCAAAAACCTACTTTCCACCCTTGTATCACAATGTACTATTGTACTCCTTTTTATTATTATATGTTTTCAATTCCTTTCACACTAAAATATTTGTTAATTACGAGCCTTTTTATTTAAAATAAACTGACTAAACAAACAATTTAACGTAAAACAAAACAACTTACATAATTTCAGTTCCTGAAACTAATTTTTCGTTAAAGTAGATATTGTGTATTGTGTGCGGAAAGTTATACTTTTCTGCACAAGTGCCTTTTTTATTATCCACCGCGCCTTCGGCTTGGGTCAACAAACTGGGACTCGTAAAGAAATGACAAACTTTCCGCACTTACGAGTAAATTGAAATTTAGTATTATTTAGTAGTATTTAGTGTGCCTTTCTACCATAGAACCGCAAGACGTCGGGAGAAGTGGCATCCTTATGTGGTTGATGTCCAGCAAGCTCGGACGAAACTATTTTCTTCTACGTTTCTGATATTATGTACCGCTAAGGTGTGGTTCAAGTACAACCTGGGTGCTTTCAAGAGAAGAGTGAATAGGCATTTTCTAGGCAAGCGCTTAAAACAATGAAGTCGGTTAAAAACAACATACTTTATTTAAGTTCCGTAAACTTAAATAAAGTATGTTGTAACTATTTATTATTTATTCCTTAAATATATAAAAACAGCAGCTTTCCTGCGGCTCTTCCCGCGTACATGGATATGTCTACTTTTGAGCAAATGTATAAAAAAATATTTTATTTTTAGGAACTAAAATAATGGAAGTTGTTTTGTTTTACGTTTGATTGTTAGTTTGGTCAGTATACTTTTCCGCACGAGTGCTTTTTTATTTTCCACCGCGCCTTCGGCCTGGGTCAACAAACTGGGACTCACAAAGAAATGACAAACTTTCTTACTTACTTTTTTTATATGAAATAAACTAACAAAATAAACCATAAAACTTAAAACAAAAACAACATACTTTATTTTAGTTCCGTAATATTTATTATTTATTCCTTAAATATATAAAAATAGCAGCTTTCCTGTGGCTCTTTCCGCGTACATGGAAATGTCTTCTTTTTGAGCAAATGTATTAAAAAATATTTTAGTTTCAGAGACTGAAATAATGTAAGTCTTTTTGTTTTACGTTCAATTGTTTGTTTAGTCAGTTTATTTTAAATAAAAAGGCTCGTACCTACGTAACAAATATTTTAGTGTGAAAGGAATTGAAAAGTTGTCTTAATTTTAAGTGTTATTGTTTATTTTAAATAAAAAGGAGTACAAAATAAATATTTAAGTTTAAGGAACTATAAAAAAAACTTTGCAGCTTTAGTTTAAGTTTCGTGTTTTCTTTTGTCACTTTAATCAATTATTTCTATTTAAGCATAAAGGATAGTCTTAAAACGGTTTTTAATTGCGTTTTCCTTTTTTTGTATTTTTTGATTTGCAGAGGTACCACGGGTAATTTTTTTTTACCCGTGGTACCCCTAGAAGCTCCAGGGGTACCACGGGCAAAACAATTTCCCGTGGTACCCCGGGGGGACCATCGGGGGTACCACGGGCAATAAACGGTTTTGAGATCCACACAGAAAAATTTCATAAGAATCGGTCAAGCCATTTTGGAGGAGTTTGGTTACAAACACTGTGACACGAGACTTTTATATATTATAGAGAAATCGAGTACATATGTATGTACCTAATACGAGTATCGTAAGTACAATTAGGCCACCATCAGCCAGATATTATATACCTATTTAAACAAACAAAAAATTGTACATTTTTTTATTATTTTTATAAATAATAATATGTTTAATATTCAGCCTTGTCCTAATGCTCGGGCTCTTTTGCACCCTTCTTGCCAACCGGTCTGAGTGAGTCGAGATACAACTGCCAGAATAGGTTGATGTGGTTTGGTTGCAAATCGCGATTCATCATCTTGCAGCTAAGGCGCCAAGTTTCACCCTCCAAGGCCTTAGTGACTATACCTTAGGCAAACAGAAAATTATAATTTCTACTATCCGTTGCCGTAGCTCCACCTGCGCGTATTTCGTATTAAGATAGAAGAAGATGATATAGAAGAACATAGAAGTATGGGTGAATTGATTTACTCCTTCACGCAATAACTACCTAACCGAAATGGCTGAAATTTGGAACATAGATAGCTTTAGACCCAGAGTAACACATAGGCTACTTTTTATCCTGGAAAAATCCATCGCTCCCACGGGATTAGCAAAAAACCGAAATTCCCGCGGGTGGAGCTGCGGGCAACAGCTATTATCATATAAAACTAATAATTGCAACATTATAAGGATTTTTTTAAACAGTCTCGCGGCTCTGGGTTCCTGGCTTTTTGAAAGTACCTAATGGAAAAATCAAAGCGATTATGGTACGGCCGTTCATCAAAAGTATCCATGCACATCCATGGTACATCTCATATTATCTCTATGCTTATAGCATGCTTAGAAGCTTTGATCAGGTATAGATCAAAGCTTAGAAGCGTATTTCGTCAGTCTCTATGGTACATCTATTGTACAAGAATGTACAAATAATTCGCTGGGTGCGAATTATTGTACATTCACTTAAAATTCCTCATCGATTCGATATTTTTATTAATATCTTAAAATATATTACTAATATTATTACCTTACCTATTTTCTCGCAAATATTTAATTTGAAAATAAGTTCAGCCATCAACTCTTTCCTATTCCGATTCACCGGGTAATTTTGCTAAAAGCAACATAGTAGGTTTATTTCTTTGTTTATTTAAATTGATTATTATTATTACTACGTCATTATATTATGCAAACCTAAGATGCAAACCCATTGCTCTACCTTTTGTCAGGAGGTTGGGGACTCGACATACATCGGGTATAACTTGCTTAGCACTCAAAGATGTGGGAAGCCAACTCTTCCTCACCTAAGGTACAGAATTTTCAAAATCCTTTCTTGACGATGTTTGCCTCATTCTGGTTATTATATTTCTTTTTTATCTTTGCGTTGCTGTCAGTCGGTCAATCAGTCACTCAGTCCTTTCCTTTATTTAGGTAATAGAAGCTTTTGCCCGCGGCTCCGTCTGCGTGAAATTCGGTTTTCCAAAAATCCCGATGGAAATTGTGAAATTCCCTTTACTGTTCTCACTGCGACATTTATGAAAGGAAGTTAGTTAAATCTCTCTGTGCCAAGTTTCATCCGAATTGGTTCAGTGGTTTAGGTGTGAAAGCGTAACAAACAAACTTACATTCAAATTTACAATGTTAAAATATTAGGGATATTTAGAGGTTACTTGTTTGGTACTTACGACAAGATAGTTCAGTATAGAATTTGTTGAGACAAATTCTGACCACATGGTCAGCTGTCGTAGGGCTTCGTATATCATCTCTGGAGTTATCTGTAGAATATCGAAGGATCATCAGCCTTCTGCTGATAGCTGCATATGGCATGCTTACCAAATAACTCTTACAACACTTAGTAAAATCAATTGTCTAACTGACCATTTTCCTGATCTTTTTCTACAAACCAGAACCTACTATTTCAAACCATATGTAATGATACCTACTACAAATGCAATATCTATACATAATGCAATTTCGGTGTTAAAATAGAGGTGAATGTCCGTGATTATACCTTTATACTAAGAGACTAATTTTACCATATTATTAAGTAGTATTAACGTAGCGGTAGTCTGACGTTTCTGAAGTGCCTGTAAATTCGGCCTCGTGATCATAAATCTGTGTTGTATACACTACAACTTCAGTGTTTAAAATAAATGTGAATAGCGGGGACCAGCTTCCTATTCTATGACGACCTCCGTGGCGCAGGGGACGCACGCTCGGATTCGAGTGGGAAGTCACGGGTTCGATTCCCGCCATCATTCAATTGGCTCAGGTCTGGTCTGGTGGGAGGCTTTGGCCGTGGCTAGTTACCACCCTACCAGCAAAGACGTACCGCCAAGCGATTTAGCGTTCCGGTACGATGCTGTGTAGAAACCGTTGGGGTGACTTAACTTACCCCTTCCAAGTTAGTACGCTAACATCTTCGACTGCATCATCACTTACCATCAGGTGAGATCGCAGTCAAGTGCTAACTTGTATAGAGTAAAAAAAAATATATGAATCAGACCGTGGGTCTGATTACCTAAGAAAAATGTATTCATCGTTATTGTAATCTTTTGCTAATTCTGCCCCTCTGTTGGAGGAACCAATCAGCGGGCAGTTTCTAAATGATTGCGATAACTATGAATACGTTTTTCTTACACAATCAAGGGGCGTGATTTATTTTCTGAAGTTTTATGGTAGGTATTAATATTGAATTATTCGAGTTAATAAATACTTAAATAGAACTTTACAAGTTCTGCTTCGCCTTTACCTCATAATGATTACTTTGCGGGTGAGGGTCCTTCTCCACAACGTTCCGACTTATCAACAAAGGTGACAGCATGCTACATCGTGATCCGATTTGTATGGCCTCTGTAGTTACATGTAATTTTAATTTTAAATAACTAGCTTTTGGCCGCTATTTCGTCTTTCGAATTAATGATAGCTTATAAATTTATAGAGGTCGCACGAAAGTCGACCATAATCTTCTCATTTTCATGTAATAAATACAATAACGTTTGTTTTTAACTATGTTAGGTAAATATTCCGAAATAGGTACTTTGTGCTGGGAGACAGGATTGCCTTCCGTGGGTCAGACGGGGAGATGCCTCCCTGGATCAGCGAACAAGTAAAATCCGGTTTAATTTAAACCGCGGTGGAATGGAATAGAAGCGACTTAAGTGATAAAGAACTCTATATAACTCAATTGTATAGGATACAAAATAAATAGGAGCCTACAAAAATCGCGCGTCTTCCGAGGAATCCAAGCGCATTCACGAGAATTATTTATTTTGTATGTTATGCAACAGATATAAAGTTCATTACGATTCTAAGAAAAAGTCACTTCAATTCATTTCTGCCGTGGTAATTGAGTATTAACCCTAACGCAGGAAAAGCTAGGTATTCCTTAAGAGCGAATAGAGGGCCTACTCCACTCGTCCGCTTGTTGGATATTACTTAAGCCTCGTATTTTTAACACCTATCACTAATAAAACACAGTATAACCCGTTCGCAGAAGTTTTGCCTATGCGTTTCCCCTCTCACTTCAAACGACCGCGTCACGCGCTCCTCTGGTCATTGCGAGGAGCCAGACGTGCGCTGGACGCGGTCGTCTGAAGAGGAGTTCTCATCGGCAATTGGTACACGGTATCGAGTCCATCACCTGTAGTAGTTGTATCGCAAGTTGAATTTCGAATCCCTCCTCGTGTCAATTAAAAATCTTGTGTTTACCAAATTCGAAATATTCTCACCTGTTCTCACAGACTTTCTGTTTTTAGGACTTGTTTCTATCGTAAGCTTGCTTTTTTGTGATTTTTCAGCGGTTTGTTGTATGTGATTACTTGATAAATATTTCCTTAGTTCTTTTCTACAGCTTCCACAAAATTGTGCTCTCAACTCGAGCTCGAGTCTGGTAAACATATAATCTGTATGACAATAGGTGAATTTATAGAGAACGTAGGGGTAGGAATGTGAAAGTGAAAGGAAAAGGGTTTTTTTTGCCGTCTAGGAGGAACGTACTCCCGTGCTCTCATAGCCCCTAAACTCGGAACTCCACCTACATATAAAATATTAATGATAAGGTACGATACCTATAAAATTATCTACTTTTTTAACGGTACAAAATTCATCATTTAAATAAAATTATAATTAATATTTAAAAGGAAAAAAAACTGGGTTTCATATTTTATTAAAATTACTGCAGTCAATAAGTGATAAACGATGCAGTAGATGAAAGAGCGCCAGCTCAGAAAGGTGATAACCTTTTAATAAGGTTTAACAATATTGGGAACAGGCAACTCCCAGTAACAAAGAACTCCGCCCCCCCCTGCTCCTGATGTCCAGTTAGCTTTTCAAATAATTCATCCAAAAATATGCGCTTACATTTCACTGCATCGTTTATTTTCAAGTGAGATTGGACATCACAGGAATTTGGTTCAATTTGTTCAATTCAACGTCGTCAAGCGTCGGAACAAAATGCTGAACTACCTCCATTGGCAGCAGCAGTGTCCGCAGTGGCTACACACTTGTGCCTCTGACACTTCCGACACCAGGCTATCAATCGAAGACGTAGACGCTGCTCTCCGATGTGCTGCTCTCCGCTGTGCTATTCTCGCACTGCGCCTCGGCGCTCGTATTACGACTTGGCGTTTTGCTGGAGACCGTTTCTTCTTCTGAACTCTGCCGGTGACGGGTTTTCTGGCCTTTCTCTTATTTTTTGGACGCTTAGGCTGGGCCCGTCCTGCCGCTCTTCTGGCCACATGTAAGTTGGCTTCATCACTTTTGGCATTAGGATCTATTGTTGGAGTCGGCGCGAAGGACTCACTCTCTGAGGTAAAATACGACGTACCCCTTTGGATGACAGTCATGGTTGAGTCGCGAGAAGAAACATTTTCGTCATTGGTGTCGCGGTTTTCTCGTTTAGCGTCTTCCTTTGCTGCTTTGCTTGTGGAAGGTCTGTTCTTATTTTCTTTTGCTTCGTTGTCGTCTTCCATTTCGTTGCAGCGGGAGTTTAAGATTAAATATTTTAAAATCTTTTTTTTATATTAATATATATTTAATTTATATATATTTTATAAATTTAAAAACCTTTAATTCAATGAAATAAATAAAAAAAAAACAGTATACAAAATACAAAAAATAAATAAATTTGCAATCTCACATAAGAAGAAACAAAATAATGAAGAGAAATGTAATGTCATTTGCTTGACATTAGATTAATCAAAAAGAATTATTGTAATCCTTCTTTTGAATTTCTGAATAGTTTTCGCTGTGTCATGTTTGAGGTTTTAGTGCGTTTTATAATTTACATGGCATATACTCGTAGTCGTAGTATACTGCTAGGCCCTACTCAATAGGATACTTTTCATCCCGGTAAAATAAAGAGTTCCCGTGGGATAGTTAAAAAACTGCAATTAATTTAACAGCTTTGTAAACAACAACTAATGAACATAATTTAGTAAAATTTGTTATGCTGATACCTTATGTTGCCTCTTTAACAAAATATATATATATATATAGTAAAACTTATTAATCCAATCGAGTCCCCGCGGGAAAGAAAACATTACAAAAACAGTTAGCAGGCGTCTTTCAAGTAACGGATTTAAATGAAATTTTATGATCCTACTTTATATATATGCCCGGTCAACATTTAAGATACTTTTCATCCTGAAAAATTTGAGAGCACCCGTGGGATGTTTAAAAAAACCTATAGCTACTTATCTACGTAGCACAATCAAAACGGGGTCGAAATATCGACAGTTTAAATCGTCCTTTTGATCGTGCAACTAGGTATAACTATACAAGATAACCCGTACGTAGCAGGAACGGGTTGCTACGTACACAGCAGCGCATCAGAATGCTTAATTACAATATCTGGGCGTTGGTATCATCTCAGAAAAAGATAAGTTTGGTTGGTATAGATATTACAATCCACGATGACACGCCCCACTCTGTCTTACTCCATGCGAATTGAGTAACATAAGCAATTTCGACAGAGTGTATAAGTGAGGAAGACCAAAGAAGATATAGGTAAATTGTGTGAAAGAGGATAGCACGTTGACAGGAGAGATTGGAAGAAGACTCCTTTACGGGTCCATCGAACCCAGGGACCACTCATTTATCTTGGGAAAAATTAAGAAATTCCACGGGAAACATTTTTGTAAAAAAAAACGAACTGCACGCGGGCGGAGCCGCGGGCAACAGCTAGTTTACTAATAAATCCTGTTGTAACAAAAAATTTAATTAAAAGCCAATCATCCACAGATGTGGAACGATGTGCAGCCTTGGGAATTGGGATACTGCAGTGGTTGACTTGTAAAAAAAGCAAAAAAGATTTTTAAAAGATGTCTATACTGCAAAATTTGCTTAGAAAGTGAAAAAATGGAAAGCTTTCACAAATTTATAAAAGTTTCTGAATATTCCGAAAAAGCCTGGCTTACATATCCCACTAAAGAAGCTTTTGATTTTTTTGTACAGATTGAAAATATCTCAAAACAAGTTTTTACAACAAGTCCGACGAAAAAAAATATCTGTGAGTACATAAAATTAGTTTGTGCAATAAATATGGATACGTCATTTATAAAATGCAGCATTCACATCACGAAATTTTTGGTGCATGCATAACATTTAATATATTTATGCTGTGTAAAACTGTTAATAAAATATTAGCAGGCAAAGAATTAAATTGGGATCATAATGATCCAATTTAAAAAGCAGCAATTCATTATTAAGAAAAAAATAAAAAGAAAAAGAAATTGTGAAAAGCATGATTTATTAATTTCATTGTAAAATAAATTATGACAATTTTTATGTATTGTTTTCTTTTAAATTCTTTGATTCCTAAAAATAAATAAAAATAAAAATAGTGGTCGGGTAGTATAGTATGTAGGTACCTTTGATTAGGTATATTAGATACGTCGCGTATTACTTATGACCACTAGATGGCGTTATTCCAAGAATCATAAATCGGCTTGAGACGTACATATCTATTTCAGTGGGCATCCGAACACAATTCTAGCATTGAATTCTAGTTAGGTATGAAAATTTTCAGCAATGAATGAATGAACAAAGCAAAGAGTATAAGCAATGAAACTACAGAGTACAGTACCTACAAAATATTCACTAACACACAGAGACATCACAGATTACTCTATACCATCAACACAGGTTATATAATATGCAGATATGATCATAGATCAATATATTATTGATCTATGGATATGATGCAGATTATCTAAACACAGACCACTATAATTGCTAACTAAATACCACCATAGGGATAATAATATATGTAACAAGAGAACGATCCAAACATTTTTGTTAAGCTAAAATGAGACTTATTTTTATCACTTTAGAGTAGCTATTTTCGTACAAGCGGTAGATAGATAAAAGCGAGATCGCTCCCTCTGGTATTGTGTCCTTGTCTAACGTCTTGCCATCTCAACTTTTGGCTTTGGTAGAAATGGTAGAAAAAATTTAGTTTGCTTTTTTATGATTTACCAAAACGAACAATTCACAAACATTTAAACTTATTGTATTACTAGCTTTTGCCCGCGGCTTCGCCCGCGTGAATTTCGAGATTTTTAAAAATCCTTTGTAGTGGATGTTATGTCATCAGAGCTATCTATCTATCTTTAGGCTATATTTCCGTGCCGCGGTTTCAAAAAATGATGATGGTGATGGAAAATTGTAATAATGATGGTAGTAAGTATTTTTTTTCGCGCACTCATAAATGCCGCTTCCCCGTCCCGCCCGCAGTCGCCCGGCCGCGCGGGAACGCCTATTATCGGGCACTCGGGGTTCACTATTTTGGCGATAATGGTTTATACATAAGAGTTGGATATATGCTATCGCGGGCTTTTTTGTAGAACTATTTAAGATAAACATTTCCATCATACATTATATACGTGTAACTCCAACGGTTTTCGCGGCGTACCTCAGTAAAGGTCGCAGATTGCAATTTTTTCCTATTTACGTGACACTTATCGTTATATATTTTGGATAATTCACATTATATCTTTATGAATAATAGCCTATGTGTTATTCTGATGTGTAAGCTATATTGTTGTAAAGTTTCATCAAAATCCATTCAGTAGTTTTTTCGTGAAAGAGTAACAAACATACATCCACACATTATTACAAACTTTCGCGTTAATAATATTAGTAGGATAGGATAATATTAGTAGGATAGTAGGATAGGATTTCTACATTTTATATTATTATTAATTTATATAAATAATAATTATTGCGTTGTACTTATTTAAAAAATAATTAATTAAAACTGAGTAAAAGTAGTACTTAAATGATGGTAGTTTTTTTAAAAACAGCAATCGTATTATGTAGAGTAACCATGAATTATGTGGATCAGAGATTTTTCTACTCACGTATCTAGTAGTAGTTAGGTACATACAGTAGACAAATTGGAAATGTATAATAATAATCTATCTATCTACTTATTTATTATAGTAAAACTGAATCTCCGAAATGTATGTACGCGCATAGCTTCCGATCGACTGCACCAAATCAGATATTATGTTTTAGGGTTCCGTACCCATAGGGTAAAAACGGGACCCTATTACTAAGACTTCGCCGTCCGTCCGTCCGTCTGTCTGGCACCAGGCTGGATCTGTAACCGTGGTAGCTACATACAGTCCGACAAGGCTCTCTTGGCACTTGAAGGAGGGCGCTGTTGCAAAATAAAGGCAGCCATAAAATAAAATCTCCTCAATTTTATTTCAATTTTAGTTTAAAACAGTTAATAGTAAGCAAAAACAACATAACATACGATAGTGATATACTGACAGAGCGAACTATCAAACAGTAGCACAAGATAGCGGCGTTAGTTCAGACTTTGGCCACGCGCCAAAATAGCCTTGTCGTACACTACTTGAAATTTTCACAGATGATGTATTTCTGTTACCGCAGTTACAAAAAATACTAAAAAAATAAATTTTTAAGGAGGCTCCCATAAAACAAACGTGATATATCGTTTTTTTTTTAATTTGATGGGCAGGGGAGGTGATTTTACTTTAATACTATTGAAAATTGGTCTTGATAGTATGAAACACTCAGTGCGCGAGGCCAACTCGCACTTGACCAATTTTTTTTTACTGAGTTTGTTATTATTAGGAGGTGGTTTGTGTTAAAAATATTATACCCTGAGAGGTTGTCATGATTCGAAAATTGAATCTTACACACCGACAATCGACATCTTTCTTTTGCAATGGTCGTGACTTTTTTCACGTTTAAACATTACTTTTTTTTAAATAATAATAACTATTTTTTTTTTAGTTTTGATTTGCGATTTAGAATTTTTGGATTATTGATTTTAATGTTGATTTTAATTTTAATTTTACTTTTAATTTTGGCAGGCAGCTTTCTCACGCAACGAATTTCAATTTAACGCGGGATTGTTGAAAGCAATAAGTTTCATTTTAGCTTAACAAAAATGTTTGGATCGCTCTTCTTGTTAAAGGGCCCTACTCAAAGCACTGCCTGCTGGGCCCTGCTTGCAGTGCCACTGCCGATCTTATTGTATGTATGCATGCAGGGCCGATATTTTAATTGTTCACTCTGTCGCAGTGCTGCAGTGTCATTCTGCCAGCCCGACACGCGATCTCCCCACCGTAAACTGCAATCAGGGACATGTGTAACACGGTCGGGCCGATTTAGACCGTCATCATGTTTATACCATAAATTTTATATTAATTTATACATTCGCAATGAATCTTCAAAGACTGATTCATCTATTCTTAGATAGTAAAAATTGCAAAAATCCACGAAAATTTTAAATTTCGCGGGCAGAGTCGTTGATTTCGCCATGATTTGCAGTGCTATGTGGAGCAACATTCTCTGCGGCAGTAACTGCAAGCAGGCTCTGCAGGCATTGCTTTGAGTAGGGCCTTTAAATACCTATATTACGAGTATCTCTATGGTTTTTAGTCAAAGGCTGTGTTGCTGACATGGAATTAATAAGTACTTCGTTCAACTGGAAAGCTTACTTCTATTAATTTAACAATTAAAATGAACCTTATTCCTATGTGATTAAAGTATTTTTTTAAGTAACCAATATCTCATTATAGAAATGAGCCCGAGCGAGACATCTTTTTTCTTGGTGTGTCCCTCTCGCACAATGAATAGTGAATAGTTTGACATCCGTGTGAACTAGGGTGACTACACTTGAAACTACTTATCATGGAATTGTACTTCGTACCACGTACTTTGTAGTACTCCGTACTTTGTACGAACAAAGTACGTTGGTAATTTCATGCTACTTAAATACTTAACTGAAAATTCATGAGGGTCGTTAACTTTAATCGAAGATTTCATATTACATCGGTCAAAGCGTCAATTTGAAAACCAAATCACAAAGAAGATTTCTTTGTGTGATAATAATTTTGCATATTGTAGAATTATTTTAATAATCTTTATTGGAAAAATTGTAGTGGTGGACCCAATTAATTTATTTATATATTATAACATAATAACAACAATTTGCATTTCCAGTTTGCCTTCGGATGTAGAGTTGAAGGAAAAATTAATAGTAAGAGGTGGCGGCGCGGAATCGAATCTAAACCACTTTTCGATTTAGAATTCGCGACATATTTTATTGTTAAGGGTAAGTGGACTGTATAAGGATATTTAAGGCATAATTTGGAGGTTGTAATTACAACAGGAATGGCACGACTTACTTGAAAGCTGCCGATCTCCAAATTCTCGAACATGTAGCAAGCTGGCGGCAATCGCGGCACTGCAGTACACCTTAAACACTAGTGTTTCACCAAATGTCTTCATATTGAGCTAGCTAGCTATAATGTCCAGTATTTAATCACTACAATAATGAATTAAATCACTGTCCCGAAAAGGCGGTAGCGGGCGGTTGCGGCGATTATACGAAAGGCGATATGACGGCCTTGCGCGACGGTTGATTTGCAAGTGTCGGTGACGTTGTCCGTCTTCCAATAGAATGCGGTTGGTGCATTGTCTTCGTGCAGGCGCGAGTGAGAAGGTCGTGCCATTTTGGAGGTAGAAAAGGGACGGATAATAGGAATATTGGGAATTTGAAATACGGCGCAACCAAGAGGTGACACCGGGGAACTTCAATAAAAGCTCTGTGGTTTGTTTACTGCATTCCGAACAAAGGCCCAAAAAAAGTTGAAACTTGTTGTGGTTCCCTCTATCTTTCCAAAGGTATTACTAAAGTACCTACTTAAATAAACAACATTGTATCCTTATAAATAAGTTACTGAACAACAATTGGTATGATTATGGGAACATATTTTTATGTATTTTCATGACAGATATTTGCCGAAAACAAAAAATGTGTTAAGCGCGATATATACCTGACTAATTCAGAAGACGTAAAACCTGAATTTTCTAAAAGTCCTTCATGTAAAAAGATGAAACTTGATATCTGTACACAGACATCAACATTGCCTGGTTGTCACACTTGTAGAGTGTGGCAGTTTTTAGTTAGAATAAGAGATAAATAAAATAGAACACAAGTAGTTTGTCAAGTAAAATATATTAACAATTCAAAAATGTATACTAGGCTAAGTTAAGAAAATATATTGCAAAACGGTCTTTAGATTTAAAACGCTCAGCGGGAGTACGGTCGTGGTTCGGCCCAAATACTAGGTCTACAAGGCTATGATTGGAGTTCCGCAATCACTGAGTACGATAACTACAGGACATTAGTACTGTCCTGGCTATGATCTCCGACGGGCGGAAGGTGCGCGTCGCTCGGGCTGTAGTCTGCTGTCGGTGAAGGCTCTGGCCGCAGGATGGTGATGGACGCTCGGCCGGAGAGGTCTGCAGCCCAGGATTGGAGTACGGCAGCGCGGTAGGTCGCTCCGTAGTAAGTACGCCTCTCCAAGCGTCGACGGAAGTAGATTGCAGGCAGAGAATACACTCCTCGTAGGTAGACGTGCAGGCGTTAGTTCAGCGGTCAGCAGAACCGCTGGTGTAAGGTCCCTGGGAACAGTATATTGTTCGTATGAGCTCGAGTTTTGGTTTGTGCCATCCTGTCCACCGCGCTCGCCCAGCGTCCTTTCTTGCCATAGCAAGACAGCACGGAGGTTCCGGCGTTGTGTACAGGATGGGTTTCACAATTCACACCCTAAGAGAACCTAGATAGTTTAGTAGGATGAGAAAATTACAGATAGATGTTCATTAATAGGGCGGTAGCTTTAACAAAACCAAAGAAAGTTCATTTCAGCAATACAGGTAAAACTATGAGGTTTATGAAAAGGAATTAAGTAGTTAGATTTTAGAGATCCGTTAAGAATTACACATAATAGTTCCCTAATGAGTGGAGGAATTTTATAAATCACTGGTAACTCACCGAAGAACGGGAATTTCACTACACAGACTGGCAGAACACTGTGTTGAAGTTTTGAGAATATAATTGACCTAGCGTAGATAACTTTGGTAGAAAAAATGAATCTCTCGTTACTGCGGGGTGCTATTTATGCCTTCTGTTATAGCACTTTCTAGGTGCCGTTGGCTTCCGGTTAAGATGCAGATCGATGAATCTAGAACTTAATTTCTCGCTATCCAACACATAGGTCGCTAGTGTCTATGTGAATGGATGTTTCTAGTACAGGATGTGTATAGATTCCTTAATCATCAGTAATTTCTAGAAAGATTGAGCTACTCGCCGCTAGGGTGAGCTGTCATCGTATGAAATCTTGGCTAATGATCGCATGATAACATGAAGGTCTCACGTCAACTTGCCTTACATAAGCTAGTTCAGTTAAATGACAACAGATGTCGTGACTTAGCCAGATAATTTTGTAGTTCCTAAAATTTATAAATTTTTATTCATTAGAATTCAGATTTGTTAGGCAATTCGTTACATGGTACACCAAGGAAAATAAAATTGAAGCGCGAGGTAAAAAATCAAAAGCATAAAATCAAAAGAGTTAGAAAAAAAACCATAAGTGACTTTAAACTATTAAAGTCACTTATGATTTTTTTAAAAAGGTGTAAAAATTATTAAGAGGTATGACAATCTGTCATAACAAGCTGTTGAAACTGTTGTTGTGTTTTGACGACCTCCGTGGCGCAGGGGACGCACGCTCGGATTCGAGTGGGAGGTCGCGGGTTCGATTCCCGCCACGGGCCACTTTGGAATTTTATAATTTATAAATTGGCTCAGGTCTGGTCTGGTGGGAGGCTTTGGCCGTGGCTAGTTACCACCCTACCAGCAAAGACGTGCCGCTAAGCAATTTAGCGTTCCGGTACGACGCTGTGTAGAAACCGTTGGGGTGAGTTCACTTACCCCTTCCAAGTCAGTACGCTAACATCTTCGACTGCATCATCACTTACCATCAGGTGAGATCGCAGTCAAGTACTAACTTGTATAGCGTAAAAAAAATATCCAAATATTCATCAGCAGTTGAACAAAAAAAATCGGACAAAGGCATGAGATACAGTGACGACTTAAAATCTTTTGCTCTGACTTTTTATTTTTCTTTTATTTATTATTAGTAAGTATCCACATTGCTTATTAGATGATGAGACGCAAGAGCGGTGTGTGCTAGTGGATATATATTTTTAATTTTATTTAGATTAGGTACAAACAATCCTGTCAAATCCAAAAGAAGAATGGTAACACTACTTTGAAAGAGACGCACCAAGATTTATGACCTCTCCCTCGGCGCGTGTTTCGATACACAGTAAGCCTTCCAGTTGTACGAAGTACTTATTAATTCCATGGTTGCTGATCATTAGTGTTCTGTGGTATATAGTATATTCTATATACTCCTAATATACTCTATGGACATCTGTGAGATCTCCGCAGTCCATGATGAGTACCTATTCAATTATTCAATAGTTTTTATTTTACGCTCCACAGATTTTATAGATACTGCTGACCATCTGCTGACTGCTGATTCGCGTCACACCCATAGACCTAGTATATATATGACGAATAAACCGGTCCGAGCGAGAGGGCTCTGCAGATACTGCGTCCCTTTCTAATTTAAGGTGACCATGATGAAACGGAACCATAAATTAAAATACTACTTATTTTAAGAATTAATATACCTATAAAAATTTAGGGTAGCTAGGGGCTAGGATACCTATTATGCAGGCAGCATTGCCGCGCTAAATTGAAATTCATTGCGTGAGAAAGTTGTCTGTCAAAATCAAAAATCAAACAACCAAGATAAAAAATAACCAATATTCAAGCGTGAAAAAAAATTACGACTATTGCAAAAGAAAGATGCGTAAGATTTAATTTTCGAAAGCCCGTGCGTAAGATTTAATTTTCGAATTATAATGACAACCTCTGAAAGTACGCATAATATTTTTAACACAAACTATCTCCTGATAATAACAAACTCAGTATAAAAAAATGTTCAAGTGCGAGTCGGCCTCGCGCACTGAGAGTTCCATACTATCAAGAACAATTTTTAATAGTATTACAGTATACTAACCACCCCTGCCCATCAAATAAAAAAAAAACAAAAATTACGTTAGATTACTACATCTCCAATTTGTCTACCGTATCGTATTTTCCTAACTACTACTAGATACGTGAGTAGAAAAATCTTTGATCTTTATAATTCGTGGTTACCCTACAGAATATGATTGCTGTTTTTGAAAAAACCACTATCTTGCATTTGGTATTACCAGTACCGAATATTTAAGAACTACTTTACTCATTTGAAATGAATTTTTATGTGGGAACAACGCAATAATTATTATTTACATAAATTAATTATTATGGTAGCTGGAGATATAATAAAATAAGTTCCAAAGTTTGTGCATGTTCGTTTTGGTAAATGATAAAAAAGCAAACTATATATTTTTTCTACCACTTCTACCAATGCCAATTTTAGCTGAGATGGCAAGATGTTAGACAAGGACACAGTACCAGAGGGATCGTTCTCACCCAGGACCGCTTTACGCTAGCTAACGAATAGCTACTCTAATAAGAAAATAATAAGTTTCATTTTCTTTTGATCTCACTCTTGTTATATATAGATACGATCTCTATGGTCACACCTCAGAACATCACACTGTGCCAGTCACAGATTAAAGATACTGTATCCTAGTGGCAGCCCCTATATTCAATACATGGACCTAATATACTAAACAGGACTGAGTACTCGAAGCTGAAAAGCGAGCCGACTGAGATAGGTAGTATAGAGGCCGTGTGTCCCATTCTAACTTGGTGACCATAATATTTTTGTTATGTGAGACAAATCCAATCTTGCAATCTTCTAACATAGGTATTGAAGTTTTTCATTAGCAATGGAAAATTTCTTAGAGATTAGGGCTGGATTACGAAATAAATAAAACAAAAGTACAAGTATTGGTTTATTAATTGACCTTAATGCTTCTTTATCTGACTGCGGCGAAGTCCGATGGAGTCAAAAAATACTTCTTAAACATCAATATACATATAATAAATCTGTAGAGGTCGAATTTCTGTACAAATAAAAAAAATGCTAAAAACGGAGTCAGGGGGATGTAAGAAGTGAAATAGAACTAATTTAATTTTTTTTCAAATTTTCTGTTTCTCTGTTTGTCTGTTTGTCTGTTTGTCTGTCTGTTTGTACGGGCTAATCTTTGCAACGGCTGGACCGATTACAATGAAATTTTGTGTGGTGGTAGCTTATGTCCCTAGTCAACATATAGGATACTTTTCATCCCGGTAAAATAAAGAGTTCCCGTGGGATAGTTGAAAAACTGCAATTAATTTAACAGCTTTGTAAACAACAACTTATGAACTTAATTTAGTAAAATTTGTTATGCTGATACCTTATGTTGCCTCTTTAACAAAATATATATATATAGTAAAACTTATTAATCCAATCGAGTTCCCGCGGGAAAGAAAACATTACAAAAACAGTTAGCAGGCGTCTTTCAAGTAACGGATTTAAATGAAATTTTATGATCCTACTTCATATATATGCCCGGTCAACATTTAAGATACTTTTCATCCTGAAAAATTTGAGAGCACCCGTGGGATGTTTAAAAAAACCTGTAGCTACGTACTTATCTACGTAGCACAATCAAAACGGGGTCGAAATATCGACAGATTAAATCGTCCTTTTGATCGTGCAACTAGGTATAACTATACAAGATAACTTGTACGTAGCAGGAACGGGTTGCTACGTACACAGCAGCGCATCAGAATGCTTAATTACAATATCTGGGCGTTGGTATCATCTCAGAATAAGATAAGTTTGGTTAGTATAGATATTACAATCCACGATGACATGCCCCACTCTGTCTTACTCCATGCGAATTGAGTGACATAAGCGATTTCGACAGAGTGTATAAGTAGAGGAAGACCAAAGAAGATATAGGTAAATTGTGTGAAAGAAGATAGCACGTTGACAGGAGAGATTGGAAGAAGACTCCTTTACGGGTCCATCGAACCCAGGGACCACTCATTTATCTTGGGAAAAATTAAGAAATTCCACGGGAAACATTTTTGTAAAAATATGGAACCCTTAAAACGAACTGCACGCGGGCGGAGCTGCGGGCAACAGCTAGTGACTAAATAAAATTGTTTTATTAAGTTTTTGTCTCAGTCCAATTTTACTGCCAAAATTTCGTAACGAATTTAATTTCGTTTGGTGGAATATTTTTAAATTCAAATAGGAATAATTCAAATAGGAATTAGCCAACGCTTTCACCAACTGTAATTCATGTGGCTCTTCGTCATTCGTCGATTGTACAGGAAGCAAATGTTTCAATTGAGTAACAAAAAGTTGTTTTAATAATTTTTTGCTTCACGTGTATATTGCTGAGCCATTTCTGTCGTAATTCTTCATTTTTTGGAAAACTGTAATAATAGTACAACAGTAAGAACCTTACTCATGAATAATTCATGAGACTTATGGAATTCATGGTCAACCTAGTTGTTAGATTTACAATAATGTTATTTTTAGCTTACCTGTGAAATGATATATTGCAACCACTATAAGATTCACTTGGACAAGTGTAAACGAAACACTTTTTCACCATTTTAACTGATGGTATTCAGAAGAATTTTATTATTTTAATAACGAACGTAAATGATGCAGAATCTCTTTGACGCCATGATGCTTTAACGGGTTACCATTAGAAAAAAAGGCAAGATGAAAACTTTTATTTTCTTTTTAATAAGGAATATATATTATAACGAAATTTTGCAATTATAATAAAGTGACATAATATTGTTAAAAACAATAAAATACAAGTGTTTCAACTGAGTTTTTGAGCCAAAAATTTTTGTTTAAAAACATTTTTTTATGCTGGCAAGATGAAAGAACGAGACACACGGCCTCCTTTATGGCTATCCCTCTCGGCTCGAATTAGCCTCTGTATAAGGATTAATGGAAAATATACTTTATTGCCTTTTGATATGGTTTATTTTCATAAATACAAATTTTCAGAGTTTTCGGTCCTGTTTAGTATATTAGGTCCATGATTCAATATACGTAGGTAGGTACTCTATGCGCTGCCCGCAGGCAACTGCCTTATGGCCATAGAGTATGCCCGTATATACAAAAGTACTCTGTGGAGTGTATTTAATATAGCTTTGAATATAGGCATAATATAGGGCATAGTTAAAAGGTTGGCTAAAGAAGGTTAGGAATTGGTGAAAAAAACTTATTGTTCTAAGTTCCGTCTCTTAAAACGTAGTGATTATATACTCTTTGACCCCTACTATATCATAGCCCTAGGTAGTTATGTACATACACATTTATCTATGGATAGATAAATGTGTATGTACCTAACTACCTAGGGCTATGATATAGTAGGGGTCAAAGAGTATATAATCACTACGTTTTGTAGGGGTCTTATGGCATTTGTTACATACAATAAAATATGAATGTATTTAAATTATTGACTAAATATAAAATTTAAGAAGAAATATTTCGATATCAATGATATGTGCTCAGTTAATTTACTGGACTAAGTGACGAAATATATTATTTTTGAGGCTGTATTAATACAGAATAGGTAAGAAAATCCGTTTGCTACTAAACAACTTTCCCTAAAAGTAGATCAACATAAAAACAATTAAACCTTGCTATGTGTACAGAAATCCATTTCATTAATCATTATTTATACTAAGAACAATTAAGTTTTTGTAAAAAGCATTAGCAACAATTTGTCAACGATTTTACATAAAAAACCTTATTTTCAAAGGTTTTGTCTTAAACTCTGTATAATTGTCACATAAAATATTTATTTAAATTATTATTTATGTGTTCAAAACCATGGTATAAAAATCCGATTGCATTATATTACTTTTATAAAATCAATTTTTTTAACATTCATGTTCTAACATTACTTTTTCTGTACACAAACAGTTATCCTCAAATGCTAAGCTAAATTCGTTTAAAAACACTTTAATTATATAATGCTCGTTTTCACCAACATTTTAAGAGACACTTAAGCTCTTAGGTGACAGTTGTTGTAAGTGAAAACTGTCAGCTATCGGCTTAGGTGTTGGTGAAGATGAACATAAGACTCATAAAGAACCTCCTGAAAAAACATTTAATATTATTGGAAATAACTATTTGTATAAAATATTACATAATATAGTTATTAATAACTTGTATGAAAGATAGTTTACGGGACTAAATTATCTAAAAAAAAAATTCATGATCATTTTAAGCATTGTTAACCTTTTCATGATGCATTTGACTTGGGCTCTAGTGATAGAATAATAATTGCTATATTATGCATTTAACATGACTCTTTAGCCCCAGAATGCCCCATTCTGTCTGCAGTTTGTTCCGTGCTCCAATGTTTGAAATATAAGTCTCCGTTAAGGTGTACACATAGCTTCGTGTCCTGCCTTTTGAATGGCTATGTATTACTACGCAAGTAAATTAAATGAAGCCTCCTGCAGTGGATGTAATGTAAAGGTAAAAAAGTTGTAGATTCTGTAATCTTATATTTTATAGTTCAAGGCTTTCTTATTTTTTTATTATTTTTTATTATCGATTATAAATTTTTTTTTTATAAAAAATCCTCATTCCAAATTTTTTTAACTCCTACAAAATGGCTCGATCAACTTTTATAAAATTTTCTGTGCATGTTCAGTAGATCTCAGAGTAGGTCCTGTTATATTTTATCCCTAATGGCTAAACAACGGTTGCCGGGTCCTCTAGTTATATATGAAATTCTTGTGTCAATGTTTGTTACCAAACTCCTAGAAAATGACTCGACTGATTGTTATCAAATTTTCTGTGTACGTGTGTCACCTTTTTAAACATTTCACATCACAAAATATAGCCAACACATTATGTGAATAGCTCCCCTGTACCGATAAGCGCTGGTAGATCGGCGCTGGCAACTTGCTTTCTACGTGAATATGCACTTAAAGGTTATGCTTGTTAGTAAGCTATAAGGAGTCTCCAAGTGTACTTGTTTTCAGTTGCCACCTCCTCCGAGTGAGCCAGCTCCGCTGCCGCCCGACCAGACCACACTACCAACTGACCCAGAACTTCTTCACGGACCTGCTCTTTCATATTATGATGTAAGTATTCTTTGTTTACTGCTCCATTGGTCTGATGCAATGTTGCCTCAGCATATTTAATATGGTCGTCTTTTTTTCATTCATTTTATTGATACAGATGCCAATACTGTTATGTGAAATCTCTAAACTAACTTAATTTGAAATGTCTAAAAATAGTGCTTTTCTTTTCCATAGGAAACATTTCGAAAATATACCACTATTTTTAGACGCGTCTAATTATTTCGCGCAACAGTATTGGCACCGATGATCCTTCGTTTCGCGACCCCCCAGTGTTTTTTACTAATATTAGGGACACTTGCAGAGTTATAACTGTAAATTTAATTTATTAGTCGTAGAAGTAGATGTAGTTGAAACACAAAAATACTATACTATAAACACGAGCATCTAGGTATTTTACGCGGGCCGCCATGGACCGCGTGTCTGTAAAAATCGTTAGTAATCGCTTTTATTGTTGTTCTATAGTAATTCCATAAGCGATTTCTTACTCTTTCGCACGTTTTGTGGGTCTTTACTCTCTTGCTTTGAGAATCAAACATAGACTAAGGAACTATAACATGATAATAACACTAAACTTTGAACAGTAAATATAGAGGGTACTTTGATAAAAATCTGACACAAAACTTCAATGTCAACGTTGTCTGTCAATTTAATATGACGTGGCATTTTACTTTCTCCGGCCGCAAAAGTTAGGTTAATTGACTTTTTCAAATTAAATTGAAAAGTAAAAAAAATATAGTTATTTTCTGAATATTTCATTAAAAAAAGAAGGATCGCAATGGGGTGCGTTTGGAACAAGATGAAAAGTAAAGAGGATGTGAGTATCGATCTGAGAAATTTTGGCAAGCACATGTGATTTGTAAAAAGCATTTTTCTGGTTGATTAAGTCATGATAATTGTTAAATATACTTTTAAAAACATACATTCTTATAAAATACTATAGTGTATTAAAAAGAACTTTGATTATTTTTCTGTTTTGAACCACATGTGTTGCACATTTTTTCATTAATTGTAATACTATATGTGATAGGAGTAATATGTCTAGCTGCAAATTGGAAATATTCAACTTTCCTTCGTTGGTTTTACCATTTCTTCATGCACAGTGCACAAATTACATGCAGTTTTCTACTCGACTGTCGAAGAAGGGTAATTTTTAGTGAAAGCATTATTACTATGTCTCCGTTGTTCGTACGTTTGTCCGGCCAGTAAGGCCATTTGCACATTATAAGAAAATTTATTTTGTCTAATAAGAAATTCACTAACATTGGATCTATTTGACATCTTGTCTAGTGTTCACGTCTAACAATGTAGAAACGGACTCAAGCTCGCGCGCTGATGAGTTAGTGAGTGAATGAATGAGTCAGGACTTTTATTTCGTATTCTTATTCATATATAGACTGACCTGACAAACGTTGTTTTGCCATATAGGTATGTAATAATTATTTAGGAAAATAACCGAATAGGTTTACACAAAGAAAAATAAAAATAAATTGTTTTAGTGGGATTTTGTTACAAATGCGAGAGTTTTATATATTAGATTATAACTTTGTCAATTTTGCTTTACATAATCACCTTGACCTCATCTTTCTACTTTGGAACCATTGCTAATTTCATGAAAATAGGTTCAGTATTAAAAAAAAACTGTTAGTGCGTGGCTATGTTAAAGAGATAGAACATAGCACTTACTCCTATCTCAGAAAGGGATAAGAAGATCAATCTACATGCTATCATGGATATGCATTTAATTTGTATTTGTATCTTTAGTTCGTGGCGTCAACCGGTCAAGGGCTCCAACTGAAAATCAGCGCCGTGCTCTCATGCTTGCATGGGGCGCGCAGCACTATGCTGAGTTGGGTTCCATTTCTTGGTTGTGCCACACATAACAGGCAATGTCTGGTGCTTCCGTCACTTGGGCAACAGTGTAGTATTTGTTTCCAAGGTGGTGGAAGCTTTAATCAACGTTTTAGTACATAAGTGTGTACTTTGTTTAATGTGTGGCATAATGTTTGGAAATAAACATGTTTTTCTTTATTTATTTCTTTCTTTTTTTTTCTTAATTACCATAGCGTGTCACATTTCCTTCAATGAATTAATTTATTTGCAGAGTGATTCCTACTACTCAATCGAAAGGATCAATAACTGCACGTCGGAGAATAGTAAGTGCTTGGTAATGAATGGCAGCATAAGCTTGTTATCCTCGAAACCACTAGAGACAGAACTGGTGAGCATATTCTAATTTTTAATTATCTCTGTACTGAATCTTTCAATTAGCTTACAATCTGGAACTACAAATAATCATTTCAATAACATCTGCTCGGAAACAACCTTCTTATTGTTTTACAAAATTGAAAACTTTTTTTGCAATGTACTTCATAATGTGTACAAGGGATGTAAAAGATATGCATACAATTTCAGAAACCTTATATTTTCACCCCTCGGTGAAGAATGTACTTCCTACCAACTCGGACTCGGTTTGCACTCGGTGGACGGTGACCAATATTACTTTATTACACAGTCTACCTTATCAGTTGAACATACCAATATATTTTTCAATATCAGTGTATTTCATCTTTTAGGGTTGCGTACCTCAAAGGAAAAAATGGAACCCTTATAAGATCACTTTGTTGTCCGTCTGTCTATCAGTCTGTCTGTCTGTGTGTCACGACTCACGACCCTTTATTTCAGTAACTATTAAAGTTATCGACATGGAATTTGGAAGAAATATAGATAATGATGGCCCGCCATCAGTGCAATCATAAATAAATTATTTTTAAAAAAAATTGAACCGACTTCAAAACCACAAATAGGCACTCAAAAGAGAAAAATAAATTAATATAATTATTATAACCGCTACTACCCACTCATCTATTTTGAAGTCGGTGCCAGCCAATTCAAATAGATAAGTAAATCTTTATAATAGTGCAAAACTACATCCATAGTATGGAGTAGTAGTTAAGCTTCGCTGGCACCGACTTCAAAATAGATGAGTGGGTAGTAGCGGTTATAATAATTATATTAATTTATTTGAGTGGGTAGTAGCGGTTATAATAATTATATTAATTTATTTTTCTCTTTTGAGTGCCTATTTGTGGTTTTGAAGTCGGTTCAATTTTTTAAAAAAATAATTTATTTTACCCTTTTTAGTGCAAAAAAGTTTTTAAAGACAAGCTTTTATGATCTAGTTGCCACGTTTTAACCAAATTTAAAACGGACTATCACAATAAAGTGCATGTACAATAATCACGGAAAATCCTAAATACCGATATAGGGATTAAACAGAGAACCTCTTTTTTTGACGTCGGTCAATTAAAACATATATTTCAGTCAACTTGAGAATCTCCTTCTCTTTTGAAGTCCGATAAAATCTACACTGTACACTATTATACCGATCGCAAGCGATTTACTATTTTCCGTTGAGGAGTTCCGCTCTCCATCTCCGAAGATATTCATTAAATCTCGACGAAATTAAAACGAGTCTACCTGTGATGTATGGCCTATCTAACAAAAAAAGAATCATCTAAATCCGTTTTGCCGAACTCGAGATAATCGCGAACAAACTTAAATACAAATATGTCGATCAAACTAAGAACCTCTTATTTTTTTAAGTCGGTTAATATACTAAAACCTTCTCCAGAATGTAATAAATACTTTCCTGAAAACCGCATCAAAATCGGTTCAGCCAAACGTGAAATAATCGCGGACAAACATACATACATACATACATACATACATACACACACACATACATACATACGGGTCGAATACAGAACCTCTTTCTTTTTTTGAAGTCGGTTAAAAATTTAAAATGTTTTTATTTTTATTTACAAAGGGGGTAAACCGGGTCGTCGAAATTTCAAAATGAGATAACATTGAGTGGGGTATCATATAAAAGAATGTTACTAGTGTATTCTAAAAACGATTTTTATTTATTTTTATGCCCAATAGTTTTCAATTTATTAAGCAAACTGTCGAAAAAAATTATTAACTAACAAAATATTTCAAAAACTTCACCGACTTCAAAAACTAAGTAGGTATACCCAGATTTATTAGAAAATCATTTTGTGCTTTTCAGTTTGTTTGTTTTTTTAAGTCGGTTCCCTTTTTTAAAAATAAATTAAATAATAGCTAGTGTTTTGATTGGGATTTTTTAATTTTATTTTTTTTCTAGTCTAGTTTACAATAAATCAATAAAAAAAAACAATTTTTTTTTGATTTATTGTATACTAGATTAGAAAAATTTTAAGAGTTTCAGCTTGATGTACAGGTAAGTGCTGACAAGTATTCTGTGATTTTAGGGAACTAATGCCAATGCAGCGTGTCCTTACGACAGGACCGACATCGAGCTTCGAGATGATGGACAAGTGGCGGCGGCTAGTTTAGATGGGCTGATCGAGCTCCTACGCCGGAGCACCATCAAACCGCTGAAGCCCTACGTCTTCTCGCTCATTCTGTGCGTTCGTTTGTACGTCAAACCGCATGAGCTGCTGACCAAACTGTACAAGAGATTTTTGAACAATAATTGTGTGGTTGAAGTGGTACGTACCTTTTCCTTTTCCTAGAATTTTATAAATTTTTTTGACCGACTTTAAAAAGGTGAAAAGTCTCAACTCTTCGGAATTTTTTTTATTTTTGTTCCTCTATTACTCAAGGATTCACTTTGGAATTTTATAATTTCTAAATTGGCTCAGGTCTGGTCAGGTGGGACGCTTCGGCCGTGGCTAGTTACCACCCTACCAGCAAAGACGTGTCGCCAAGCGATTTAGCGTTCCGATGCGGTAGCGGATAGCGGTGCGATGCTGTGTAGAAACCGTTGGGGGTGACTTTAATAACCCTTCCATGTTAGTACGTTACCATCTTCGGCTGCATCATCACTTACCATCAGGTGAGATCGCAGTCAAGTACTATCTTGTATAGGGTAGAAAAAAAAGGAACACTGGAATTGATTCGAGTATTTTTAAGTGAGCTATGCGTGTGTTTTTAGAAAGTCATCAAATGCGTCAGATAAATAAAAATAGCTTTCAACCTACTCTCAAACCTACTGAACATACACAGAAAATTTCATAACAATCGCTCTAGCCTTTTCGGAGGAGTTTGGTCACAAAATTTGGCCCGAGAAATTTATATTTCAAAAGATTATCGTTTGTCGCACAGAGTACCAGCAACGGCACAGAGGTGGTGCACAAGGAATTGGCGGACATGATGGCGTTCGTCCGGATTCTGAAGCATTGGACCACTATGATTCCTAACGACTTCCGTGACGAGAACGCTACGACGATGTTCAGGAATATCACTGAGAGGTAAAGCGATTGTAGATACTACCTAGGATTTGATGTTTAAATGAAATTGTCTTTAAAGAAAAACCAGGACCATAAGTAACGGAGGGCACGTAATTAAATTAATAAAAAAAGTATATACTGTGCATTCTTATTTTTATTGTACTTAATTTATGCATACTTTTTCATTCAATTTTGTTTTAATTATGTCTACTCCGCATATCAGGTTTAATTGCTCCCACATCTAGGGCATCTGGAAGAGATCCTTATTTGTAGCGATAAGATGTCCTTGTACATGTCCTCTCTATGTCTGTGTGTTTCATATTGTAATATTCATTGTGCAAAATAAATAAATATATCTCTGTTGGACAAGCAGCTATATCGACCGATTGCTTAAAACTAACAACTTTTTTCTACGACTTTTTTTTACTCGATATTATGAGAAATAACAAGTATTCAATATTTTTTCAGAGATACTCTTGTTCCTACTCTGTAATGTAACATCGGCATTGTGACGCGAAACCGCAACAGTGTAATGTCACTTTACAGAAATAACTTTTTTTTTGTATGAAATAAATTTATACTGAATTTTGAAAAGTCGTTAGAACAAAAGTTGTTAGTGTTAATGTAAACAACTACAGGCCGAGAGCGATTTGGTATTTTTAGGGTTCCATACGAATTTGGTAAAAATGGAACCCTTATGATGAGACTTTCTCCGTCCGTCCGTCCGTCTGTCACACTCGATTATTTCAGTAACTATTCAAGCTATCGACCTGAAATTTAGAATAGTTATAGATAATAGTGACGTGACGTCAAAGCAATCGTACAAATTTGAAAATTGTTTTTATTTTTATTTAAAAAGGGGGGAAAACCGGGTCGCCGAAATTTCAAAATGAGATAACAATATTGAGTGGGGTATCATATGAAAGGGCGTTACTTGTATATTCTAAAACCAATTTTTATTTATTTTTATGCCTGATAGTTTTTGATTTATTGGGCAAACTGTCGAAAAAAATACCGTTCCCCAATTATCTCCCCCTCCCCCCCCCTTTTCTCCGAAGTTTACCATTTGAAAAATCTGAAATAAATGTGATCAATAGAAGTTAACGTATATTTTACAGGAAATATAAAATCAACCCTCTAACTATTATACTTTTTTAGCTAATAACAATAATCCGCTGAAAACAAAGTTAGGTTTGCGGTTCGCCAACAAAAGTACCTATATGTAAATTATACTCGTAAAATCATGAATCAAAGTGATTCTTTTAATGTTTTACTTCTTTTATGGTATGGAACCCTCGGTGCGCGAGTCCGACTCGCACTTGGCCGGTTTTTTTTATTTATATAACCCTGTATTCATTTGTTTGGCAGATGTGCAGCGGAACACATGTCGCCGATGAACAGTCAAGTGTCCGCCATGTTGGAGAAGTTGGTTGCCAGAGTGAAGGCAGTTCGCGAGTACGAGGAGACCCTGGTGGAAGTTCCTCGAGTCCCCCACGTGGACCAGCTCCCGATGGTAAGGCCCTCTCTGACTAGGGTTGTAGGGTTGGTTTTGGGGGGCCGAAGAGAGGGAGGGGGGGGGGAGGGGTTACAAGTTGAAAAGAACACTACATCAGGATTACTTACATTCATGTAAGTAATCCTTACTATTAAGGATTACTTACATGAATCAAATCCTTGGGGATGAATGAACTGCTGTAATTATACTAGCTCAATTAGTTTTAAGAGCCTTTGTGAAGTGGTGATAACAGAAAACAAAACCCAGCTGAGTTTGTTGTGGGCTTCTTCTCAGTGCAGGGCGCGTTGGAACCCTCGTAAACTTAGTTTTAAGTCGACTTGGAGTTATCGCCATACAAATGTGACAAATATCATAAGGACCATTTACAAGCGCCTGTATATTAGGCCTATGTGAAATAAAGATATTTTGAGGTTTTTTTTGAACAGACGTGTGTGTGACGCTTGACGGGTTAACAAATCTTGATGTTCCAAATAAAATATTTACTTAGTTCTTTGTATTTTGTTATAAGCTTACACTGAATCAACTTTTGTTAAATCAATATCTAAGTCTGTATGTACAGTCGGTGCAACACGCTTGCCTTGGAAATGTCTATTCGTTCTTGGTTTGAGGGTGCCCAGGTTATAGGTAGTGAGAAAGACAGGGCCTGGGAGGGTAAACCAGACTCAGCAGTGCGTATCAGTGGGCTGATTCTGTATCGCTCACTTAGTTAGTTAGTAACCCTAACTGGGTTATTAACTAAGAAAACGAAGGCAAAAATCCTATTTTTGCACAAATTACCAACCTAGGTCGGTATGGTATCATGTCAGTATACCATGCTAGTTGCTATCTTGTACAAAAAGAATACAAAAATAGGATTTTTACCTCCGTTTTCTTAGTTAATAACCCAGTGCGGGTTTCTAACTAACGAACTGAACGATACAGAATCAGCACACTGGAACTAGAAATCAAACCGCTTCGTACGTGTCTTTAGTACGTCAACTATGAAGGGGAGTCAGGCTTTTTGTTACTTTGCACTTCCATGACCAAAGGTAATAGGGAAACCAAATTCAAATAAAGAATTGGAAGGATGGAATATGCGCTATACATACATTACCTAGGTGTTCAGTTTAGACCGACGTAGTGTTGCCTGTTTAGCGGTTTTTACAGGATATACATTTTGGTGAGTCTGCTCAGGAACTACATAACCTTGTACCTCCTTCACCTTTCTACCATAGAACTGCAACACATTGGGAGAAGTGGCATTCTTATGTGGTTGATGTCCAGCGTACTCGAACGAAACGTTTTTCTTTAATGTTTCTGATACGAACCGCTAAGGTGTGGAACACCCTTCCAGCTTCCGTGTTCCCAGCCAAGTACAAGTACAAGTGGCTGGGAACATGGAATGGTATGGGTGCCTTCAAGAGATGAGTGAATAGGCATATTCTAGGCCAGCGCGCTCCATCCTAGACCTCATCATTTCCGCCCATTAGACACGATTTTAGTCAAACGCAAGAGGATCAAATGTGAAAAAAATGTATCTTGATAACATTGAATCATGTTTTCGACATACCTCAGCAATTCGAGGATGAGGTATGTCCAGTTGTCATTGTAATGTGCGACACAGATAAAAAATAAAAATCATCTATACCAGGGGGACATACTAACGTTGGGGCTGACTCCAGCGGAGCTCGCCCAGGAACTGAGCACCGTCGAGCTGTACAAGCTGTCGTTCGTGGGGCCCGAGGAGTTCGTGCAGGCGTTCGTGCCAGTGGCGCCGCCGGTGCAGACCGTCAACAACGTGACCATCATCCCGGTGGAGGCCAACAGCACCAAGTGTCTAGAGGCCTACGCCAACTGGTTCAACAGGCTTACGTATTTAGTCGCCACGGATATCTTGAAGGTAATGAAACAATAGTACTTTTTACACGACTGCCAAAAAGGAGTGTAATGTTTTAAGGGATCATGTATGTATATGTATGTATGTATGTATGTATGTGAGCTTCTTTATTCCACCATAACTTCTAAACGGCTGAATAGATTTGGACATATGGGGTATTGTTAGAATCCTTATATTATTCTGAATAACATAGGCTATATTTCTTGGGAAAAGACGTTTTACCACAGGGAAGTCGTGGTTTTTTAATTTTTGGATTATTTACTTGTTAAAAGCTTTTATTTAACTTGCAATGTATTAAGTACGTCTTTCGTTCGGGTGAAATCTTCCAACTTAATCTTTAAGCAGATATCTTCAACCGATTGAGCTGAAATTTTGTATACACGTTTAGTCTGGATGACAATTTATTGTAAGAATACTTAAAATACTTAAATAAATAAATAAATAGTGGACAACATCACATACATTGCTCCGACCCTTAGTAAGTAGCTTATGCACTTGTGTTAAGGAAATCAGAAACAACAGAAGAAGAAAGAAGAAAAACGAAGAAGAAGTATGACGGAATTCTAAATCTAATGTGGTAGAATACACAAGATGGCGGACTAGTAGATGGTAGAAGTAGATAAATTACTTGAATGTTAATTTTTGTCTTATAAACTTTTACTTTTTCACTCAATAAACTGTTGCGTCAAGAGATGGCGCTGTTATTAATACTTATTTATATAATGTGTTTTTATTGATTGAATGTGATTTGATGAAGTCTTTATTGTTGTATCAGGCAGTGAAAAGCAAGTACCGCGCGCGGGTCATAGAGCAGTGGGTGATGACTGCACGCGAGTGCTTCAACTTGGGCAACTTCAACTCGCTCATGGCCATCGTGGGCGCGCTCAATATGCCGCCAATCAGGCGCCTCAAGAAAACGGTGAGTTTATCATTTCTGATGAAAGTTACTAACTGTGCGCAACACGCACCGCTAAAACGTCTGTAGGCAGCATAGAGATAAGAGAACTAAGGTGGCGCCCCTTTGGACCCAGTGGACCGAGTTTCTTGCCAGTTCTTCTCGGTGCAAACCTGCTTTCCGAACCTGGCTGTAGAGTCTTGACAATTCATGAGAGCTTATATCTAAGCCTATGTGAAATAAAGAATTTCATTTCATTCTTTCATTCTAGCCTAGCTTTGCGTGAGCTTTGCGTGCCACGTTGAGCGCCAAGATTTGCTGTCAAATGTTAGTGTACTGAGTTTACTTCCTTAGGTGACGCCATCTTATGCGCCACTTTACAGACTAAAAATAGTCACGCTTATCTTGTCGACGGGGCCCATCCATATTATTTCCTAGATCTGTAGTAGGTAGCTACTGTCTCTGCGACCGATAAGAAACCTGAGGATATGGCCATCAGAACGTTTCAGGCAAACCTTCTTCATACAAGAAAATTGTAGCGCTGTCTGTCGAAATTTCCCCCTGACATGGAAAAGTTTATTCAATAGAGGCATTACTGTGGTCGGCTTGCTACTGACGCTGTCGGTGTCAAATCATACATTTTTGCCACCCTGGCGGTACTTTTTCTTGCGTTTCGTCGCGTGCAGGGTATATAGGTCCATTGTCACTGTACTCTCAAAACAGTAGCTGGATTCGCCACAACCGAACACACAAAATGAGTATGTACTCGTATAGTGCCAACAATCTGTGATAAGTGGCGAAAAGTGAAACCAGATGGCAGTCCGGCAGTAAGGCCTAAGGCTGCTATGGAATTTCTGTTAATTTTTTCAAGAAACGTAACGGCCAGAAACCTATTATACCGATGCTGATGACATCCTTTTTTTCGCAGATAATTTGGTGGCACTATAAATGATATTGCGGATTGAATCTTCTGTAGCTGTAGAGATACTTTTCTCAAACATGCTTGGAAATTTGAGCATTATTTTGACAAATTCTTTGAGATAAATCGAACTTGCTGTACAGGCCAATCAGCGACTGCCGAAAGTTGTATGAAAATCCATATCTGTCATGGTTTAGTGGTCGTACAAATTGCAAATTTCGTCTAGTCATGGCCGATATAGAATCTGTTACTATGAGATGGAGCGTCGGCGGTGTCTGTCTCTGTCGTGACGGAGGCTACGCTCAATGTGGCTTGCGGTCTGCGGAGTGTTCGATTTCGTCGAAAAAAAGTCAATAAAAGACTCGCGGGTTGATCCTTTCAAGATTTGGCAACCCTAGTCAGAGAGGGTCTTACCATCGGGAGCTGGTCCACGTGGGGGACTCGAGGAACTTCCACCAGGGTCTCCTCGTACTCGCGATGCAGTTCGAGAGTACGAGGAGTACGTTGCTAAACTCTGCCGTGTAATTTAAAAATGGAACGATTTTTTTTTCAAAATTTGACAACCAAGAGATAACTTAAAGGTATTATTTTAATTTCGAATTAAGACAAAATCACGAAATCGAAGATATCTATCTATTGAAATATTCTAGAGATCTATTTATTGAAACAATTCATTTGTTTGAATAAATAGCTCGGAAAAAAATATTGTTGTGCGTATTTCGTGATTGAAAATTTCTGCCTAGGCAAGTACTACTTAGTTTAAATTTCCGCGCACTGTTTGAGAAAAGTCGTATACTAGCCTTGGCCACAACTAGGCATTGATGGACTGACGTATGTGTGCCTCGGCACTGCTTCGGCCCACATTTACACGTTCGTCCATCAATGCCTCTTTTGCTGGCCGCTGCAGAAATGTACTAACTCGGTATACTGTGCCCAAGCATAGCTCTCTCTGAGGCTGCTAAACGCAGTGCAATCGTTTTCAGTGGAGTCGGACGAGCGCGGTGTGCGGCCAGCAGCTACGGCAGCTGGAGCTGTGCGTGGAGCCGTCATCCAACCACGCCAGGTACCGCGCGGCGCTGGCTGCTGCGCCTGAGATGAAGCGCGTGCCCCTACTGTCTGTCACTTGCCGAGACTTGCATTTCGTTAATCAGTCTTCACCCACCATGTAAGTGGTCTGTTTCACATTTCATTTAGAAATAGCTTCTCGAACGTGGCGGTAGAGTTTGACATTTCAAACGTGCTTAGGCGCGAATAATAAAATTAATTTATATTTTTGTTACAGTCATTTATACACTGTTTAAGCTATTGCATAGCGAGCTTCTATCGCGGGCCTTGAGCGTGGAGACCTAATCCAGAAATTCTGTAACGAAAATAACCTGACACAAGTTGATAAAAAATAATTATTTCGAATGGAACTATATTATAACTAGAAAAGAGACCTTGCCATTTTTACTCATTTATATTTTTGTTACTGATTTTAATCTATTAATTTTTTTTTAATTATACTTAGGTTGCCCGGAAACCGCATAAACTTCGAGAAGTGCATGCGGCTCGCGCAGCGTGTGAGCGCGCAGCTGCCGTCGCGGCGGCTGATGAGCATAGGCACCAACCCGCCGCCGGCCCCGCCGCGCCGCGACACGCCCGTGTGGCGCTTCCTCACCTGCCGCCCGGCGCTCACCGAGCACGGTACGTACGCGCGAGCGCGTAGCTGCCGTCGCGGCGGCTGATGAGCATAGGCACCAACCCGCCGCCGGCCCCGCCGCGCCGCGACACGCCCGTGTGGCGCTTCCTCACCTGCCGCCCGGCGCTCACCGAGCACGGTACGTACGCGCGAGCGCGCAGCTGCCGTCGCGGCGGCTGATGAGCATAGGCACCAACCCGCCGCCGGCCCCGCCGCGCCGCGACACGCCCGTGTGGCGCTTCCTCACCTGCCGCCCGGCGCTCACCGAGCACGGTACGTACGCGCGAGCGCGCAGCTGCCGTCGCGGCGGCTGATGAGCATAGGCACCAACCCGCCGCCGGCCCCGCCGCGCCGCGACACGCCCGTGTGGCGCTTCCTCACCTGCCGCCCGGCGCTCACCGAGCACGGTACGTACGCGCGAGCGCGCAGCTGCCGTCGCGGCGGCTGATGAGCATAGGCACCAACCCGCCGCCGGCCCCGCCGCGCCGCGACACGCCCGTGTGGCGCTTCCTCACCTGCCGCCCGGCGCTCACCGAGCACGGTACGTACGCGCGAGCGCGCAGCTGCCGTCGCGGCGGCTGATGAGCATAGGCACCAACCCGCCGCCGGCCCCGCCGCGCCGCGACACGCCCGTGTGGCGCTTCCTCACCTGCCGCCCGGCGCTCACCGAGCACGGTACGTACGCGCGAGCGCGTAGCTGCCGTCGCGGCGGCTGATGAGCATAGGCACCAACCCGCCGCCGGCCCCGCCGCGCCGCGACACGCCCGTGTGGCGCTTCCTCACCTGCCGCCCGGCGCTCACCGAGCACGGTACGTACGCGCGAGCGCGTAGCTGCCGTCGCGGCGGCTGATGAGCATAGGCACCAACCCGCCGCCGGCCCCGCCGCGCCGCGACACGCCCGTGTGGCGCTTCCTCACCTGCCGCCCGGCGCTCACCGAGCACGGTACGTACGCGCGAGCGCGCAGCTGCCGTCGCGGCGGCTGATGAGCATAGGCACCAACCCGCCGCCGGCCCCGCCGCGCCGCGACACGCCCGTGTGGCGCTTCCTCACCTGCCGCCCGGCGCTCACCGAGCACGGTACGTACGCGCGAGCGCGCAGCTGCCGTCGCGGCGGCTGATGAGCATAGGCACCAACCCGCCGCCGGCCCCGCCGCGCCGCGACACGCCCGTGTGGCGCTTCCTCACCTGCCGCCCGGCGCTCACCGAGCACGGTACGTACGCGCGAGCGCGTAGCTGCCGTCGCGGCGGCTGATGAGCATAGGCACCAACCCGCCGCCGGCCCCGCCGCGCCGCGACACGCCCGTGTGGCGCTTCCTCACCTGCCGCCCGGCGCTCACCGAGCACGGTACGTACGCGCGAGCGCGTAGCTGCCGTCGCGGCGGCTGATGAGCATAGGCACCAACCCGCCGCCGGCCCCGCCGCGCCGCGACACGCCCGTGTGGCGCTTCCTCACCTGCCGCCCGGCGCTCACCGAGCACGGTACGTACGCGCGAGCGCGCAGCTGCCGTCGCGGCGGCTGATGAGCATAGGCACCAACCCGCCGCCGGCCCCGCCGCGCCGCGACACGCCCGTGTGGCGCTTCCTCACCTGCCGCCCGGCGCTCACCGAGCACGGTACGTACGCGCGAGCGCGCAGCTGCCGTCGCGGCGGCTGATGAGCATAGGCACCAACCCGCCGCCGGCCCCGCCGCGCCGCGACACGCCCGTGTGGCGCTTCCTCACCTGCCGCCCGGCGCTCACCGAGCACGGTACGTACGCGCGAGCGCGCAGCTGCCGTCGCGGCGGCTGATGAGCATAGGCACCAACCCGCCGCCGGCCCCGCCGCGCCGCGACACGCCCGTGTGGCGCTTCCTCACCTGCCGCCCGGCGCTCACCGAGCACGGTACGTACGCGCGAGCGCGCAGCTGCCGTCGCGGCGGCTGATGAGCATAGGCACCAACCCGCCGCCGGCCCCGCCGCGCCGCGACACGCCCGTGTGGCGCTTCCTCACCTGCCGCCCGGCGCTCACCGAGCACGGTACGTACGCGCGAGCGCGCAGCTGCCGTCGCGGCGGCTGATGAGCATAGGCACCAACCCGCCGCCGGCCCCGCCGCGCCGCGACACGCCCGTGTGGCGCTTCCTCACCTGCCGCCCGGCGCTCACCGAGCACGGTACGTACGCGCGAGCGCGCAGCTGCCGTCGCGGCGGCTGATGAGCATAGGCACCAACCCGCCGCCGGCCCCGCCGCGCCGCGACACGCCCGTGTGGCGCTTCCTCACCTGCCGCCCGGCGCTCACCGAGCACGGTACGTACGCGCGAGCGCGCAGCTGCCGTCGCGGCGGCTGATGAGCATAGGCACCAACCCGCCGCCGGCCCCGCCGCGCCGCGACACGCCCGTGTGGCGCTTCCTCACCTGCCGCCCGGCGCTCACCGAGCACGGTACGTACGCGCGAGCGCGCAGCTGCCGTCGCGGCGGCTGATGAGCATAGGCACCAACCCGCCGCCGGCCCCGCCGCGCCGCGACACGCCCGTGTGGCGCTTCCTCACCTGCCGCCCGGCGCTCACCGAGCACGGTACGTACGCGCGAGCGCGCAGCTGCCGTCGCGGCGGCTGATGAGCATAGGCACCAACCCGCCGCCGGCCCCGCCGCGCCGCGACACGCCCGTGTGGCGCTTCCTCACCTGCCGCCCGGCGCTCACCGAGCACGGTACGTACGCGCGAGCGCGCAGCTGCCGTCGCGGCGGCTGATGAGCATAGGCACCAACCCGCCGCCGGCCCCGCCGCGCCGCGACACGCCCGTGTGGCGCTTCCTCACCTGCCGCCCGGCGCTCACCGAGCACGGTACGTACGCGCGAGCGCGTAGCTGCCGTCGCGGCGGCTGATGAGCATAGGCACCAACCCGCCGCCGGCCCCGCCGCGCCGCGACACGCCCGTGTGGCGCTTCCTCACCTGCCGCCCGGCGCTCACCGAGCACGGTACGTACGCGCGAGCGCGTAGCTGCCGTCGCGGCGGCTGATGAGCATAGGCACCAACCCGCCGCCGGCCCCGCCGCGCCGCGACACGCCCGTGTGGCGCTTCCTCACCTGCCGCCCGGCGCTCACCGAGCACGGTACGTACGCGCGAGCGCGCAGCTGCCGTCGCGGCGGCTGATGAGCATAGGCACCAACCCGCCGCCGGCCCCGCCGCGCCGCGACACGCCCGTGTGGCGCTTCCTCACCTGCCGCCCGGCGCTTACCGAGCACGGTACGTACGCCCGCTCCCTCGTGTACGCTCTGCTCGTCTTTTTTTACACTATACAAGTTAATACTTGACGGCGATCTCACTTACGTAAGATAAGTGGTAAGTAAGGTAAGTGATGATGCAGCCGAAGATGTTATCATACTAACTTCGAAGGGGTAAGTGAACTCACCCCAACGGTTTCTACACAGCATCGCACCGGACCGCTAAATCGCTTGGCGGTGCGTCTTTGCTGGTAGGGTGGTAACTAGCCACGGCCGAAGCCTGCCACCAGGCTAGACCTGAGCCAATTTAAAAATAATAAAATTCCAAAGTGGCCCGTGGCGGGAATCAGACCCACGACCTCCCACTCACATCCGAGCGCGCGCCACTGCGTCAGGGAGGTCGTTAAATTTATGTGATTGGTGAGCTTGAAGCTCGCTTTGCAGCTCATCTCGCCATTCAAATTAAATTTCGTTTAAATTTAAACGTCATTTACTTCGGGCTAGTAATTGTTAAAAGACCCAAAATATTTATAACGTTTAAATTTAAATGTTGGTAGGTTGAAAGTAGTTGTCATTATAATTTTTAAACTGCAGGGGCTGTACCACCATCTCTTATAACAGTACTAGCGGACGCCCGCGGCTTCGCTCGCGTTTAACCTCTGCTTTACATCCTCAGGCATTTAATTACTAAAATTCCTGTCTTAACTGCCATTTATTTTAATAATATTAAGACGACAAATTCTTCCTTTGTGCTTGCTGCTATAGTCACTTATCGGTTTTGAAAATATGAGGTTGTTACAAAAAGTTTAATATACTCGTAGTTCAATTAAGGTACCGTACCTATAGGGAAAAAGGAGGGAACCCTATTACTGAGACTACACTGTCTGCCCGTCTGTCCTTAATAAATGGCGGCCACTTTTTTAATTCTGACCATAAATTCGTTCTCTATTCTTGCTGCGATACTCAAATATCGATTTTCAAAGCAATTGGCCCAGTAACAAAAAAGTTCAAAATGGCGGCCACTTTTTTAAATTTTGACCACAAATTCCTTCTCCATGCTTGTTGCGATACACAAAAAACGATTTTCATAGCAATCGGCCCAGAAACAAAAAAGTTCAAAATGGCGGCCACTTTATTTAATTCTGACCATAAATTCGTTCTCTATGCTTGCTGCGATACTCAAATATCGAGTTTCAAAGCAATCGGCACAGTAACAATGAAGTTCAAAATGGCGGCAACTTTATTTAATTCTGACCATATATTCGTTCTCTATGCTTGCTGCGATACTCATATATCGATAATAAAAGCAATCGGCCCAGTAACAAAAAAGTTCAAAATGGCGGCCACTTTTTTTTTAATTTTGACCACAAAATCCTTCTCCATGCTTGTCGCGATACTCAAATATCGATTGTCAGAGCAATCGGCCCAGTAACAAAAAAGTTCAAAATGGCGGCCACTTTTTTTAAATTTTGACCACAAATTCCTTCTCCATGCTTGTTGCGATACTCATATATCGATTATCAAAGCAATCGGCCTTGTAACAAAAAAGTTCAAAATGGCGGCCACTTTTTTAAAATTTCGACCACAAAATCTTTCTCCATGCTTGTCGCGATACTCAGATATCGATTTTCAGAGCAATCGGCCCAGTAACAAAAAAGTTCAAAATGGCGGCCATTTTTTTAAATTCTGACCATAAATTCTTTCTCTATGCTTGCTGCGATACTCAAATATCGATTTTAAAAGCAATCGGCCCTGTAACAAAAAAGTTCAAAATGGCGGCCACTTTTTTAAAATTTTGACCACAAATTCCTTCACCATGCTTGTTGCGATACTCAAATATCGATTTTCAGAGCAATCGGCCCAGTAACAAAAAAGTTCAAAATGGCGGCCACTTTTTTTAAATTTTGACCACAAATTCCTTCTCCATGCTTGTTGCGGTACTCAAATATCGATTTTCAGAGCAATCGGCCCAGTAACAAAAAAGTTCAAAATGGCGGCCACTTTATTTAATTCTGACCATATATTCGTTCTCTATGCTTGCTGCGATACTCATATATCGATTTTCAAAGCAATCGGCCCTGTGACAAAAAAGTTCAAAATGGCGGCCACTTTTTTAAAATTTCGACCGCAAATTCCTTCTCCATGCTTGTTGCGATACTCAAATATCGATTTTCAGAGCAATCGGCCCAGTAACAAAAAAGTTCAAAATGGCGGCCACTTTTTTTAATTCTGACCATAAATTCGTTCTCTATGTTTGCTGCGATACTCAAATACCGATTTTCAAAGCAATCGGCCCAGTAACAAAAAAGTTCACAATGGCGGCAACTTCAAAATTTGGATTTCAAGAATCCCCGAAAAAACTGAGTACGAATTGATTTTATAACCTGATAAAAACCTAGGTACCAATTTTCAGATCTGAACTACTTTTAGTTCTTTGGGAATTCCTGGAACAACGAAAATAATCACTTTTGTATGGGAAAATCCCTTAAATGTACGATTTTTACCCCTTTAAATTTGAATTTCTGAAATCCCCGTCTTAGTACGAATTCATGACCTAATATCGACCTAGGTACCAAATTTCAGATCTCTACGACTTTTAGTTTTTCGGGAATTCCTGGAACAACGAAAAGAAAATCACTTTTGTGTGGGAAAATCCCTTTAATGTACGATTTTTACCCCTTAGGATTTGAATTTCTGGAATCCCCGTCTTAGTACGAATTCATGACCTAATATCTACCTAGGCACCAAATTACAGAGCTCTACGACTTTTAGTTTTTCGGGAATTCCTGGAACAACGAAAAGAAATCACTTTTGTATGGGAAAATCCCTTTAATGTACGATTTTTACCCCTTACAATTTGAATTTCTGGAATCCCCGTCTTAGTACGAATTCATGACCTAATATCTACCTAGGCACTAAATTTCAGAGCTCTACGACTTTTAGTTTTTCGGGAATTCCTGGAACAACAAAAAATAATCACTTTTGTATGGGAAAATCCCTATAATGTACGATTTTTACCCCTTACAATTTGAATTTCTGGAATCCCCGTCTTAGTACGAATTCATGACCTAATATCTACCTAGGCACCAAATTTCAGATCTCTACGACCTATAGTTTAGGCGGAATCCGTGGAACAAACCAAAATGCCTCATTCTTTTATATATATATAGATTATTGCATATGTGCCAAAGGTTTTTTTTCTATCCATCGAATAAACCTTTAGGTCCTGCTCAACTCTTGTCAAGAAACCGTTCTTCCATCTTTTATTCTTTCCGAGGTATAGGCGAAATTCGTTTAGCCGCCATTTTGAATCCGCCATTTTGATTTTTTTCAGCTCACTGCCAATTGGATGATGTTTCGAATGTCATTTGGTCGAGTACTCTCCACCTATCTTCAATATCCTGAAAATGTATTATTCTCTTTTACAGCCATGGAATTAATGTCTTTCGAGTGCGAGCCGCCGATAGACCAACACGAGAAGGAGCGGCTAAAGCGACTGCGCGTCGCCACGTAATGGACCTAACTATTTATAAAACCTAGCTTTAAGTATATTTCAGAATCTCATTTACAAGGTTAAGACGATATATGATTATTTAGAAGGATTATTTCCTTCATAACTCACTTTTTTATTTAAGGTGTAGACAGTCGCATGGAAATCAGGGTGTTCTACTTTAAATGGACGAAATTTAGTAAAGAGATCTCAATTACCCACTTTAAAAATTGGGAAATAGCGATGTGTTTATAGCAGCTACTTTTAATTATCATACTTCACGTTCAGTAATTCAGGAACCAGAAAAATGAGAGTTAAATACAAAAAATCTGCGACTTTTAATAAACAGTGGTTAAGAAAACATAGAAGACATCTTACAAATTTTCTTTCTTCTCGTTTTAGAATATGGAAGTCACGAGTAACTTAAATCGTAAGTCTCGCGGTTGGTTAGTACTGAGGGCTATGTCAGCCGTTATTGACAGACTCGTACTGTTAGCCGCGTGTACAACTAACCAACTGACGTTGCATACGGGTCAGTACCACGGCCTACTTTATATTTGACCGAAGAAAATACTTCTATGCTTTTTCAGGTTATTATTTTTTCTAACTGGTGAAAATTATTGTTGTATTTATTTTTTAAATGCAACGCTACTTCCCAAAATATTGTGTGTCCGTACGGTTTGGTAGACGAGCGTCAATGCTTCACGAGATTGTCTACACCTAGCCTTACAGTATTAAATATTCGGTATTAAAAATGTATTTACGGAGATTTTAAAATTTTAAAGTATTAACAAAAACCAGTGAAAAAACGAGTATGACTCGTCAGTTAAAAAAAACCTTTTATAATTATAAAGTAATAATTATATTATTTTAATTTATTATTAAGGATATTTATGTGGTATTCATTGCTTGCCAAAGTGAAGGCAGGCACTATCCTAATTGAAATAACTATTAAATTCTGATGGTTTAAGTACTCGTATATTCACATTATTTAAAAGTGTGCAAACAAATATAGTGCGTTCAATCCACGAAGACGAACGAGCCCCCGTCCCATCTAACTCCTTCCGAATCGCTCGATACATAAGCGACTGTAAAGGAGTGGGGCGCGTCTTTGTGGATTGAACTATCTATACATGCCTTTAAAATAATATAATATACCTAATAAATAATCGCACAAGAATATCCACCGAACCGAATATTTAAGTATTGACACAGTAACTGTCTTTCAGTGAGTCTTAGTAAACTAGTATAGCATACATATTTAAATCCAAGAACTCCACTCTGACAAAATCGCTAATGTTTCGTATTCGATTCGTATGGAATTTGACAGAGTGGAGCGCATCATCGTGGATCGGAATATCTATACTTCAATTATTTATTGATTATTTCATTTTGATGAAAGTTGTTATATTTTTATTTGAATGAATTTTGTCGCCCAGAATTGTAATTTATTACCTAGAAATCTTGCCATATAAATAGTATTATTTAAGAGAATAAGGATATTTTAGCATTACAGTTATAAGTTTATTTACATTTTACAAACCAGAATAACGTGGTAAACTTGATATATTGAAAAATAGGTAATTTGCGATTTATTTTGGTCAAGAGAATCTATGTTATTCAAGTCACGATTCAAGTAGGTTTAAAATTTTCTACTACGCACAATTATTTCAACTCAAATGCAGTTTAAAATTATATTTCAACAGGGCTTAGCATCTAAATAATTAATAAAAATCAGTATTATAAGAAATATTTCAGACGGTTCACTGACGAAACAATTCAGTTTATCAAAAATCATAGACGGCGTAAAGACTCCTAGACTATTATTAAATTCTGATTCTGATATTCTTGTACTGTTTTCTGTTCTGTTTTTCTGTATTCTCTTCTTTACTGTCTCTTTACTGACTTTCTGAACGCTATGAAAAATATTTCTGCTTTTCTTTTATTTTCACTTCTGGCTACATAACGATGATGATTTTTTCATAGCAATCTGACTATTTATACTTTTCTGACGCAATTTTAATTAATCATTAAAAGGAGCCGGTTTTAGTGACAATACACACATTGGTGCGTGTACAAATGCACGTAAAACTGATTTACTAAGTCAATTTTGCCGATTTGCCCGTTATGCACCCAGGAATCGATTAATAATGTATTAATTATGGCAAGGTAGTTTTGATAAATAAGCGATTTTACACATAAGATGGTCGTTTTACTTCACCGCGCAATTTTCTAATAGAGTAATTGAGTGAATCCATAAAAGAACAGAATCTCATACATTCGTTATTTTATTAAAAAAATGCATTTCAAACCAGCCGATAATTGAAATATCACGAGCATAGCTTACGTTCCCCGAGGGCCGGCCGGTATATTATACCAACAATTATATTTCACAAGATCATAATGTAGTGCAGTAAAATCGGTTGGTACTGTATGAACTGTAAATTCTTTAACATTGATTATACGATACTGCATTTTGACCTCTGAAAACACAGAATTTGCTGACAAGTGCCTGTAGACAAAGTGACATTCTATTAGCGTAGTTTCGAATAGAAAACTCCAAAATGTATGGGATTGACATTAGCTTACGCCATAGCATGGCGTTAGCTAACATCAATCCCGTACATTTTTGGCATTCTATATCGCTGAAAATATCGCTATCTATAATAAATTCTATATCGCTAATAGAATGTCACTTTGTCTAGGTCCTCTGAGTAGTTTATACATGCACATCAAACATTTTGTGTTTATAGAAGAAACTTCAGTAATTGTGAGATTTAGCAGTAAGATTCTGCCCTTCAAATTAATTTTTCTTATTAGCTTACTAATCGCGAAAAGCGAAATACAATTTGAATTTTCTAGCAATTCTGTTCAACAATGGTTGAAGGTCCTGAAAAGGTAAAAAACAAAATATTTGAAATAACTCTTGTGGATAGAAAATTTGCGCTGAAGTAAAATGAACCATAATACATCAGATTTTTGCGTGTCTTTACTCATACACTCACGTATGCCTGCGTGTACTAATATCAGTATTAAACACAAATTTGCAAACTTCTCTTCTGCAATGTATTTTTAACATCTAAACTTTTGTTATTGATCTCATATTTATTTCGTGTGCCAATATGAGGCAAAGTCATGATTTGTCTAGTACTTTCGTGTGTGCATTTGATGTTAATTTAACGGCATTGTATATGAAGGCTTTCGCACATTATCTATACTAAATAGTTTTAAAAAATGTTAGGGATAAAAATTGTACGTGCCGACCAAAGAATAATTGCATAATAAATCAATATCTAACAAAAACTTAACACTGCCAGAATTTTTTGCTTAACAAATAAATTTTGCGAGTTTTGGTACAAATAATACGTATGTTATTTTGCTATTGGTTCTTTTATATTTTATATTGTGGGCACGTAATTAACGAAATTATGGGTAACACTTTTTGCTCAATTATTTATTAAATATCTTTATCCCAATCCCATGCACAGTCTTAATTGCTTACTTATTTATCTTTAATAATAAATTTTTCACAACTGCACATCTAGATTAATTTGGCGAATAAAATTAATTGCACTGTTTGGTTCACTTTAAGCGAGTAATAAGTTTAATTAGGTAATAAGTATCTTTGGTATTTATTGGCTGAGGTGTTTTTGTACCAAAATAACCTCTATCAATTATTCAGTTTAACAACGGATGCCATTTAAAGAGTATTATGAAAAATGGAGATTAAGATGTATGTAGAAAATATATTATGTAGTGCATAGTTTAAGCATGCTATATCTTTTTTTAATTATTCTTATTACTTTTTTTAAATTATATATGCCAACAACGAGCCAATATTCCCACCAAACAATAAAGAGTACTTAATTTTTAATTTAGTCAACTTAATTTATTATTTAATTATAGGTAAGCATGTCGATTTGTTCTTAATGTTATGAAGCATGGAAATAAAAAACAAGATATCATTTTTGTTTATTGCCTAAAGTGTGCACAAATTTTCGAAATCTTAAAGTAAGCATGATTGATTTAACTTAAGATTATAAAATTGATTATATTGATATATAAAATGTACAACAGTGATTTTCCTAACAATTTTAATTACATGTAAAAAAGATAATAATCATATGGATTTATAACTTAAACTTTAAAGTTATTTACTAAAGTCAAGTACAAAACATAATGCTTTTGATATTTACTTTATGTGAAGCCAACGAGATGGGATGCTAAATAAAATCAACATCGAAAATTTTATATCCTAAAGAAAGGGCCATTAAAGCGCTCGCCAGACACATTCATTATAAGCTAGTACATTACAACTTCGGCGTTGCGTCGCGCCACCTGCTGTCTGGTGAGAGCTTTAGGTCATTTTCTTTCACACTCGATAATGTCAAAGTATTAGCTTTCTCTTTGGCTTGACTTTACAAGATTGATACATTCCATTCAGACTGATTTTTTTTACAGTAGTGTGCATGTGTTTAATTAATTTAGGTGCATGTTGCGACCGGTTGAAATAAATGCAGCTGGCTGCGAAAATTTATTAAATTTTAATTACAAGAAAAGTACTCAAGTATATTATGTTTCGCGGTACACTTGCATTATTTACTTCGCCGAAAGGTCGGTGGCTGAATTATCGTTCTTAGAGTCGGGATGCACCTGCGTAACTTTCGGTCGATGAAAGTTCGGCGCCTGAATTATTATGCGAGTAGTATTCGGTTGGCTGACACACCTAACGTCGACCGAATACTACGACGGATAGTTCAGCCGCCGGACATTCAGAGACCGAAAGTTAACCAGGTGCGGCCCGGAACTTAGTAATCGGCTGGCGTTAGGTGTGACAGCCGAATACTCAGTATAAGACCAATAATTCAGACGACCAATTTTCGAAGAAGGAAAGTAATGTACGTTTGTCCTCACACTTACGTGGAACCACTTTACTCTACCTACAATATTTATGAAGGCCACTTTTGATATTTTTAGATTGCTAAATTTATTTATCAAGCAAACCCATTTTTCGTATTCGAGTACTTCTCCTGTAATTACTAATAAGATATTTTTGCAATATTTTGGTAATTTTTAATAATTTTATGTGATTGCAAGTATTTTTATTATTATTTGTTTCGTTATCATTTATTTACTTCAATGTAAATAAAATGAATTGAAACCTATGAAATTAATATGAGAAATTTTAATATAAGAGTAATATTTAAAATCTTTTTAACGAAAAATACTATTTACATTTAAATACTATTTACGTGATGAAAGTATTTTTTTCTCATTATAACATTCCTCCACAATAGCTGTATTTTGGATGAGAATTGTTATTGTATTGAATTGTGTTCATTTTCATATTTCTTGGTAAAACAATAACAATTATTATATAACAAAAATCATCAATATTATAATATAAATTAATACACCCCGTTTCATTCGGAATGTATTCCTATAGTATTTATAAAGTATTTTGTGAGATTTTTGCATATTCTACTCAATGTTTCTAACTAGCAGATTCACAGTTAACATAGATTTGTAACTTGTACTTGTCAAATGTTTTCAATATCTAATAAACTTTAATGCATGTGAATGTAACACATAATATTTAGCATGTTATATCAAGAAAGATTCTGCGTTCCTTATAAATTATTATATTACACAAAAATAAAGCGTTTGATTAGAGCGAGAATTTAATTAGATACATAAAGATTTGTCAAAGGTGTTCTTTGAAAGATATAAGATACATAGATCACTATAAATCGAAACTAGATATAGACATTATCTTTTGTGTCACTATTCTAATGTCTACTCGTATGTGATGATTACATATTTGGAACAACATAATATAAATGTAATTTAAATTACTATTACATTAATAAATTGTATCAATTCCTTCACAAGTGTATTATTTACATGTTATTACCTATTTATTATACTAAAACTTATTGCTTACACATACTGAAAACTTTAGAAAAATTCTTGCTGATTGGTAAGTATCACATTACTTTTGAATTTGATAAAAAATATTACTTTATGATAAACTAGGATAAATATTATAATGACGTACAATGAAAAGATTTATAATCCAACAAAGATATACAAAGTTAGAGGCATTTAAATTTGGAGTGGGAGGGTCTTCTATCCCTTTCACGCAAAAAGAAAATTTATATGAAACCGCACGAAGCTACTTTGCTATTAGTAAGGTGTGACGTCATAATTTGATGTCACTATCTATCTCTGTCTTATCGGAAATATTTGATTGAAACTTTTTTGTTCGATTAAATTGTTTTTTTTTTCAGTTTACGTCATTATTTTTATCCTATTTTATAATAGAGTATCCACAGACCTAAGAAACAATGGACAGGCCCCATCTACAATCCTGAGATTCTGAGGGAATCCTGAGATTGACCAGACCAATTTATTATTCGATTATTATGATTATTTAAATTTTTAAGTATTGTTTTATGTACAAAAGCCACTTTCAGGTGCGTGCGCGACCATGAATCGGTCCATTACTCATCAGTGTGTCAGGCCCGGATTCCACCAAAGCGGAGCGGAGTGGAGCTGAATTTCAGTAATCAATCAGAGGGCCTAGACAAAATGACATTCTATTAGCGATATCTCTATATTCAGCGATATAGAACGCCAAAAATGTACGGGATTGACGTTAGCTTACGCCATGCCATAGCATTAGCTGTCAATCCCATACATTTTGGACTTTTCTATTCAAACATCATTCAAAAAAAAATTCAAAATTCAAAAATTTTATTCTTTCACATAGGCCTAACTTACAGGCTCTTGCGAAACGTTAAGACTCTACCGGCTCGTTCGGAAAGTAGCACTGCACCGAGAAGAACGGGCAAGAAACTCGGCACTTGCTTTTTTTTAAAAATAATATTTTTTTTACAATTTTGTTTTAAACAATATATCACATTATAATAAGCATCTTGTGAGCAGACGGAATATACACTTAGATCCAAGGGTCTTTGTCATTTAAAAATTCATTTATTGTATAGTAACCCTTACTTAGAAGATGATTTTTGACAGTTTGTTTGAACCTATGTATAGGTAGGTCCAAAACTGCCTTCGGGATCACGTTATAAAAGCGTATACTCAACCCCACAAAGGATTTTTGTACTCTGCGCAAGCGGTGTGATAATCCAACCAGTTGAATTGATCTTATACCTCATAGGCAACATCGCTAATAGAATCTCACTTTGTCTACAGGCTCAGATTTCGTCATTTTGACAACTCCAAAACTGAGGTGAGAGTAGATGTCGAAATGGCGAAATCTGATTGGTCACTCAAACAAAGCTCCGCTCCGCTCCGCTCTGCTCCGCTTTGATGGACACTGGGCTTTAATCTGTGATTGGTCCGCTCCGCTCCACTTCAGCGGAAACGCACCTAAAGCTATAAACTTCAAACTTACAAATTATTAGAAAAAAGATTTAAATGGCTCGATGAGCCCTAAACCTCGGTTTAGTGCTTGTGTTCAACACGTGGTCATCTTACACACGCAGCGACATAAGAAATGGCGATACAGCAAGGTCTCATTTACTCTTAAACGAAATTTGCACTTGCGCTCTCTGTCACACAATCGTACGCTACAGCATGCTGAGAGCACTCACTCAGCATGTTTGTGGACTTTTTTGATGTGCGCAATGTAGTCTTATGGCGCATCTTGCGATTTAAATCTTTGGAATAATCGCAAGGGCAGAGGACTGGCTAACTCGTACTGTTAGAAAGGCTAACATCTTATAGGAGTGCCGTCTGGATTGGTAGGCATTTTAGGTTTACACACCTTTTTGCGTCCCTCTGCGCTGCTTACCATCGTACATGTGAACGTAAAATAACCGCATGACGACGACTTCGTGTAATAAGTGTGTGAGTACTGCTTGCGTACTTTGTTATCGTCGTCAAGAGCACGAGTTACCGACTTTGAAACCGACACGTATCTATCGTTGTCTTTCGGACTGTATAATGATCTCAAGTTCTTGGGTCTCACATATCTCGAGTGAGACTGCGGGTACGTGTACTTGACTTTTCCTGTTCCAGGCGTAAGCGTTACAGTCTGCGCTTGCGATGGAGAATCTCTGGAGCCAACGACATACGTCTTATCCTTAGAGGCTACAGATTTAACACTGCCAGTAAAGCCTATAGGGATTGTGTAACCTCCGGTGCCAGGGATGCTTTCGCCGGGTTGATAAACTCTGGTTTCGTCCGGCCGCTCTGAATTTCTTTGGATTATCTCAGCGTTGTGCTCTTTTAAGGACCCTAAAACAATTTGTTGACTATTGCCGCCTAATGTTTGTCGTACTTCAAGTCCATTTCTATTCGCACTTACATATGGCTGATGTGTAGGAGAGTCGCTCGTAAATTCGTCGTAGTTCGAGTAATCACCTTGTTCCACTTCGGTGCCGTCATTGTCGAAGCCCACATCATAGTTGTCAGGTTGATTTTCATCCTTATCTGTCCTAAATTCGTAATCGACGTTAGAGCCGTAATTTGTGTTGAAAGATTTTCTGTTACTTATTAATGTAGGTCCACTTGGAATATCCTGATTATAGGAAGAAACGGGTTTGTGGTGATCTAGATGTGTATGGCTAGAATATCTACTTTCTGAGTTCTTCATCGTTTCATCAATTTGGTGTTCTGTAGTAGTTTCTTCTACAGCAAGGTTAGACTCAAATGGCGTAATATCAGTGGATGGTAGTTCAGGTAGATTCGTACTTGAGTCCAATAATGTGCTCTCTGTATCCATATATTGCGTGTTTTCGGTCATATCAACGTTTATGTTCTTCTCTTTTTCATCGAAAACATCAATCTTCTCGAAAGAAAGTCGACTCGGGAATACAGCATCCTTATCTAGACTAGCACCAGACTGTGCCGCTCCATTGTACGTGATGCCATATTTAAAGGTGCCGTGCAGTTGCGATTGCGACTGACCGGTCCGTCCACTAGATTGCGCTGATGCTACGCCGCCACCAACAAACGGAATGGTTTGAGAATCATGCGACACTTTGTCTTTTTCTTTGTAGGGCGTAAATCCGATTTGAGCTTGCGATGAAGTACTCCCTGGACCCCGAGCTTGCGCGTCAGCCATGCCGCCTTTAACGCTACCTTGTACTTGTGAGTTTGAAGAATGCATCACACCGTTGCTTTGGGACTGTGTCTGAACAGAGCCTGTCTCTGATCCAAGTTGAACAGAAGCTTGCGATTTGTTATTGCGGCCGCTTCCAGATGCTGAACTAGAAGCTCCTTTTTTACCGCCGCTTACTTCGCTTTGCGCTTCTTTATTTTCACCAGTTATTTGCGCTTGGGCCTGAAATGATCCCGAACCTGTGTATGTTCCGTGTACGTTTGTTTGTGCTTTTCCTTTATCATTGCCGCCTTTGGCAGACGCACTTGCAGAAGTACCATTTGCAGCTTGAGCGATACTCGCTTCAGCCTCAGAATCGTCCCCATCGGCTGCAATCGAATTTGGATCCATATAATTTTGAGGAATACCGGTTTGTGCGTCCTGAGTGCCACCAATTGGACCACCTTGCCCGTATGACCCTTGTGGAATATTGGTTCCAGCATCTCCACCTGGACCATATAGATCTTTTCCATACTGCCCTCCAGGACCTGCAGTACCTCCCGTAGGCATACCTCCTGATGTAGGAGTGTAGCCACCACTTCCGTTCGTTTCACCTGGGATGTAACCTCCACCTCCCGTTGTTCCTGGTGCTGGTGTATAGCTTCCAACTCCTGGATATTCTGCTGGAGTATACCCCCAACCGCCAGTTGTTTCTCTTGGAGGGTATCGCTCAATTTCTGACATACGACCTGGAATGAACCCCGCACCTCCGTTTGTTCCACTTAGAGGGTATCCACTAGTTCCTGATGTTCTACCTGGCATGTAACTTCCACCGTCGACTGTGCCACTGGGAGGGTAAGCTCCGCTTCCGGTTGTCCCACCTGGCGTGTAACTTCCACCGCCGGCTGTGCCACTGGGAGGGTAAGCTCCACTTCCGGTCGTCGCACCTGGCGTGTAACTTCCACCGCCGGCTGTGCCACTGGGAGAGTAAGCTCCACTTCCGGTCGTCCCACCTGGCGTGTAACTTCCACCGCCGGCTGTTCCACTGGGAGGGTAAGTTAAACCTCCGGTTGTCCCACCTGGAGTGTAACTTCCACCTCCGGGTGTTCCACTGGGAGGGTAAGTTCCACCTGGAGTATAACTTCCACCACCAGCTGTTCTACTGGGAGGGTAAGTTTCACCACCGGTTGTCCCACCTGGAGTGTAGCTTCCACCTCCGGGTGTTCCACTGGGAGGGTAAGTTCCACCTGGAGTATAACTTCCACCTCCGGCTGTTCCACTGGGCGGGTAAGTTCCACCTCCGGTCGTTCCACCTGGAGTGTAACTTCCACCGCCGGCTGTTCCACTGGAAGGATAAGCTTCACCTCCGGTCGTACCACCTGGAGTGTAACTTCCACCTCCGGCTGTTCCACTGGGAGGGTAAGTTCCACCTCCGGTCGTTACACCTGGAGTGTAACTTCCACCTCCGGCTGCTCCACTGGAAGGGTAAGTTCCACCTCCGGTCGTTATACCTGGAGTGTAACTTCCACTTCCGGCTGTTCCACTGGGAGGGTATTTTCCACCTCCGGTCGTCCCACCTGGACTGTAACTTCCACCTCCGGCTGTTCCACTGGGAGGGTAAGTTCCACCTCCGGTCATTCCACCTGGAGCGTAACTTCCACCTCCGGCTGTTCCACTGGGAGGGTAAGTTCCACCTCCGGTCGTTACACCTGGAGTGTAACTTCCACCTCCGGCTGCTCCACTGGAAGGGTAAGTTCCACCTCCGGTCGTTATACCTGGAGTGTAACTTCCACTTCCAGCTGTTCCACTGGGAAGGTATTTTCCACCTCCGGTCGTCCCACCTGGACTGTAACTTCCACCTCCGGCTGTTCCACTGGGAGGATTAGCTCCACCTAAAGTCATGCCACCTGGGGTATACCTACTATCTCCGGTTGTTCCACTGGTAGGGTATCCTCCAATTCCAGCCATTCCGCTTGGTGTATAACCTCCACTACCTGCAGTTCCACTTGGAGTATAACCCCCACTTACAGGACCGCCGGATAATTGACTGGGAGGATAACTCCCAACACCAGCCGATCCGCCTGGTGAGTAATCACCACCTCCGTTGGATGCACCGGGAATGTAACCTCTACCCCCAGTTGTTTCACTGGGAGGTAAGGTTCCTCCACCAATTGGCCTACCAGAAACATCATATTGACCTGTAGAGGGTCCCACGGGACTTATTCCTGGTTTCCCTTCAAGGTTAGGTTGCGAAGATATTAAGTTATTTGGTATTTCACCTGTAGGATACTGAATGCCAGGTCCATAAGCATTAGGGTACACACTACCACTAAGGGCATTATTGGGAAGTATACAACAAAAATAATTGCTTCCGCCAGGCCCTGGAAACGGACCGGATGCCGTGGGCCACGTATTACTTCCACCTGGAGATATAGTCCCACCGGGAGCATAGCTTCCACTTCCTATCGGTCCACCTGGAGGGAAACCTCTACTGTCGGTTGTACCACTGGGACGATAAACCCCTCCTCCAGTTGCTCCACCTGGAGAGCTATTCGCACCAGGGGCATAACCTCCACTTCCTGTCCGTCCACCTGGAGTGAAACCCCTGCCGTCCATTGTGCCACTGGGAGGATAAGTCCCCCCGCTGGTTGCTCCACCTGGAGAGATAGTTCCACCTGGGACAAAACCTCCACTTCCTATTGGTCCACCTGGAGTGTAACCCCTACCGTCGGTTGTACCGCTGGGAGGATAAGCTCCCCCGCCGGCTGCTCCACCTGGAGATATAGTCCCACCGGGGGCGTAACCTCCACTTGCTGTTGGTCCACCTGGAGTGTAACCCCTACCGTCGCTTGTACCACTGGGAGGATAAGTCCCACCTCCAGTCGTTCCACCAGGAACGTAACTACTACCTCCGTTTGTTCCACTAGGAGGGTAACCGTCAACTCCGTTCATTCCACCTGGTCTGTAGCTACCATCTCCTACACCTCCGGTTGTTCCCCTGGGAGGGTAACCCTTAACTCCGGTTGTCCAATCTGGAGTGTTACTTCCACCTGTGGGTGAACCATTGGGACGGAAGCCTCCTCCTCCGGGCATACCGCCAGGTGTATAATCTCCTCCATTTCCAGATGTTACACGAGGAGGATAAGTTCCACTTCCAGTGGTACCACTAGGCGAGTATTCTTCGCGTCCAGACGATCCTCTTGGTGTATAACCCCCACCTACATTGTTTGGAGAATATCCCTCACTTCCTGCCGCCCTACCAGGAATGTGACCTCTGGTCGTCTCACCAGGAATGTAATCTCGACCTCCATTTACACTACCAGGAGGGTAGGCTCCACCTGCGGCCGTCCCACCAGGAATGTAATCTCTTCCTTCCTTTATTCCATTTGGTGTAAAACTTTCACCCCCGTTGGTCCTACTAGGAGGGCGACCTTCAACAGACGTTCCACCTGGTATGTAATCTCCATCCCCTGCTGTCCCACCACCAGCTGTACCACTGGGATGATAATTTCCACCTCCGGTCGTCCCACCTGGAACGTAACTTCCTACTCCGTTTGAACCTCTGGAAGGGTATGACCCACCTCCTGTCATCCCACCCGGAATGTAATGACCACCTTCGGATGTACCCCTGGGTGGGTACGCTCCACCTTCGTTCGTTCCTCCTGGAACGTAATTTCCGCCCCCGTTTGCACCAGTTGGAGGGTAAGATGCGTTTCCGGTCGTTCCTCCGGAAGGATAACCACCACCTCCGGTTGTTCCTCTAGGAGGCGAGCTCCCACCTTCGGAGATCCCACCTGGAATGTGACTCCCATATCCGGTTGAGGGACGGTAACGTTCTCCTCCTCCAGTTCCCCGCGGCGGGTAACTTCCACCTTCCTCAGTTCCTCTGGGAGTGAAACCTCCACCACCAACTGTGCCACTCGGACGGTTACCGCCGCCACTCGGATAACCGCTTCCTTCTTGCTTAGATCCATTAGGTCTCTTAAGATTTTCTACTTCATAGTTTGTTTTTCCATAGCAATCATCACAACTTGGGTCATATATTGACTGGCTCTGAGCTTGGCCCATGCCGCTATTCCCACCTGAAATAAGATCATAATGTTAAACTTGTGAATCTTTTTACTGATGAAGAAATATAAAATTAAATGAACAATTGGTCAAGTGCGAGTCGGGCTCGCGCACTGAAGGTTCCGTACTATCGAGACCAGTTTAAAACGCAAAAAAACACGTTTGTTGTGCCCCTCTAATATTTTTTTATTTTAATTTATAATATGTTTTTAGGTCGGGGTCTTTGCGATGTTTATGGACCTAGTGCAGTGTCTGTGAGAGTAGCATAAAGGTTTTAAGCGTTTTCAATCTGGTTGATGCACGTCGCTGTCGCTCTATTACGGATTAAAACAATATACGTCGGTGCCATTTTTGAAAAAGTGGAGCAAGATCGGCATATCCACGGCATATCAGTAGTTACGACGTAGCTGAAGAATTGGGAATTGACCACAAAACTGTTTTGGCGCATTTGAAAAAACTGGGTACATAAAAAAGCTCGATATTTGGGTACCTCATCGAGCTCACTGAAAGAAACCTAATGAACCGTGTACTGAGTACTCATTTGTGATTCTTTATTACGACGTGATGAAACCGAACCATTTTTGAAGAAGCTGATAACTGGTGATGAAAAGTGGATCACGTACGACAAGAATGTGCGGTCAGGCTTCACAGACTGTGGCGAAACCCGGGTTAACTCGCAACGAGGTGATGCTGTGTGTGTGGTGGGATTGGAAGGGCATTATTCATTATGAGCTGTTATCACCAGGCAGGACCATCGATTCTGAACTCTACTGCGAACAATTATTGATGAGATTAAAGCAAGAAGTTGAGAGAAAGCGGCCGAAATTAATCAACAGAAGGGGTGCGGTTTTTTATCATGATAACGCTAGACCTCACTCATCTTTAGCCACTCAGCAAAAGTTAAGAGAGTTTAACTGGGAGGTGTTAATGCATCCGCCGTGTAGTCCTGACCTTGCACCTTCAGGTTTCCACCTGTTTCTGTCTCTTCAGAATTCTTTGGGCAGTGTCAGGTTAACATCACTAGGGGACTGCCAAAACCACTTGTCGCGGTATTTTAATCAGAAGTCCCAACATTTCTATAGCAACGAGATCATCTCCCTACCTTCAAGATGGCAAAAAGTTATCGAACAAAATTGTACCTAAATACTTTAGTTAAATGTAAATAAACTATACTAAAAACTGTTTTGAATTTTCTTAAAAATGCGAAGACACTTTTTCCCCAACCTATTATATTCTCACAAAATATATAGTTATTTTGTGAGAATATTCAGCGTTTACTTGTTGCCGCTACCGAGCAAAAACCTGCAAAAAGTCACGTATGTTGTATGCAAAGATTTAAATCAGTTGTATGCGATTTATTTTATTGTATTTTTAGTATTTGTTGTTAAAGCGGCAACAAAATACATCATTTGTAAAAATTTCAAGTAGCAATCACGGTTCAAGAGATACAGCCTGGTGACAGACGGACGGACAGCGAAGTTATAGTCTCATTTTTACCCTTTGGGTACCTGTGTGCTGATTCTGTATCGTTCAGTTAGTTAGTTAGTAACCCGCACTGGGTTATTAACTAAAACGGAGGCAAAAATCCTATTTTTGTATTATTTTTGTACAAGATAGCAACTAGCATGGTATATTGACATGATACCACACCGACCTAGGTTGGTAATTTGTGCAAAAATAGGATTTCTGTCTTCGTTTTCTTAGTGAATAACCCAGTTAGGGTTACTAACTAACTAACTGAACGATACAGAATCAGCCCACTGAAGAAATGAAACACTAATATTATTAAGTAGCTGACCCGGCAAATGAATAATAAACCACTAGATCAATCATGATGAAATTTGGTGCAGAATACAGATAGACTAGATCACTTAGAGCTTGGGAAAGAACATAGAATAATTTTATTTCCAAGAATACCACGATTCCCTTGGGATTTCGGAAAATCAAAACTAGCTATAGCAATATACATATAGCTAAAGATATAGGTGATTATTATAGCGAAGAGAATGACCAAACGTGGTATCAAGTTTTCTCATGAACCAAAACCAAAATAGTCTGGGAAAATAAAATAGCGTATTTGAAAAACCATAGGCATTAGGAATTTGTTTTTCGTATCCGGAATTGTTTTATTATGTTTATTTGCCTATAACTTTGGAATCCGCATGTTAAGAGCGGCAATCCCGGTAGATTTTCCATACAAACGCTCGTACGTAATATTTTCTTGAAATATTTTTAAAACGTCGTACAAGTGGAGATTCGAAATAACAGACATTATTTACACCAATGATTTACACATACTTGAAAGGGTTTTTCAAAATCACGTATTTCCTGGAACCGTTCATGTAATTTTTTCCTTTGACTATTTCCCGACTTGGATTTGATTCAGCTTAATAGGTACAGGACCCATCAGGAGGTGGACCCATGGTCATTATCCGTTCTTCGAATGTAGGTATAATGGTTAGAAAATTCACGCGGAGAATTTTATTTTACTACCCGCAGATTATTATTTACCAGCAGACAGCTAAACACGCTAGTAATGAATAGGTATAAATTGGTTTAGGGCGTTGCTAAGTAAACATGTCAACATTGTGACGCTACCTGAGGGCGTTGCTCACGTCGGCACGCATGAGTCCGCACGTATCACAGGTTCTTTAATACGCTTTGACTTGACCTTGTTTTGATATCTCAAAGGTTATTTAGTTATTTGTACGCTCCATTAAACGTCCGATTTTTCCATACGATATAGAAAGTAGCTGCACCTACTATAATTAGTTACAGTAAGGCGTGTATTTATAAACGCAGCGACTAAGTAAAATGAAAATGGGTTTCAAAAATAAAGAAAGTGGGTACCATTTATAATTTGTTGGCAGCTAACAACGAGCATCAATAAGCGAAAGATAGCAGCATACTTTTTATATTAATTACTTATAAGCTCTCTTTTATAATATTGAAACTAGCAGCAAGTTATTTTTATGGCATCCGATTTTATATCTAAGCGGAAACTTCATGGTGGATAAAAAATAGTAAATGAGCATTCATAAATAATACAAATCGGGTTTTATTTAAAATAGTTTGTAAGTAAAATAAATTTATAGCATTACACATAAATTGTGCAACTTTTTAAAAGCTCCAAATATACTCTTAAATGACATGCGAGAAAAAAATTTGGGCTACTTTTTTCTAAATGTAGTGTGAATTTATGAAAAATAGTAATTTATACATATGGGGAGGTTGAGGAGTCTTCCGAAATCAAAATCTAGTTACATAACGGTTTTCGAAAAAATATTTGAGGCTAATTTTACTGTGATTATTAATAAAATACATACTTTAAAGGGGATACATTAATTATGTTTCTAAATACGAAGCTAAAAAAGGCTTATTTTTCACCCCTCGAACCTTCAAGACCGGGTCTAAAAAGGAAATAATCATAACCTAAATAATTCGAGAAGTCCTGAGCTCGCTTCTTCACACCTTCTAAGGCCCAGTTGACGGAGTACTAGGTTTTCACTAGCCTAATCCAAACAGGACTAGGCTAGACCCATTTATCCTATCGCGGCTATAAAGAACTTATAGAAACAACAACAAGCAGTCAGGAGTCTCGTGACGTCGTCGGTCGGCTCATCGCGCGCCGCTTGCTATTGGATGGCAGTGCAGCGAAGTGCGAAGTGCCGCATGCACTTCGCTCTCATCCAACTACCGCGCCTTTCGCCGTTTTCATTAAATTATGATCAAAAAATGAAAATAATGAATGCTCATTCCTTTTTTATGACTTGATTGAACATTTAGAGCGGCCCGCGAGTCAAAGCCCGAATGTGAATTTTTTGATGCCACGTTATAATTGGCAATATATTATTTATTGCCACCCGACTAATTATAGTCGCCAAGTCATTATGTATAGTTCCTCGTCTAATATTTCAACTATCTTATGTAGTTTATTTGTAAACTTAACGTTGCCAGTTTTACGTTTTTATGAGACCCTTAGTTTTGCAGCTCATTTAATATACCTAATAGTCAAGAAAATATTTAATCGCTGCCAAATTATTTTTTTATCTAAAAATCCTAATCCTAATCCTAATCCTAATAATATTATAAATGCGAAAGTTTGTGTGTGTGTTTGTTACTCCTTCACGCCGCAACTACTGAACCGATTTGGCTGAAATTTTGAACATAGGTAGCTTATAACCCGGATTAAAACATAGGCTACTTTTTATCCCGGAAAAATCCGTAGTTCCCGTGGGATACTCAAAATACCAATTTTTCTACAGCAATCTATAGCTACATCTATGGATAGATTGTTCAAGCGAACTTGCTTGAAAGCATGTTTAAAGGTTGGAATAGGGAACGATAACGGGAAAATGACGTTTCCCTTAGGATTCATGAAAAAGCGAATTAGACGCGGGCGGGGCCGCGGGCAAAAACTGAATCTATTATCACTCTAAATGTGAAAATGGATACCTATAAGGTAAAGGTTCTGAAATTATTTCACTCTTAAGCGGATACGTTGGTTTTATTTTCGTCCTTCTCACTCTTATGAATACGTTGGTGGGTTAGGTTAGGTTAGGTTAGTATGCAGCGTTGCGGAAGAATATAACAGAAAAAGGTAGTTTTACCTAATTACTTCAAAAACTAAGCCAGTTATTTAAATGTCGTTCTGAGCGTTTTTGGGAATTATTTTTTACCGATACATTGGATACATTAAAACGAAAATTACAATTATGTCCATCGTAGTTTTCGATGGAAATTAGAAAAATGGAGATTTTGGAGCAATTTTTGGGAGAACTTTTTGGCGAGAAATTTTTATCCAATCGTGTTTCTGAAGTTAGGTTAACACATATGCTGTTTTTTTTCCCAGAAAATCCAGGACTCCCACGGGATTTGTAAAACCCCGAAATTCACGCGGGCGAAGCCGCGGGCAAAAGCTAGTATTACAATAAATCTTATTATTAGCTTATTATAATTACTGTACAAATCTTGCCCGCGTGGAATGTTGTCAAGAATACTGGCGGCATTTCCGCGTTGAACAGCTAGGCTGATACATTGCGCAAAAAATGAACCAGCCCTTCTGTCACCAGTTGAGGCTATTAACCGCGGGGAAGGCTCTCGAAGGAAAAAATAGAATTTAGATTAAATTATTTAAAATTTAGATAAAAAAAGTTATTTTTTTAGTTGCAAACAGTTAGTCGCCTTTTAAGTTATTAGTCACCTGCAAAATTATTAGCCCTAATGTAATACTGAATTTCGAAAAGCCGTTGAACAATAGTTGTTAGTGTTAATGATTTTTATAAATATAACATTGACACCAAAATTGTGTGCAGTGTTGAGTAAGTATGTGTGGGTGTGTATGTGTATGCGTGTGTGCGTGCGTGTGTGCGTGTGTGTGCATGTTCGTGTGTGTGTGAGTGTGTGTATTCATATTTGAAGATACAATACTATTATAAGTACAATACAGAAGTAATAACTTACTGACACTAGCCCTGGAAGAGTCTGCAGCTGAGTGAGCTTCAGCCTTTCCTTCGTCTCTTCCATTGCCCCGGTCTATTGCCAAGTACTGGGATTGTGTTTGGCCGCGGTACCTTCCCCTGGGCACGAAGCCTTGACGACGTACGCGGATCCTGTTGCCTAAGGTCCGCGCCACTTCTTCCCAGTCCGGTGTATGAGCGTTCCGGACAATTCTTTTGCAAATAATTTTCTTCTCCGGGATTGTTACTTCCAATGGCTCAATCTGTAATGAAAAAGTAGAATAGAATAGAATATCCTTTATTTCATATAGGCCAAACACACAGAGGCTCTTATGACAAGTCATTTAATTTTAATGGTGTTTTTTTATAACCATTAAGTTTACGAGGGTTCAGACAGCGTCCTGCCGCTAAGAAGCAGCCCACAAAGAACTCAGTAAAGTTAGGTACTTATTTCATACTTATGGTGCCTACTTAATTCTTATAAACTTTTTTATCTTTTACACGAGTTTGACGCACGTTGGATTTTTTTTCCTTGACACACTTATTAATTTGGTAACGATAGGAATCGAAGGAAAACAAGATAGGTCGGCCTTGGCTATTTAACGAAATTAGTTCAATCATCACTTGAGATGATAAACTATCAAGCAACGAGAATAAAAAGATTTTTGTTAATATAGGTAATTCACATTCTGTCGCAAAGCTCAGTTACAGAAATATTTGTACAGCATTTTTGAAAAATCAGGCAAAAGTTCGTATGTTAGTTTTTTACACTATAGGAACAAGTTAGTACTATACTTATACACTATACAAGTTAGTACTTGACTGCGATTTCACCTGATGCTAAGTGATGATGCAGCCGAAGACGTTATCGTACCTACTAACTTGGAAGGGTTCTCACTCATTCCAACGGTTTCTACACAGCATCGCACCGGAACACTTAATCGCTTGGCGGTGCGTCTTTGCTGGTAGGGTGGTAACTATCCATCACCTAACGTCAGAAATTATAAAGTTCCAAATCGACCCGTGGCGAAAATCGAACCTGCGACCTCCTACTCGAATCCTAGCGCGCACTACTGCGCCAGGGAGTCGTCAAGGTCTGGTCGTCGGGTGTGTAAATATCTATTACGAAATTATGACTCTAAAATATGGTACCATTTAGTTTTCAACAAAAGTAATTTCAATTGATGATTCATCAGCTTTTTTTTAAGTTTCAGACAATATTTTACTGCAAATAATATCTACATTCTTTTCAATCTGTGCTGGCGTAAGTAAATAGACCACACCTTCCTAAATTAATATAACATAACTATTTAATGTATAAAGTACCTAGGTGAAATAACTAAAATGCCTATAGTATCACGATATGATATTCATATTCAATTCGAATGAAGAGATATGTATTTAGGTCAACGCGCTCACCAAACGATCGAGAGCATAAGTTTACTGACACATATAATAACTTAAGTAATACAAAAGATAACCCTATATATAATTAAAACAGTCTATATCTAATTTAATGTTTAATGTTATCGATGAATTGATTATGTGGAAACAACTACAGATTTGTCTTGAAAGGAAATTCGAGCTTTCCTAATTATATCCTATCCTGTGCTGCTGCTGCTGCTGTCGCTCGCACACTTTAGCGTACTGCGCGTACGCTAAAGTTATCTACAGTCGAAAATCGAGTACGCTTATTTGTCATTCTCGCAGACCTTGTAGATAACTTTAGCGTACTTCGCTAGCGACAAGCGACGCCAGCAGCTGCAGCAGCAACAGCGCTACGCTTAGAGTACATTCTGCTTTCATATGTTGTGTACTGGTGGTCACGTGGTTTTTCTACAAGCGTCAACGCTTAACGCTTATGTTATATTGTCTAGTCCTGCTGTAGCTCGTATTAGAAAAATGGAAGAAAAAAGTTTCGTTCTCTCGTACGAAAAAACGTTTCGTTCGAGATCGCAGGACATCATCCACAATCCACCTAAGGACGTCCGCGTCACTTTCTCGGCGTCTTAGGCTTCTGTGGTAGAAGGTTATAGGTATATATCGTGTAATAAAAAACGCTATACAGGCAAGTTGCATCGGTAATGTAAACCGATAAATATTCCTTGCCGATTACACTGTTCCACAGCTTTATGTTATTTTTCACTGTACAATGCCGCTCAGCTTCCCCACACATCTTTGGCGGAAAACTTCACAGTTTCACGGTTTCTCTACGCATCCTCGAGCCTATTTTGCGCAGCCTAACGGAATAGCTATTCCGGTTCAATTTTCTATTTCAGTATTTTTCCTGTACCTACTTATCCTCGTTCATCCTGTCGAGGACCTCGTGCATCCTTGTCTATCATATTATACCAATCGAGAGTCAACAAGTTAAATTATATAGATTTCACTCATTGCCGTTTGTTTTATTATTATCTTCACTAAAATAAATAGTGAAATAGAAATGTACCTAGACAGAAAGAGGCATTAAATAAGTTCATCTTGGGCTTAAAATTTTTTCAAGCGTAATGAATTAGGCAGTGGAAGTCCGATTTTCCTTTTAAATTCATTTTAGTTACACACAGACACATATGCAATGGTTTCTTAACTTAAGATTTGTGGCCATAAGATAATATGTATTTCAATTCACGATAACGCGCCCCACTCTGTCAAACTCCATACGAATCGAATGAAACATAAGAGATTTTCACAGAGTGGGCGCGTCTTCGTGGATTGAAATATCTTATAGCTATTTTATCGCAGTGCAATTATGTATAATATTCGCAAAGCTTCTTAATTTAGATACTCAGTTTATAGCACAGCACTTAGGAACATAAATTAATTATTATAGATACTGATATGAACGTTTAAAAAAAAATGAATTCGGTTCATAAAACTTTAACAAAAATAAATGATTTTTAGGAAATTAATGAACTTTAAAAATTTACAACAAAAGTTTACTCGAACACTAATAGCCGTTTTCACTAAACCTAGGAAACGCCTGAATCGAATGCTTAGGTGACAGTTGTTGTAGGTGAAAACTGTCACTTATCGGCTAAGCATTCGATTTAGGCGTTTCCTAGGTTTAGTGAAAACGGGCTTAAGACCAATAAATAAATAATTTATTGGTCTCAGTATTTTTTTAGAATTCGAGTAATTAGGTCAGTTTATATTATAAATAAACGAAGGTACCACAACACCCAGACCCGAGACAATGTAGAAAACTTATTTTTCTACATTGCTCCGACCGGGGATCGAACCCGGAACCTCAGAGATGGTGGCGCCTTGAAAATCGGCAGGCTAACCACTCAACCACGGAGGTCGTCAGATTTATAATTAATTTAATTGTGTAGGTATTAAGTTCAAACAAAATATTATCTATTACAATATTTTGATATAAGTGGAAAAAGGAAAATTTAAGACATAATTAATAAATCAGTTACCTAATATGCATTTAAATATACATAATAATTATTAAATTACCTTCACCTCGAAGAAATTCTTTCGCGAGTTCCGAATAACTTCCCTGTCGCTGAGACCACAGTAATCAGCGATGCTTGTCTTCGAACGTATTTCATGGATGCCTTTTCTAAGATCCTCCAAACCTATTAGCCACGCAACACATGTTTGCGTGCCCGGCAGTTTGCATAGCAGATGTTTCTGCAAACATTTCATAGATCTTAGCAACATAAAACTTCGTGTAAAGTAAATAAAGCTTTGAGGAAGTATTATCTTTCGAGGAAAAAAGTCAAGGCTACATGTTTTTAAAAGATCAACAACAACAACAACAACAACAAGTACCTATTAAATAAATAAGAAAATGATTTTCTTCAAATTCCCTCTCAAATTGTACTTACGTAGGTAAATCTAAATAACGGGACTCAAAACAGTAAACAAAATAAATACCTACTTATTTTGCTTAGCCGCCCGAATAATTTAAGATGACCTTTTGCCTATATGATGAGTTTGTATAAAAACTAAATATTGGAAAGGTATTCAAAGAATTCATAATTATATGCATATACATAATATATACAAAAATTATGTAGGTATGAGAAAAGATCATCTGCAACATTTTCAACGAATGATATTCATTTTTATTCTAAAAATAATATGTTATTAATTTTTTATATTACTTCAAATCGGTACCTTGTAGAAATCGAATCTGTGAACTTTCACAGTCCGCCGTTTGAATTACCTACTGAGGTTCTCTAATAGTGCATAACAAAATAGTACGAGATTACAGCTGTTATAAACGTTCCTTTTGATAGAAAATCGAGTATGTTTTTCTTTCATTGCGAAATTTACTCGCTTTTCAGTCACCCTGGTTTTTTGTATGTTATATTCTGTAATAAATATTAAAGTTAGCTGAAAGTTTCACTATAATTCCTACCGTTTTAATGTCACTCTCAGTCGAACAGAATTACTAAAAAAATAAAGCCAGTTATCAAAAATTCTTTTCTGAACGTTTTTGGATATAATTATTACCGACACAAAAAAATAAAAACTTATAATTACATCCATTGTAGTTTCCGATAAAAATGATCAAAACGGAGATTTTGGAGCAACTCTTGGGAGAACTTTGTATCGAGAAAATCTTAAACATCGTGTTTCTGCTTCACAGTGAATTTAGATTAAAGACCGTAAATACTGCAATAATGTCCTTTTTTAATTTGAAAATAATTGTCTTTATAATTTTTAAACCGCAGGTCACTAAAAATCGCTTGAACGATCATATACGCCGTGAATAACGAATTTCTATCCCTACTCATATTATAAATGCGAAAGTAACTGTGTCTCTCTATCTCTCTGTTCGCTTTCACACCTAAACCACTGAACGAATTGAATTGATGAAATTTGGTACGAGTACATAGATAGACTAGAGCTTGGGAAAGGACATAGGTTACTTTTTATTCCGAAAAATATCATGGTTTCAGTGGGATTTCAAAAAAAACTAATACTCGCACTATTAGCAAATTTCTTTGAAAGTAGGTCATAAAGGTTAGAAAAGGGAGCGGGAAAGGGAACACTATTAATCCCGGGAAAATCGACGTTTCCCATGGTATTTGTGAAAACCCATACAACAACAAGCAGTATTTTATAACAACAACTAGTAGTCGCTAGATAAAATTGCCTTACCTGAGGGGGTATCGAGTTGCAGCTGGGCAGTAAGGTCAGCAACATCAGCAAGAGCAGCGTCGCAAGGAGCCGCGGCAGGCCCAGGGCGCGCGCAGCACGCATTTCGACGAAAGACGAACAAACTCTGTGGCCCGTGCACGACCAGGCGCAACGATCTATGTGACCCCTGATCCCGATGAACTCACACGAGATACCCATCCACCCAATTTCGGATATATTATCTCGACGCAATTGCGTATAAGGAAGTGACGAGTCTAATGACTGTACTCGATTTGCGAATTTAAATCGGAATTTCGTACCAAACGTGAAAGTATTATTGCGCGAGTAATTAATTGTTGTTATTTCCCATTTTTTTTGGGAAAAAATTTCCTTTTCCAACTATACGGCGGTGGAGGGATAGGCCAAACGAGATACCCATCCACCCAATTTCGGATACGCACTTGCGTATAAGGAAGTGACGAGTCTCATGACTGTACTCGATTTGCGAATTTAAATTGGAATTTCGTAACAAACGTGAAAGTAATGTTGCGCGAATAATTAATTATTGTTTTATTTCCAATTTTTGGGGAACAAAGTTACTTTTCCGATGATACGGCGGGGGAGGGATAAGCCAAGGTGTTTTAGCCATACCAATCCACGACATTCAAATTTTATTTAGTTTCGCACAAAAATTAGACTAGCTTCACATTGTAGGTTTATGGCAATGAATTTTGCGGGCATTTACGTGTTTTTACAGCATCTTTGCTCGAAAATTCCCACTCACCTCATATTGGTTCTCGAAAGATTTTTGGTTATGCAGTTTCCCAGATTTCAGCTATCGAGAACCAATATGAAGTAAATGAGTATTGTTGAGCAGAGTCATTGTTAAAAAAATGCAGATGCATAAATGTTCCCGCAAAACTCATTGCCATAAGCCTACCATGCATAATTAGCTCACTATTAGCGAAAAACTAAATAAAATATAAATTTTGGCACCCGAATGGTACCCATCCTTCTTAAATTCTGAATTGATTCCGGCAGTAGATATTTCCTAAACATAAATAGTCAATTTTAAAATGTGTATGAAAATTGTTCGTGATCACAGTTCTTTTTAGGGTTCCATACCAAAATGGTAAAAATGGAACCCTTATAGTGAGACTTTCTCCGTCCATCCGTCCGTCCGTCCGTCCGTCCGTCCGTCTGTCACACTCGATTATTTCAGTAACTATCGAAGCTATCGACTTGAAATTTAGAATAATTATAGGTAATAGTGACCCGACGTTATAACAATCGTAAAAGTTTGAAAATTGTTTTTATTTTTATTTAAAAAGGGGGGAAAACCGGGTCGATAAAATTTCAAAATGAGATGAGATAACAATATTGAGTGGGGTATCATATGAAAGGGCGTTACTTGTGTATTCTAAAACTTCTTTATTTATTTTTAAGCCTGATAGTTTTTGATTTATTGGGCAAACTGTCGAAAAAAATACCGTTCCCCCCCCTTATCTCCGAAGTTTACCAATCGAAAAATCTGAAATAATCATGATCAACAGAAATTAAAGTATATTTTACAGGAAAAATAAAATCAACTCGCTGACTAATATACTTTTTTTGATAATAACAATAATCCGCCAAAAACAAAGTTACGTTTGCGGTTTGCCAACAATAGTACCTACATGTAAATTATACTCGTAAATTCATGAAAAAAAGTTTTTCTTTCAATGTTTTACTTCTTTCATGGTATGGAACCCTCGGTGCGCGAGTCCGACCCGCACTTGGCCGGTTTTTTTTAATTACATTTCAGACCCTAGGGCCGGAATATAGCATTTTCACCCATTGATCAGGAAGACAATTTTACGAATCTGAGATATGCAAAATAGTTAACATCATATTCTCAGACCTAAAGAACAAAAAAAATCATAAAAATATCGGTTTGGTTGTAAACTATATAACAACTATATTAGAAAACTAATAAAAATATCTTTTTCATAATTTGTGATTTAGTGAAATAATTAAATATTTTTAAATAAAAGTCGTATTTACTGTGTTTTTTTATTAAAAGTATTATATATACATATCAACTAGTAAAAAGCTGATAAAAACATTTAAAAATGGCCTGCGATCGTTGACTATTAACATGAATTATGGTTACAAAGTAACCTAAAATACGAGATTGCTTATTGAGTTCGATGCTGTATTACACATTTATGTCTAAACATAAATAAATTAAAGTACGTGCTTAATCACTGCTTATAATTTGATTTTCACTTACTGTTACAAAATTGATACTTACTAGCCTTTTCTGGAAACTTTTGTTACATAGAAATGCTAAATTAATACAGGCGAAGGCGTGGGAAGAACCTACATATTAATAAATATTACTACATAATTAATTATAGCCTATTTTGTGCGTTTTACTGTAAAACTATTAATACTAAATGCTCTTGAATCACTTAATGATCAAACGCACTTGCAAAGTGAAGTTCGATCATAATTATGTAAATTCGCTTCATTTGAAGATGATTAATTACTTATAATTATAGTGCGCGCTAAAAGTGCGAAAGAGTGCCTGCACAATAGAACGACTACCATGTTGATAATAAAATTAATTATCTAAAAAATGAAGTAAAATGAAATATAAATGCGTGTAAGCAATTTATACTTAGCTGTTGATATATCCCTAATTTTGTAAAAAAAAAACGGATTCAATGGAGATATACAAGAGTTTTCGGTTAGACGCCAAATATTGACAGCATGGCGAAACCGAATCAAGATTCAAACCATGGCTAACATTCATTTTTAACCGACTTCAAAAAAAGGAGGAGGTTCTCAATTCGTCGGAATCTTTTTTTTTGTATTTTATTATCGCGGGATCCATCTCCAAATACAGCTTACTTATTTTACAAAATGCTTAAGGTTTTGAATTGAGCAAAATTTTTACTGATTCCTTATAATCTAGTGATTTCGGAGCTAACGTTCGTGTCTTTCTTTTTATACGAGTGGGCGTGATATACGAATCGTTGGGAGTAATAGGTGGAGTGGGACTCTCCGGGGCTCTTGGTGGAGCCCGCGCGGCGATAATACTCCGTCGCTTCGCTGCAATCGCACGCCAGGCGGCTCTCTGAACCGCTACTCTCCAGTTGATATTTTGGCACCACAACCAAGCTTTCGGAAGATTTAGTCGGAAGGCAATGGCTATGGCTTCTTCCGTATACGGGATAGTGATGTGGCGTTCCATTCTGTCTATGTGTATGTTTTTCCTGACCGTGATGCTGACAGTCGTGATGGTTTTGCCCGTTGCGTCCACTGTGACTGCGTCCGTGACTTTTTGATCGCGTTTGGTGCTTTACGCTCGTATCTAAATAACCATACCCGAAACCGTACCCTCCTATGGCTTTCGTTGCTAAATTATCCCACGATTTCGGTTTCACGTGCTGGTGTGAGCTTTGATATTGAATTTTTGGAGACGATTTTGCCTCTAAACGATCGTTGTCCCAAAATAGCGTGTCACTACTGAGGGATGTGCTGTAACTGGAAGCGGAGTTATCGCAGGGTATGGTCGCATTGCTAGTGGCGTATGATTGCAAACTGCACTGGCTGGTCTGGGTGGATTCGGTAGTCAAGTAACGGTACCGGCTGGAACAGTGACCGGAGTTGTAGACTTTTTTATTGTGGCTGTTGTGTGGGCACGTATCAGGCTTCTGAGTAGCCTTGTCGACTTGCTGACTTTTTTCCTTTCTCTTGTGTTCCTTCGAGCATTCTTTCTTTCTCCTAACTTTCTTTCTGGAGTTAGGCACGCAGTGTGGATCGCAGCAAGGACTAGCGAGGTCGTAGGCCTCGAGACTGTTGGCATCCTGGTTGTTATGGGCGGGCATGCACGGCGCGCATCCGTGACTGTGACTGCTTCGGTGGGCTTTAGAGTGCTTCCCGTTCGCGGGCTTGTAAACATCAGAAGCGCGATGACATTCGCCAGAAGTCTTGACCACGTAGTGATGACATTCGCGTCTGTTCCGCGGCGATCCTAAGGTTATCACGAAACCCCCTGTCCGCAAGTTCGGCTGAATGATACACGCGCCGTATCTAGGATCTAAGTACTGATACATGAACACGTTGGATTGAGGTGCTTTTGAGGCAGTGACGTTCTCGCTCGACAGCGTAGGCCGACAGTAGGCACTGTTCATGCTATCATTTATGTTATTCTCCTCGCTGTCCGAAATTATGTCGGAGGGGGATGACTTTTTCTTCTGCGAAGGTAAACTGTGCGTTTTCCAATTCGTGTCAAAGACTTGTCGCTCTCGTATGCTGAGCTGTTCGAGTTCCCGCATTTTGGCTTGCAGGGTGCGTTGGATGTTAATGTACTTGAGGTGGAGCTCGACTTTGCGCACGCAGTCCTCGAAGATGACCACGATACGCATACGTGAGTCGCTGGCGTTGATGGCGGCGACGATGGAGGCGTGCTCGGCGCGCTCCACGTCGGTCCCGTTGATGGAGAGAATCACGTCGCCCTCGCGCATGCCCGCTGCCGCCGCGGCGCCGTCCGCCTCCACGTGGTCCACGTACGTTATCACCTCTATTTCTTTCTCCTGCGAACACAAAGAGTATTTTACTTAATCAGCTGGACATAGGCCTTTCCGAGAGCGCACCACCACATTAAAAAATTAAAACTCTCGACCAACACAATTCGCCGTATTATACTGTATAGGCACTATTAAGAATTTATAACTGTGCTACTAGTTAAGCCTTTTCATTTGATACTCATATTTGGGGAGTTGCGAAAAAATATGTAATCCGGCATTTTGTGGCCGATTTTCATCAACTCAAAACACTTGCTAATTCAAAAGTTATTCAAAAAAAATTGTTTCATCCGTTCGTGAGCTACAGTCAGACAAACAAGCACAAACTTATAACACCCCGTCGATACGTCGAATCCGAAAATTTAGGTTCAATTTGCAATGCCTTATTACAAATTACAATATGGGTGGTACATTCGCAATTTCTTTACTTATTATATAACATGTGTGAAACTTCGCTTCATAGTATAAGTACCGCTAGCAAGGAGTCTTGAATCAGCGAACGTACCTTTTTGTAATGGATGCCATAGCTCTGCAGTGTGAACCCGTAGCTACCATTCTTTTTTTCAACAATAATGGTGCGTCTTCGGCAGTCCTCCTCAGATTTCCCTCCAGCCCGTTCTGATTTAATCGACTCCCGTATCTAAAAAGGGGGCACAAATTATTTGATATATGGGCGATGTTAATAATACACAAAATAATAGTATGGTAAGGTTAGCATAGCTTTGTTTTTCAATTTAATCTTTAAAATACAACAGTTAAACAGTTGTTGATTTAATAATTACAAGAAATCAGTTTTTACAACAAAAACAGCTACAAAGTTAAACTTCGAATAGCAAATGTAAGTGACGTTGTCAAATGCAAAATTTTATCCAAATCGTTAGAGCCGGGTCAGCATACGCTAAATAAATTAGAATAGTCTTCATTGATACAAGAATAGAATGTCTTATCTTAGATCTAGAATGTCAATAGCTTTAGAAGATCACTGACATAGTTATACAAGACAATATTGGAGAAAATTTTCGCACTAGTACGAGTAGGTACCAAATAAAAATTAGTTAGAATGTAATTTGTTTTACTGATAAATTCAGCAAAATACCAATACGCGATGCTGGGTTGTTATGCTAATGATTACTCGTATAGGTGTATGATTTAAGTAACGATGTACTGAAGGATGTTTTAGTGGATATAAATATCATTATAGAACACAAACACTTACAGAGTTATCCAGGGAGTCCTCTTTGGATTCGACGCTCAAATGTTTCTTTCCATTGCTCATGCTGCTCGGGCAGCGCTCGTTCAGGTTGGGGGAGCTCATCGTCAGACCGAGCCTGCCAACACCTGACACTTGCATTCGAACCGCACTCGGAGGTTCCATCGTTTGAACGCACATTTCGAAATTATGGGCTATGCCAACGCAATAAGACTGTGTTTTAAATAAACGTGTCATCTTTATTGCTGCAAATCACTAACCCACCGCGCATGCGTCGGTACGGGACATGCGTTTTCGAATACTTTCTGAAAGCCTTTGTTCATGCTTTGTTCAGCGTGCGGAATTATGCGGAAATAACCCTTACTGGTACAAGTACAAGTATAAATAATAAAATTAGTGTATATCTTTGATGTAAATACAGTAAGGCAACGAAAAGGTTCGTCAATTTTCAAACAGATTCGTTTGCACTAGTCGATGGTTTTGTAATGTTGGCATTATAGAATCTGGCAGTACTAGTGCAAGCGAAAAGCGACACTAAGGTGATGAACCTTTTCATTCCGTGACTATACATATTTCAGATTGTTCGATAGTTAAACTATAAGGGGCGGGAGCGGTATTTTTGACAGTTTGCCCAAAAACTCAATAAGTATCAAGCATAAAAAATATGTACCTAATTAAAAATCTGTTTCAGAATAAAAAAAAATATGCAAAACACCCGCAGTATTTTAAAAACATTCCAAACTTCATTGTTTATGATGTTAGGAGTCTGAAATACCTATAAGGTGACAGGAATCATTTACAATATCACTAGCTGACCGGGCCAACGTTGTTTTGCAGTTTAGGGATATTAAAAATCAGCTTACAACCTACTGAACATGCACAGATCGGTCGAGCCGTTTCGGAACAGTTTTGGTAACAAAAATTGGTACGAGAATTTTATATATTAGACTAGCTGACCCGGCAAACGTTTTGAGGGCCATGCGGATATAAAAAATACCTTATATATTTTTTTATTACTTAGCTGTCTCGCAAATAAGCTATAATAAGTCTATGAAATTGCCGTTTTGTATGGAATAAGTCAATGTACTTATTGTAACTGGTGGAGCTAAATAAAAACGCCTTTTGGTATTTTCAGGGCTTTCAAAGCGTGAAGCAAAGAATTTTTCGAATTCGTAGCGGCGGCGTCCTTCTTGCAAATTTGCGCGCTGTCAATCCACTCGTCTGACGCATCACGCGAGCAGCTGTTGAGCCGCTGGCGTCTGCTTGACGCACTGAGCTCTATATATCTGGAGTGCTGACTGTGAACGTAAAACTGAAGACACTTGATTTTCGCCATTTTGGCGCTGATTGTCGTGTATCCTGGCGTGAGCGTCTATGGAACTAAAATCAAATGACAATCACAAAGACGGTCACCATTGATCTGTAATATATATATGGATTCGGCAAGTCTACAAAATTGGCGTGACCGGTTTTCATTTGTTAATTGGCGCATAAGATTGGTGTCTCCTAGGGAAGTGACCCAGATATAGATGATTATTGATATTTTACACGCCTGAATTTGTTCTTATAGGTTACGTTTCAGACAGTTCTCAACCTAGGGTATAGATAGGTATTTTAATCCACGAAGACGCGTCCACTGTCAAGATCGCTTATGTTTACTTTAAAATATACGTTTATTCCTATTGATAATAATTATTTCAGATTTTTTGAACGATAAACTTCGGAGATAAGGGGAGGAACGGCATTTTTTTAACACTTTGGCCAATAAATCAAAAACTATCAGGCATAAAAATAAATAAAAATCATTTTTAGAATATACAAGCATACAAGTAACGCTTTCTTATGATACCGCACTCAATATTCTTATCTCATTTTGAAATTTCAATAACCCAGTTTTCCCCCTTTTTACACGACTGCCCAAAGAAAGGAGTGTAATGTTTTTAGGGTTCATGTATGTATGTATGTGATTTTTCTTTATTCCTCCATAACTTCTGAACAGCTGAACTGTTTTGGACATATTGCTATACAGCTATCTTTAGAATCCTTGGATCCTCCTGAGTAACATAGGCTTTATTTTTTTTGGAAAAAATCAATATGGCGAATGTGAGGCGCCATTTTCAAAAGTGGAAAACAAATTTTTTTCTTCATCTAAGTATCACAATATGGGTATCAAAATGAAGGTATTGGAGAGTAGTAAAAAAATATTATAAATATTCAATATATAATTTTACATAAATAAGGATGTACACCCAAAAAAAATCCTTTTTCATACGACTGTCTAAATGAGTTGTATGCATGTATACTCGTAAGACGTATGTGCGTAGGTAAGTTTATTTCTATTTACCTTAACTTCTGAATAACTAAAGACATTTGGACATATTATTATGGGTTATTGTTGAATCCTTGCTTTATCAACTGCTGACTATCACTAAAAAATATAAAATTAAAAACCACGACTGCCCTTTTATAAAACGAACTAAGTAAAAAGTAAGAAACAAGTTATTTTAGTTGAACGGATTAATTCATATGGCAGACGGGGGGCTGTTCTGAGGAACACCTCCTATTCTAAGAGGTATACTTTTTAGTTCGTTTTATAAAAGGGCAGTCGTGTTTTTTAATTTTTTAATTTCTATTTTTATTAAATAAAAATACAAACAATTTTAAAATTTTTACGATTGCAATGTCGTCGGATCACTATTATCTATAACTATTCCAAATTTCACATCAATAGCTTGAATAGTTACTGAAATAATCGAGTGTTACAGACGGACGGACGGACGGACGGACGGACGGACGGACGGAGAAAGTCTATAGGGTTCTATTTTTACCATTTTGGTATGGAACCCTAAAAAGTAATAGTCCGTAGGTGCAAGGTCCAGTGAGCGCAGTATAGCGTCGCGCGTTGTCGTGAAGGAGCAGTGGGGACGACCGATTGACCAAAGCTGGTTGCAGTTGTGAAAGCTTCTCCATCATTCTCTCCGGCTCTTCACAGTACACATCTGCAATAATGCTCATGCCGTTTTGTAAAAAGCTGTGGTGAATCACACCCGGACTAGACCACGAAACAGTGACCATTACCTTTTTAGGAGTCATTTTTGGTTTAGGCTTTGGTGCTGAACCAAACTTCTAACTTTAGGGTTAGGGTTCTAACTTGCTGAGGGCTTTCGATTGTCGAATAGAATCCATTTTTCGTCGCAATTTGTTTCGAAATTCCTTCATTTCTTTCTCCGTAAACGTTTTTAGGGTTCCATACCAAAATGGTAAAAATGGAACCCTTATGGTGAGACTTTCTCCGTCCGTCCGTCCGTCCGTCCGTCTGTCACACTCAATTATTTCAGTAATATTAAAGCTATCGACCTGAAATTTGGAAAAGTTGTAGGTAATTATGTTGCGCCGTCAGTGCAATCATAAAAAATTGAAAATCTTTTTTATTTTTATTTAAAAAGGGGAGAAAACCGGGTCGTCAAAATTTCAAAATGAGATAACAATATTGAGTGGGAAGTAAGATATTTTTCCGTTAACGTTTGCAAAAGCTTTGAATGACTGACGGTGTCGAATGTCTTTTTTAGATAAATGAAAATGCCTAAGCATATCTGCTTTCGGTCTAGACTAGTTTTAATTTTTGTAATAATATCCATTGCTGCGGAAAGAGTGCTCTATTTTGGCTTAAAGCCTGCTCAATTCAAACATTTTTAGCGTTTAAGAGTCCTGTGAACTACCATGTCTCCCATACAAACGTAATACCAAAATCATTTGTAATTCGTGTATATTTCGATCATGTCAAGTCAAAAGTCAAAATATCTTTATTTCACATAGGCCTAACATACAGACTCTTGCGAACGTCGGTATGACATTTCTTGCATAAGAATGGTGATAACTACAAGTCGACTTAAAACTAAGTTTTAAGTCGACTTGTAGTTGACCTTTTAACAAAATTAGTATAAATACTAAGAATAGGCTAGCAACGACAACAGAGCAATCTATTGGTATGTTGTGGTGTTATTCGGGTTCGTATAGTAATAATCTATGCTCCTGGCCATATCAGGGTTCCGAAATACTGTTGTTAATCGAAATTGTAAACGAATTTAGTTTTGCTTATTTTTATGTCAAAGAGGACATGTATTCTGCTTATTTGTTTTGTAATAAAAACAACACTATCTCACGTCGCATTAGTTCAGGAGCACAGTTTTTACTATCCAGCTAAAGAAAAACACCAGTTAATAAAGAAAGTTACAAGTTTTCATTCATAATTTTTGGTATTACGGAACTCGACCAGTTATAAAATTTTTGATCAAAATTGATTATTATTTTACTTTAAAGAAATATTTCCGAACCAAATTTGGCCAGGAGCATAGAATTATTACTATATGAATCCGAATAACACCACAACATGATCGAAATATTCACGAATTACAAATGATTTGGTATTTTGCATTAACGGAGACATCGTAGTTCACAGGCCCCTTAAGTATTCATACAATCTCGCGTTACATATTACTATTAAAGAAACCATTATGACGAAAAATGTTCAATGTAATAAAAATACTACGCTAATGAAAATATAACGCTGAGTTTGTAAAAAGAATGCCACGGTTTCAAAAACAAAATTAATTTGAATTTAGAATACGGAGCTATTACAAACTTGTTTTTATTTAAAGTGACTACTCAAGAAAGGCAATTTCATAGGTTAAGACGTAATATTATATTTTTTTGAATATCGTTTTCTGTGATTAAAAAGACCAGTTCTATCAATATATACCTACTCTATTGTTTCTTCATAAGAACGAGATGGATGGAGTTCCTGGTTCACCATTAATAAGACCAAACCAGACGTCATTAAAATATTATCTGAAGTAGGTAGTTACTTAGGTAATCAAAACAAAGAAAGATTTTTGTTAATATTTTATTCCACGTTTATTAGTATTACCAGTATAATTTAGGAATAAATATTAATTAGATTATTTTTTTAATTTTTTATTAGGTATGTTGAAAAATAAAACAGATTAATTAAGGTACAACAAGATTACTTATTACTACTTTACTTACTATACCAACTAATTAACCAGCCCCCAATATCTTCCAAAAAAATCAAATACATTTTATTTTCAGTAAAGTTTCCTATCAAAAACAGGTTAGGTATCTTATGGTGAATGAGTCAATGTATTAACCTTATTATAACTAACAAGAGACACATTCGGTATGGCAACAGGTATGCGCGAGAGATTCTTATTCAAGGCTAGGAGGGGAGGCAAAGCTACGGAGGTCACCCCTGCCTCGGGAGGTATGACGGAGGCGCCCTTAATTATCTCCACGTGTATCTTGTTTGCGTCATGCTCCGATTTACCCGTTTGGTTTTTCCAGTCCTGGACATTGAGAGTACCTGCGATTAAATATTGAGTAAACATATAAAACATCTAGGTAGGTAAGTGCGAAATAAATCGAAAAGATAAATAATAGAATATTCAAAATAAATTAATATTTAATTCAAGTGCTCACAGATCATATAAACTTTGAAATCTATAGTCATACTAGAAACCTATATACTTAACGATGAACGCTTGACCCGATTTTAATTATTTTTGCACACAATTATATTTTAGGTCAAGCTTAATTGATTTCTCAATAGTATTGAACTAAACTAAACACCCCTGCCCACCAAATTCAAAAGCGAGGTATATATTTAAATATTATTTTTAAATATTTGTTTTATTTTCGGTTGTCTTCAAAAAAGGAGGAGTTTCTCAGGGACTCAACTGGGACTTCCTTTAATAATGTTTTTTAGTTTTTAAATTGTAAATATTGAATATTATAAAGAATTATGACATTAATATATATATAGCTACTTGTGCTGATTCACTGACTGACTGACTCATTGATCACCTCTCCTGAACAATTTTGTATGAAAAATTTTTTTTTTCAATGACCATTCTGTATAGAAGGGAAAAAATCATTAAGAACAAAAATATGGAGAGAGCTGATGAATGAGGATTTCGGAGACGGGTGAAGAGCACGGGAAGGGTATCGTAGATAGGTGGGGGGTGCTCGAGCAAATGTCATTCGAAATGTCATGCAATTGGCAGTGAGCTGAAAAAAAGTTCAAAATGGCGGATTCAAGATGGCCGCCATACAAACTTCATCGGCGTCCATCTCGAAGAGTATAAAAGATGGAAGAGTGGTTTCTTGACAAGAGTTTATCAGGACCCGAAGGTCTATTCGATGGATAGAAAAAAAAATCAAAATGGCGAAATTTATTTTTCCATAGAAAATGTATGAGGAATATTGAAGAGACCACGAGTTTCAAAACATGAAGTGCTTTGATGTGGTTTTTTGGAAGACTACCAGAGAAAAATATGGAATGAGGTGATGATTGAGGATTTTAAAGACAGTCAAGGAGCATGGGCAAGGTACCTATTATAGTAAAGTGGGGACTGCTGAAACAAAAAATACTCGGAACTTCACGCAATTGGCAGTGAGCTGAAAAAAAAACAAAATGGCGGATTCAAGATGGCCGCTATACAAATTTCGTGTTGTTTTATCTCGGAAAGTATAAAAGATAAGAGAGAGGTTTCTGAGCAAGAGGTGATCAGGAGCTCAAGCTACGGGATGAAAATAATTCACTGTGGCGAATTTTTTTTTTCCATGGAAAATGTACATACCTACTATGAAAAGAGACAATGGTCTAGGATTTGGATGATGATTGAGGAGCACGGTCATGGTTTTAAAGATAGTTAAGGGCTGTTCGTACAAAAAAATTGGTAATTTTTTCAGCTCACTTCCAATCGGATTTCAATGGGCGATGGAGATGACGGTAATACCTTTATGGGCGGGAAGACTGCACGCGGGCCACATGTGGCCCGCGCACACACGCGCCCTACTAGTTATAATATACAACTAAATATTCTGTGAATATTTGAAGCGTCTACTGTTATCAATATCTTATTTGCTCAATTCAGATTTATTTAAATTTTATTTTAATTTAGGGTTCCGTTTATTTTTTCTTTGAGGTACGGAACCCTAAAAATCAATTTTAGAATACACAACACAAGAAACGCCCTTTCATATTATGATACGGTCACCCGGTGTCTTGCGTTGTGGTTGAAAAATGGTGAGGGTAGGACCGGAAGAAGAAAAAGCTAAAGAAGTCTTGAATTATAACACCTCAAATGAACCATATACTCGTAACAGTATCGATATAACGAGTTTCGGTAGTTAAATTCCGACTTGAGTGACTTGTTGACGAGTTTTTCGAGATACTTTTTCTAACAAGAATTTTTTTCAGTAACTTATGAAGTTAGATGAACTGGCAAATATATGATAAATGATTAAGTATATACAGTTTTTTCTCTCGGAACATGGAATCATATATTGGCTTTTACCTACGTTATGCTATCTATGTGAGTAGGTATACCTTGAAGTTGTGGAGTGGACACCAAGCGCCGGAGAGCGTCCCAAGGCACAGAGTCGTTGGTCACAGGCGCTACACCCACAACCTTTTCAGCCGTCACATTTGTCAACAACGGGTTCGAGATCCGACTCAGATCGAGGCTCGATCCATTGTTGTGGTAAATCGTAAGCGCCTCTTGGTGACCGCTGCGGAAAACCTCCACGTTACTAACTCATCATTAGTGTTGCCCAAAATCAGTCTTGGTCTTGCAGTCTTGGTCTTGTTCTTGCATTTTTGCAAGACCAAGACCAAGAACAAGACTGGCAGTGCAAGATTTGAGCAAGAACAAGACTTAGCCCGCGAGACTCTTGCGTCTTGCAGTTAATCCGGGCGCGAAAATTCAAATTTTATTTAGTTTTTCGCTCATAGTAGGCTAATTATACATCGAAGGTTAATGGCAATGAGTTTTGCGGGCACAACATTTATGCATCTACATGTTTTTCATAAAAACTCTGCTCAACAATACTCATTTACTTCATATTGTTTTCCGATAGCTCGAAATCTGGGAAACTGCAAAAAATTATCGTTCGGGAACCAATATGAGATGAGTGGGAACTTTCAAGCAAAGTTTCTATTAAAAACATGTAGATGAATAAAAAGTAGGCCCGCAAAATGCATTGCCATAAATCTACAATGTGTAGTTAGTGTAATATTTGCGAAACACTAAATAAAATTTGAATTTCGCGGGATGGTAGGGCCGCAACACCTTAAGGAGTACACCACAGATGTGCCCGCGAAATTCAAATTTACTGTGGTTTTTCGCGATTTTTCAGCTGATAAGACGTAATAGGCTTATGGCAGTTAAATTGCGATAATCCCAAGATCATCTTCACGTATTCATATAAAAATCTCTGCTTAAAAGTGTCGATTTAAAGAAATTAATCCGAGATTTGAGAGTTGCTCACTTAAAACTCTTTACTCGGACTAATTTCCTGGGATAGACATTTTTATGCAAAAATTTTAATCTAAACATATTGTAAAGAAGTAACTACCATTCTCGCAAAATGACTGCCATAAGCCTATTATGTGTAATAAACGCACAAATTGCAAAAAACCACAAAAATTTTGAATTTCGCGGGCAGACCTGTTGAGTTCGCCTTAAAGTGAAATCGCACCCTCTGCCCGCGAAATTCAAATGTTATTTGTTTTTCGCAATTATTTAACTAATCCAACGAAGTAGGCTCGTGGAATTCATTTAGCGGAAATAAGAGTATTTTCTTCACAATTTTATATAAAAATGTTGATTTTGAATAAACGGAGGTTTGATGAAATAGAAACGCTCAGGATCCAGAGAAAATTATAATTGTGCTGTTACAACCTTTGATCAGGTATATTATAGGCACCGATGTATATTGTACCTCGTCGGTGATTATAGGTTACAACACGTTGCAAAGATTGACAATGCTGCCCTCGTAATTGAAAACACAGTAAGTCGAGTTACTGTGTTTTAGCTTTGGATAGCTTTTTAGAATCGCGCGATTGCGCTCTGTCTGGGAAACTTTTCGATTTTTCTGTAGCGTGTATAATTACTGAGATACGAAAAGTAAAAACACAGTAACTCGAAAAAAAAAATTACTTTTTTAATAATAAACACAGTAACATAGAAATTTTAGGTTTGAACACAGTAATTTTTTGTTTACTGTGTTTAAATGTATGTCTATCGATTTTTTATAAATAAATTTTCCTTGGCTACAACACGGCATCTTCAAATACTGTGTTTATTAGTAAACATTTTTTGGAATCTTTTAATGCTTTACATAAATTAAACACAGTATCTGAATTACTGTGATTTAAGTGTCTGCAGTTTTAATATTAACTTCAGTAAATACTTAGCTTGAACCCAGTAACTATCGACTTACTGTGTTATAAACTAACTTTTTTCGTGGAGCGAGGTTAGAGGGGAAGGTACTTCTAAATCGTGCGCACTGCGCGCTTGGAAGTTTTTGGCGGATTTTACGAAAATATTTCTGTTAAAACCATATCAATGACTGAAATATAATTAACTAGCAGAAACCCGCGACATCACCCAAGTAAATTTTAGTTTTCCCTACAAACTGGAACCATCGAAATTTCGGAATCAGAAGTTGCCTTTGTGTTTTTTAGGATGGAATTTGTTTCCAGTCCAATTTTCAGCCAAAAATTTTCATGAATTACGGCGTGAAGGAGTATATCTCCCGCATAAATATCTGATATACTCTATTCCCGCAGAAATTATGGATTTCCAGGATATCTAGTAATCCAGGATATAATTATCTCCGTTTCAAATTTCAGCCAAATCGGTTCCATAGCTGCAGTTGCGGTGTGAATATTCCGTGTGAATCGGGATAAAAAGTAGCATACCTATGTATTAGGCCAGAGCCAGCCTTCATTCCAAATTTTAGCCGAATTAGCTAAGTAGCTGCGCAAAGGAGTATTTAAACTTGGTAAAATACAAACTTCGGATCCCTGTTTTATTCCCTTGGAGGGTGGATTTCGAAAATTCCTTTCTTAGTGCACCCCTAGACCTCACAAGGAATCTGTGAACCAAATTAGGTGTATATATATTTAAAAGATGTAACTAAAGATTCTTTTTAAAATTATTAATTACTTATTTAATGTTACCTAAATTGCACTTTTCAAGCATTCATTAAGCTATGCAATTTATTAATTCAAACAGAAAATAATTTTACATATAAATAATAATAAACTACGAAATAATAGTTTACCTACAACATCAGCTTCAGACATCAACATCTTTTGTTACACTCTTTTACTTGAAATTCCCGCGATAACCCTTTACAAAGAAGTAGCCTCGATTAGAATCTCTAACTAGACTGTTTAAGTCATAATAATTTATTATTTAGCAGTTCTAAACTCAAACTCAAAATATCTTTATTTCACATAGGCCTAACGTACGGGTTCTTGTAAAACGTCAATATGATATTTGTCACATATAATATATTATGGCGATAACTAAAGTCGACTTAAAGTTAAGTTTACGCGAGGGTTCAACACGCCCTTCCCTGAGAAGAAGCCTACTACAAACACAGCTGGGTTTTGTTTCCTGCTATCACCACATCTCACAATGACACTTAAAAACAAATTGAGCTAGCTTAACTACGTAAGCTGATTTTGACAATTTTTAGACTTTACCCCCTGAAAAGATTTAATGAAAATTTCATAAACCCAACTCTCAGACTCTCACTTATCCAATAATTTAAGTTAGTTAATCTAATGGAACAATCAGGACTTTAGACGAAATTATGAGCATTCATTGAAAAATCACAGACATAACTCATTTTTTCTATTAGTATGGATGTCTTGATGGTATCTATGTTATACATACCTAAAAATTCAAGACTACCGAAATAGGAACGAATAAAAATTCGGAATTAGATACGAACATAACTATAAGTACAGCAGCACAAATATATCAGCTGGGATATCTGAAAAATCTGAGGAGAAGCAAAATTATACACACAGGGTGTTTTTACACATATGAAAAAAAGGTTAACTTAAAACACAGTTTCTTTAGATGCTATAACGGCAACTAGGAGTTAACATATTGAAAAATTAATCTTAAACACAGTATCTTACTTACTAGAAATCCATCTAGTAAATAAATGTTAGGTATTGTTACCTTAAAACACAGTATATGTATAGTTACTGTGTTGTGAAATCACGAGTGTTTGCATCTTTACATGGTTAAAACACAGTATTAAATAAAAGTACGTTAGAACACAGTAACTATCAAGTTACTGGGTTTAAGCGTAAAATAAATTTACTTTAAAAATTATATTACTATGTTAAAACACATTATCTAATTTAATTAATTAAAGAACAATAATAAAAGAGCTTCATGTACATATAATGAAAGCTTTATTTATTCTTCGTAGTTTAAAAAAACCCCTATCACGCTAACGTATATAGTTGGCTCATAACATATCAATTTATCTATTAAACTTTAAACGCGTTTTTCTCGAAACGCAATTTTTGGAGATACTGTGTTTTCAATTACGAGGGCAGATTATGGTTGACAATGGTAACTGTCAAAATCAAACCATATGCTTAGTGTTCATTAGCAACGCGTCCACTGCCGATTTGCTCTTCATATAGTTTAAGGCGCAAACAAATGTTTACTTGAAAGTGTCCAGTTTAGGAATGTAGTTCGAGTATCGACCAATTTGTGAATTGTGAGTTACTCAAGTCAAACTCGGCATTCGAACTACATCCCTAAACCGGACGCTTTCAAGTAAAGATTTTTATATAAACCTGTGAAGATGAAATTGCTTTTTTCGCAAAATGAATGCTATTGCACTCGTACTAGTAAAATATTTGTGAAAAACAATTTAAAATTTGAATTTCACGGGCCGATCTCTGTTTTTTTACACACTACAAGTAAGTACTTGACTGTGAACTCACCTGATGGTAAGTGACGATGTAGCCGAAGATGTTATCGTACTACCTTGGAAGAAGTAAGACCAAGACTGGCTGAGTCTCGTCTTGTTCTTGCATTTAGGCAATACTACTCATCATCATTTCGACCTCCCTGGCGCAGGGGATGCACGCTAGGATTCGAGTGGGAGGTCGATTCCCGCCACGGGCCACTTTGGAATTCGGCTCAGGGCTGGTCTGGTGGGAGGTTTCGGCCATGACTAGTTCCCACCCTACCAGCAAAGGAGTACCGCCAAGCGATTAAGCGTTCCGGTGCGATGCTGTGTAGAAACCATTGGGATGACTTTACTTACCCCTTCCAAGTTAGTACGTTAACTTCTTCGGCCTACTATCACCTATATTTAGGTGAGATCGCAGTTATGGACTAACATATACAAGTGTAAAAAAAACAACATCCCAAAATACGCCCGGAATCACAATTTATACAATTGTAAAAAAAACAACATCCCAAAATACGCCCGGAATCACAATTTATACAATTGTAAAAAAAACAACATCCCAAAATACGCCCGGAATCACAATTTTTTACAAGGTACAGTTTTTGTCTTCAATGATTTTTGGTCTAAAAAGAACTTATGTTTTAATAAATGACTTTAAAGGCCGTAAATTTTTTTTTATTGAAATATGTATGGACCGTACCTACTTAAGTTTTACGATTCCGAAGGGATCAGGGGCCGTACCACCATCTCTAAAGCAGTATTATTGTAATATTGTTTTAAAATTTTCGTACTGGCACTGTATGAAAATGTCAAAACAATATTACTATAATCACAGACCAGCGAATGAGTTTACTATAATACTGCTATAGGAGATGGTGGTACGGCCCCTGATCTCAAGATCTACTCGTACTTGATGTCATTATAATTAGGTATTCAACTTAAACCTTTTCTGTTATTTCTGAGAATAGAAATCCCTCTAGGCTACCAATTGCTTCTTTTGTCCATTTTTTAAATAAAAACAGTAATCTTATGAGATAACTTTTTTTTTCGATCGTACTAATTAGTGAAGGCAAAAAGTTCAAACTGTAAAAAACACTATGACCTATAGCGCCTTGGAAGTAGAAAAAATTCAAGTTAAGTAGGTATGTTTTATTCACGGCCAAATTGGCGTAAATATGTTAGGTACTATATGTTGACATAAATGTTAGGTACGCCCTCATTTTTACGGATAGCAAGCCTAGTAATACTAACTAATTTGCCTAGTAATCCCTAGGAATACCAGCAAATTCGGACTTACGTGTCCAAACCAAGACTGTCGTTAGTCCTATTCGTAATAATACCCACTTGATAAACAGTGGCACGTACAACATACCTGAAACCAGTACAAAGCAAGCGATTAGATATCTACCCACAATATACATAAAATGTTCTCTGCTGAAACGCGTGGGGTAGTACAGGAATTAGGACACGCTATACGATGTTTAAAAATACTTTGATATAGTTTCTCAAGCATTGACGGGCTGTTTTTTTAACCGACTTCAAAAAAAGGAGGAGGTTATCAATTCGACTGTATGTTTTTACAAAACAAAGGATCAAATTAGTTTTATATAATACCTAGCGATTGACCATAAGTAGAAATCTCCCTCCCCCTTTGACGACCTCCCTGTGTCAGTGGCGCGCGCTCGGATGCGAGTGGGAGGTCGCGGGTTCGATTCCCGCCACGGGTCACTTTGGAATTTTATAATTTCTAAATTGGCTCACCAGTCACGTCTGGTCTGGTAGGAGGCTTTGGTCGTGGCTAGTTACCACCAGCAAAGACGGACCGCCAAGCGATTTTGCGTTCCGGCGCGATGCTGTGTAGAAACTGTTGGGGTGAGTTCACTCACCCCTTCTAAGTTAGTACGATAACATCTTCGGCTGCATCATCACTTACCATCAGGTGAGATCGCAGTGAAGTACTTACTTGAACAGTGTAAAAGAAATCGTCAAATTAGTATTTTTCGAGTCCTGGCACGGGTGGATGGCAACCCTACTTTAAACTAAAGATAATAGGTATCGTCGGACGGACGGGTCCCCTGCTCAATGAACCGAACAAATTATACTGGCAAGGTAAATAATTAAGACACAGTGTTTCGCGTAGGCTTGCAAAGGTCACCTCATATCCAGCAGTGAACGTCTGAAGATTGAATTAATTATTATTGTAATAAAGGGGTAGGAATAATTATTTTTTCACCCGTTCGCATAAACAAGATGTTATCAGATGAATAACAATAATCGGGTCTTGATCATATTAATGGGAGGGAAGTCATCGGCAAAGTTTCCGCACACGGGTTATAGGCACATTATTAAGGCAATCGTCTAGTGACTTAGTGCGAAGCCAATAGGTGTTTTTAACCGACTTCAAAAAAGTAGGAGATTCTCAATTCGTCGGAATCTTTTTTTTTATCTATGTATGTTCACCGATTACTCGAAGACGCGTGGACCGAATTGAATAATTCTTTTTTGTTTATAAGGGAATCCTGTAGAAATCGAGGGAACTCTTCAAATTTTATATGGGTACTTGAAACGATTGGGGTATTATTTGAAAGAGTAATATTTAATAATAATATTTTATTTAATAATAATATTTTCAAAGTTGTCCTGTGGTCATTAGGTCAGGATCTTGGGATCTTGGTGAAATCGAGGGAACTCTTCAAATTTTGCTAGTATACTTGAAGAGAGTTGGGTATTTTTTACACTTACTGATGCATTTGCTAGCAGATGCTGATTTGATGACTATATAGTAATCAAGTCAGGATCTGATGATGGGATTATGGTGAAATTGAGGGAACTCTTCAGATTTTATAAGCACACCTCAAGCGATTTTTACAACGCATTATACATTTGTTGCTTACCACTAAAATGTAAAAAATAAAAATGGAAAATTCTTTCCAAAAAACCAACTTCTAATGCCACTACAAAGAGTGAAATAATTTGTAATGTACACCAATTCGAAGTCGGGCAATGTTTCTTAAAATCACTAATAAATAATCCTTCTTACTCACTTGATGTGCGAAGAAACGATGAAGTTATAGACAATCGCTCGACTTCGAATTGGTGTATATTAAAAATTATTTCACTCTCTTTGTAGTGTCATTTGAAGTTGGGTTTTTTTTAAATGTCCGAATAGAGAGAAAGAGTTGCAAGTCCAAAACTATGCCTTTATTTTATTCTTGAAATATGGCTTCGGGTGATAACATTTTTACCTCCCCAAACGTTCATCAAATTGGAGAATTTTTGTCTCATTAGATTCAGTTTCGTTACACCTTTATCTAGGCTCGTAAGTTTGACATATTTTAATTTATTTACTTAAATATATAAAAAATACTTAGTCGAGCAAGGTTTTATTTTTTATCATGTCAAAAATGTGGTTATTTAGACTTAAGTTTTAACATAGGAAATATTTATAAAAAAGTAAAAAGTACCTACGAGCATTCATTGTATCTGCAAGATTTCTAAAAATTATGAAAAACAGAGTACATTTTTTACGGGTAGGAAAACGTTATCGCTTTTTGTATGAAAGCTTATAGCAACACTAATAAATAGGTAGGTACGTACATGTCTTTTGGAGTCGTTTCGTTAGCAATGGCAATGTCGTCAATTTCCTTGCAGAGTCCAATCGCGAAATAAAAGCATAAGATAATCTAAAATAAAATAAAATAATGAGTCTGGCGAGGCAGGTTGTAAACAATAGAAAAGTGAGGTTGCAATCAGCAATGGCACTTTAAAGGGGATGGATCTTAGTAGCTCACGAAATTCAAATTTTGTTTAGATTTTCTCAATTATACAAAAAAAACAGTAGGCTAATTATAGGTACATCGGACGCTCAAAGCAAAGGGTTTTTCGAGTATAATATTAATTCACCTTCTTGTTTATTAAAAAAACCTTGTTAAAAAATTCCCATTCACCTCGTATTGGTTCCCGAAAGATTCATCATTATTTGCAGTTGAAGCTATCGTGACGTCCTTAAGGGTACTTTAGTTTAGCTACGATCTAGCCTAAAAGATAATAAGTAATTTAAAAATGAATTAACCTTAGTGAATATTTTTGAGCAAAGTTTTTAAGAACAACATGTAGGTCGATGCATAAATGTTATGCCCGCAAAACACTTTGCTACAAGCCTACAATTATTTACGAATATAGCCAAATATTTACGAAAACCAAATAAATTTGAATTTCGCGGGCTATTATGTAGAAATGCCGCAGGCGAGGCGGTGGAATAGTCTACCTATCTAAGTTAGGGGTACGTTCCATCCTTCTCTGTTATCATTCATTTGATATTCGAAGTAAAACATACATGATAAAACGGAGTGGATAAACTTTTCCACCTTTTTACCCACATTTATTTGTGATGGGGTAATAGTCTAAAGAGTTCTAAATAGTATTTTCTTACCTGAATGTTGAACATAATAAATGGTTTAAGATAGGAGTCAACAAAACAAATGGATCCTTCACCTACTATTCATTTGCAAAGCAGATCGCGACTCTTTTATATGATAAGGTTTTGTTTAGCGACTAGATGACAGTTTGTTAATTAAAATGATTAGAACTTCCAATGGCAGTCTGTACGTATACTACCAATGTTAATCATAAAAGACTATTGTACCATGATATAATTGTGACGGTTAAATTACAAAATGTACCTAGTTACATAATAAACGAGTTTGGGCTTATTTTATAGGGTTCCGTACCTAAAGGGTACCGTCTGTCTCCAGGCTGTATCTCCGGTATGTAACCGTTATACACACTTGAAAGTTTCACAGATGATGTAAGTATTTCTGTTGTGTTTATAACCACAAATAGAATAAAATAAACATTTATGGGGGCTCCGATACAACAAACGTAATTTTGTTGCTTGTTTCTGCTCGATATTGATATCGGTAACAGATAGATTCTTATAATATTCACAGAATATTTAGATATATTATATTCACTCCAAAATAAATAGTGAATTAAAAATAAAAATAATTAACGGGCAGGGGCTTCCATTTTTTCATCGTTTTAGAATTTAGTGGGCAGTGTTTTGGTTGCAATAGGTCTTGATAGTAGGTACGGAACCCTTAGTGCGCGAGACCGTTTCGCACTTGACCAATTATTTTAATGAAAACAAAGCCCAGGAAGCGGTTACTCATACGTTTTATGCCCCTTATATGGGAATCCCTACCTACTAGAAAACTGATAAATATAAGTATATAATATACACAAGTGGAAAATTAAAAAAAATGTAAACACCCACGACTCTTATAAACTTGAAATTGAAAAAGGATTAAATAATATTTTTAAAACTCCCCGACTAAAGGAAAGTAAGAACTAAGAACCTATCAGTATAAGTGGGTAAAAAACAACTATAAGTAATTTATAAAAACAAATACTAATTAGACACTGAAAAAGCATTCATGCCCATCACAGAAAAAAAATCCGGTTTTGGGGTCGAATCCGCGACCCTCGACGCAGAGGACGAGCAATGGAATACCTAGTTGGCAATGATCCTGTCATTGCCAACTAGGTATTCCATTGCTCGTCAGTTTTGCCAAGTTTTGCGGTCTACCCATCCGAGCGCGAAAATTCAAATTGTATGTAGGTATTTAGTTTTTCGCTGAGTTTTGCGAGTATAACATTTATGCATCATGTTTTTAGCAAAAACTTTGCTTTGTTTGTCCGATAGCTGTAAATAAACTGAAAATAATTACTAGGAAGATCTCATGAGGATGTCCCGGTGTCGGGATGAAACGTACGTCGAAAACGTGTTGTTAAATTATGTGTGGTGTTTCATACTGTGGGCAGTGTTCCTGCATATTGTACCATACATAATCTTTTCAAGTAGCGAATTATAGCAAAACAAATAATCTGTCCAACTAATTATGGATTTCCGCAAAATAACGGCTGCTTCCATTCAATATGAAAAAATTATCTTTCGGGAACCAATACGACTTGAATGGGCAATTATCGAGCAAAGTTTCTATTAAAAACATGTAGATGTATAAATATTATGCTCTCAAAACGCATTGCCTTAAACTTACAATGTGTTGTTAGTCATTATTTTCGAAAAACTAAATAAAGTTTGAACTTCGCGGGCTAGAGACCGAAACACCAGTTAAACGTAGGAGATTTATTGGAGTTTAGCAGGAGCACCGAATACATAATAAATAGAATGAGGTAGGTGAGTAGGTACCTATAGTTATTCAATGCGAAATGCAACGGGCATTCAACGCGGGTTTGACTTGTAGGTACGTACCTACGTACCTACCAACATGAAGTTAGCGATATGTTTTTGTGACCAGTGTGACAACTTTTTGATCGTGAAATCTACCTTTTTAAATTCTACTAAATTTTGAAACGCACTCACTGAAGCCACTCTTTTGTCGATTGCTCCATATACAATACTGTATTGAATGAGTGATATAATAACATTCTAAAGCAATCTTATGAAGATAAAATATAATTAATGTAAATTGTGGCTGGCAGCTTTCAATTTTTGAAAACTATTGATTCTGAGTTACAGTAGGTATTGAGATCCTCAAAAACAAGGGAAGTATGTATTGCGAAAAATATTTTAAAAATCTTTGATTGCGATATTTTGCATATAAGTAAGAGTAGACCGAGGCGAACCGGAGCACTTTTTTTAAGATCATGAAAATCAAACTTAATAACAATATACTCGTAACTACGCACTAAATATATCAAAACTTAAATATTTCATGATTTCTCCAAAATATTAACTAAAAACATTAAAGGGATAGATATCCGATTCGTCTCAATTTTCGAGGCAAACCGGATCGTAATAACATGTGACTAAATTAACATTTTCTAAACATTTTAAGATTTGAATCATTAACACAATTTGAATAATGAATAATTAGAAAAATCAAAAACTATGAGCACAATAATCACATATTATATGTATAACATATTATATGGTATCTCTGGTCTCCCAAGTTATTACACGTTTCAAAGCGTGTATAGCACTGAATTCAATTCTGGATGATGGTGATCCTGATCCTGATGGTGGACGAATAATTAAACTTTGATATTTATTTCAGTGTTATTTTATTTATCTTTTTTTTCTTGTCATCAGTCTTTTCCTCTTTTTTACAGCTTATTTGACCGTCTTTATCTTTTTCCAGTAGACTAATCAGTATCAGATGATATAAAATACAAGATTAATTTTACACTAGCAGTTTTGCGACGTTTCCTTATTGTTGGCAACGGTGTCTTAAAAGTATTGTGCGAATTGTAATGAAATAAACACACATCATTTACCTCAAATGTTGTACTAGTCGAGTCAAATGACTGCCGATGGAGAGTGTGGGGTGAGAGGGGGATTTTGAGATGCCAGTTGCTTGGGTCCACGCTTTACTCTAAATAATAACGATTTTCTTGCTCACACCGTTTCACCTCGGCCTACCCTATACTTACCAAATTTTCAATTATGGAGTGTTTAGTGTAGAAGTAAGGGAATAATGGTCTTAAGTCTTATTCTCAATCCTAATATCCCTTAATTCTTGCATTCCATTCTCAATATTTGAGTGTTTAAAGACTATGATTGAAGTCTTTAGGGGTCCAAATAAATCGGGCGGGCCATCATTATCTACAACTATTCCAAATTTCATGTCGATATCGTTAATAATAGTTACTGAAATAAAGGGTCAGGCGGACAACAAAGTGATCTTATAAGGACTCCATTTTTTTCTTTGAGGTACGGAACCCTAAAACACTTTTTACATCTCCATCTATTAAGATGAACAGTACAACATTAACGAACATTTAGCGCCCTCTAGGTGGAACTAATTAAGAATTTGCATCCCCTTCCTCACCGGTCATTTGTTTGTTTCCCACTGTTTGCATTTTGGATACCTACTTATAATTTTGATTACAATAAAAGATATAAATAAATATAAATAAATAAATATATAGAGTACAACATCACATACATTGCTCCGATCCCATAGTAAGTAGCTTATGCACTTGTGTTATGGAAATCAGAAACAACGAAGGTACCACAACACCCAGACCCGAGACAATGTAGAAAAGTTATTTTTCTACATTGCCCCGGCCGGGAATCAAACCCAGAACCTCAGAGATGGCGGCGCCTTGAAAACCGGCTCGCTAACCACTCAGCCACGGAGGTCGTCGAAGATTAATGCGAAATCAACGAGTCTGCACGCAAAATTCAAAATCTTCATGGTTTTTTGCAATTTTTACGCTAATTACACATAATAGTCTTATGGCAGTAAATTTGCGGGAATATTATTATTATCTTTACATCTGTATATCAAAATCTTTGCATTAAAATGTCTATCTTGGGAAATTAGTTCGAGTATCGAGTTTTAAGTGAGTAACTCGCAAATCTCGGACTAGTTTCTATAGCTCGACAGTTTCAAGCAGAGATTTTTATATATACACTGAAGACGATACTGGAATTCCCGCAATTTGACTGCCATTATGTCTTATTAGCTTAAAAATCGCGAAAAACCACAAATATTCTGAATTTCCCGGGCACACCTGTAGCATGCTCCTTAAAATATCGATTTCCTACCGAAATCTACTAAATCACTAAATTAACATTCTTCATGCCTCAAATCTATTAAAAATCTACCGAAAGTGGTCACACCAATTTTAACAATCTCGATGAAGTAAAGGATGGCACATAACTTTAATACCTATCCCCACATTTTGATACCCGTCTCTCTCTTACGCATATGGAATGCTTAGGGAAGTAAAGTGCAAATAGTAGTTAACCTACTTCGTATTTAATTATAACTTATTCGGTCTCTTTTCAATTTTTGATCACGCCACTTGGTTTTCTAATTACTTAGCCGCCACGTGTTGCTTAAGTTACTCGTTAGTCGTTACCTAGTCCCGCCGAATCTCTAAATCTTAAAATGGAATATTTCCGCTCTAATTTAAAAATGAAGACTCTGGTTGGCATCAACAGTTTGGTAAGTGAGCCTGACGGTTTCTTAACAATACTAATTTGCTGAGTTTAATATTGCACATGCGCCCACGTGTCTTTTGGGTTACTTCATAAATGTAGTGCATATGTTCTTTTTTTATTTTATTCATTTTGATCGATTTCTATGATTGTAATTGCTGCGTTATGTTGAATTAGGTATTACGAAAGTTTTAAATAGAACTCCTAAATTTTTTGATCTATAGTATGTTCGCCATATTGCCGAAGAATAAATGACCATTATACTTTCGTTACCTACAAACTTTAAAAGGAGTTAAAATTTTCTATATAATTAAATTTTAAATAATCTTTTTTTCCTTAACCCTATATATATATATACTTATGTTATCCAACATAGAATATGTGCTAATTAAATAAGACACAGTACTTTATTAAGTAGGTTGCCTGGCAGAGTAGGTTGCCTGGCAGAGATCGCTACCTAGCGATAAGGCCGCCTTTTGTACTAATTAATTTTTTTACTTCGTAGTTTTAGTATTATGTTTTGTGGTGTACAAATAAAGTGTTAAATAAATAAATAAATAATAAATATTAAGTTTTTCTTGGTCGTATATTATGTACATTTTACTGCGTTACCTATAGACAACCGAATGGCGTAGCAGTTGCGATGCTACCATCTGCGTCGGAGGTCGTGGGTTCGATTCCCATAACTGGAAAAAATGTGTGATGAGCATGAATGTTTTCTAGTGTCTAGGTATTCAAAGTCAAAGTCAAAGTCAAAGTAAAATCATTTATTTCATATAGGCCTTACTTGTTAGCTCTTACGCCGGCTCCACACGCTCGCCGAGTCGAGCCGAGCGGCTGCGAGTGTGAGCTATAGGTTAGTACTTACCTCTCACTCGCACTCGCAGCCACTCGCCTCGCCTCGGCGAGCGTGTAGAGCCGGGGTTATAAATGGTCAGTAACAATAATTATGTATAGTCCTTATTATTAGTGATAACTATTTAAAGACTTAAAACTAAGTTTACGAGGGTTCAAAAAATATTTTTTAATATACTACATTTTTATGCACTTATGACATAGACATTTATGCATATTAATATCATTTAAATAAATATTATGTACTATATTAAATATTTATCAGTTATTACTTTGGGGCTAGATCGCGAAGTGTGTAATGTCCTGATATGTTTTTATATTTATTTCATATAATAATGTCGTCACTGTACTAGGTACTTTCAAACTTTATATATTTCCAAACGTTTAGTGTTGTTACAAAATGAAAAATCTGTGTAACTCTCAAATATTTATCAATTTTCAAAAAGAGAAAACGGAACCCAATTTGAGTATGTCTGTGTGTCACGACCTTTTACTTCGTTACTAATAAATTTGTAACAATTAGAGGTAATACGAGGAGTGGCGCACCCTCATTGCAATCATAGAAAAATAAAAAATCGTTTTTATTTTTATATAAAAAAAGGGGGAAAACGGGACATCGAAATTAAAAAAAAAAAGATTCCGACGAATTGAGAACCTCCTCCTTTTTTGAAGTCGGTTAAAAATGAGATAATATTCAAGAATAATAAGAATGGGGTTTCATATGCAAGGACTTTACTTGTATATTCTTAAACTAATTTTTATATCTTTCTGATCGTTTTGGATTTATTCGGCAAAGTTCGAAAACATATTTTCCCGCCCATTATCTCGAAGCTTACCAAACGAAAAATCTGAAATAATTTTATGAATGATAGGGATTAATGTATATTTTGCAGGAAAAATAAAATCTGGTGTCAATCTAGTGCAGTATTTTTTAGTATTTATAGTATTTTTTTTTGTACTGAAAAAAAAAACTTCAAAAAATATATTAATATATATAAGTACATTATACACATCGCAATCTAGTCCTGAAGTAAGCGATAGCTTGTGTTATGGGTACTATAACTGATAAATATATTATATACATATATATATATATATATATATATATATATATATATGTATTGAAAACACCCAGCCCCTAGATTGCGTAAGAAAAACGTATTCATCGCTATCGTAATCGTTTAGACATTCTGCCCGCTGATTGGTTCCCTGATTTACGCCGGCCAATCGCAGAGCAGAATTAGCCAACAATTACGATAACGATGAATATGTTTTTCTTACGCAATCGGACCCCAGATACTGGAATCCATTCATACAGCAATCTCATCACACCAACATTTAGTTTGGAATTATAATAATACACATAATCGAACCCACGACCTCCGGTGCAGACAGCAGGTTCGCTACCGCTACGCCATTCGGTCGTAAGTAAACAAAGTTGAGTTTGCGGTTTGCTGAGAAAAGTGAATCTTACTATTTTACTTTTTCTCTTGTAATACGGAACCCTTTATGTGCGAGTCCACCTCGCACTTGGCCGGTTTTTATATAAGTAGGTACTTTATAATTCTCTGAACCTTAATCACTGTCCAGTGCCCATATTCTGAATCTCGGTGCCTATCAAAGAATGATAGCCACTGGCATATATTTATTATCCATTAAAAGTTTGCTATGAAATATAAATAACATTTCCTTAGCAAAACTTCAATGGATGAAAAACATTTGCTTATGGCTATCATTCTTCACGAATGATAGCCACGCTGCTTCACTTTAGCTACGAGTTGCTACTGCTGGAGCCGCTGCTCCGTCAAATTGTCTTTCTAGAAGGGACTAACTAACATCTTGGCCACGGGGATGTCACCATAGCTAAAAACCGGCCAAGTGCGAGTCGGACTCACGCACCGAGGGTTAAGTGCTACTTTAGAATGATTAAAACCATAAGTTTCACTTTTCTTACCAAACCACAAACTTAACTTTACCAATCATAATTTCTCGCCGTTTTGCCCATTAATCAAAAGCTATCAAGCATAAAAATAAATAAAAATCGCTTTACGGACGCACGGACGGACGTACATATAAGTAACTTTAGTGAGTTTATTAGAAAAAAAAATTAAGCGTGATAGATTAACCTACCTTGGTATCAATGCTCATAAAATATTTTCTTAGGGTTCCGTACCCAAAGGGTACAAACGGGACCCTATTACTAAGATTTCGCTGTCCTTTCATCCGTCCGTCCGTCTTACAACAGACTTGAAATTTTCACAGTTGGTGTATTTCTGTTGCCGCTATAACAACAAATACTAAAAAATGGAATAATATCAATATTTAAGGGGGCTCCCATACAACAAACGTGATTTTTGTGCTAGTTTTTGAATTTGGTGGGCAGGGGTGTTTAGCTACTCTAATACTATTAGAGAATGGGTCTTGATAGTAACCTTCAGTGCGAGGGCCCAACTCGCTTTTAACCATTTTTTTCTTACAGTTTCAGGTCACAGCCAGATTTTTAATTTTAATCATTGGACAGCTCTTAAATACATGCACCCTTACATTACAAAACCCGGGGATGTACGCCAAAATTCTATACTTCCATGGTAAGATATAGTTTTAATTTTTTTGCATATTAAATCATATTGATTTATTTATTATATCTATTGCGAAACTTGGTCTTATACAAATTTTTAAGTTCTACCTTACGGCATGCAATAATAGGTAATAAGTTACAATAATTATATTATTCATTATACGGGCATCCGAGCTTTTCGCGTTTTTTTTGGGAAGTTGTTTTATATATTACTATATATATAGCTGTTCGTGCTGATTGGCCACTGACTGACTGACTGACTCATTGATCACCTCTCCTGAACAATTTTGTATGAAAAAATTTTTTTTCACGTATGAGTTCGTATAGAAGAAACAAATTCATTCGGAGGAAAAATACGGAGAGAGCTGATGATTGAGGATTTCGGAGACTGGTGAAGAGCACAGCCAGGGTATTGAAGATAGGTGGGGGGTGCTCGACCAAATGTCACTTGAAATGTCATCCAATTGGCAGTTAGCTGAAAAAAAATTCAAAATGGCGGATTCAAGATGGCCGCCATACAAACTTCTTCGGTCTCTAATTCAGAAAGTATAAAAGATGGAAGAGTGGTTTCTTGACAAGAAGTAATCAAGATCCGAAAGTCTATTCGACGAATAGAAAAAAAAAGTCAAAATGGCGGAATTTATTTTTCCATAGAAAATGTATGCCGATGATACATTTATAGGCGGGAAGACAGCACGCGGGCCACATGTGGCCCGCGCCACCACGCACCCTACTAGTATATATATATTAATATATATATATAGTATACTAGCTGACCTGGCAAACGTTGTTTTGCCCTTGGGGTCTATAAAAATTAAAAATAGATAAATTGAGATTTAAACTATCCTATCTCTCAAGTTGGATCGAACTGCACATGGTGAGCGAATTTTATTATACCTAATCGGTTAAGTGGTTTAGGAGTCCATTGAGGACAAACATTGTGACACGAGATTTATGTATATTAAGAATATACCTATATATAATGTGAATCTCGGAAACGGCTCGAACGATTTTCATGAAATTTAGTATACAGGGGGTTTTAGGGGCGATAAATCGATTTAGCTAGGATTCCACAGACTTTATGTAGTCTGAGTAGGATTCATTTTTAGAAAATCTCGTATTTACCAAAAAAAGCTCGGTCACCCAGATATTGGCGTCTAATCAGACGAAGTGACGAACAACAATGTGACCATATCAAGGTTTTTCAAAAAATATAAAGAAAATTAAAAAAAAATATATATATATATATATGTAGGTATATACAGGTTGCAAAAAAATACCAAATCGCTCTCTGCCTGTAATTGTTTACATTAACACTGACAACTTTCGTTCTACGACTTTTCAAAATTCAGTATTAATTCATTTCATAAAAAAAAATAAAAAAGTTATTTCTGTAAAGTGACATTACACTGTGGCGGTTTCGCACCTCCAGTTCGCGGTCCGCGCCGTTGCCACTCAAGTACTGATGTTATATTACAGTGTAGGAACAAGTAGAGTAATATCTCTGTTAAATATTGAATAATCGATATTTCTCAATATTTTATTTTTATAGTTTTTAAAGTAAACAAATACATTTCAATAGCGATTTTGTATTTTTAACCCAGTATATTTACCGTTTAATAATTTTTGAAATTTTTAACAAACATTTTGTTTCTAGTTTGAAATTAACAAAAATATATTGTTCTTTAGAAATATCGATTTACTAGCCAATTTCGCTTTATTTGAATTTGGGTTGAATTTTCAATCACCAAATACATAATCATTAACTAAGGAATAATTAATATGACGTGTTGACAGATTTTGTATGGCATATTTGATATGTTTCAAAATTACTTCGATAATCTGGCGATTGAAAAATCAGCCCTTAATTGGGTATTACACAACTTTTGAATTTGATAAAAAATTGTACTTAGTCATAAACTAGGACAAAAATAATGACGTACACTGAAAAAATATTAAATACCAACGAAGACTTTCAAAGGTGCAGGCATTTTAATTTTGGGCTGAGAGGGTCTTTGATCTCTTTCTCGCAAAGCTACTATAGCTAAATTACCTGGTGTCAATGGTATCAATTCAATGGCGCTGTCTCTGTCCAATCAGAAATATTTAAATGCTTTTTAGTCCAATCAGAAATATTTAAAACTTTCTTGTTATTTGATCGATTTCATTATTATTCAAAGTACGTCAATATATTTATCCTAATAAACTAACTGACATATAAACGCACAGTCCAAACCGCTGGGTCTAGAGACTCCAAATTTGGCACACAGGTGCGATATTAGGTATAGGGTAGCACTAAGAAAGGCTTTTTCAAAATTCATCCCCTAAGGGGGTGAAACAGGGGTCTAAATTGGCATTTTACCAAGTTTAAATATTCCTTTAACTACTGAACCGATTTAGCCAAACCTTGGATTAGAGATAAATAATTGTATCCTACATTAATGCACTGGCTACTTTTAATTCCGAAAAAATCATGGATTCCGTGGGTTTAGTTAAAAACCAAAATTCACACGGAAAAAAATCTTTACGCCGCAAGTACAAAACTCATTTTGCTCAAATTTAGAATGAAAATAACTATATCCTGAATAAACACAAAAGCTACTTTTTATTCCGGAAAAATCCATGGTTTCTGCGGGAAAACTGAAAACAGATATTCAAGCGACTGAAAATACTTTTTCACGCTGTAACTACTGAACTGTTTTGGGATGAAATCCGGAAAGGAGATAAATTATATCCTGAATTAATAAACATTATACTTTTTACCCCGGGGAAATCCATGATTTCTGCAAGAATAGTGAAAAACTTTGTTTATAGAGTTTACTCCTTCACGCTGCAACTGCCGAAAAATTTTGGCTGAAAGGTGGGATAGGGACAGATTTCGGCCTAAATTAACTCAATGGCTACTTTTTATTTCGGAAAATCGATGTTTCCCGTGTGTAGGGAAAACAAAAAATTACGCGGGCGAAGCCACGGGTTTCTGCTAGTTTATAATATAGTAATGAAAAATTTGGAGTCTAATAACCATATACCTATTCAAAGTAACCAATTCTTATTATTATTTTTTGTAGACCCTTATTATTGTGGGACTAGCATATACTCGTACGACGGAACAGAAGGCATCACAATTGCGACGGAGCCGGCGACATCATGGCGCACAAAGGTCATCAACAGCATGCAATTTGCAATTAGTATGCTGTTGATGGCCACATCTATATTGATGTGTAAGTATTTATCAACATCTACGTAAAAAAGTATTTTGACGACCTCCGTGGTTGAGTGGTTAGCGTGCCGGTTTTCAAGGCGCCGCCATCTCTGAGGTTCCGGGTTCGATCCCCGGTCGGGGCAGTGTAGAAAAATAAGTTTTCTACATTGTCTCTGGTCTGGGTGTTGTGGTACCTTCGTTGTTTCTGATTTCCATAGCACAAGTGCATAAGCTACTTACTATGGGATCGGAGCAATAACTACAAAAATACCATATGTTCAGCTATTATTATCATTATAGTATGTTCAACTGTTATCGTTATCTGTTTAAATCTTTATGCAAATAAATCAGTTTTAATTCATGTTTTGAATTGTTCAAATCGGCTATTCCAATCAATAGACATTTTGAATTTAACGAGTCATAGAAATAGATAAAAAATCACCCGTGCGAAGTCGGGACCGGCTGCTAGTAATTTTTAATATTTATATATATCACACTAGCTGTTGCAAGCGTCTCTGCCCGCGTGGGCGTGGTTTTTATTACATAATTACCCCGTTTTAACATGTTCACTGCGTTAGGAGGTCTAAACAAGCCTAAAGACCTCCTACATCTCATACATTTATATATCATATAAAAAAATCGTAATTCACGTAGGCGGAGCCGCGGGCCACAGCTAGTATCTAAATATAAGTAAAAAAAAACCGGCCAAGTCCGAGTCGGACTCGCGCACCGAGGGTTCCATTATCCATACCATAAAAGAAGTTAAACATTCATAGAATCACTTTGGTTCATGAATTTACGAGTATAATTTACATGTAGGTACTTTTGTTGGCAAACCGCAAACATAACTTTGTTTTTGCCGGTTTATTGTTATTATCAAAAAAAGTATAATAGTTAGAGAGTTGATTTTATTTTTCCTGTAAAATATACGTTTATTTCTATCGATCATAATTATTTCAGGTTTTTCACTTCGTAAACTTCGGAGATAAGGGGGGGGATCGGTATTTTTTTCGACAGTTTGCCCAATAAATCGAAAACTATCAGGCATAAAAATAAATAAAAATCGGTTTTAGAATACACAAGTAACGCCCTTTTATATGATACCCTACTCAATATTGTTATCTCATTTTGAAATTTTGACGACCCGGTTTTCCCCCCTTTTTAAATAAAAATAAAAAAGATTTTCAATTTTTTATGATTGCAATAACGTCGCGCCGCAATTACCTACAACTATTCTAAATTTCAGGTCGATAGCTTTAATAATTACTGAAATAATCGAGTGTGACAGACGAACGGACGGACGGACGGACGGACGGACGGACGGACGGACGGACGGAGAAAGTCTCACCATAAGGGTTCCATTTTTACCATTTTGGTATGGAACCCTAAAAATTGGTGGGAGGTCTATCGGCCCCCATCGCAATGGGAATGGAAAAACTACGATTAGTCCGGGGTAAGAGGCCGATAGACCTCTTACTGCACTAGTTTATCATTTATGACCCAAGGACTAGTGTTGCTGGTACGTCTTGCGATAGAACACGCATCGACTTAGAGTCAAGAAGCTAATAATTTTTATGTGTATGTGCGGTAGCTAAACCATGATCAGTACAAACATGTTATTCAGTCCGTGCGGCGGATGTGCCTCTCTTAAATTTTCATCTTTATAGCGATTATTATTATATGTCAGATCCAAGGGAGACCAAAACTCGAAATAAATTAAGACAAAATCATTAGGATTATCAAAATTTAATTTTGGTTTTCGCGATTTTCATGTCAATAATTTCATTTGAAAAAGGTAAGGTAAGGTAAGGTAAAAAGGTACCACGAGAGCTTTTTGAACTCTCATAGCGGTAGCGAACCTGCCGTCTGCGTTCTAGGTCGTGGGTTCGATTCCCACTACTGATGTATTTACTAAATGTTTGTGTGATGAGCATGAATGTTTTCCAGTGTCTGGGTGTTTGCCCATTAGTATATTATATTTTTATATATAAAATATTATGCATATATTATATATCAGTTATCTACCCATAACACAAGCTACTGCTTTTGCTTTGGGGCTTAGATTACGATGAGTGTAATAAAAATATACAATAGTTATACCAACCGGACCACCTGGTTTACATGTTATGTTATGTATGTTATTTTACGTGATCATAATAGTACGTGAGATGTTTAAGGGGGGGAGGGGGTCGAATCAAATCTCATCTAATTTAACGTTGGAAAGAGGGGTCTCGGCAAATATCACGCATTTTTTCCTGATTGAAACAAAAAAAAATTATACTAAATATTTTGGTCCATCCAGATTGTACCTACATGCTAAAGATTTAATCACTGGTATTTTATTTATAATTTCTTGATACTTCTCATAGTATATCGGCAGCTTACCTATACTTACTAACTGCATTAATTGATATTGGAAACAGAAATAGCAATGGCATCTCTGACGGATTTACTTGGATTTGTAGTTATACCTACTGATAGGTTTTTAGTGGGAGGATCTTCGATCCCTTTCTCGCAAAATGCAAAATTAGTTTGAAGCCGTACGATGTAGGGTGTGCGTATGAATTCAATGTCGCTATCTCTGTCTTATCACAAATATCTAAATGCTTATAACTTTTTTGTTATTTGCTATACAGGCTGACCCACCTCCGAAAACCTTATGAAGGTTTTGATTTTTTACTAACTATGGGATTAAACTTTTTTTATGACTTAACGGTATCAGATCTGACCACAATTGTTTTTTTGTATGCTAGGTGCGCTATTCACCTAGCTAGTAAAAAAAAAGAAATCCAGCACATATCTCAATAATTAAGGCCTCTGTGACGAATAATCTTTTGCAAGTCGGAATTAGTAAAAAAAAATCTCGTAAACTACGCAAAATCGCAGAACATACATAGGGGTGATACAGGTAGCCCTAATAGTTTCCTACCTCTGGACAATCGCTAGACACTAATTCTTGGGACACCCTGTACCTAATAAGTTTTTTCAGTGTAGGTACGTTATTATTTTTGTCCTAGTTTTAAAAAAAAGTTTATTTTATCCTAGTTTTTGAAGCTACCTTTCCAGTTTCTAGCTCTAACCTAAGTTTGCTATAATTTCAGTGCGCCGCCGCGCCAGTAGGGGTCCATTGCTGACCGTGGCTGCGGCGATGACTATCGCCGACTTCGGTGGTGTGTTTATGTGTCTGGGCGACACGTTACACACGAAGGTACATAATGTGACTTAAAGTGGTAGCTTTATCAGAAAAACATGAGGAACACTGAGAATAAAATAATAAAGACGTGAGTGTCATGAAACACTCGACAGAAACTGAGTTGTGAATAACACCATAAAAAAAGTTCAGTGACATATTTTCATGTGTCTCATATAGGTAGGTACAACGTGTAGATTACTTACCCTAATTAGCCGAAAGCCTAAAGTAAGAAAATATGCATGAAAAAATAACACAAAAATTATAGCTCATATCCTGAGGGAACTATAGGGAGTTCAAAAATGTACGTATTGTAAATTTTAAGTGACATCATTAAAAACAGCTGGTTCAATATCAATGATGACATGAGGTTTGTTTATGTCACTATTAGGGTTGTTAAATTTTTATTTTCCTTATGAAATAATATTTATTGTATTGAAAATGAAATAAAATTAGTTCACACTTTGTATATGTTCGTTCATCGTTCAATAGATGACGTTGTCTTCAGTTAGCTCGTGCTAGAGATTTCGTCATACCAAATATCTACAGGTGATTAAAGGTTAAGTGCGTACCAAGGGTACCAAGACTGAATTGCAATGTCACACGTCTTGTACTTTATTGTACTTTATGACAGTAAATATAGCTATATACGGAGCGCCAGTGACGACGTTTATAAATCTATGGTCATATATTTTGGGTGCGATCAGACGCCTTGACAAATCTTTTAAGTTTTTAGGGCTCCCGTCCCGGTCCCTGCATGGCCCTAAAGTACAGTTTCGTTACAGACGCTCTCCGACCTACTAGCTTACGTCGGAGCAACACCCACCGAAGTTGCCGGAACCGGCAGCACGGCAGCATGGATCATGGCGGCTTTGCACGCCGTGTTGTTGTCACCAACAGTAGCAATGATGACGGCGCTACTTCGGCACGGCACGGCTGCAAAGCTGACATTTGAAATACCTCAGATAGTGGTAAGACTTGAATAAAGATTTTTTTTTATTCCTAGCGCTGTGAAATTGAAGCAGTCCAGTCCAGGTCCACTGTGGGGGATGGGTACCATCCGGGCGCGAAAATTCAAATTTTATTTAGTTTTTCGCTTATAGCGGGCTAATTATACATCGTGAGCTTATGGAGTTATACATTATACATTGGACAATGAAGATAGATTGTATCCTGGAATCAACTACTATTTTCTCGGGAAAATCCTTTCTTTTCATGATGATAGGAAAAAATAGATATTCATGCGGGAGAAGTACTCCTTCACGCCTTTTTATCTTGGAATCGGCTTCTTTTTATCCTGGGGTCAAATCAATAGTTTCCGCGGGGATGAAAATATATTTCGTCCTAAATTAACACAAGATCTACTTTTAAGTCCGGAAAAATCGATGGTTCCCGTGGGAATAAGGAAAACTAAAATTTACGCGTGCAAAGCCACGGGTATCTGCTAGTTATTTTATAAATTATTAAATATTTTATCAAAATTATCGCTGCCATCGGGACTGGAACCAGTTGGCAGCGATAATTTTGATACAATTGAAAACATGTAGATGCATAAATATTATGCCCGCAATAGTATGTTTCATTACAAGTGCGGAAAGGCTGTTATTGCAAAGAGTTCCGACAAATGTCTACCCGAGCCGAGGCGCAGCCGAAAGCGAGGGTTGACAGTCGGAACAAGTTGCAATGACGGTTCCGCACGTGTACTGAACGATTATTTTTAATACAGTTGCGAAAAAATGAAGCAATTTAATAAAATAATAAATAAACAATAAACTCAACTAACTTAACATTTTCTGAAAAACTATTTGCTTTTTTCTCTTCTCTCCACGCAATAAATTCGTCGTATGTAGATATGTAGCGACTTTTTGACTTTTTCGGTAAAATGTTCTCCGAAGCATTTTGTGCAACAAACAACTAAACTCGCAAAGAAAATTTCTGAAAAATGGCGCCAACCGTAGAATATAAGCAGTTTTTTTCTTCACCCATTCTGGTGATTTAAAAAAAAAAAAAATTTGGTCATAGACTAAATAATATTCTGGTACGCAAAGGGAACTATGCCCATACAGCCAAGTCTTCAGTAGAATTTTTTTTATTGATATGAAATGAAAATGAAATTTAATGAGATGAAATGAAACCTAACCAAACTCATTCAATCAAATCTGATATTGAAACAAATTAGTAGCTTCTTTTTAGAAATATACGTATTTGCATGAATCATAAAAACTTCTATGATTTTTTTTAGTAAAAACTTCATGGTCGGTTTTTCTTTTTAATAGACATTATTTTGACAGTTGGGAAAGATAACGCACGAGTTCGGGAAAGGTAAAAAAAAAGCACGAGTATGTAATAGCCCACATCCCGAACGCTATACGTCCCTGCAATACGCCACTTTTTGAGCAACTGTATTAAAAAATTCATTGCCATAACCCTACAAAAAAAAAAAGTCAAAATATCTTTATTTCACATAGGCCTAACATACAGGCTCTTGCGAACGTCGGCATGATATTTCTACTACTTATTGGCGAAAACCTTAATAAAATTTGAATTTTAAAATTTGAGTTTTTTTTTTATATTATAATGGATAAGTAAACTCAGAATATGGGTATCCGAACCACAGACCAAGGAATAACTTTATATTGACTAATCCGAACGATTTACGGAAACCTTTTTCGTACAAGCAAACAGTAGCGCCATCTGTCAAAATTCTATAGGCTGATTATAGATCAATGGGCTGAGCGAACTACAGCGTTGCCTTACTGTACAACAAGCATTTTGGCACTTACAAACAGCAGCTGGCGACATGTTTTTGCGCCGTCCAGGGTAGGTATATTCCTTGGTCTGTCATTTGGATAATGCTAAAAAATAGGTTGCAGTGGCTTTACTCTTGCTTTTTGACCATATTATAGTTGGTTTTAAGTAGGTATATAGTAGACTACTAGGGCGCGTGGATGCGCGGGCCACATGTGGCCCGCGTGCAGTCTTTCCGCCCATAAAGGTATCGCCGTCATCTCCATTGCCCGTTTGAGTCCGATTGGCAGTGAGCTGAATTACCAAGGAGCACTGTCATGGTTTTAAAGATAGCTAAGGGCTGTTCGAACAAAAAATACCAATCTTGATTCAATGGATCTTCAAAACCATGACCGTGCTCCTCAATCATCATCCAAATCCTAGCTCATTGTCTCTTCTCATAGTATGTACATTTTCCATGGGAAGATAAATTCCGCCACAGAGAATTATTTTCCATGCATCCCGTAGAACTTGAGATCCTGATCACCTCTTGCTAAGAAACCACTCTCTTTTATACTTTCCGAGATAAAACAACACGAAAGTATGGCGGCCATCTTGAATCCGCCATTTTGATTTTTTTAGCTCATTGCCAATTACGTGAAGTTCCGAGTATTTTTTGTTTCAGCAGTAACCTAACTAACTATAATACCTTGCCCATGCTCCTTGACTATCTTCAAAATCCTCAATCACCTCATTCCATATTATTTTCTCTGGTAGTCTTCCAAAAAACCGTATCAAAGCACTTCATGTTTTACAACTCGTGGTCTCTTCAATATTCCTCATACATTTTCTATGGAAAAACAAATTCCGCCATTTTGACTTTTTTTTCTATCCATCGAATAGACCATGGGGTCCTGATCACTTCTTGTCAAGAAACCGTTCTTCCATCTTTTATACTTTTCGATTACCTATGAAGTTTGTATGGCGGCCATCTGGAATCCGCCATTTTGAACTTTTTTTCAGCTAACTGCCAGTTGGATGATGTTTCGAGTGACATTTGGTCGAGCACGCCCCACCTATCTTCAATAACCTCCCTGTGGTCTTCACCTGTCTTTGAAATCCTCAGTCATCAGCTCTTTCCGTATTTTTACTCCGAATAAATTTTTTTCTTCTATACGAAATGGTAATTGAAAAAAATTTTTTTCATACAAAATTGTTCAGGAGAGGTGATCAATCAGTGAGTGAGTGAGTGAGTGAGTGAGTGAATCGGCACGAGTAGCTACATAATATATTGTAATACATGCAAAAATCTTCCTTTTATTTAGAATTTCCAAGGGTTTTAGCACAGATTAATTCTAGCATGATTAAATAGTTTGTGCTGCTAAGATGATAATAAGAGACAAGGAGTTAAAATGCCAACGCGTGTGACACGACCGAGGTCCGCGCGAAGGAGACCAGAAACATCTATGCGCTGATTAGTAAATGCTTGCGTCAATTATGCAACCAAGGCGACAATTGGCTACCGTCGATGGTTGGCCGATGTATTATTTTATATTTTCGAGAATCACACTGCTGCGCTGGGTCAGCTCGCTTTCCAACAAATCTCGCTTATATTTGACAGGTGCAGTCCCCATCTGGCGCAACGTATCGCACGTCTTCGCCATCAAACGCTGGCGATCCAGAATCCAAGAAGGTACGATGTTTATCACTTATGGTATAACACACTTTATGGTATGGTGCACTTTCAGAGGCTGTCATTAGTATTCGAAAGTTAAATCGTACGCACAGGCATCTTTATTTTTCGTGGTCGTAACTTACTTTTCCAAGCTCGATCATTACTTTTGCAGTTTAGCTTTAAGTCAATTAAAAAAGTTTGATAGCAAGGAGTTTTCATATTAGAATATATTCTAATAGATTTTTTTCAAGGAAAAATGAAAATTATGTATAATTTTAAATTAACTAAATTAACTTTTTCCTAATAAAACTCCTTACGAATACATATTTTAAAATATAAATTGATGACAACTAAAACTAAAATTAGATCCAAGTAGAGCTTTTGGTAGGTACCAGGGTACCATGAATGTATGAGAGCTCCATTCATGTATATACGTACGACATGCTCCACCCACTGAAATTCAGAAATTCTGAAATTCTTTATTTATTTCACACAGGCCTAAATAATAGGCGCCCATGAAATGTCAAAAACTTTTTTTTCACTGAATTAGTTCTTTGATTTCGATTTCAATAGCGATAACGATATCGATTTTAAATTCAATTTTGATTTTTTTCAAGTACAGGTGATGATATGGAATAAAGTCCATTCGATATTTAATTTAGTATTGAAATTCCCAAGATGGAATTTTGCCCCAAGAAAACTGATTTTTCAGTTTTCACTAATTCCCACAACTGTATTGAAAAACGTCGTGTGATACACGGGTGTGTAGGTTATTGCAAACTCGTGACATTGAAAACCCTCGCCTTCGGCTCGGGTTTGTTAGTGGCAGCTCGTTTGCAAAAACCTACTTTCCACCCTTGTATCACAATGTACTATTGTCATACACTACGAGTTAGCCCTTGACTGCAATCTCACCTGATGGCGATGATGCAGACGAAGATATATCGCTGATATGATGATTGTCACCTGATTGCGATGATGGAGTCAAAGATGTATCGCTGATATGATGATTATTATCGTATACTAGCTTTTAAGGGGTGAGAATATAAATCCATGAAAATGCCTCGGAGTTGCCGTTGCTCAGTCCGTTTCCAGTATAAATAAATACAGTTAATATAGGTATATAATAATAATAATAAAATAATAAATAGAAAGGTATTAGAAATTAATTAGTCACCAACTGAATGAGGTGAATGACACACACAAGTAAACAGCAACATCTTGCACCATCAACACCGGCACAGGCAGATCATAGCAGCTCGGCTGGATTTTCTTGGATTTGTAATTATACTGATAGGTTCTTAGTGCTTACTATCCAGGGTTTTAGAAAAAAATATTTAATCCTTTTTCAATAATACTATAATTATTTAATTTAAAAAATTAACTCAAAGTGTGCACAAGTACCTATAGTGGGTGCTTTAATTTTTTTTATTTTCCACTTATTATATCCTTGTTATATACTTGTTATATATGACAATACAACTAATACTAGCTGCTGTTATTTTCAATTCGACTACGTTAAGCTTTGGTCTCGTGATCATGATGCACAACGCTGCGGTATGCGCCCCAACGCAGCGTCACGACGCAGCATTCACCGTACCTGCGGAGAGATGGTCTGTTGATTTTGCCGCAGCTACCAAGGTAGACGTGAACATGAACAATTTTTCTTACAATTTTCTTTAATTATCAAACTTTTATATTTTTTGTCTTTATTTTTATATAAAGAAGGATGATTGCGAACTAATTCTATTAAATTGTCTTCGATAAAATCCATATCGTCAACCCGTGACGCACACCGCACACCGCAGCGTTGAAACGAAATTGACGCCGCGTTGTGCGGCAGTACACCTCCCCACTTCCCCGCGCTTGCCCTTCGCCGCTGACGCAAACTGCGACGGAACGAGAGACCATTCTCGACGTTTTTCATACGATTATGTGTCCGATGCCGCATGTCGCGTACCGCAGCGTTGTGCGTCATGATCGCGAGACCAAGGCTTTAGTAGGTAATATCATATTTTGGATGATTCGACTGTATGTTTTTAGGGTTCCATACCAAAATGGTAAAAATGGAACCCTTATGGTGAGACTTTCTCCAACCGTCCGTCCGTCTGTCACACGCGATTATTTCAGTGAATGTAGTCTGAGTTTCAGTAACTATTCAAGCTATCAACCTGTTTGCAATGGTAAAGGTTAGTTGTGAGTTGTGACCCAACGTCATTGCAATCATAAAAATTGGAAAATCATTTTCATTCTATTTAGAAGAGGGGGTTAACCTGATTGTTGAAATTTCAAAATGAGATAACAATATTGAATGGGGTATTATATGAAAGGGCGTTACTTGCGTATTCTAAAACCATGTTTTTTTAAGTTTTTGATTTATTGGGCAAACTGTCGAAAAAAATACCGGCCCCCCCTTATCTCCGAAGTTTATTGTTCGAAATATCTGAAATAATTATGATCAATGGGAATAAATATATATTTTACAGGAAAAATAAAATCTACTCTCTAACTATTATACTTTTTTTGATAATAACAATAAACCGCCAAAAACAAAGTTAGCTTTGCGGTTCGCCAACAAAAGTACCAACAAGTAAATTACTATACTATTACTATACATTTATAGGCGGCAGCTGTAATTTACTTACTATAAGTAAGTAAATTACAGCTGCCGCCTATAATGTTCGATGGGGTTCATATTCCATACAGCAGCAAAGTAAAAAATCTAGGCATTACTTTTGACCAATCTCTGACTTGGATACCACAAATGAGTGAGCTGAGCAGAAAGATGTTTGGTGCAGTCGGCTCTCTCCGAAGATTGCGTAATGTTCTTCCTATTCCTGCTAAGGTTGCGCTGGCTCAGTCCCTACTTCTACCGATCCTCGATTACGCTGATACTTGCTATCTCAACCTAACTGAGGACCAACTGAACAAACTTGAGCGGCTTCAAAATCTTTGTATAAGGTTCATATTTGGGCTGCGAAAGTATGACCATGTCTCCGAGTACCGCCGTAAGCTCAAGTGGCTCCCGATTCGTCTTCACAGGAATACTCATATTCTTCATCTTCTTTACTGTATACTGTTCAATCCCTCCACTCCTCTTTATCTTAAAGAACGTTTCGAGTTCCGATGTGTTACGCACTCTTTTTCTCTTCGTTCTCAAAATAAACTACGCCTGAAAATTCCTACACACTCCTCTTCTTATTATGCTAATTCATTTACTGTTACCGCTATACTGCTATGGAATTCTCTCCCCTTGGATATCAAACAGTCTCAACCACTATCAATTTTTAAAACAAAATTGAAGCTATTTTATCTTTCCTGCATTTGATATGTTTATTTATTTTTACTTTTTATTCCACTTATCTGTCGTCTATTCCTCTCTTATTTACTGTTGTATTTTCATTTATATATATATATACATATGTATATTATGTGTATTTACTTTATTTAATTAGTACACCCCTTCCGCTTTCTTTAATTTTTTATAATATTCTCTACCCTAAGGTTGCCTGGAAGAGATCGCTATTTTAGCGATAAGGCCGCCTATTGTACATGCTGTATCTACTATATGTCTGTTGTGTTTACTTTACTTACTTATACTCGTAAATTCATGAACAAAACTGATTTTTTAAATGTTTTACTTCTTTTACAGTATGGAACCCTCGATGCGCGAGTCCGACTCGTACTTGGCGATTTTTTTATGTTGTTACATCATAACTTTTGACTGGGTGAATCGATTTTGATAATTTTTTTATTAGAAAACTGACGCTACCTCGTGTGGTCCCATTTCAATTTAGTCTCTGATAATGGAAGCCATGACAAAGCCATATACTTAAGTGTTAAATTTTTAATTGGAAAGGATGTATTCAAAAGCAGTTTGATGAGAGTTAAAGTCGGTTTTTTGTTAATAAATTAACGTATATTATTATGTTGTTTAGCTTTTCTATAAATTTCTTTTATATTTGACAGATCAAGTCACCTTCAGCTATATCCACAGCAACGTATGTTGTGGATACCACGTCACGGCGACGTACTTCTAATGAGGTATGATGTTTATCACCATCTTACATTAGTATCACTTGAAATTATTATTTATCTATCTACTTAAATATATCTACCTATTTATCTAATATATTAAATCTGTAACAGTTGACATTTCTGTCAAAGTCAAATGTCAATTCACAATGAAAAACATGTTACTGCCATGATGAATCTTTGTTAAGTGTTGCAATTTTAAGCAGAAATATTTGTTTTGTACAACTGAAAAAGCCATTTTTAAAGAAAAAATATAGGTAAAAACTGTTTTTTGTGATCTGGGCTATACCCAAGTCTACCGTACATAGACCTTACCCAGGGCTCATACATTGATGAAACGTCTCCTTTATTTTTATGCTTGATAGTTTTAGATTTATTTTGCAATGAACCTCAAAAAAACAAGTTAAGTTTGCGATTCGGTAAGAAAAGTGATTCTTATGGTTTTATACTTTTTCTTTTATGGTACGGAACCCTCGTTGTGCGAGTGCGACTTGCGCTTGGCGATTTTTTTATGTTGTTATCGTACATCATAACTTTTGACTGGGTGAATCAATTTTGATAATTTTTTTATTAGAAAACTGACGCTACCTCGTGAGGTCCCATTTCAATTTAGTCCAGTTCTGATAATGGAAGCCATGACAAAACCATAATATAAGTGTTAAATTTTTAATTGCAAAGGATGTATTCAACAGCAGTTTGATGAGAGTTGAAGTCGGTATTTTGTTAATTAATTAACGTTTATTATTATGTTGTTTATCTTTTCTATAAATTTCTTTTATATTTGACAGATCGAGTCACCTTCAGCTATATCCACAGCAACGTATGTTGTGGATAACTCGTCACGGCGACGTACTTCTAATGAGGTATGATGTTTATCACCATCTTACATTAGTATCACTTGAAATTATTATCTATCTATCTACTAATATATCTATCTATATATATTATCTAATATATTTATTATTAGCTTATTCTAATTACTATACAAATCTTGCCCGCGTGGAATGGTGCCAAGAATACTGGCTGCATTTCCGCGTTGAACAGCTAGGCTGATACGTTGCGCAAAAAATGAGCCAGCCCTTCTGTCACCAGTTGAGGCTATTAACCGCGCGGAAAGCTCTCGAAGGAATTTTTTGGCACTATGACTCCATGGCCCCAGGGTCTCCACGGCAAACGGGACAAATATGTAACTCTCTAAAAGAAAGGCATACTTGCGACGCTTACCGGATTCAGCAGTCTCAGCTGCGGCTCCCGGCTTTGATTATGTCTCCCTGATATGAATCGAAGCCAATGTGGTTAACGGTAAGATTAATAATAGGTATATTAGAACAGACCACGTCAATGAGCGTGTTACTGTGAGACGTAAAATGTGTTGGTTCAATTACATAATTTTTAAGATTAGTGTAGGTTAAGAAGTTGTTAAATTGAATGGTGCTACTATTGTTATTTAAAAGGTTGATATTAAAGTCACCTAGTAGAATAATTTTATCGAATTTGGAGAAAAACAAAATGGATTCTGTTAATGTGTCAAAAAATTTATCTATGTCTAGCCAGGGAGGCCGGTAAGCTGTGCCAACTATGATTTTATGTAAGTTCATATTTAAAGATACCCACATTTGCTCAACTTCCGCTGGCCCCGACGGGTGGGAACATTTGCGGACTCTTATCCCTTGCTTGATATAAAAACCTACCCCCCCTCCTCGGGAGCGAACTTCAGGTGGCCGTGGTTGATGAATCAGCTTGTAGCCCTTAACAGAGGGCGCTAGTGCGTCTTCGCCTGCTTTGAGCCAAGTTTCATTTATAGCTAAAATATCAGGAGAAAAAGAGTGCAGAGCGACTGAAAATTCGTCCTGTTTAGTATTGAGCGAACCTGCATTAAATAGACCTAATTTTAAAAAGCTAGACTTCTTACCTTTTGTTTACTAAAATAACCAAATTTTTTAGCACAAGTATATATAAAACAAATATAGTATATTCATTTGAAGACGAGGTTGATAGGATATATAAGTAATTAATATAGATAATAATAGGTATGATTTGGGAGGAGTGAGCTCTTTCCATTGGCACGCCACATTCAGGATCCATACTTAACGTGTATATTGTATATAGGTAGCTAAGGCATATAAAATTAATAGAAATAATATTGTTTTTACACATAAATATAGATTGCAGCCAGGTTTTAGGATACACAACCAAATGTAATTTATTTCTGTATGACAGTATGTAGGAAGTAAGATGTAAATGATATAATATTATGACCCATACAAGCAACAATATTGTTTTACTAACATTAAAATGACTATTTCTAACATGAAATATTTGACCAGAACATAAAAATACTTGCACCCAAAAGTTATATAAGTGACCGCGACGCTTACATGTTATACGTTTTATTTCATTTAAACATTTGTAATATAAACAACGAAAATAAAAAGCTGTGTTAAGAATCAATATTATGAGAAATCCTAGTACCGCTGAAGATTTTATCGACGTCTGCTTCAGTATGCAATGAGTGAACTTCCGAGGTCTCAGACCGCCGAGCATATACCCTGCCCTCCTTAGTCCAAACAAATCTCCATTTCGAAATCCGTGCAGCTTCGCGCGCTTTATTAAAGACCTGTCTGTTGTTTTTTGTGAGTCTTTCATTAATATAGACTCGCTTCGGTTCATGCGAGGGTAGGCCGAGCTCGGCGGTGTTCGCACCGCGGCGCGCTCGCGCGTTCCGCAGTAGCTCGTCGCGAGTTGCGCGCCGCGTGAGTCGTACGACGATCGGTCTCGAGCGAAAGGAATGCGAAGTACCCGATGGCTCAGCGGTCGCCCGCTTGGGGCCGGCACGCACCACGCTAGCGATGTCCTGTTCGTGGATATTGACTCCAATCTTCGCCGCTACAGTCTTGATTATGTGTGTGAGCGACTCGTTTTCGAACTCCGGTATGCCTGTGATTTGCACGTCGTTGGACAGACTAGACTGCTCCTTGTTATTTAGCTCGAGCTGGAGCTGATTAACAGACTGCCGCAGTTTTTGATTTTCGTCCTCTATGTCTTTTAATTTGGATTCGTAAGTAGCGACCTCCTGTTTGAGATCGCAGATTTGGCTCGACAGAAACTCTGTAGTTGCGGAAAAGTCCGACTTCAAATTTTCGAGGGCATCGATTAGGTCGTTTCTAAATTGTCTAGCCAAAGAAGCTTTCATTGTTTCGAGCCGCGGGTCCAGTAGAAGTGCAAATTGCTCGTACGTAATGACCTCCGATGGGCGTTCGTTACCTTTTATAGGTGGCTGCTTAGTAGCACTAGCTTCATGCACATTAAGGTCATCACAGGACATGTCGAATGTAGATTCGGGCGCGAGGAATTGTTGTCGCACGTGTCCCCACCTTTGCGTCGCGAAGTAACATTCTCACAAGGTGGGCAACGCCATGTTTTTTTTGAGTTTGTGTTGATGCTCCATATAGTAAGCCATCGACATGCTTAGACACATATAATGATATGCTCCTCCGCAGGTAACACATTTTAACAGGTCAGTTTTATTTAAATCTTTAGCACAAGCTTGACACTCCATTGTTTATTACGAGTATCGGCATATAGGTAAATAGGTATGTTTTGGTAAACGTCACCGCGCGCGCGCGCTCGATTAATAACACAACACTGTTGTTTATCTACAATATTTAGCGTAATAATTATTATATCACTTCACTTATTTTAACGTTATACTATTTATGATCACTGCTTTTCCAATAATTTGCACTTATTTCTTACTATTTCAAATAATTAATACGGAGCTGCCGTACTGCAGTGTTTACAGGGCAACGGTGGCGCCCTCCCTCCAACGCCTGTGTCAACGCAAGTTGCATCCCACATCAGCGCCCGACCCCGTTCCCAGGGAACCAGCGTCAATCCATCAGGTCTCTTGCCATCATCACGACTAATTCCTGCTGGCTCCAATAGGGCAGGAATATCAATGGTGGCAAGAGCCCTTTTAATAACATCGTTGAGGGAACCATGCCGAAAAAGCCTACCGGCGCTCCTGTGGCAAGAGAGTCCGTGAATTCCAAAAATGTATAAAATATATTTATCTAATATATAAAATTTTCTCGCAAATCTTTGTTGACAAACTCCTCCAAAATGGCTGGACCGTTTGTTATAAAATTTTCAGTGTATAATCACTGGGTCTGAGAGCGTGTTGTTATCTATTTTTTTATATCCCTAATGGCAAAACAACGTTTGCCGGGTCAGCTAGTCTAATATATAAAATTGCCTCGACAATTATTTTCAAAATTCGCTCTGAAGTGGAAACACGATTTTTTCGGTAGAAAGTTCTCCTAAAAGTGGCTTCAAAATCTCAATTTTCATCGGAAACTACAATAGATGTACGTAGTTGTCATTTTTATTTTCATGTCCCATCCCACACCGAAACGGCTCGACCGATTGTTATAAAATGTTCTGTGTACTTAGGTAGATCTGCGAGTACGTCGTTAGCTATTTTTGATGGCAAAACCACATTTGCCGGGTCAGTTAGTCTAAACTCTAATAAATCAAATTTTTGTTACCAAACACCTCCAAAATGGCTCGACCGTTATAAAATGGCTCTATTGTTATGAAATTTTCTATGTATGTTCGTAAGTCTGTCTGAGTCGTAAGCTTTTCTATACATGGTCTATAAAAAGTACCAAATCGCTCTTGAACCTGCAGCTGCTTACATTAACACTAACAACTTTTGTACTACGACTTTTCAAAATCCAATATCAATTTATTCCATACAAAAATAGTAGTTTATGAAACGGATGCATAATGGGGAGTATTAAAACATGAGTGTGAGTTTAAAAAACGAGTCGCAGGCGAGTTTTTTAATAGTATCACACGAGTGTTTTAATACCTAATTATGTAGAGTTTCATACACTACTTTATCTACGCTCAAATTATCATAAATCCAAACCATAAAATCTTGCTAACGTTTGTCGTAAATCCTTCACTTTGTCGGTAAAAGATTGTGGGTCATTTTTGTTGCAATTACTAAAATGTCAGGTGGAGTTAAATTTTCTTTAGTAGGTTTCACTGCTAGACATTTTTCCACGCTTAGTTTTGAATAAGTAACAAAAATAACACATTGAAATGTTAAAAGTTAGATATGGCGCCAAAATTCAGTTGTAAACTGTGTATAGTCTGTAAAAAAAGTCATGACACAAAAAAGAGTAGAAAAATATTTATACAAGTCAGATAAAGTATATTTTTAGTGGATAATTAAATAATCAATAATTATACATAATTATTTTCAATATTCTGTATGAACACACTTTTTAATCAGTCATATAAGGCAGGGAAAAATTATTGTTTCCGTGAATTAATTGTTGTCTATGGTCGATCATGGCCCATCCCATGACCATATTGTCTGTGGACTCCACATATAAAAACACAAAATTGAGGATTGGCACTCTCTTTTGGCTATGACGACCACAGAGAAAAGAAAGTTATTCCCTGGTCTGTGATGACGACACATAAAAATACAAAAATACAGGAACCCAGAGCCGAGTATCGTAATGGAAATTATTCAACTATAAAAGAGATATTTCCATAGTACAGCGATGTTATAATGAATAACTTTTTAATAATTACAAAAGTCTGTGAATAAAGTAGGTCAATATATGACACATTTTGATTTCATAATTCGAACTTTAAGCAATGAGCGTAGATAAATGTTATTTCTGTAATGCGACATACTCGTAACACTTGCGGTTTCGCGCCGCGCCCGCGTGCTCGTACGCCGTCGCGCCGCGCGCCCATACACTTGCCGATGTTACATTACAGAGTAGGAACAAGTAGAGTATCTCTGTTAAATATTGAATATTTGATATTTCTCAAAAGTTGTAAGTAATAATGACCCGTCATCATTGCAATCGTTTTTATTTTTATTAAAAAAGGGGAGAACTTGGAAAATCGGCGAAATTTCTAAAAAAGATAACAATATTGAGTGGTATATCATATGAAAGGGCGTTACTTGTGTATTCTAAAACTGATTTTTACCCACGACGGAACGGAGTACGGGTATATGCGTTTAGGGTGAGAGACCGTTTGTACATTAGTTTGTTGATGAAATTTTTTGTATGTTTGTGTGTTAAATTGTTCACACAAAACGAATATCCAATAAAAAAATGTTTGTTTGTTTGTTTGTTTGTGCACATCCAATGTTCCCATTTATTTCCAAAACGGCTGAACCGATTTAGATTCAGTTTTCTGTATAATGTTTGGTATTCATTGGCGATGGTTCGTAGACAGTTGTTACAAACATCGATCACCAGGGGGCGCCATAAAAATCATTTATAGTGCAAACTAATGTTCCCATTTATTTCAAAAACGGCTAAACCAATTTCAATACAGTTTTTAATAAAATATTAGTGACTTATTGGCGATGGTTCGTAGATAGTAGTTACGAACATCGCTCACCAGGGGGCGCCATAAATACATTTAGAATGCAAACGAATGTTCCCAATTTAATCTTTTGGAATAAAAACAACTGAATCGATTTGGATATATTAATGGATAGTTGTTGCGGAAATCACTCACCAGGGGGTGCGATAATAAACATTAATATTGCAAACAAATGTTTCCAATCATTTCTAAATGGACTGAACCGATTTGGATACAATTTTCTGTACAATATGAGTGAATTATTCGTAGGTAGGTTGTTACGGTGATTGCACAGCAGGGGGCGCCATAATAAACGTTTCTTTATCATTTGGTAGCGAGATTTTCTTATGTGTCTGGTAATGTTTCTAGTAAACTCCTAGTGTTAGAGATTGTTTGATATATTCTAACGAGGCTCACACATTATATTTGGTGACGAGGACATTATATCTGATGATGCAACTTGGGATTGAGTGTTACTCAACTATCGTAACTATTAAAATACTTCGAGCTTAGACCCATTTGGTTTAGTTTAACTATTCTAACACATTTGATCTGATGACAAGGGTCAATGATGCCTTCCGACGCTGCATAGAGGAGATAGTGGCTAGTTTAAAAGTTAATTTTTAAGTTAATATAATAGGTATAATAATTGAAAAAGTATAAAAAATGTGGAAAATTAAAAAATTTCAAACACCCACGACTCTTATGGACTTAAAATTGAAAAAGGAATAAATAATATTTTTAAAACTCCCCGACTAAAGGAAAGTAAGGACTATGAACCTATCAGTATAATAACAAATCCAAGAAAATCCGTCGGAGCTGCCATTGCCATTTCTGTTTCCAATATCAATTAATGCAGTTAGTACTTACCTACCTATAGGTAAGAAGATCGAGAAATTGAATTAGTTACCAAATGAATAAAGTAAACACACACACTGGTAAACAGCAACATCTTGCACCATCAACACCGGCACAGGCAGAACATAGCAGCTCCGTTAAAAAATAAGTTGATAAAAAATGCTAAGCAATAGCTTTACCGCGGCAGTCTCCGAGTGCCACACGTCTTTTTTTAAAGGAGATATTTCAAATTGGGCTAGGTCTTGTACGTTATCTTAAAAAAAATGAGAAAAATCTGTAATTCACAGGAAAAATAAAACTATTTAGTTAAAACGAATACTTTCGGTGTACAAAAATATTTTTTTTTTCATTATTTATATGATCGATTTTCAATATGGCGTCGCTGGTGTCGTACGATTTGACATAAACTACAACACAATCTGTCAATAGTTGACATTCCTGTAAAAGTCAAATGTCAATTCACAATGAGAAACATGTTACCGCCATGATGAATCTTTGTTAAGTGTTGCAATTTTAAGCAGAAATATTTGTTATGTACTACTGAAAAAGCCATTTTTAAAGAAAATATATAGGTAAAAAATGATTTTTTTTTTGTGATCTGGGCTATACCCAAGTATACATAGATCTGGTCCGGGGCTCATACAAGGATGAAACGTCTCCTTTATTTTTATGCTTGATAGTTTTTTATTATTTTGCAAACTGTTAAAAAATACCGTTCCTTATCTCCGAAGTTTACCAATCGAAAAATCTAAAATGATTATGATTATGAATAGGAATAAAATATGTAGGTATAAAATAAAATTAAATCTGTATCTATTATACTTTTTTGTTATTCGCAATTAACCTCAAAAAACCAAGTTAAGTTTGCGATTCGGTAGGAAAAGTGATTCTTATGGTTTTATACTTTTTCTTTTATAGTACGGAACCCCCGTTGTGCGAGTCCGACTCGCACTTGTTCGATTTTACACCTTCGATATCTCACAGGATGTCGACAACGCAGTCTAACATGTATCGATAATAAACTCGATATCGTGCTAACTTTGAAGGGGGTAAACATTGCAGTGGTAAATCAAACGCTACATTCATAGTATATTAGGCACTGAATGCACATATGAGAACTAGCCAAGTCATACCTGAGGCTTCAATATATTGTCCTAAGTTAAAAGAAGATATGATAAGATATTATGTTGTTTAAATAAAATTACAGGATTGACCATTTAACTTGGCACCCGTTATGATCTCACTTCTTTTGTCGTTGAAGTAACCAACCAAGTAAACCATATATTTTATTATATTGAACTTGGCTCTCATTTTACATTTATGTTTTTTACGAAAACAACCTTCTTCGTACAAGAAAAAAGTAGTGCCATTTGTCAAAGTTTCCGCTAATAGGTACGCGGAAAGCCGCAACATGGCAGAAATCGTCCTTGTGGAAACTCGGACTAGACTACTAAAATCGGACTAAGTATTAAAAGCAAGTATAGTGATCTGTGGTATGGATCGCGGTCCATAGACAACACATCGGTCGGCTTACAACTAACGCTGTTGGTGTCGGAACAAATATTTTTGACACCAGTAAATTGGGGACATTTTTTCGCGCGGTGTATACGTCTTTTAAATCTCGCTTATATTTGACAGCCGAAGTCGCTTCTCGTCGGAAGTCGAATTTTGGATCCGCCAACGCCGTGCGGCCGACGAGACAGTTTGCCACAAGATGCCACATTCGTGATAACAGAGTGAGTTTTTCCTTAAATTGACGATATTTAAATCTGATATAAAGGATTTTATGACCATGGATGTATGAAATCCCGGATTCCAAAGTTATACTCGTAGGAAAACTAACAAGTTGTACTAGTATGTTATGGTAGTAGTATTAGTACTTATGGGAAGCCCATACTCGTATGGGATGGGATCCCCCTTAAATATTTTTGTTATTTCAGCACAATTTATTTTTAACGTTCTTAAATAATTAAATATTCCGTGCATATTTTAAGCGTCTACCTGTTGCCGTTATCATGACAAGCCAAAAAATCACGTTTCTTGTATGGGAGACCCTAAAATATTAATTTTATTCTTTTTTTAGTATCTGTTTTTAGGGTTCCATACCAATTTGGTAAAAATGGAACCCTTATGGTGAGATTTTCTCCGTCCGTCCGTTCGTCCGTCTGTCACACTCGATTATTTCAGTAACTATTCAAGCTATCGACCTGAAATTTAGAATAGTTATAGATAATAGTGACGCGACGTTATAGCAATCGTAAAAATTTGAAAATTGTTTTTATTTTTATTTAAAAACGAGGGAAAACCGGGTCGCCGAAATTTCAAAATGAGATAACAATATTGAGTGGGGTATCATATGAAAGGGCGTTACTTGTATATTCTAAAATCAATTTTTATGTATTTTTATGCCTTATAGTTTTTGATTTATTAGGCAAACTGTCGAAAAAAATACCGTTCCCCCCCCCCCCCTTATCTCCGAAGTTTACCATTCGAAAAATCTGAAATAAATATGATCAATAGAAGCTAACGTATATTTTACAGGAAAAATAAAATCAACCCTCTAACTATTATACTTTTTTTGCTAATAACAATAATCCGCCAAAAACAAAGTTAGGTTTGCGGTTTGCCAACAAACGTACCTATATGTAAATTATACTCGTAAAATCATGAACAAAAGTGATTCTTTTAATGTTTTACTTCTTTTATGGTATGGAACCCTCGGTGCGCGAGTCCGACTCGCACTTGGCCGGTTTTTTTTTATATAGCGGCAACAGAAACACATCATCTGTGAAAATTTCAAGTCTAGCTATCTATCGGTTCATGAGACACCTAAAGCCTTGTGACAGGGCTTGTGTTTTTAGGGCTCTTGTATGTATGTATGATAGTTTCTTTATAGCATAACTTCTGAACGGCTGAATAGAACTGGACGTATGGGGTATTATAAGTATGTATTATACCTACATTTACGCGTTCGTCCATCAATGCCCCTCGCTGGCCGCTGCAGTACGTACTATTATTATTTTTATGCAACTTTGCCTGCCAGTACAGTGTACTGAACACACACCCTCACCACACACATGTACAGCAATTTTGATTTACCTCAAATCAAATCGAATTCTTAATTCTTTTACGTAGACCTAACTTACAGGCACTTGCGAGATGTCAAACTCTACCGCCAAGTTCGAAAAGCAGTTTTACATCGAGACGAATGGGCAAGAAACTAAGCAATGCACCTACGCTTTTTCAAAAATAATTGCTTATAATTTTGTATCAAAGAAGGTTGTCAAAATAATTCGCGGAAGCATATTTGAGAATAACATAATATTGTTGTATCTATAGCATGCACATATATTGTATAGGTACTTCGCTATAAATAACTATTGCCACACTTTTGTCACTTAGATTGATGGCGGCCTCTTGGATTTTTAATTATTTCACCAAATACTTACCTACTTACACATTTTTACGTTCTGTTTATTTTTCAGAGATGAATTCAACAGTCCGGTTCCAGTTGAAGAGCCGAAACCGGAACCGGAACCGGAAGCCGAAGCATCATCATATCGGACGGCATGTAAGTCCCTTCCAGCAGCCAAACAAAATTACTCTCGCGTGAAAATTGGTTTTTCAAACATCCCGCAGTAACTATGGATTTTTCTGAGAAAGAATGTGGAAATCATCCATGTCGATAACAAATTTCAGTGAAACCAGTTTAGTAGTTTTGGCATGAATGAGTAACGAACCTACACACACGCACTTATAAAAGTGTGATCAGATTTACGCGATCACCACTGATCTGTATTCTATAAAACACTTGTGTGATACCTACTATTAAAAAATTCGCCTGCTCGTCTTTGAAATTCACACTCGTGTTTAAATACCCCCATTTTGCACCCGTTTCATCAAGTACTATAACAAAACTGTCCTGAATTGATTCAGGACAATTTTGTTATAGTATACTTGCATGCGTACATTGCTTCATTGAACTGTCAGTGAATTGCTTTTAACCGCTGAGTTACGTCCTTTATCTTCTCTAAATACCCTCATTTTTGTCAAATAATGGGAAAGTAACCAAACTATGTTATATTTTAGTGGCAATTCTTGGCGAGCAGTGGCGACGGCGCCAGCGCAGAAATGCGTTGGTTTTGGATGGTAAGTAAAGATATCGATCTCAATCTCGAATTGAGCTTATATATTATGTACGTGGTCATGATGACGAGACCAGTAGTTGGAGCTACTGTCACTGTATACTATGAAAACAGTTGCTGAACTTGCCACAACCGAACACACAAAAGGAGTACCTCTATACAGTGCCACCAATTTTCAACCGACTTCAAAAAAAGGAGGAGGTCCTAAATTTAACTTTATCCCATACCTTAAATTAAACTACTCTGGATTAAATGCGACAGACAATGACTTATACGTATCCTACATAGAGATAGAAGTCTTTGGCAACAGATGTTAGAATTGTGTTAGATCCTGGCAATTTGTAACATAATTGAATATTATAAGACTTACTGTTTTTACTGTGCCACTGTAAGTACTGAGTAAATTCTGTCGAAATGGTCCAAAAACATTCAGTCAGGCTGAGTATTGATGCGAACTTATTTTTATGACCTATTTACAGTTTTCAGTTGATTGGTGAGCTTGAAGCTCGCTTTGCAGCTCATATCGCCATTCAAATTAAATTTCGTTTAAATTTAAACGTCATTTACTTCGGGCTAGTAATTGTTAAAAGACCCAAAATATTTATAACGTTTAAATTTAAATGTTGGTAGGTTGAAAGTAGTTGTCATTATAATTTTTAAACTGCAGGGGCTGTACCACCATCTCTTATAACAGTATTATTGTATATGTGCCAAAGGGTTTTTTTCTATCCATCGAATAGACCTTTAGGTCCTGCTCAACTCTTGTCAAGAAACCGTTCTTCCATCTTTTATTCTTTCCGAGGTATAGGCGAAATTCGTTTAGCCGCCATTTTGAATCCGCCATTTTGATTTTTTTCAGCTCACTGCCAATTGGATGATGTTTCGAATGTCATTTGGTCGAGTACTCTCCACCTATCTTCAATATCCTGAAAATGTATTATTCTCTTTTACAGCCATGGAATTAATGTCTTTCAAGTGCGAGCCGCCGATAGACCAACACGAGTAGGAGCGGCTAAAGTAACTGCGCGTCGCCACGTAATGGACCTAACTATTTATAAAACCTAGCTTTAAGTATATGTCAGAATCTCATTTACAAGGTTAAGACGATATATGATTATTTAGAAGGATTATTTCCTTCATAACTCAATTTTTTTTTAGGTGTAGACAGTCGCATGGAAATTAGGGTGTTCTACTTTAAATGGACGAAATTTAGTAAAGAGATCTCATTACCCAGTTTAAAAATTGGGAAATAGCGATGTGTTTATAGCAGCTACTTTTAATTATCATACTTCACGTTCAGTAATTCAGGAACCAGAAAAATGAGAGTTAAATACAAAAAATCTGCGACTTTTAATAAACAGTGGTTAAGAAAACATAGAAGACATCTTACAAATTTTCTTTCTTCTCGTTTTAGAATATGGAAGTCACGAGTAACTTAAATCGTAAGTCTCGCGGTTGGTTAGTACTGAGGGCTATGTCAGCCGTTATTGACAGACTCGTACTGTTAGCCGCGTGTACAACTAACCAACTGACGTTGCATACGGGTCAGTACCACGGCCTACTATTTGACCGAAGAAAATACTTCTATGCTTTTTCAGGTTATTATTTTTTCTAACTGGTGAAAATTATTGTTGTATTTATTTTTTAAATGCAACGCTACTTCCCAAAATATTGTGTGTCCGTACGGTTTGGTAGACGAGCGTCAATGCTTCACGAGATTGTCTACACCTAGTCTTACAGTATTAAATATTCGGTATTAAAAATGTATTTACGGAGATTTTAAAATTCTAAAGTATTAACAAAAACCAGTGAAAAAACGAGTATGACTCGTCAGTTAAAAAAAACCTTTTATAATTATAAAGTAATAATTATATTATTTTAATTTATTATTAAGGATATTTATGTGGTATTCATTGCTTGCCAAAGTGAAGGCAGGCACTTTCCTAATTGAAATAACTATTAAATTCTGATGGTTTAAGTACTCGTATATTCACATTATTTAAAAGTGTGCAAACAAATATAGTGCGTTCAATCCACGAAGACGAACGAGCCCCCGTCCCATCTAACTCCTTCCGAATCGCTCGATACATAAGCGACTGTAAAGGAGTGGGGCGCGTCTTTGTGGATTGAACTATCTATACATGCCTTTAAAATAATATAATATACCTAATAAATAATCGCACAAGAATATCCACCGAACCGAATATTTAAGTATTGACACAGTAACTGTCTTTCAGTGAGTCTTAGTAAAATAGTATAGCATACATATTTAAATCCAAGAAGATGCGCTCCACTCTGACAAAATCGCTAATGTTTCGTATTCGATTCGTATGGAATTTGACAGAGTGGAGCGCATCATCGTGGATCGGAATATCTATACTTCAATTATTTATTGATTATTTCATTTTGATGAAAGTTGTTATATTTTTATTTGAATGAATTTTGTCGCCCAGAATTGTAATTTATTATCTAGAAATCTTGCCATATAAATAGTATTATTTAAGAGAATAAGGATATTTATTTATTGATTATTTCATTTTGATGAAAGTTGTTATATTTTTATTTGAATGAATTTTGTCGCCCAGAATTGTAATTTATTACCTAGAAATCTTGCCATATAAATAGTATTATTTAAGAAATTAAGGATATTTTAGCATTACAGTCATAAGTTTATTTACATTTTACAAACCAGAATAACGTGGTAAACTTGATATATTGAAAAATAGGTAATTTGCGATTTATTTTGGTCAAGAGAATCTATGTTATTCAAGTCACGATTCAAGTAGGTTTAAAATTTTCTACTACGCACAATTATTTCAACTCAAATGCAGTTTAAAATTATATTTCAACAGGGCTTAGCATCTAAATATTTAATAAAAATCAGTATTATAAGAAATATTTCAGACGGTTCACTGACGATAACATTTCAGTTTATCAAAAGTCATAGACGGCGTAAAGACTCCTAGACTATTATTAAATTCTGATTCTGATATTCTTGTACTGTTTTCTGTTCTGTTTTTCTGTTTTTCTGTATTCTCTTCTTTACTGTCTCTTTACTGACTTTCTTGGGGATCTACTAACTTGGGTTAGTAGATCCCCAAGAAAGTGAAACGCTATGAAAAATATTTCTGCTTTTCTTTTATTTTCACTACATAACGATGATGATTTTTTCATAGCAATCTGACTATTTATACTTTTCTGACGCAATTTTAATTAATCATTAAAAGGAGCCGGTTTTAGTGACAATACACACATTGGTGCGTGTACAAATGCACGTAAAACTGATTTACTAAGTCAATTTTGCCGATTTGCCCGTTATGCACCCAGGAATCGATTAATAATGTATTAATTATGGCAAGGTAGTTTTGATAAATAAGCGATTTTACACATAAGATGGTCGTTTTACTTCACCGCGCAATTTTCTAATAGAGTAATTGAGTGAATCCATAAAAGAACAGAATCTCATACATTCGTTATTTTATTAAAAAAATGCATTTCAAACCAGCCGATAATTGAAATATCACGATCATAGCTTACGTTCCCCGAGGGCCGGCCGGTATATTATACCAACAATTATATTTCACAAGATCATAATGTAGTGCAGTAAAATCAGTTGGTACTGTATGAACTGTATATTCTTTAACATTGATTATACGATACTGCATTTTGACCTCTGAAAACACAGAATTTGCTGACAAGTGCCTGTAGACAAAGTGACATTCTATTAGCGTAGTTTCGAATAGAAAACTCCAAAATGTATGGGATTGACATTAGCTTACGCCATAGCATGGCGTTAGCTAACATCAATCCCGTACATTTTTGGCATTCTATATCGCTGAAAATATCGCTATCTATAATAAATTCTATATCGCTAATAGAATGTCACTTTGTCTAGGTCCTCTGAGTAGTTTATACATGCACATCAAACATTTTGTGTTTATAGAAGAAACTTCAGTAATTGTGAGATTTAGCAGTAAGATTCTGCCCTTCAAATTAATTTTTCTTATTAGCTTACTTACGAAAAGCGAAATACAATTTGAATTTTCTAGCAATTCTGTTCAACAATGGTTGAAGGTCCTGAAAAGGTAAAAAACAAAATATTTGAAATAACTCTTGTGGATAGAAAATTTGCGCTGAAGTAAAATGAACCATAATACATCAGATTTTTGCGTGTTTTTACTCATACACTCACGTATGCCTGCGTGTACTAATATCAGTATTAAACACAAATTTGCAAACTTCTCTTCTGCAATGTATTTTTAACATCTTAACTTTTGTTATTGATCTCATATTTATTTCGTGTGCCAATATGAGGCAAAGTCATGATTTGTTTAGTATTTTCGTGTGTGCATTTGATGTTAATTTAACGGCATTGTATATGAAGGCTTTCGCACATTATCTATACTAAATAGTTTTAAAAAATGTTAGGGATAAAAATTGTACGTGCCGACCAAAGAATAATTGCATAATTTATCAATATGCATAATAAATCAATATCGAACAAAAACTTAATACTGGCAGTTTTGCTTAACAAATAAATTTTGCGAGTTTTGGTACAAATAATACGTATGTTATTTTGCTATTGGTTCTTTTATATTTTATATTGTGGGCACGTAATTAACGAAATTATGGGTAACACTTTTTGCTCAATTATTTATTAAATATCTTTATCCCAATCCCATGCACAGTCTTAATTGCTTACTTATTTATCTTTAATAATAAATTTTTCACAACTGCACATCTAGATTAATTTGGCGAATAAAATTAATTGCACTGTTTGGTTCACTTTAAGCGAGTAATAAGTTTAATTAGGTAATAAGTATCTTTGGTATTTATTGGCTGAGGTGTTTTTGTACCAAAATAACCTCTATCAATTATTCAGTTTAACAACGGATGCCATTTAAAGAGTATTATGAAAAATGGAGATTAAGATGTATGTAGAAAATATATTATGTAAGCATGCTATATCTTTTTTTAATTATTCTTATTACTTTTTTTAAATTATATATGCCAACAACGAGCCAATATTCCCACCAAACAATAAAGAGTACTTAATTTTTAATTTAGTCAACTTAATTTATTATTTAATTATAGGTAAGCATGTCGATTTGTTCTTAATGTTATGAAGCATGGAAATAAAAAACAAGATATCATTTTTGTTTATTGCCTAAAGTGTGCACAAATTTTCGAAATCTTAAAGTAAGCATGATTGATTTAACTTAAGATTATAAAATTGATTATATTGATATATAAAATGTACAACAGTGATTTTCCTAACAATTTTAATTACATGTAAAAAAGATAATAGTCATATAGATTTATAACTTAAACTTTAGTTATTTACTAAAGTCAAGTACAAAACATAATGCTTTTGATATTTACTTTATGTGAAGCCAACGAGATGGGATGCTAAATAAAATCAACATCGAAAATTTTATATCCTAAAGAAAGGGCCATTAAAGCGCTCGCCAGACACATTCATTATAAGCTAGTATATTACAACTTCGGCGTTGCGTCGCGCCACCTGCTGTCTGGTGAGAGCTTTAGGTCATTTTCTTTCACACTCGATAATGTCAAAGTATTAGCTTTCTCTTTGGCTTGACTCTACAAGATTGATACATTCCATTCAGACTGATTTTTTTTACAGTAGTGTGCATGTGTTTAATTAATTTAGGTGCATGTTGCGACCGGTTGAAATAAATGCAGCTGGCTGCGAAAATTTATTAAATTTTAATTACAAGAAAAGTACTCAAGTATATAATGTTTCGCGGTACACTTGCATTATTTACTTCGTCGAAAGGTCGGTGGCTGAATTATCGTTCTTAGAGTCGGGATGCAACTGCGTAACTTTCGGTCGATGAAAGTTCGGCGCCTGAATTATCATGCGAGTAGTATTCGGTTGGCTGACACACCTAACGTCGACCGAATACTACGACGGATAGTTCAGCCGCCGGACATTCAGAGACCGAAAGTTAACCAGGTGCGGCCCGGAACTTAGTAATCGGCTGGCGTTAGGTGTGACAGCCGAATACTCATTATAAGACCAATAATTCAGACGACCAATTTTCGAAGAAGGAAAGTAATGTACGTTTGTCCTCACACTTACGTGGAACCACTTTACTCTACCTACAATATTTATGAATGCCACTATTGATATTTTTAGATTGCTAAATTTATTTATCAAGCAAACCCATTCTTCGTATTTGAGTACTTCTCCTGTAATTACTAATAAGATATTTTTGCAATATTTTGGTAATTTTTAATAATTTTATGTGATTGGAAGTATTTTTATTATTATTTGTTTCGTTATCATTTATTTACTTCAATGTAAATAAAATGAATTGAAACCTATGAAATTAATATGAGAAATTTTAATATAAGAGTAATATTTAAAATCTTTTTAACGAAAAATACTATTTACATTTAAATACTATTTTTTAATAATTTTATGTGATTGCAAGTATTTTTATTATTATTTGTTTCGTTATCATTTATTTACTTCAATGTAAATAAAATGAATTGAAACCTATGAAATTAATATGAGAAATTTTAATATAAGAGTAATATTTAAAATCTTTTTAACGAAAAATACTATTTACATTTAAATACTATTTTTTAATAATTTTATGTGATTGCAAGTATTTTTATTATTATTTGTTTCGTTATCATTTATTTACTTCAATGTAAATAAAATGAATTGAAACCTATGAAATTAATATGAGAAATTTTAATATAAGAGTAATATTTAAAATCTTTTTAACGAAAAATACTATTTACATTTAAATACTATTTACGTGATGAAAGTATTTTTTTCTCATTATAACATTCCTCCACAATAGCTGTATTTTGGATGAGAATTGTTATTGTATTGAATTGTGTTCATTTTCATATTTCTTGGTAAAACAATAACAATTATTATATAGCAAAAATCACCAATATTATAATATAAATTAATACACCCCGTTTCATTCGGAATGTATTCCTATAGTATTTATAAAGTATTTTGTGAGATTTTTGCATATTCCACTCAATGTTTCTAACTAGCAGATTCACAGTTAACATAGATGTTTTCAATATCTAATAAACTTTAATGCATGTGAATGTAACACATAATATTTAGCATGTTATATCAAGAAAGACTCGGCGTTCCTTATAAATTATTATATTACACAAAAATAAAGCGTTTGATTAGAGCGAGAATTTAATTAGATACATAAAGATTTGTCAAAGGTGTTCTTTGAAAGATATAAGATACATAGGTCACTATAAATCGAAACTAGATATAGACATTATCTTTTGTGTCACTATTCTAATGTCTACTCGTATGTGATGATTACATATTTGGAACAACATAATATAAATGTAATTTAAATTACTATTACATTAATAAATTGTATCAATTCCTTCACAAGTGTATTATTTACATGTTATTACCTATTTATTATACTAAAACTTATTGCTTACACATACTGAAAACTTTAGAAAAATTCTTGCTGATTGGTAAGTATCACATTACTTTTGAATTTGATAAAAAATATTACTTTATGATAAACTAGGATAAATATTATAATGACGTACAATGAAAAGATTTTTAATCCAACAAAGATATACAAAGTTAGAGGCATTTAAATTTGGAGTGGGAGGGTCTTGTATCCCTTTCTCGCAAAAAGAAAATTTATACTATGAAACCGCACGAAGCTACTTTGCTATTAGTAAGGTGTGACGTCACAATTTGATGTCACTATCTATCTCTTTCTTATCGGAAATATTTGATTGTAACTTTTTTGTTCGATTAAATTGTTTTTTTTTTTTCAGTTTACGTCATTATTTTTATCCTATTTTATAATAGAGTATCCACAGACCTAGGAAACAATGGACAGGCCCCATCTACAAATGTTTATCACAGGGAATCCTGAGATTGACCAGACCAACTTATTATTCGATAATTATGATTATTTAAATTTTTAAGTATTGTTTTATGTACAAAAGCCACTTTCAGGTGCGTGCGCGACCATGAATCGGTCCATTACTCATCAGTGTGTCAGGCCCGGATTCCACCAAAGCGGAGCGGAGTGGAGCTGAATTTCAGTAATCAATCAGAGAGTCTAGACAAAATGACATTCTATTAGCGATATCTCTATATTCAGCGATATAGAACGCCAAAAATGTACGGGATTGACGTTAGCTTACGCCATGCCATAGCATTAGCTGTCAATCCCATACATTTTGGACTTTTCTATTCAAACATCATTCAAAAAAAAATTCAAAATTCAAAAATTTTATTCTTTCACATAGGCCTAACTTACAGGCTCTTGCGAAACGTTTAGACACTACCGCCTCGTTCGAAAAGTAGCACTGCACCGAGAAGAACGGGCAAGAAACTCGGCATTTGCTTTTTTTTTTAATAATATTTTTCTTACAATTTTGTTTTAAACAATATATCACATTATAATAAGCATCTTGTGAGCAGACGGAATATATACTTAGATCCAAGGGTCTTTGTCATTTAAAAATTCATTTATTGTATAGTAACCCTTACTTAGAAGATGATTTTTGACAGTTTGTTTGAACCTATGTATAGGTATGTCCAAAACTGCCTTCGGGATCACGTTATAAAAGCGTATACTCAACCCCACAAAGGATTTTTGTACTCTGCGCAAGCGGTGTGATAATTTAACCAGTTGAATTGATCTTATACCTCATAGGCAACATCGAATAGAATGTCACTTAGTCTACAGGCTCAGATTTTGTAATTTTGACAACTCCAAAACTGAGGTGAGAGTAGATGTCGAAATGGCGAAATCTGATTGGTCACTCAAACAAAGCTCCGCTCCGCTCCGCTTTGATGGACACTGGGCTTTAATCTGTGATTGGTCCGCTCCGCTCCACTTCAGCGGAAACGCACCTAAAGCTATAAACTTCAAACTTACAAATTATTAGAAAAAAGATTTAAATGGCTCGATGAGCCCTAAACCTCGGTTTAGTGCTTGTGTTCAACACGTGGTCATCTTACACACGCAGCGACATAAGAAATGGCGATACAGCAAGGTCTCATTTACTCTTAAACGAAATTTGCACTTGCGCTCTCTGTCACACAATCGTACGCTACAGCATGCTGAGAGCACTCACTCAGCATGTTTGTGGACTTTTTTGATGTGCGCAATGTAGTCTTATGGCGCATCTTGCGATTTAAATCTTTGGAATAATCGCAAGGGCAGAGGACTGGCTAACTCGTACTGTTAGAAAGGCTAACATCTTATAGGAGTGCCGTCTGGATTGGTAGGCATTTTAGGTTTACACACCTTTTTGCGTCCCTCTGCGCTGCTCACCATCGTACATGTGAACGTAAAATATCCGCATGACGACGACTTCGTGTAATAAGTGTGTGAGTACTGCTTGCGTACTTTGTTATCGTCGTCAAGAGCACGAGTTACCGACTTTGAAACCGACACGTATCTATCGTTGTCTTTCGGACTGTATAATGATCTCAAGTTCTTGGGTCTCACATATCTCGAGTGAGACTGCGGGTACGTGTACTTGACTTTTCCTGTTCCAGGCGTAAGCGTTACAGTCTGCGCTTGCGATGGAGAATCTCTGGAGCCAACGACATACGTCTTATCCTTAGAGGCTACAGATTTAACACTGCCAGTAAAGCCTATAGGGATTGTGTAACCTCCGGTACCAGGGATGCTTTCACCGGGTTGATAAACTCTGGTTTCGTCCGGCCGCTCTGAATTTCTTTGGATTATCTCAGCGTTGTGCTCTTTTAAGGACCCTAAAACAATTTGCTGACTATTGCCGCCTAATGTTTGTCGCACTTCAAGTCCATTTCTATTCGCACTTACATATGGCTGATGTGTAGGAGAGTCGCTCGTAAATTCATCGTAGTTCGAGTAATCACCTTGTTCCACCTCGGTGCCGTCATTGTCGAAGCCCACATCATAGTTGTCAGGTTGATTTTCATCCTTATCTGTCCTAAATTCGTAATCGACGTTAGGGCCGTAATTTGTGTTGAAAGATTTTCTGTTACTTATTAATGTAGGTCCACTTGGAATATCCTGATTATAGGAAGAAACGGGTTTTTGGTGATCTTGATGTGTATGGCTAGAATATCTACTTTCTGAGTTCTTCATCGTTTCATCAATTTGGTGTTCTGTAGTAGTTTCTTCTACAGCAAGGTTAGACTCAAATGGCGTAATATCAGTGGATGGTAGTTCAGGTAGATTCGTACTTGAGTCCAATAATGTGCTCTCTGTATCCATATATTGCGTGTTTTCGGTCATATCAACGTTTATGTTCTTCTCTATTTCATCGAAAACATCAATCTTCTCGAAAGAAAGTCGACTCGGGAATACAGCATCCTTATCTAGACTAGCACCAGACTGTGCCGCTCCATTGTACGTGATGCCATATTTAAAGGTGCCGTGCAGTTGCGATTGAGACTGACCGGTCCGTCCACTAGATTGAGCTGATGCTACGCCGCCACCAACAAACGGAATGGTTTGAGAATCATGCGACACTTTGTCTTTTTCTTTGTAGGGCGTAAATCCGATTTGAGCTTGCGACGAAGTACTCCCTGGACCCCGAGCTTGCGCGTCAGCCATGCCGCCTTTAACACTACCTTGTACTTGTGAGTTTGAAGAATGCATCACACCGTTGCTTTGGGACTGTGTCTGAACAGAGCCTGTCTCTGATCCAAGTTGAACAGAAGCTTGCGATTTGTTATTGCGGCCGCTTCCAGATGCTGAACTAGAAGCTCCTTTTTTACCGCCGCTTACTTCGCTTTGCGCTTCTTTATTTTCACCAGTTATTTGCGCTTGGGCCTGAAATGATCCCGAACCTGTGTATGTTCCGTGTACGTTTGTTTGTGCTTTTCCTTTATCATTGCCGCCTTTGGCAGACGCACTTGCAGAAGTACCATTTGCAGCTTGAGCGATACTCGCTTCAGCCTCAGAATCGTCCCCATCGGCTGCAATCGAATTTGGATCCATATAATTTTGAGGAATACCGGTTTGTGCGTCCTGAGTGCCACCAATTGGACCACCTTGCCCGTATGACCCTTGTGGAATATTGGTTCCAGCATCTCCACCTGGACCATATAGATCTTTTCCATACTGCCCTCCAGGACCTGCAGTGCCTCCCGTAGGCATACCTCCTGATGTAGGAGTGTAGCCACCACTTCCGTTCGTTTCACCTGGGATGTAACCTCCACCTCCCGTTGTTCCTGGTGCTGGTGTATAGCTTCCAACTCCTGGATATTCTGCTGGAGTATACCCCCCACCGCCAGTTGTTTCTCTTGGAGGGTATCGCTCAATTTCTGACATACGACCTGGAGTGAACCCCGCACCTCCGTTTGTTACACTTAGAGGGTATCCACTAGTTCCTGATGTTCTACCTGGCATGTAACTTCCACCGTCGACTGTGCCACTGGGAGGGTAAGCTCCGCTTCCGGTTGTCCCACCTGGCGTGTAACTTCCATCGCCGGCTGTGCCACTGGGAGGGTAAGCTCCACTTCCGGTCGTCGCACTTGGCGTGTAACTTTCACCGCCGGCTGTGCCACTGGGAGAGTAAGCTCCACTTCCGGTCGTCCCACCTGGCGTGTAACTTCCACCGCCATCTGTTCCACTGGGAGGGTAAGTTAAACCTCCGGTTGACCCACCTGGAGTGTAACTTCCACCTCCGGGTGTTCCACTGGGAGGGTAAGTTCCACCTGGAGTATAACTTCCACCACCAGCTGTTCCACTGGGAGGGTAAGTTTCACCTCCGGTTGTCCCACCTGGGGTGTAACTTCCACCTCCGGGTGTTCCACTGGGAGGGTAAGTTCCACCTGGAGTATAACTTCCACCTCCGGCTGTTCCACTGGGAGGGTAAGTTCCACCTCCGGTCGTTCCACCTGGAGTGTAACTTCCACCGTCGGCTGTTCCACTGGAAGGATAAGCTTCACCTCCGGTCGTATCACCTGGAGTGTAACTTCCACCTCCGGCTGTTCCACTGGGAGGGTAAGTTCCACCTCCGGTCGTTACACCTGGAGTGTAACTTCCATCTCCGGCTGCTCCACTGGAAGGGTAAGTTCCACCTCCGGTCGTTATACCTGGAGTGTAACTTCTACATCCGGCTGTTCCACTGGGAGGGTTTTTTCCACCTCCGGTCGTCCCACCTGGACTGTAACTTCCACCTCCGGCTGTTCCACTGGGAGGGTAAGTTCCACCTCCGGTCATTCCACCTGGAGCGTAACTTCCAGCTCCGGCTGTTCCACTGGGAGGGTAAGTTCCACCTCCGGTCGTTACACCTGGAGTGTAACTTCCACCTCCGGCTGTTCCACTGGGAGGGTAAGTTCCACCTCCGGTCGTTACACCTGGAGTGTAACTTCCACCTCCGGCTGTTCCACTGGGAGGGTAAGTTCCACCTCCGGTCGTTACACCTGGAGTGTAACTTCCACCTCCGGCTCTCCGGTAGGTATTCTGTGACGCTGACGCTCCGGTAGGTATTCTGTGACGCTGACGCTGTCATTACCATCGGCGGATCCAGGGGGGGGGGTCATGGGGGTCATGACCCCCCCCTGGGCCTTCCAGAACTTAGGTGAACTAATAATTAAAATTGTTTAACATAGTATTTTATATGATATTTTTGTCACAATAAGGTCACAATATAGATTTTATGTGTGTAGGTACCTTTTATATTCAATTAATTTATGATTGATTTTATTTTATATAATGGCAAACGGACTATTAGGGAACGAACGTATCAAAAATTTATATTTACCTCACCACTGCGACTTTTTATCTGATGCAGTGTTGCCAGACCAGTTGTAGTAGCTATTTAGATTCAAACTTCAAGTACTAAAATAGTTTATCATTTGCTAAAATTCAAAATTTCCGCGCTATGAGAAAATTGGAATGCACTATCGATATATGGTTATACAATGTAAATTCGTAAAAACTTTTCTCATAGCATTCTGCAACGCAAAATTACCCTTTCGTTTCGTAAAAAACTCTCGTTATGATAAGACTGGACTGTGGTTCGTTAATAAAAACTGAGCAAGTCCTGGGCTCTACCGTACCCCCAGATAATCTTTGTTCCCGCTCTTCCCAATGATGATGGACTTTCTGCGCACATGCGTATCCACATCTATGTGCGTACGGAACATATGTGAGGCCTGGTCATGTAAGGCATGTGAGCTGATAACAATAATGCATCCACGGTGCGGCTAGCTCTATCTTTACTTTATTGAAAAAAACCATTGATCAGAGCCGGTGGCGAAGATATTTAGGTCCGCCTCTTGCCACAGTTCCAGAATGGTCATAGGATCTTTGGTATGTTGTAACTTTTACAATGAAATAAAATAAAAACAGAAATTTTCGCGCTCGCTTCGCTCGCATATCCAGTTCTCTAAATGGGTATATAAAGTTCGGGTTCGCCTCATTCGGGACTATTTGCGACTTTAAGACGTTATTCTCCCTAAAAATGATTATCTTATTATTATTAACGACGGCTTTTACTATCAAACTATGTTAAATCCTAAGCTGGAATCAATAATGATTTATCCTAAGAATATGTAAAAAAATTGAGCTCGCTTCGCTCGCATATCCAGTTGCCAAAATATATAAAGTTCGTAATCACTTCATTCGGGACTATTTGCGACTTCAAAACGTTATTCCGCCTGAAATATATTTGATGAATGAAAAATGAATATATTTTTTATTAAAGATCATCTTTATCAAACAATCCAAGGCCAAAAAAATAGAGATTTATCCTCCGAAAACGTAAAAAATTTTGCGCTCGCTTCGCTCGCGTTCGTTTCTTTTACCAAGTATGTATAATCATCCGTTCTAAACTGTTACGAAAAATCAAATCGTGGCTAAGAGCTAATGGCTGAAAACATCTAGCCGGACTGGTATTTATCCACGTCCATAAAAACGTAGGTACACATTGAAATAGATGAAGAGGTAATGCGTTTCAGGAGAAGACGTAAAAGAAAAATTGATTGTTTATTTCAATATAGGTATTTTTAAGTCGATAGCTTGAATAGTTACTGAAATAATCGAGTGTGACAGACGGACGGACGGACGGAGAAAGTATTTTTAAGTATATTTTTAAGTACAGTACCTACTTATACACATGAATAAAATACCCATTTTAACTGTATCTCTAGTATTATCAAAATTAAACTACAACTTCTTGTGACTTGACCACTATGTGACCCCCCTGGCAACAAAGCTGGATCCGCCCCTGGTCATTACTGAACCGATTTAGCTGAATTTTTTTATGGAGATAGAATATAATATCAGAGATTAATACATAGGTTTTTACTTTTTATCTCGAAAAAAAAAACATGGTTTTTGCGGGAATAGTGAAAACAGACATAAAATGGGGGAAAATACTCCTTCGCGCCGTAACTACTTGTCGCACTGTACGCCCGACAAGTCCGACGTTCGCAAGGATTCGCGCCGCCGCCTGTGCGGCGAGACCTCAAAGGCAAGGTCCTCCTCCGCTAACGTGCAACTGACCTTGACTGAAATTAATTTTGCTGTTTCATGTTAAGGAGGCGGAGTCTAACTTCTGAAAGGATAGCGCGCGCGCATTATTGGACGACAGTCCACGTGGATATATGACGCAACCTTTCGCTATTGGTTTTTAAAATTTCCATTGATTAAACATATTAAAGGATCAGCGCTTAAGTCAATAAGTTATTCCTTGGTCTGTGTACTGCCGTCACGCATACATTTTTAGGCTCCGCCCTGAAGCCGGATTTGTAATTTGTCAAAACTGTAATGACGCTACTAATCTATATATATAAAAGAAGAAACTGACTGACTGACTGACTGACTGACTCACTGACATATCAACGCACAGCCCAAACCGCTGGAACTAGAGACTCCAAATTTGGCACACAGATACGTTATGAGGTCTAGGGGAGCACTAAGAAAGGATTTTTCAAAATTCACCCTCTAAGGGGGTGAAACGGGGGTCCGAAGTTTGGATTTTATCAAGTTAAAATACGTCTTCACGCCGCAACTACTGTACCGATTTGGCTAAAATTTGGAATGGTGGTATATTATATCTTGCATTACCACATAGACTACATTTCATCCCGAAAAATTTCATAGTTCCCGTGGGATAAGTTAAAAACCGAAATTAACGCGGAAAAAAATCTTCATGCCGCAAGTGCACAACCGATTTGGCTGGAATTTGGAACGGAGATAGATTATATTCTGGGTTAATAAATAGGCTACTCTTTATCCCGGAAAAATCCATGGTTATTGCAGGAAAAAAGAAAAACAGATATTCATACGCGAAAAATACTACTTCAGGCCGTAATTACTGAACTAATATGGCTAAAATTCGGAATAAAGATAGATTGTATCCTGGATTAATATAAAAGCTACTTTTCATCCCGGAAAAATCCATGGTTTCCGCGGGACACCTGAAACATTGATGTTCACACGCGAGAAATACTACTTTACACTGTAATTACTGAGTTGATATGACTGAAAATCGGAAAGGATTTTATCCCGGATTATTACAAAGCCTACTTTTCATCCAGGAAAATTCCGTGGTTTCTATGATAATAGTGAAAAACAGAAATCCACGCGTGAAAAATATTCCTTCATGCCGTAATTACTGAACTGATTTGGCTGAAATTTGGAATCGAGATAGATTATATACTGGATTAATACAAAAGCTACTTTTCATCCCGGAAAAATCTATGATGTCCGCGGGAAAACTGAAAAACTGATATTCACGCGGTAAAAATACTACTTCACGCTGTAATTACTGAACTGGTATGACTGAAATTTGGAAAAGGGAGATTTTATCCTGGATTAATACATAGGCAAATTTTTATCCCGGGAAAATCCATGGTTTCTAAGAAAATAGTTAAATAGCACATATTCATGCAGGAGAAATACTCCATCGTGCCGTCACTTCTGAACCGATTGGGCTGATATTTGGAATAGAGATAGATTATATCCGAGAATCAACTACTTTTTTATCGGGAAAACCCATTGTTTTCGTGATAATAGGGAAAAACAGATATTCATGCGGGAGAAAATTTATTCAAAAGTTGAAATGAAGATAGATTTCATGTAAATTAACACATAGGGTACTTTTTATTTCGGAAAATGGATGGTTCCCGTAGAAGAGTTAAAACTAAAAATTACGCGTGCGAAGCCGCGGGTATCTGCTAGTGTATTATAAGTTATTCCCAGGTCTGTGTATGCGACCGAGCGGTATGTGCTGTCAGCGGTACCGAAATGTACGACGCGCGACGCCATATTTGAGAAACTTTTGGCTTCAACATACGTCACATCTTTCCCGTCCTCTTAGCGTTTCTTACATCGGACTCATCACAGGGACTCATACTTCGGACCAACTTAGGACCGCTTTTGCAAGACTACAAAAACGTCACAGTGTAAATGGATGTTTGTGAAATATTTCAAGACTAGGTAATAGTTACTAGGGATTTTACACAATAATAAAAGTATTATGCCGTTTGACTGGTTTTTATTAATTAACTTCAGGTAGGTATTGTCTATTAGGTACTTAAGTTTTTTTTTTATAAAAAACAAATAATAAGTTTAATTATTTCATTATAATATTGTGTTTAATTTCATTCTAATATGAGTAAGGTACTTATTGTCAATTCTGTAAAGAAAACATCCACATCGTAACGCGACGTCTGCTTACTTCGTGTTTTCATATGGTTTTCATTCAATTCTATTCCAATCATTGTTTATCTTGTAAGCAGTTTCTAGAATGCATAAGAGTGATAAAAGATATATAAAAATTTTGACACGTCGACTATCTAATACTGGGCCGATGTATATGTTGGCATAATACAGGGTATAAACTTGCGATGGTATACTCAGGATGCGACGCGCGAGGCTCGCTCTCGGGAACTCAGACAACGGCAACAGGTCCAAAACAACGGCAGAAACAACTTGTAGAGCTGCGAGGAAGGTTTTAACACCAGCGCCGAAGTATGATGGAGTTATCGCGACTGATACGGCATAGCTGGAGCACACGGAGCTGCCGACGCGCCACACCCACGCGAAAGCGAGCAAACAAACCAGCAGTTCCTCAGGTCTAGGCATAACATTTTGCGCGTCCGGATAGGCCGGTCATTCAATTAATACATAGTTGGTCACAATTTCCCGTGCATCATGATTACCGTGTAAATACAATGTTAATATCCTTTGATCAGGTATATTTAATATCTTTGATGTTAATACATGTTCATAATTTATAATGCCAAAGTTTTCACTCAAACAGCTGTGTCAAAAAATCATACAAAAAGTCCACGTCAACCACATGTCAACAAAAGATGACAAGATTTTGTATTCTATTTTTTTTGGGTCATAACACACATCGCAATCTAGCGCCAAGCCTGTGTTATGGTAATTATACAACTGATAAATAATAAATATACATACATATTAATATACATAAATATAATAATAGGTATATTAAAAGTCCCAGACACTGGAAAACATTCAAGCTCATCACACAAACATTTTCCAGTTGTGGGAATCAAACTTATAACCTCCGACGCAGGTTCCCTCCCGCTACACCATTCGGTCGTCAAGAAAAGTCCGGCGTTTGCATTATTTTTAAGCTATTGCATAGCTTCTACCGCGGGCCTTGAGCATGGAGACCGAATCCAGAAATTCCGATACGAAAATAACCTAAAACATTCCTCAGCTGTTCTGAGGAACACCTTCTATTCTAAGAGGCCCCCCGACTGCCATATGAATTTATCTGTTCAACTAACTTGTTTCTTACTTTTTAGTTCGTTTTATAACAGGGCAGTCATGTTTTTTGTATTTGTTTTTGTTTCTTTATTAGTTATTTCTTATATTTTGCCATTACACACGTCGCAATCGAGCCCCAAAGTAAGCGATAGCTTGTTTTATGGGTATTAGATTACTGATAATTATACATATACACATAATCGTATACATAAATATAATATATTGAAAAACACCCAGACTCTGGAACACATTCATGCTCATCACACAAACATTTTGAGCCGGTGGTGGGAATCGAACCCACAACCTCCGACGCAGATGGTAGGTTCGCTACCGATACACCATTCGGTCGTCAAAAAAAGTCGATCGTCAATCTAGCCCCAAAGTAAAGCGCTAATTTGTGTTATGGGTACTGATAACTGATAAATATACATACATATTACTTATAATATTTTGACGACCTCCGTGGCGCAGGGGACGCACGCTCGGATTCGAGTGGGAGGTCGCGGGTTCGATTCTCGCCACGGGCCACTTTGGAATTTTATAATTTCTAAATTGGCTCAGGTCTGGTCTGGTGGGAGGCCATCGCCGTGGCTAGTTACCACCCTACCAGCAAAGACGTACCGCCAAGTGATTTAGCGTTCCGGTATGATGCTGTGTAAAAACCGTTGGGGTGACTTAACTTACCCCTTCCAAGTTAGTACGCTAACATCTTCGACTGCATCATCACTTACCATCAGGTGAGATCGCAGTCAAGTACTAACTTGTATAGCATTAAAAAAAAATTAAAATATAATATATTGAAAAACACCCAGACACTAGAAAACATTCATGCTCATCACACAATTTACAGTAGTGGGAATCGAATCCAGGACCACCGACGCTTACGGCAGGTACGGTACCGCTACGCCATTCGGTCGGCAGGTCGGAGTATGGCCCGGAATTTTCCACTCCCGTAAGTTTTGATAGGTAGGAATAGAGAGTGCCACCTGTTTGTGTTGCCCACTCACCCATGTGTGTTGACAATAAGTGATGAAAAATCGATGGGAAATCTCGGTAGCGCGAGCGATTACAGTCGTTGTCAATCGGTCGGGGAGACATTATTAAGTCGACGTATAATTTTGTTTAGTTACACGCGCCAAGGTGCTTCAGTCTGCGACTGGGAAGATTTCCTCATTTGATCGGCGACCTCCCATGGAGAAGTTTGGTCTCAGAGATTTGAAGCTTACTAAGCTCTGCATAAAATATATTAAAGTAGCGGACTGGTGCTTAATTCATTATTTATTAATTCTCGCTATGGACATTCAGTTCTAATGTAAAAAATGTGGAACTAATCGTGGTCTCGAAAAGATAAAATTAATTTTACTGATAACAATAATCGTGGTTCGATTATAAATGATACAGTGTTTGACACGCGGCGTGCGGGGTGGTGTGAACGTTGGCGTGCTGTAGGCCGGTGCATTATAGTGCCAGTACCTTTGAGTGCGAAGATGAGGCGCGTCAAGTTCCGAAGAGACCTGGAGCTTGCAGCCAATCTCTCCACCGCACTGGCTTTCGTGAGTATTAAATACTTTATGCAAATCTTGGAAGCGTCGATTGAGTGACTTTGTTGTGATAGTTCATAGCTATAACTATTTATAACTACCGGGTGATACCGTGGAAATTTAAAAAAACACTACCCCATCTTGTTTTCTTACAAGTTTTTTTTTGTTTCAATAGAGATTCTCATAATACTTATGGCATTAGAGGAATCTTTATTCTTAATGTAAACTTTCTACGACTCCGGGCTTGGGCTGAGCGATTATAGGTCAGTGAATAAATGAATCAATCGGTACTTTTCGTGAATATTACACAAATTATACAGATAAAACACATACATGTTAATAATTATTGTAAAGAAAGGTTAAGGCGCGGCGTTGGCAAACACAGTAAAACAATGCTAGCGAAATTCGCAATATAATATTTTCTAATATCTCTCTAATACGAGTATATAAAATTCTTGTGCCATTCTTTGTTACCAAACTCCTTCGAAACAACTCAACCGATTGTAATGAAATTTTCAGTGTATGATCGCTAACTAGGTCTGAGAGCAGGTTGTTATTTATTTTTCATACCCCTAAATGGCAAAAAACGTTTGCCCAGTCAGCTAGTATTCTTATAATATTCAGCTATGATATTATATTGTGTCGTCCGTGTTCTAAGGCCGTGGTCCTCATGAAGCTCAGATCACATCATTGAGTGATCTGAGTTTATAACATTTTTGCCATATAATTATTAGGATTTTTGGCCCGAGGATCTAAGAATACTGAGCGGCGAATTCTTGAAACCCTCGCTGCGCTCAGGGTTCAACCGGCATGCAAGGGGGCAGGGGTTCAAGAGCGAGACATTCAAAGACACAAGTGACAAGACCCAAAAAAATGGTAGCCGTACACAACACAAAATTTTCCATCTCACCACAGCGAGGACAATTACTAGAAGAATACATTTGAATCGGCATTGCATGTTGTATTTAGTAACTTTGCATTAAATGCTATGTTAATATATACTCTGCAATAACTTCATTCACTTAAATCCACCTTTCTCATCTTATTTCCAAGTTCAAACAAAACAGTAATAAATTAATAAAATATATTAATTTCATTTATCACGATAAAAAAGTGCGAGTCGGGCTCGCGCGCTGAGGGTTCCGTACTATTAAGGCCCATTCTCAATAGTATTGAAGTAAAATTAAAACACCTCCGCACCAAATTAAAGAACGAGAAATCAAATCACGTTTGTTGTATGGGAGCCCCCTTAATTTATTTTATTTTAATTTAACTATTAATTTCTACAGGACAATTACTAGTACTTTTTTGTTCGAACAGCCCTTAACTATCTTTAAAACCATGACCGTGCTCCTCAATCATCATCCAAATCCTAGATCGTCATCTCTTCTCATATTTTTCTCTAGCGGTTCTCCAAAGAACTGCGTTAATGCCTTGCATAGTTCTCTACTTATTGTAGCACGTAGATTTTCTATGAAAAAATTATTTCAACCACTGAATTTTTTTCCATTCATCCCGTAGACTTTGAAATCTTGATTATCTCTTGCTAAGAAACCACCCTCTTACCATTTATACTTTCCGAGATACAACAACACGAAATTTGTATGGCGGCCATCTTGAATCCACCATTTTGGATTTTTTTCAGCTTACTGCCAATTGCATGACGTTCCGAGTATTTTTTGTTTCAGCAGTCCTCATCAGTTCTAACTTTAATACCTTACCCATGCTCGTCGACTGTCTTCAAAACCCTCAATCATCATCTCATTCCATATTTTTCTCTGGGAGTCCTTCGAAAAACCGCATCAAACTACTGCATGTATTAAAACTTGTGGTCTCTTGAATATTACCCATACATTTTCTATGGAAAAATAAATTCCGCCATTTTGATTTTTTTTCTATCCATCGAATAGACCTTTGGGTCCATCACTTCTTGTCGAGAAACCACTCTTCCATCTTTTATACTTCCCGAGTTAGACACCATCCATCTTGAATCCGCCATTTTGAATGTTTTTTCAGCTCACTGTCAATTGGATGACGTTTCGAATGACATTTGGTCGAGCACCCCCCACCTATCTTCAATAACCTCTCCGTGCTCTTTCCGAGATATCGACGAAATTCGCATGGCGGCCATTTTGAATCCGCCATTTTGAACTTTTTTTAGCTCACTGCCAATTGCATGACGTTTCAAATGACATTTGGTCGAGCACCCCCACCTATCTTAGATACCCTGGATGTGCTCTTCACCCGTCTCCGAAATCCTCAATCATCAGCTCTCTCCATATTTTCCGAGCAGTGTTTGCGGCGTGAAGAATTATTTCTCCGTACAAACTTAGGAAATTTGTCACCCCCTTAGGGGTTGTCTTGGCAGTATTGGTGGAATTATGAAAATCGTGGAACTTCGTTATTTTTATCCAAAAGCATACTGACCGATTTTTATGAAAGTAACTTAAAATTTGATTTCCATGAATGTAAAATTAAATTCCTTATTTAACCCCTTTAATGGTAGAATTTAAAAAAATTTTAGAACACATCTAGGGTGTTTAAAGAATATTTCCTGAAAATTACATGTTTCTTCTTACAGCCGTTTGGGCGTAGCCAAAAGGCAGCCAGTTGGCACCTAGCTTTTCCTAGTTCCAACCCCCTTTTGAAAGAGTTAGGGATGAAATTTCCAAAATCCCCGCGGGACACTCATTCTCTTATTTTTATACGGAAGTCTATGTAGTATGTACCAATTTTCATGAATGTAACTTGAAAAATGTGGGACTCTCATACAAAACCTAAATCCCTTATTTAACCCCTTAGGTTAGCGGTTAGGGATCACAAATAATAAATAATCTTTCCGAAAATTTCTAAGTTCTAAAGTTTAGCTATTTCGGCTGTAACTTGCCTGTCAGTCAGCCACTCAGGTGATATTAGTAGATTACTAGGAGGCGTGGTTGCGCGGGCCACATGTGGTTTGCAGTCTTCCCGCCCATAAATGTATCGCCGTTACGCCTATAATTGGAATCGAATTGGCAGTGGGCTGAAATAATTACCTGCTACAATAAGTAGGGAAATATGCAATTCAATGTACTTATTGTAGCATGTACATTTTCAACGGGAATTTTTCAATTGTGCGAGATTAAGTACGTCATGTTTGAATTTGAAAATGCTTTCCCGCCCTAGGGAGATATGAAAATGCTTTTGCAGTCTAGGGAATGTAATAAATAGCATTTCCCGCCCACATTTAGGGCATTCAAGATCTCTTTTCCGAGCGGGCGAGATGAAAATTATTTTTCACTTATATTTTAAACATTAAATATGGTTATAAAACAATAACATAATATGCCGAACTGACTACCGAAGTACCGAATATATACCTAACTCGTAGGTACACAGAAAATCATGAAAATCGGTCGACTTTTCAGTCTTCGGAGGAGTTTTGTGACAAACACTGTGACGCGAGAATTTTATTTATAGAAATGTTTACTCTTTTTTTATTTTTCAGCCTCTCGAATTTAGTGAACCTTTTAATTAATTATTTTATTTTCCTAATGATGTTTGATTTAGATCAAAATGTTTTCACTAACATTTTTAAGATCTCGTTAAAAAGAATCTACTTATAGAATGTTTTAATTTGCCTCCAAAGCTCAATTTTTTTCTACAAATGGAATAAAACGTTATTATTTATACCATTCTAGCTGAATCGGTAAATTTTGTTTTGCCATTAGGGATAAAAAATGGTGAATGGTTACAGGTGGTGGTTGCTGGTTCGAATCCCGTTGGCAGCGATAATTTTAATACACTTATAATTTATTTTATAAAGCGGCGTACGACCTCAATGTGTTATTTTACCCATCCGCCTTATTATACTTATATACCTACACCCTACCTACGTAAAAATTTATAATAATACTTATAAAAAAACTATAAAATTTATAATCATCATTTATATTTGTTTTCTAATCCTTTATCAAAACATAGTAGGAATATTTACATACGTTGTACCTACGCAGTTCGCAACACATTAACGAGTTCTCTAACCGTGTTAAGTACGCATGAACTACCAGAGTTTTCCTCGCGATATTTTCCAGTTTTCTCATTTTACACAATAAAAAGTTGATCTATGTCTCCTCCTACCTCCCACCCACTAGGTGGAAGAGGCTACAGCAGTCTTTATTATTAGGGTTCCATACCAAAATGTTAAAAAATGGAACTCTTTAGGTGAGACATTCGCAGTCCGTCTTTCGGTCCTATTATAGGTATCGACCTGAAATTTGGAATAGTTATGGGTAATGGTGACCAAACTTCATTGCAATCGTAAACATTTAGAAATCCTTTTTTTTAACCGACTTCAATAAAAGGAGGAGGTTCTCAATTCGTCGGAATCTTTTTTTTTTTTTTTTCTATGTACGAGTATGTTCACCTATTACTCGAAGACGCGTGGACCGATTTGAAAAATTCTTTTTTTGTTTAAGAGGGTTTTGTTTCCAGATGGTCCCATTTTAATCAGGTCAGGATCTGATGATGGGATCCTGGAGAAATCGAGGGAACTCTTCAAATTTTATATGGACACATGAAACTATTTGAGTATTATTGAACAATGTAGTATACATTTTCAGTTTGAATTTACATAGCTTTTTTAGGGTTCCATACCAAAATGGTAAAAATAGAACCCTTACGGTGAGACTTTCTCCGTCCGTCCGTCCGTCCGTTCGTCCGTTCATCCGTCCTTCCGTCTGTCACACTCGATTATTTCAGTAACTATTAGGTATCTAGAAGGGACTAAAGAAATAGAATCGAAATATGTAGTTTTTTGCCATAACTTGGCGAACACTATTTAAATACCGCCGTGAAAATGTTAAATTCCAAGGTCCCTGTATAATGCATTAATAGAAGCACGCAGGATGTAGTTTTTGCTTCTAAGATTATAACACATGATCGCACGCAGGTTTGCACGGTGCTCTGAGGATGTTAAAATTACATTATTTAAAGCTTATTGCATGAGTTTCTATACTTCGCAACTATGGATGAATTACACCAGAAGATCCTATAACATTCTGAGAGTTCAGTATAACGATGCTCTTCGTATTTTATTAAAAATGCCAAGGCATTGTAGCGCCTCCGGTATGTTTGCCGTCGCAGGTGTGCCTGACTTTTACGCAGTACTCCGGAACAGAATTGCAGCATTCTGGGAATCTGCTCGCTGTTCTTATAATAAGATTATTAGAACCGTCGCCCAGGCATCCCCAGACAACGTGTTTTTTAAGCACTGACGCGAAGTGCACCAGGCTCAGAACAGAAAATGATACAGTAGTATTTTAATTATTTAAAATTTAGATTTATGTATTTATATATTTTGGATTAATTTTGTACAGTTTTATTGTAACTTTTTATATGGGTAAAACTACCTGAAATAAAAACATTATTATTATGGGATGGATTATAGATTGAGACTCGTAGAATTTATTTCTTTCTGGGAACACGTGACGAAACCCGTGTAGGTACAATTATGTGCAGCTTCGACAACAGTTATGGACTAAATGTATGTTTTATTTTAAACAGTAAACTAGCTGTTGACGGTGGCTCCGCCCGCGTTAGGTTCGCTTTAAACCTAACTGAAAATTAAACCTACATTACACGTGGGCGAAGCTGCGGGCGTCTGCTTGTTCTATACTAAGAATAAGCTGCTCCTTAATGTTCTAGTAGCTCCCATTTGCAAGATCACTGATCTATCGTATATCGACATTCGACGGATATAGAACGTAGACTGCGTCATCACTACCTATTGTTCTCGAGGGCCGAGGAGAGTATATTATGGGTACTGAACGCCGCGCGACATACGAGCGTATCATGTTTTTGACGACTTCCCTGGCGCAGTGAACACAGTTCGGATTCGAGTGGGAGGTCGCGGGTTCGATTCCCGCCTGCACTTTGGAATTTTATAATTTGTAAATTGTTTCAAATCTTTTAGGTGTTTTTTCTTCCATCGTGAGTTATTTAAAGTTTGATTGAAGTTATCATCGAAAGTTTTATTTATCAACACCAGAAACAACACAAACATGTTTGACAATGACAGTTGATACGGCGGCCTAGGTACCTACGTTCCGTTTCATAGAACACGCGTTACGTAATATTTAAAATTGACTCAAAGAACATTGTGTTTTATACTAACGCGTATTAGTTTTAGTTTAATTATTAATGTATCTCATATTAAAATGAGCCTTATAACCAAAATTTTGAAAAATAAACAAGGTTTGGTGGGAGGCTTCGGCCGTGCCTAGTTACCACCCTACCAGCAAAGACGTGCCGCCAAGTAATTTAGCGTTCCGGTGTTATGCTGTGTAGACACCGTTGGGGTGACTTTACTTACCCCTTCCAAGTTAGTACGTTAACATCTTCGGCTGCATCATCACTTACCATCAGGAGAGATCGCAGTCAAGTACGTAAAAAAATATATACCACCCCTAAGGCGCAGAGGATGGACAACCGAGCGTTTTAATTTAAGGGGGATGGGTAGGTACTGTGGTATACACAATAAAATAGCACGCAACTAATCAGTGGCGCCGCCAGTCAGTTGCTATCCGCTAGCCGGACAATGCAGACGCTACTGTTTATTTGAGTGCACTTACTGTTTACAATTGGTGTTTATTATTTAATAATCCCTAAATGTCCTACTGGACATCACAGTGGCGACGAGGTTAACGCGCAGTAAGTAAAATTACCACTCAAATCAAGTACCTGTTTTCGGAAATTGGTCAACAACAAAACAAAATAAAATACAAAATCTTCAGGAAAGAGAATTAGGTACGTGACTCATCAATGCTTAGAAATGACTAAAACGGTATTCCAATCAAAATTAAAAGGAAGAGAAAACCTCGCTGAAATGCAATACTTCAGTTTTATAGACTTATAATAATTAATTATTTAGCAAACTACCTTCATTCTCCTAACAAGATATTTCCAAAAAGTTTTAATTCTGCGTGATACGGATAGTTAATACTTTTCATGATTGAGATTGTAGGTAAGATCCTTTCCACAGAAATGTTTTCGTTTGCAAAAGACGTGGAAAAAAGTTGAAAACTGTCTTCGGTTGGCTAATGTGGATTAGATTTCCAAGCATGGAAATTAAAATCAATCTAAAAATTGATTATTGTAGTAGGTACTATGATTTTATCAAACCAATAACGAGAACGAAAAAATAATAGTATGTACGAGTATGTTGTTCTTTAGTTCTCAAAGTTATATTCAACGGTCAGCCGTGCCGTGAAATACATTGGACATTGGAAATACCTATTCACGTATTATAACACATAGGTACTTTGTGTAAAAGCAAGGTATTTCAAATAGTTTTATCCGTTGTTGATCAATTCCGTTTACAAATATAATAGAAATAAACATTTTTCTATCAAATAAGTGCCAAATGTACCAACGATGAATCGTTAAATTCCTGTTAAAGCAAAGTAGTTACGAGCACTAAACTTAAAAGAGCTCTTTAAAAATGAACAATAACGTTCCCGTTTGAACATATTATAACTTAAATTTGAAATTATAAAAATGTATATACCTGTTCAAACGAAGTGACACTGACTTAGAATTTGAATGTATGGATTAAAAAATGGTTATGAAGACTCTTAACTGAATGTTTCAATGACATCCGTTAAATGAATTCCTGCTTTAACAAAGTACTACTTTGATTAATTCGAAGTTACGTTATTGTACCAGTGTTGTCATGATATCAAATGCGTTGTGCCCTGTCAAATGAATCTCAAATGATTTATTTGTTTCATATAGGCCTTACTTGTTGGCTCTTATGAATAGTCAGTAAAATACAATTAAGTATACTTATTTAGTAGTCATAAATTATTTTACGACTAAAAAATAAGCTTACGAGGGTTCAAACGTGCCCTGAACTGAGAAGAAGCTCATAAAAAACTCAGACCATCAACCAATAAGTATTAGCCATTAAATATGTCTATCGCCGAGTTTCAATAAAGCCCGCTAATTATTATACTTTATGATTGATTGCATACGTATCTCATTATAAAATTAAGTATCTAGTGTATTAAAATACTACTCTAAATTCGTTTACAAAATTTCAGTGATAAGTAGAAAGAAGGAAGTTGTTCCTGTTTCCTGTGTTAAAGGGTTAATCCTTCATACAACTTAAGACAAATTAATTTAACATCTAATTATCATGGACATAAAACATACCTGTATAGGTACGCAAAAGTGAAAGGCAACTTAAATTATTAGTGCCTATTGAAATATTTATATTTCCAGCAATTATAATTTGTGTCTATTATGTACCTACCATTTTGAGTGTCGTTGTGATTCTGAAGATTATTAAAAGTAAACGAGAATCGCTGACCATTATTTACAGGTAGTCTATCATGTCCCAATCACAAATCCACACATGTGAAGTTGACACAACCTTCACAAGTTTACGTTTTAAAACGAAGTTTAGAGATCATATGTTGCAGCCATCAACATCAATGACCGTTCACAAGAAGCGTGCAGTATTACTGCATTCTAGAGGTTTGGCACTAAAATAATATAAGTATGAATTGTACTCTCAAGACTGACGCTGACTGACTAAGAAGATATCTATGATATCAATATTAAGAATTAAGATGAGTATATTTTCCTCTAAACAAAGTAATTTATTGAAAAGGCACATCTTTAAGTTGATGAATTAAAAATCAAACGAAAAGTAAAGTTATTGATTCGCTTGAGACGGAATAACTCGAAAATTCGATTTTGCTAATAAAGATGAAAACCTACTTATAGACCAAATAAGGTTAGTTCGAATAAATTTATGAACAATATTTTGTTACTTGATATACAACTTTTGTTACTTGGATACAATAACTGAATTGAATCAATTCAAATGGTTTATTTCATATACCTAAGCTTAACAAGCACTTATTAAAAGTCAGTAAATACTTAAAGTTATCAAATAGTGATTAAACGACTATTAAACGACTTTAAACTGAATTTATGAGATAGAGGAAAATCTATAGTATTTATCAGAGGCACAGCGACAATAAAATGAGTTCGGTGATACAATAGACAGGACACAAATGCAACAACAAAAGTGACAGCAAAGTTAAAAAAATATATATATATATATTATCAATACCTACCAAATTAATTCCTGTTGCTGATGTGGCGGTAAAAGTCACAAAGGTGACAAAAGTTTCTGCCCGGCAGTTATAGTTCTATCTGTTTCACAGGTTATGGAATCAAGGGTAATTCCCAAAAAAACACTGCAGAACAAGGGCCAATATAATAATAATGCCAAAAATAGTACTAGTAGTGAGCAGTAAAGCTAACCGAAAGTCTTCCAAAATAATGATAGTACATTAGTTGATGAATTCCTTTAATTCACGTTCGTTATAATTTACGCATAGATGACGATGCGACAATCGAATGTGAGATAAGTAAAGTTAATATTTTGCAATGCAGAATTAAATAGTGGTTCCAAATCGTTAAAGTCAAAGTTTTATGTCATATCTAATATATGTAACTTCTATGTAATGACAATGATATGTAATTAACAATATTTAAAAATAAAATTCATGAATCAATGAATAAATTATATTATTACATAAAAGATTATATTACTTAAATTTGTAATAATGATTATTATAACAAGCTATTTGATTCATGTCATTATTATGACTTAATTGCATATTGTACCTTGTATTCCTCATTTAAGAACCATTTCAATATTCATACACCAGTTATAAATGGCAAAATGTAATCGGCCTATCTCAATATTGTAACATCAAATTGTACGTACATTTAATGAATAAACATTCATTTCTTGGGTAAAAACTGCTATCACTATTAATATGGTACAAACAGATTTTGATGTGAATTCCATAGAAGAAATTCAATTTTCCAGGTTCAATATCCAATAAAGATCACCATTGGCAAATAAGTTCCGCCAGTTCTTCAAACTTATGAACGAGTCCCACTTCCTTTGGAAGCAAAAAAAAAAAAAAAAAAAATTATGAGCTGGAAAGAATGGATATCATTGAACTTGTAAATAAACTGTCGTCAAGGATTTCTCCGATGGTGGCGATTTTAAAGCCTGCCGACGATATTCGTATCATTGTTCGTTTAGTATCATTCGTTCTATACGAGTAGTAATAAAGCTGATATCATCCGTGAAAATCATACATTATCCACAATTATGTAAAAACTTACCATTAAAGCAAAAGCAAAATTGCTCAAATTGGATATTAAAGAACGATTTTCATGGAACTGAACGAGTTACGTTCAGTCAGTTCAGCCCTGAAGAGAATAGTAAAGAAATTGCAACATTCATTACAAGCAAAGGGCTTTACAATTACAAAAAATTGGCGTTCGAAATATCGTGTGACCAGAATATTTAAAAACAATATTACAGTAAACTAGCTGATCCGGCAAGCGTTGTTTTGCCATTAGGGATATAAAAAATAATTTTAAACAGATATTAGATGTACTGTTTGGAACTTGTTTTGTTTGTGTTTAAACATTTTATTGAATAAGAACTTTAATACACAATAAGTCCGCCTCCCTGGTTACAGCGCCCTTACAGGGTTCCTTTATTTTAATGGACATGTAACTAAATAAATGAATAAATGAATGAATAAGAATAAAAATGTTTTCAAATTAAAATCTATTGGCCCTCTGGTCACCTATGAGATTTCGTTATCAGAGATTAATCCACTTGAAAATTTGCATAATGTAATATAAAAAGTTTTTAAGATAAACATTTAGGGCACCAAACCATCGAAGAAATCCTAAGTTCCCTGGGTTTAGTAAATTGCGTTAAAGTTGATTCCTAATTTATCTACTTTCACTGAGCCCAAACGAACAGTAGTACTTCGGGAAAAAATACAAAAAATATATATGGAGAAGTTTATAACGAATTAAAAAGTCGTCTTTCCAAGTTTCCTACACTTGGCTATTATGACCCAAAGGTCGTGTACCCATGTAATCACAGGTGCAAAGCCTGTGAATTTAGAATTTGTACTCCTTAATTGCTACAAATTCAAAAACCGCGACCAATAGAGTTATCCTTCAAATCCATTATTTATTATGAATACTATGAATTTAGCTTAGTAAAAAAAAGGATTTAAAGGATAATGTTTAAGGAATGTGTTAGATAAAATAATTGCAAGTTATTTGAAAATGCACATTAGTTACTTGATGTTATAATTAGATATTTTCTTAAAGAAAATAAATAAATATTCATTCCAACTATAAAATCATTAGTAGTAAGTGCGAATTTCATTCAAAAGCCTGCATGAACACAGGTATCGATTTTGTAGCTCCAAGTGAAGTAGTGAAGTACCAGTCGACTTTTTATAATCATCGACATTACACTTCATACAAGGAAATTTAAATGATGAGATATATATCTCTTCACAAGAGACCATAAATGCTAAACAAAATCTTTTCACTAATCGCTTTTCATTACACTCGCTTACTGTGCTCAACAAAGCAGCGAACTTTTGAGGTAAAACAGTGATTTTCTGAAATGATTAAGAATCACTCACTAAATGTGATATATGTATCTGATTCGAAAAGTGACTTGTGAAATGATTTTTTGACTTTCAAATCATTTATTTTTACATGCAGGCATACAGTGGATCTTGTTTGCAAATTTTATATCGACTTTCGACGATATCTGTACTTGTAACTAATAGTACCTCATTTTTCTACCGGAAAATTACCTTAGAGCAATTTTAAGAGAGGCAAATCAGGAGCAAATAAGATTCTTTTAGCAAAAATAAGAAGAAACAAATAGCGAAAATTAAATTTAATAAAGAAAATAAAGCTGCCCATACACAATCAGAAATTATTCAGCATGTTAAAGTTTCAGAATTTAAACCTCATATATTTGTCATTTATGAAGGGAATGGAAAACAACGATTGCCATGATGATGATGAAGCCAAGAAAATTGGTGAAGCAGTATGCAACCAAAAGAGGTAGAAGGTCAATGACAGTTTGTCAACCAGCTAGATCCGAATAATTGACAGGGTTGATTTAAATATTGATATTGTTAGTAATAAATGAAATCACAATTCTTGAATACAATGTCTACGATTCTTTTCAATGCAATAGTATTTAAATGTTGTATTTAATGTAATTAATTATTTTTGTATAAAAAGGAAGAGATGTGGTATACACAATAAAATAGCACGCAACTAATCAGTGGCGCCGCCAGTCAGTTGCTATCCGCTAGCCGGACAATGCAGACGCTACTGTTTATTTGAGTGCACTTACTGTTTACAATTGGTGTTTATTATTTAATAATCCCTAAATGTCCTACTGGACATCACAGGTACCACCCGGACGCGAAAATTCAAATTTTATTTAGTTTTTCGCTAATAATGGGCTTATATTATACATCGTAGGCTTATAGCAATGAGTTTTTCGGGCATACATGATTTTAATAAAAACTCAGCTCAACGATTCTCATTTACTTCACATTAGTTCCCGATAGCTCAAAATCTGGGAACCTACAAAAAAAATCTTTTGGGAACAAATATGAGGTGAGTGAAAATTTTCGAGCCAAGTTTCTATTAAGAACGAGTCAGTCCGTCCGTCCGTCCATATGTCACCAGGCTGTATCTCTTGAACCGTCATAGCTAGACACTGATGATGCAGGTATATCTGTTGCTTATATAAAAACAAATACTAAATAAAATGGGCAAAGTGCGAGTCGGACTCGCGCACCGAGGGTTCCGTACTAGGTGCACTAGAGAAAGTAAAACTACCTATAGAATCACTTTTTTACCGAACTGTTCACTCAACTTTGTTTTTTGAGGTAAATTTTTAATACCAAATAAACTTTTAGTTTAATCATTCTCTTAAATACCCTACTTTATATTGTTCTCATTTTGAAATTTCGAAGACCCGGTTTTCATTTGAAATAAAAATAAACAATTTTAATTGTTTTATGATTGCATTGTCGTCGAGCTATTATTACTTAAAACAATTCCAAATTTAATGACTTTATCTTTAGGAGTTACTTAAATAAAGGGTCGTGACCACAGGTCGTGACAGACAGACAGACAGATATTGCAAAGTGTTCCGCTTTTTTACTTTTGAGGTACGGAACCCTAAAAAACCGGATATGTACGAATCGAAAAGTAATCCATAAGAATCACTTTTCTCCCAAGTCCTTTTTAACCCAACCTAAAACTTAACTTTGTTTTCTGAGGTTAACTGTTAATACCAAAAAAAATCTCTTACTCTAAGCTACAGGGGAGGACACATTTTAACTCTTTGGAATTGTATCTCTATTAGCAATTTAGTTTAGAAAAAAACCTATATTAGAAACCTCAATATCATTTTTAAAGACCTAATGGGCATATTTACATATTTGTCACGTTACTACAGCGACGGGAATTTGGTAGGCTTATGTACCTTAAAATATTTCACAACCCTGTACCATGTAGAGATTTCTTTGTTAACGAGAAACAATACAGATTGTTTGTTACCTTCAACACAGATTGTTCTTGAGGTTTAAATTCCATTTGTAAATATTATGTGAGCTTACTTTTATGCCACACTTGACTAAGTATGAAAAGCTATTGTTACGAATAGTGTTATTTCGTAAATACATAGGTAAACATAGCAAATCGTCAATAAAACACAATCTTCTGTTCTGTGTTTTCTTTAAATAATGGCCTGTATGAGTCCATTGGGTCCATTAGAAACACTCCTTTTACATTTTTAGGGTTCCATACCCAAAGGGTAAAAAAGGACTACTACTACTTACTTACTAAGATTCGCTGCCCGTCTGTCTGTCACCAGGCTGTATCTCTTGAACCGTGATAGCTACAGACTTGAAATTTTTACAGATGATTTAATCATGTTACCACTATAAAAATAAATACTAAAAACTAGAATAAAGTAAATATTTAAGGGAGCTCCCATACAACAAAGATTTTTTTTGCTTGTTTTTGCTATAATATATTCATAACGGTAACAGATATATACTTCAATTTTTCACAGAATATTTAGTTATATACTTACTATAAAAATAATTATGTAAAGAGAACTATAAATAACTTTATGGTTAATTTATGAAATAAATGTAATGTAATGTAAATTATTTATATCATATTAACACCTCCACAGAAAAACCTAATAGGGTTTTAGTGGAGGCAGTTTATTAAGAACATGTTACAATGTATTGGAAAATAAATAAATAAATAAATAAAATGTAATAAAAATTACAAAAGTAGTAAAGTAGTATAAACCCCAGTCTTGAAAACACACACACAAACACACACACACAAACATCTTTTTTCACGTTGTTATGTTGTAAAATCTTTTTGTAATTCATGTAGTAATTTAGTACTTAGTTATTGGCTTGTCAAATGTTTCTAACCAACTTTTTTCATTATGTTATTCTCATAATTATGTTTGTGTAATCTTTTTGGCCTTATTATTTAAATAATTTATAATTGTAAACAATTTAACTGTAACGCTGTTGATTACTTTTCAAATAAATAAATAAATAATATAGTTAATTTTTTTAGTTAATTAATTAACAAAAAACCGGCCAAGTGCGAGTCGGACTCGCGCACTGAGGGTTCCATACTCTAAAAGAAGTAAAACATTAAAAGAATCACTATTGTTCATGAATTTACGAGTATAAATTACATGAAGGTACTTTTGTTGGTGAACCGCAAACCTAACTTTGTTTTTGGTGGTTTATTGTTATTATCAAAAAAAGTATAGAAGTAAAGGAGTTGATTTTATTTTTCCTGTAAAATATACATTAATTTCTATTGATCATAAATATTTCAGATTTTTCGATCGATAAAATTCGGAGATAAGGCGGGGACGGTATTAATTTCGACAGTTTGCTCAATAAATCAAAAACTATCGGGCATAAAAATAAATAAAAATCGGTTTTAGACTACACCAGTAACGCCCTTTCATATGATACCCCACTCAATATTGTTATCTCATTTTGAAAATTCGAAGCCCCGGTTGTCCCCCTTTTTTAAATAAAAATGAAAACAATTTTTATGATTGCAATGGCGTTGGGTCACTATTACCAAAACTATTCCAAATTTAAAGTCGACAGCTTTGATAGTTACTGAAATAATCGAGAAATTTTTACCATATTGGTATGGAACCCTAAAACAATCAATCTTATTAATAGCTTATTCTAAATACTATACAAATCTTGCCCGCATGGAATGGTGCCAAGAATAGGTACTGGCTGCATTTACAGTAAAATTAAAATAAAATAAGAAATTAAGGGGGACTCCCATACAATAAACGTGATTTTATGCTCGTTTTTTATTTAGTAGGTGGTTTACTTTAATAGCATGGAGACTGGGTCTCGATGGTACGCAACCCTAAGTTCGCGAGCCCGACTCGCACTTGATAATTTTTTTCTGTATTACAAACAATTTATTTAAATTGTTATTTTATATAATTTATTTGGAATACGAACTATACGGATTACGATGCAGTAGCGCTGCACAGACAACCATGATAATCAATCATCAGGTAATATGTACCTACTATGCTGCTATGCGAGCTATTACTGTCCTGCTATGCGAGCTATTACTATGCTGCTATGCGAGCTATTACTGTCCTGCTATGCGAGCTATTACTACGCTGCTATGCGAGCTATAACTGTCCTGCTATGCGAGCTATTACTATGCTGATAGCAAGCTATTACTGTCCTGCTATGCGAGCTATTGCTATGCTGCTATGCGAGCTATAATTATGTGCTATTTTCCGTAATATGCAAATTTGCAAATTTATTAACAAACGTTGTCTATAATACCTATGTATTTTCTGCTGATTTGTTTTCTGTCAAAGTGAATGCCTTATAAACCATTGACGAAATACGCTACGCTTAGAGGACGGGAAAGATGTGACGTATATTGAAGCCAAAAATTTCACAAATAGGGTCGTACATTTCGGTACCGCTGACAGCACATAGGTACCGCTGTCGGTCGCATACATTAGCGCCATTTTACAGTTTTGACAAATTAAAAATTCGGGATCAAGGCGGAGCTTACCAATCTATGCGTTACGTCAGTAAGTGCTAATCCTTTAATATGTTTAATCAATGCTAAAAACCTAATTAGCACAATGTCAGCTGGTTTATTAAGTATAGCGAAGCTGTCGACTTAAAATTTGGAATAGTTTTAGGTAATAGTGACCCAACGCCATTGCAATCATAAAAATTGTTTTTATTTTTATTTAAAAAGGGGAGAAAACCGGGGCTTCGAATTTTCAAAATGAAATAACAACCTATAGATAGTCCTAACTATGAATAATGTTTCATCTCAGACTACATTAAAAAAAAGGTGTTTCATATAAAATGTCAAGAATCTTTTTGCCAACAACAAGTGCTATAACAAGTGTTCGAAATGCACCGAATTGATATTATTATCTTACCTACAGACTATAACAGTAGTCAATATAAAAACTTATTTCCATGGTCTGTGATAACAGTCATCCCGGTTGTGTTGACATTACGAGGCAGTCCAAGTTGTAGGCGCACTCGGCCAGAGGTGACGTGTGCGGTGAGGCGCGCGGATGAAATCAAATTTTTAGGATTCCGTGGCCAAATGGCAAAAAACGGAACCTTTATAGACTCGTCATGTCTGTCTGTCTGTCCGCATGTCACAGCAACTTTTTTCCGAAACTATGAAGAACTATACTTTTGAAAGGCTTATAATTTTGCAGGTGACTAATAACTTAAAGGCGACTAACTGTTTTCGACTAAAAAAATAGCTTGCTAGCGATTAAATATTTTTGCGAATGTTAAGTATATTAAATGAGCTGCAAAACTAAGGGTCTTATAAAAATGTAAAACTGGCAGCTACGTTAAGGTTACAAATAAACTACACAAGATAGTTGAAATATTAGGTGAGGACCTATAAATAATGACTTGGCGACTATTATTGTTAGTCGGGTTGCATTAAATAATATATTGCCAACTATTACGTGGCATCTATAAACTCACATTCGGGCTCTGACTCGCAGGCTGCTCTAAATGTTAAATCAAGTACCATAAAAAAACCATCCAAGAGCGAGTCGGACTCGCGCACCAAAGGTTCAATACTATAAAATAAGTAAAACATTAAAAGAATCACTTTTGTTCATGAATTATACGAGTATAATTTACATATACGTACTTTTGTTGGCCAACCGCAAACCTAACTTTGTTTTTGGTGGTTTATTGTTCTTATCAAAGTAAGTATAATAGTTAGAGAGTTGATTTTATTTTTCCTGTAAAATATACGTTTATTCCTGTTTATCATAATTATTTCAGATTTTTCCAACGATAAACTTCGTAGATAAGGATGGGAGCGGTATTTTTTAGACAATTTGCCCAATAACTCAAAAAACTATCGAGTACAAAAATAAATAGAAATCGGTTTTAGAATACACAAGTAATGCCCTTTCATATGATACCCCACTCAATATTGTTATCTTATTTGGAAATTTCAACAACCCCATTTACCCCATATATTTTTTAAATAAAAAAAGATTCCGAATTGCCGAAAATTATTACAAATTTCAAGTCGATAGCTTCGAAAGCTACTGAAATAATAGAGTGTGACAGACGGACGGACGGACGGAGACAGTCTCACCATAAGGGTTCCATTTTTACCATTTTGGTATGGAACCCAAAAAAGGAATGAGTGTTCATTATTTGTATTTTTTGATCATAATTTAATGAAAACGGCGAAAGGCGCGATATAGTTGGATACAGCGAAATGCGTCAACTGGGCCTTAGAAGGTGTGAAGAAGCGAGCTCAGGACTTAGGGCATTCCGACTCGGATAATTTTATGGTTATTTCCTTTTTAGACCACCCAGAAATTCGGAGCTTCGTGGGGCTCCGTCGACCAGGTCTTGAAAGGTGTGAGAGGGAGAGATGAAAGCTAAGACTTTTTTTAGCTTCCCAATTAGAAACTTTTTTATTTAAAGCTTTTTAAAAGTTGCACAATGTAATACATATGTTTAATATTAGCTTATATTTATTTTATACTTAAAAACTATTTTAAATAGAACCCGATTTGTATTATTTTTGAATGCTCATTTACTATTTTTATCGCTCATGAAGTTTCCGTTTAGATATAAAATTAGTTGCCCAAAAAAATAACTTGCTGCTAGTTTCAATATAAAAGAGAGCTTATAATTAATATAAAAGTATGCTATCTTTCGCTTATTATTATGCTCCTTGTTAGCTGCCAACCCATTATAAATGGTACCCATTTTACTTTCATTATTTTTGAAACCCATTTTCGCTTTACTTAGTCGCCGCGATAAATACATGACCTTTTTAAACTTGGCAAGTACCTAGATGTATTCCTATGTAGCTATTTCTATAGTAGAACCTTGGTGCGCGAGTTCGACTCGCATTCGGCCTGTTTTTTTGTAGTTTTAGGCCCGGTTTCCACCAAAGCGGAGCGGAGCGGAGCTTGAGTGTCAATCGGATTTCGTCAATTCGACGTCTCCGCTCCCCTCAGTTTCGGAGATAGATAGATAATTAAAATAATAACTTGCATTTATTATTATTTTAATTTTGTATGTAAATAAGTTGTGCATCTTTTGGAAAATAAATAAAAACAAAAGAATTTCAAAAAATCTAAATAGTATTGTATTTTCAGGTGGTGTCCATTACAAATATAGCGTTAAGTGCTATAGCACTCACCTTGAGATACCGTTGCGAAAGGACGACGCCAGGAGGGGCGGATTATTTTAAGGAGATCATTATCAGGACATACGTATTGCGTGAGTATACTCCTACATTGTTTTTTAAGCCGGAGGCCCTCGTCCGCTGTAGCAAAGCACAGGTCACGCTCACCTTCGAAGCCTTGGGCGACCAGCCTTGGTCGCTCCGCCTCGCACGGGTGCAAATGCTTTGCTACGCAAGGGCGAAGGGGCTGCACTTCCCTCAGCGGCGGAGACGTCACAGATCCGAATTACTCGCTAGTAGTTAAATAAATGCTGTTCAAAATGTTTACTCGCATTTTATAAGCTTTTTAATATGAAAAAATAATGAGTTCATAACCAATATGCATCATTTTTTAATAAAAAATCATTGCTATTAAAATTATTTAAGCGCATTTTGTTGCAAGTTGTTATGCTGATATTATGTCTCTCGCTAGTTTTCAGATCATAAAAATTAAACGATTGTAAAGACATAATTATAAGCTTTAATATGACGTACTGTTTGTCGATGGCCATGAATATTTTTTTTCCAGGGCAGAATCCGGCCATGTCATTTATTGCTTTGGCAACATATATTTTGACATGGCCGGATTCTGCCCTCGGAAAAAAATATTCATGGCCAATGACAAACAGAACCTACGTCATATTAAAGCTGATATTATTATGTCTCTCGCCTGTTTTCTGATCATTAAAATTAAACGATTATAAAGACATAATTATAAGCTTTAATATGACGTACCGTTTGTCGATGGCCATGAATATTTTTTTTCCAGGGCACAGCTCCATACAAGTTTCGGCCATGTCCTTTCCTAGGAAACGTGATTTTATTAATTGATGCTAAAACTCTCACCACAGATTTCTTAAATGAGCCAGGAATTCTATACAATTCCTGGTTTTCACATATTTCCGGTAACATATATACCTTTTGCAAAATTTACTATGCGCCTGTCGGTCATTTAAGGGCCATGCGACAGGTGTGCCTGCGAAATTCAATTTTTAGTGGTTTCCATTATGTAAACTGATAAGACTAGAAGAAGTAAAAATTACGGAAATTCGAGTATAATCTTCACGTGTTTACATTAAATATTTACTTGAACGTGTCCAGTTAAAGATAATTGCGAGTTTACTCAATGCAAACTGATAGTATGGAAAAATTATTTATACTTCATTTTACATGGAGTTTGTTTAATATTTTACATGAAGATTTCTTATCAAATGTACTTACTTATGTACCCTAAAATATTATTTCGTAATTTCGTTAGTACATATTTATTATAATTAATTTCGATTCCCCTTTCAGATGGCAAATGCCTGAAATCATTAAATATTGAAAACACGACGCACTCCGATACGGTGTACATATTTGCTATAATCGCCGCGTCAATCGCAGCCATCAACTTAGTGTTGGCGTTCACCGTCTTTGTGGGTGAGTTTTTAGATATTATATACCTACGTAATTTTTTTAAATTACCTAAATGTTACGGCCGCGTGCCTGTCCTGACGAAATCTATATTCCCGGGCCCATAGAGGAACGTACCTGGACAGGTCAAGGGCGGATCGGATAGTAATAAGATGATGATGTCCACTACATTAGGAGGATACAACACTACGAATACCACTATCCGATCGGTGGAAATAAACGCGGCTGTTACATTACGGCAACGATCAGTCAACGCGGGCGGCAACCGCTACAGTGAAACCGGCAAATCCGGCTAATCACAATAATTCCGGCGAATCACTAACCTTGCTGATGAGTTGCGACGACACTCGGCCCGAAGCCCTATGTAGTCTGTGTGGGAAATTCTGTGACGTGTAAGTGTACTTAAATAATATTTATGTATATCATGTTACATGCAACCCTAATTAAACATTAAATACAAAATTTCTTAACTAAAATAGTGGATCCACATGGACACCTGAAGGGAGCGTACCCAAAAGACTGGCAGCATTGCTTCGCTGAATAGTAATGCTTATTTTGTATGTACCTACCAGACTTTGGATCCCGGGTCGTATCAAAAATTAGCATGACAATTTTTAATCTCTCAAGTGGCGCATAAGATGGTGTCCCCTAGGGTACCTACTAATTCGAAACATGAACATTTGACGACAAATGTTGGCGCTCATCATGGCGCCGTATGTGACGCAAGTCTAGGCTAGAATGAATGATTCCATCAAAAACATAAATGTAAAAGAAAAATAAGTAAGTAATTAAAATATGAATAAACATGACTGCCCTGTTATAAAACGAACTAAAAAGTAAGAAACAAGTTATTTTAGTTGAACAGATAAATTCATATGGCAGTCGGGGGACCTCTTATAATAGAAGGTGTTCCTCAGAATAGCCCCCCGACTGCCATATGAATTCATCTTTTTATCTTTTACCTTACAGAATACATCTTTTCATTATAGTTTCGGAAAAAAGTGGCTGTGACATACGGACGGACAGACAGACAGACAGACATGACGAATCAGACGAAAGGGTTCCGTTTTTTGACATTTGGCTACGGAACCCTAAAAACGTTTATAAATATCGCGAGAACTCGACACAAGACTAATACTTATCTTAAAATTGGCACTTATAATCAAAAAATTAAATATTAGGTGAATGGCCTCTTCCCGGCCGATCCAAGAACAACGAAGGCTTGGTCTACATGCTTGCTATTAAATCTAACGCAATCCTAGTAAAAGATGCACTGTGAAAAAAAAAATAACGCCCGTGTCTTCGGTCGGGCGTTCCGGAAACGGAAAATAGTGGAAAACTTTCATGAAACTTGAAATACGTGATTTTGAAAAAGCCTTACAAGTATGTGTAAATAATGTTTGTTATTTCGAATCTCCATTAGTTTTACGAGATTTCTATACAGATTTACAATATTATATGAACTAAGCGAAATGACCAAAGTTTATAAAAATAATCTGATTTTTGGAGTCTGGTACTGAATTCGTTGCTAATAAATTTTAATTTTTGTTTCTATACAAACCTAGATATAGTGTGCAAGGTACCTACTTATTAAAAATATTTCAAGAAAATTTTGCAAAAACGCCATAATCACGTATAACGTTATACGAGCGTTTGTATGGAAAATCTACGGGGAAAGCTGCTCTTATTGTCACAAAAAAAGGATACCTATCGTTGTGTTTTTTGTTGTTGACGTCGCCGCGGGAGTACCTACTCTAATGTTATGAATTTCTTTTGTCTTCGAGAACAATAGGTTGATGTCCGGCTGAATTTACTCCAAGATCTTTCTTTCGCGCGTTGAACGGGTAGATTTTCCTGGACTCCGAGATATTCAATACTCTGTGACTCCGGCAGGTATATTATTTATTTCTCTATGACTCCGATAAAAGGACGGTGCACGGCGGCGGTGAGGCAGTTTATTCTCAGAGCGATCAAGGAACAGTGAAGGAAACAAGGCGATCTACAAGTGATCTTGCGTGTAGTGCATAGTGAAAATTATGTGTACTGTGTGTTTGTCTTGTGATTGTAATAATAATAATTAAGTGAGCGAATAAACGTTCTTCTGCGGATCTGGCATTTTTAATCGGACCTCCATTCCTGACACGTATATAACAATCTATACTAATATTATAAAGAGGCGTAACGATGTTTGTGAGTTTGTGAGTTTGTGACGTTGTAAGGGGTAATCTCTGGATCTACTGAACCGATTTTCAAAATTCTTTCACCAATAGAAAGCTACATTATCGTGGAGTGTCATAGGCTATAATAATTTCCAAAATTAACTATGCATCATTACTAAAACTTGAATAATGTAATCCAAGTCGCAAAAAAAATTGCTTTCATCGCGTACGCTGCGGAAACTATTGAGGATAGAACAAAACAATTTTCTACAATATTAAAGAACGTATCAAAATCTGCAAAAAAGTCCGCGATAGCATATGCCTATCTCCTATGGGTAACTCGCAATAACTGCTTTTACTTTAAAATTGTGGATTAAAAATAAATAATTTTTGTGAAGCTTATTTAGCCCATATGGTATTAATTTATATCTTTGAAAATATGTTTTTTAGAACGGAAATTTAATGTAGAATAGTTCTGCCCTTTACTTACAGTTTAAATAAATATCTTCAAAGATATTAGCAAAACAAAAACGTGCGGTATGCAGGAGCGCGCCGCCGCCGCTTCGGTCGTTGCGTGGCGATAGGATAGGGATAGGGCTGTGGTCCAGCGCTGTGGGCTGTGGGTATAAGGCCCGTTTTCGACCACAGCGAAGCGGAGCGGAGCTGTATTTGAGTAACAAATCAGATTTCGTCATTTTGATATTTTCGAAACTGAGGGATGTTTAAATGATGAAATCTGGTTGGTTATCCAAACACAGTTCCGCTTCGCTCCGCTTTGGTGGAAACCGGGCCTTACGCGGGACAAACGGGCCGGGACAAAAATATTTCTAACGCGGAACGGAGTCCGCGGGCACTGCTAGTATTCTATATAGACGAAACTGCCATTCCCGCTATTTTACTGAGACAACGCTACTGTGCACTATTAGCTTACAAATTGCGAAAAACCTAATATATGAATTTAGCAGTACCACTTCGCATGTGGACTGGTGTTTTAAATAAAAGATAAACTTGGATTTATGTATAAACTTGTATGTATTACAAGAAAGTAATAAAAAGACGAAAAAATATATAGCTCAGCTTCACGCGTTGTCTCTCGGATGTTGGTCGGACGGGAATGCGCGTTGATTGGCTGCCGCCGGCCTGAGCCCGCCCACAGCTGCGCGAGCGCAGATGACGTCGACCCGGCAAGCAGACATGGCCTTTTTAGTTCACCCTAACTAAAACGATGCATCGTTAGATACCTACTAATTCATGTTACATCTTGGGAACCGATTTGACTGAATTTGGAATGGATTATTGTGTAAAGGCTACTTTTCATTTATGGAACATCCTGGACGCCCGCGGATTTGGTGAAATGTCAATTTACACACGGGCGAAGTTGGGGGGAAGATATCTACGTTCAAAATATAGATTTAATAATTAATATTAAGACATTACAATTTACATACGAGTACTTCACAATCTAGCTAGTAGCTCCAGAGTAAGCGATAGCTTGCGTTATGGGCACTAGGTAACTGATAAATATACATAATTGAATATTGAAACGATTATAATTATAGAATTATATTTAGAATAGTTATTGTTTATTCTACGCTATGCTGCGACCGCGGCGTGCCTAGTGCCAATTCACAGGAGCTTACGTGTCCTAATTTGAACGGTTGAATTTAAATCCCTTCAAGAGACCACATTTGAAATTATATATATATTTATACCTATTTGAAAAAAATATTTTAAGTTTAATATAATATTATATTAAAAACACCCGAACACTAGAAAACATTCATGCTTATCACACAAACATGTTCCTGTAGTGGGAATCGAACCCACGACCTCCCGACGCAGGATTGCTAGCGCTCCGCTAACCATTCGGTCGTCAAAACAAAATTATATCTTAAACTAAATATATTAGTGGTTAGGTTATATACCTTATTAAATATAATCTTTATTCATCTGTTTCAGTGATTAATTATGTAAAGTTCCCTCCGAGAAGTGTGGCAATTTTCTACGCGTATGCAGGTTGCAGTTTAGCGCTAATAGCGGTGGATTTCGTCCTCGGCATTCATGTATTTTGGAAGGACTATGACGCTATGACTAATAAACTGGTAAGGATTTGGGGTAAATGTGGCATGAAAAATTCCACTACACTATCACAAATTATTTTTATCTACGCTCATTGCTTAAAGTTCGAATTATGAAATCAAAATGTGTCACATATTGACCTACTTTATTCACAGACTTCTATAATTATTAAAAAGTTATTCGTTATTACATCGCTGTACTATGGAAATATCTCTAGAAAGTTGAATAATTTCTATTACGATACTCGGCTCTGGGTTCCTGTATTTTTATGTGTCGTCATCACAGACCAGGGAATAACTTTCTTTTCTCTGTGGTCGTCATAGCCAAAAGAGAGTGTAGAGCCAATCCTCAATTTTGTTTTTTTTATATATGGAGTCCACAGACAACATTTAGTTGGTAGTCATAGGATAGGCCACGATCGACCATAGACAACAATTAATTCACGGAAACAATAATTTTTCCTTGCCTTATATGACTGATTAAAAAGTGTGTTCATACAGAATATTGAAAAGAATTATGTATAATTTTTGATTATAATTATCCACTAAAAATATACTTTATCTGACTTGTATTAATATTTTTCTACTCTTTTTTGTTTCATGACTTTTTTAACAGAATATACAGAGTTTACAACTGAATTTTGGCGCCATACCTAACTTTTAAAATTTCAATGTGTTATTTTTGTTACTTAGTCAAAACTTAGCGCGGAAAAATTTCTAGCAGTGAAACCTATTAAAGAAAATTTAACTCCACCTGACATTTTAGTAATCGCAACAAAAATGACCCACAATCTTTTACCGACAAAGTGAAGGATTTACGACAAACGTTAGCAAGATTTTATGGTTTGGATTTATGATAATTTGAGCGTAGATAAAGTAGTGTATGAAACTCTACATAATTAGGTATTAAAACACTCGTGTGATACTATTAAAAACCCGCCTGCGGCTCGTTTTTTAAACTCACACTCATGTTTTAATACCCCCCATTATGCATCCGTTTCATAAACTACTATTATAAAATAAAAAATTAGTCAACTGCGAGTCGGGCTCGCGCAATCAAGAGTATATTATTAAAGTAAACCCCTTTCTCTATAGTATTAAAGTAAACCCCTGCCCACTAAATTAAAAACGAGCATAAAAATCATGTTTATTGTATGGGAGCCCCCCTTTTATTTGTTTTTATTTTAATTAACTATTTATTTATAGTAAGTATATATATAACATAATATTCTGTGAAAATTTGAAGCGTCTACCTGTTACCGTTATAAATTTCATGCAAAAACAACCAAAAAATTACGTTTGTTGTATGGGAGCCCCCTTAATTTTTAATTTTATTTCAATTTAACTATTTATTTCTGCAATAAATATAGGTATATCTAAATATTCTGTGAAAATTTGTAGCGTCTACCTGTTACCGTTATCAATATCGAGCAAAAACAAGCAAAAAAAAATCACGTTTCTTGTATGGGCCCCCTTAAATATTTATTTAATTCTATTTTTTAGTATTTTTTGTTATAGCGGCAACAGAAATACATCATAGGTATGTGAAAATTTTAAGTCTGTAGCTGTCATGGTTCTAGAGATACAGTCTGGTGACAGACGGACGGACGGACAGACGGACAAGTCTCGCTAATACCTGAAGGGTAAAAAAGGAACCCTTCCTTTTTTAATCTTCGGTTACGTTACTCAAACATAGCTCCGCTCCGCTCCGCTTTGGTGGCAACCGGGCCTTATGGTTTAACTTTTTCTAATATAGTACGGAACCCTTAGTGCGCGAACCCGACTCGCACCTGACCAATTATTTCATTTTTTATCACACAGCATCGCGTATTTTGTACATCAAGCTTTGTTACATACTTTTATTTAGCTTAGCTTTGTTAATCAGGTGTTTCGGCCCTACCAGCCAGCGATATTCAAATTTTGTTTGGTTTTTCGCAAATATTAGGCTAACTGCAATGAATTTTGCGGGCATAATATTTATGCATCTACATGTGTGTTTAATAAACAATTTTCTCGAAAATTGTACCTAACCTAACCTAACCTCAAATTGGGTAATTTTTTGTGGTTTCCCAGATTTCGAGCTATCGGGAACCAATATAAAGTAAATGAGTATTGTTGAGCTGAGTTTTTATTAAAAACCTGTAGATCCACAATTAATGTTGTGCCCACAAAACTCATTGCCATAAGCCTACGATGTATAATTAGCCCTTTTTCTCCATAGAACGTTTTCTCTAACATTGCTCTTATTTATCAATTATTGGTTTTAGTAAGTAAAATTTGAATTTTCGCACCCGGATGATACCCATCTCCCATAATCATTTAGGTAGAATAACAAAGATCTTTAGGAATTCCGACACGTGCCTTGGTTGTCAGTTGTAACTTGTAAGCTTATAAGCCCGGCCATACATCAGAGGCACCGGGCAAGATAGGACCAACCCATCCTTCTTATCATTCAACCGGCCTGGATGACGGACGCTGCCGGACGGATCAGTTAGAAGTAGAACTGATGACAATTTTAGCTGCCGCCTTTCATGACGATTGGACGATAGAACTCGTGTTATGTAAAGGTGGGTCTACGCTAGACGAACTGAGCACGAGCGAAGCACAAGCGGAGCCGTTCTCGGCTTCGTCGTTGTACGTCGTTCAAGGTTTGTAAGTCTACCACACTAGACGAGTTGTGTTCAGTTCGTGATCGGTTCGCCTAGCGCAGTGGTTCCCAAACTTATTTTGTCTACTGCCCACTTTGAGAATAAATATTTTTTTAGCGCCCCCATTTTTTCACCTATTTAAAAACCACTATAACTTCAAATTGAATTAATTAATTAATAAAAAATAATAAAATATTAAGAATTAATTAATTATTGTGACCTATATATGTATATTAACGGAGAATTCTAAACGAAACTTTTACTATAACCCGCAACTTGATCCTGAGCGCAGTAGGTAACATACAACGGCGCTTAAGGTCTCAAGTTAACTCTTACGGGCTCCACCTGCCAATAAGAATGATTATTGAAACGCAACTTTATAGTATTAAAACAGAGTATCTTTTATTAAAAATATAACTAAAATAATCAATCCTTATATAAAAACTAATGTGAAGGATGAATCTGATGCTGTTTAATAAGTTTGTTGATATCAGGTTCCAATTTACTCAAGAACAGTCGCAAGTCGCCACGTTCGGTAACAAGCAAACGATTTCGCTTTTTAGTAAGCAATGTTGTCACAGCACTAAATCCACGTTCACACAAATATGACGATGGGAATGCTATCAAGAATCGTTGAACGATTGACCACAATCCAGGGTACAATTGCGGGATCGGTTTTTGTAGCCAAAATTCTTGGTAACCATTTTTGAACTTGATTTTTATTTCCTCGTTTGTTGTCAATTCTATAAGTTCTTCTTCCAGCTGAGGTGACATTGCTGTGTTGACATTTGAAAACGGATCCAACACCCAGTCTGGTATTTCCAAGTTCAAAATGTCCTGGTATCGTTCGGTGAAGTCAATGTGGAGGTTTTCCAAATGTTGGCAGTAGGCAAACAATTCGTCGTTACTGCATGATACTGATAAATTTGGAAAATTGTGAAACTCACGTCTGCCCAGATTCTTTTTGTGTAGAAGCAGTTTGGCTGCCAAAGCAGCAACGACGTTTTTTGTTTTAATTAAATTTAGTTTATCGCCTTGCATTTGGAGATTCATGTCGTTGAATAATTTATACAGGTCTGTCATGTAAGCTATATCATTTTTTGATGTTATGAGCTTGTCGTGCAATTCTGTATCTTTAGTTTCCAAGAACTCTATAACAGAGTCAAACAGGTTGTAAAATCGAGTCAGACAATTGCCTCTTGATAGCCAACGAACTTCAGTATGATACAACAAACGGTTGAAATCCTCGTCATTAGTAACACAAAGCTGATGAAATAATCTATCATTCAAAGAGCTGTTGCGGATTTTATTGACTGCTTTGATGACATATTGCAGTGATTGAAATAGTTTTTCACTTAAGTTTCTAGCAACTAAATGTTGTCTATGAATAACGCAATGTACACCAAGGACATCTGGAATTTTATTTTTTAAGTACGCTATGAAGCCTTTATGGCACCCTGTCATAGCCGGAGCGCCATCCGTAGCAACTGAAATAATATTTTTCAAAGGAATCTCTTTCTCATCGCAAAACTTTTCCAATGTATTGAATATGGTTTCACCTTTTGTATCGGTCTCTAAATTTCTAGCAAATAATAGTTCTTCACATATTTTCTCATCTTTAATAAACCTCACGTAAGACAACAACAATGCTTCATTAGTTGGTAAAGTGGACTCATCGAGCTGAATTGAGAATTGACTTGTCCTCAGGTGATCGCACAATGATTCTTCAATGTTTTCAGCCATTTCATCAATTCGTCTTTGCACAGAATTATTACTCAAAGGAATTTTTCGGATAATATCTGCGGCCGGTTTATGAAGCACAGTAGTTATTACTTCATTTATTGCTGGCAATATTAACTCTTCTCCGATGTTATGTGGTTTGCCTTTTTGAGCAATTAACAAAGAGATATTGTACGAAGCTCGAAGTCCGTCGTCATCTTGCTTAGCAGCCGCCGAAAATAGTTTTGCTACACTTGGCTGTGTATTATGCTTCTTCTCTAGGTCTTGAAAATATGCTACATTCTTGTCTTTCTTATCTGGATGCATTTTATTCATATGATCTTGCAGCCTTGAAGGCTTCATTGCTTCATTCGAAAATGTTTTTAGACATAGAAGACACAAAGGCGACGATGGGTTTGTGGGATTTTCAATAAATCCGAATTTAATATATTCCGCACAGTATTGCCGTCTCTTCTTTTTTACTTCCGACATTGTTTTGCAATGAGAAATACGTTCAACTTCGCGAGTAGTGTAGAGGAGGTGTAAGTAGTGCTCATCTATTACGCGCGAGACCACAAATGAAAATAAAATAAATATTACATTGTTTATATAGAAATGCTTAAGCAGCACGCACCGACAGGAATAAAACAAACATGCATAAACTCGTTAATCTCATTCGACGCTCAATCGTACTCAACAAGTCCGAACAAGTATTCAATGAATCATCCGACTGCTACAGGAATGCACAATTCGGGTTATTTAACAAAAACTTGTTAAAACATGATAGATATCTACGAGTACTAATAACTATTAAAATGCGAAAGTGTGTCTGTTGCCTTTTTATTTGTGTCTACTTTCATTACGAAACGGAGCGACCGATTGACATGATGATTCATTTTTTCTATATTCAATAAAATATGACAGATATATGAACTACGCGGAGAGAAATATAGAATCGAGTTTGAGCAATCTTTTAATTCATATTAGTTGATGTTCACAAGTTGTTGTTGAGAGTCGAGAGCTCTTGCAGTTAAGAGGTTGTTTAAGAGGCCTACTAGCTAAATAAAATTACAAATCACCCCCCCGCCTCGACACAACGCCCCCATTTTCTTTCTGGGTCTCTTACCGCCCCCCTTGAGACCTGCAGCGCCCACAAGGGGGCGTTATCGCCCACTTTGGGAAAGACTGGCCTAGCGTATACCCACCTTTAAAGACCATAAAAGCATATAACCTATATTATATATTCGTTGATATAACTATGCTTCAAAGATTGCTGATGTCTGATCATAATAAATTATTCGATTCTCTTTCGCAGCGCAATACATTCGAAGGTGATTCAAAAAACTACATATACGATATGATTCGTCTTGGAGCTATGACGCTGGCCTTCGCCGCATTTAAGGGATATATTGGCCACGCTCTCAACATCCTACTGTTGGTTGTACTGATCAAATGCGTTGTGGTCCACCGGAAAAGGCTTCAAAAAGCGGTAACAGTTTTAACGGCGTAGAAGTTTAGTTTAAAAACTATAAAGCATCTATAGAGACAATTACTTTAAAATTTCTTCTTCTTCTTCTTAGCCTTCATCCCGGCATATGCCAGGGTCAGCTTTCCTGCTTAATCGTTTCCACTTTGCTCGGTCTAAAGCAATTAACAATCACTTTCAAATTTAAACGTCATGTATTTTGGGTCTTTAATCTAATATCGCTTAGTGTTTAAGCACACTATACCGATAAAACGAGACCGAAGTTCGGCGTGACCACGGAACTTGTCGCCGGCCGCGTACCCTCGCCATAGTTTGAACACTTAAGTAGAAGCCGAAACACGATTGGATGAAATCATCTCGATAGAAAGTTTTCTCTAACATTGCTCTAATTTATCAATTGGTTTTTAATATTTAAATAAAACTTTCCATTTTCAGGACGAAAAGAGGGCCAGTGTGATAAATGCCTTCGGGTAAGTTCAAAGCCTATCTTTTAACTCTGGTTATACTTAATACTTAGCTAGTAGCTACTTATGTTATTATTTGTTGTAACTGTATAGATAAGCTTTTTGATAATATTATGCGTTAACGGGCTATCACTGCTTTTCTAAGATACTCACTCATATTTGCAGGTTCAGGGACGAGAAACGACAAATCCCGGTGGCATTAAGTGATGACAGCAACATATTTGATCTTTCACAGTAAGTTCATTGATTATTATTCAAATCCCGCTGGAATAAAATTGTGATTCGTATTTAAATTCATAGGAATGGCATCCTGTGTAAAATACTTATCAATAAGATAATTGTATTAAACGGCAAGGAGACATACCTCTCGTTCGAAGCTTGCTCCATTTGCAATAATGGGCCTTCGAAAAATTAGTTTAAAACTGCAAAGTTTCACAATAGATGGCGCCAGTTCTGACTAACAACTCAACATTACGAATCTAAATTTCATCGCGGAGGGATGTGACTCGTACAGCTCAGCGGTAAGAGCACCCATCCGCGATAGTTAGGGGACGTCTCAAATCCCGCGAGTGAAATTTTGATTCGTATTTAAAATAAGTTCTTTGAATATTGTCTAAATAATACGGGATTTACGGCACTGCAGATAAAGTCTGTTCGCTACAAATCTTAGTTCGCTAACATTTTTGTCGCCCTTTGTATCGAGCCACTTGCGGTGGCGGCTTATATTTTCAAACGTGCCACCGAATAATATAATAAATACATAAATATATGTCAGACTCAGGACATTATACACATCGCAAGTTAGTCCAAAGTAATCAACTGTGGGTACTGGTAACTTTGTTCTACAAACATTTAGAAAATTATATTTGGCCAACGAATATAGGTAATTTTCTTTAGTAAATAATAACCTATACCTACTGACGCAATGTCGTGCGAAATCGTCTGCACCGTAAAGTACCATTATGGTATTCTGTGAATTAACAAATATTTATTATTTTTCAGCTTTGAGAGAAGGCCGGAAGATGATTCCAGGCGTTCCCGTTCACTGCGTCGGCGCAATAGACCGTTCACGGCACATCGTAGAAGGTAGAAATAATATGTTATATCTTAAAAATATTTAAGTAGCTGCTCGTGCTGATTCGCTCACTGACTCATTGATCACCTCTCCTGAACAATTTTGTATGATTTTTTTTTTTCAATGACCATTTCGTTTAGAGGGGGAAAAATCATTAAAAACATAAATATGGAGAGAGCAGCAGTGCTATTCTACAAAATGTCCATCTCTGAAACAGCTGCTAGACAGCTGCCAAGCCGAAGATGGCATGCAAAATTGTACTCTATTACAACTGACAAATTCAAAGATGCATAGATGTAACGCTCGTCGCTGCTTTAAGTATTTTTGCAGAATAACACGGCTGATAATAATTGAGGATTTTGGAGACGGATGAAGAGCACAGCCAGGGTATTGATAATAGGTGGGGGGTGCTCGACCAAATGGCATTTAAAACGTCATCCAATTGGCAGTAAGATGAAAAAAAATCAAAATAGCGCAGTCAATATAGCGGCCAAAAGAGTATCTCAAGATGGAAGATTGGTTTCTTGACAAGTAGTGATAGGACCCGAATGTCTATTTGATGGATATAAAAAAATCAAAATAGCGGAATTTATTTTTCCATTACAAGTGGCCCGCGCAGCCACGCGCCCTTAGGTACCTACTAGTTTTTATAATACTATATCCCTCGACGTCTCGCCCATACGAAAAAGGATGAGATGTCGGGGATTATACCTCTACACAGATTTATTATACTTTTAGTAAATTACATAATTAAATACTGTAAGATTATGCACACATAGGTATTTATCTTACGAGTAAACCTTTTTGTTAGTAATTAAATTATCTAAATATTTTTTTTCTCCGTAAAAGCTCAGTTAAAGTTATTATGATGATAAAATGCTAATTGATAGAACTCACCCAGAATTCACCTGGTTTAGACACATTTCACTAATTTCGTGATAATATTACCGAAAACTTGCACTCAAATCACAGATTATAAATTAAAACCTACCTATTTGTATCTCTTTTTTCCTTATAATCATTTTATTTCACACAAAAAACACACTGAATATTGGCTTCCATCTGTGTCTACTGTCTTTTGAGAACCGTTGACAATAGTTTGCTATCTTGAATGTTATTTAACGCAAAGATTTAAATCGCGAGATGAGCCCAAGGCCTGGCCACGGGGATCGGCGGTGCGAACGGCGAAGCGAGAGGCGAGGCGACCATTCGACCACGGGCAGTCACGTTCGCCGCCGCGACCAAGGAAGTCCGACCAAAGACTTCTAACATAGAAGTCTTTGAGTCCGACAGCAAAATGTCTTTATCGAATTTATCTCAATATTGCTTAGAAAGTAATAGTTTTTTGGTTCATAAGTCATAACCTAATATTTGGAAGAGATTGTGGAGTACATGATTTGAATAAGAATCGGGATATAGATGGAGAATTCCACTAGAAGTACGAGAAATACAGAATACAGAATGAGTATTGAAACCTTCGATTATATTCTAATGAATATTCAACCAGAATTGGAGAAAAAAAGTTCTCAGAATCTGGAAATTTTATTTTTATTTCTTCCCACAATCTCTTCACTACATGTTTAAACTTATGCTGTGGATGGCCAGACTTCCAAATAGCTGGTCTCGCTAGTATTTCAGCAATAAAAGTCTCTGTGTTCATTTTTCGCGGCGAAAATGACTAAACTCGTTTGATCACTGCACTATTCGCCGCGACTACCGCTCGACTCCTTGGCTCGCGCCGTACTGATTCATGCCTTTGTTTTGCTCGCCCGCCGCGCCGCAAGTCGCCGGCGCGGTTCGCTCGGTACATTTCGCCGGTCGCTTCGCCGGTCGCCGTTGCGCGTGGCTTGATAAGTACATTGCTATGCGTTTATTTCAGTCGCTAGACGCTTCGCCGTTCGCACCGCGCGAATATTCGCATCGGCGAATGCCCCGTGGCCAGGCTGTAAGCATCCACGTTTTTATCTTGTTTGTCCACCGACGTAAATGTATAGACCGCATGTACGTAACATTGAAACGCCGCAAAAAAGTTCCTCCCAACGTTCAACTGGGAATAATCTCTCGATATTAGTATATTTACAGTCTATGAATGAGGTCGTGTGACGCTGCGCGTCAAAAATAACAAAATGCCGGGTTGTATTTTTCTAAAAAAGGCCAAAGTCTGAACTAACGCCGCTATCTTGTGCTACTGTTTGATGGTTCGCTCTGTCAGTGTATCACTATTGTATCTTATGTTGTCTTTGCTAACTGTTAACTATTTTTAACTAAAATTGAAGTTAAATTGATGAGATTTTATTTTATGGCTGTCTTTGTTTTGCAACAGCGCCCTCCTTCAAGTGCCAAGAGAGCCTTGTCGGACTGTACATCGGTGTGTTTGTCACACACAGCTGTTGTTACACGTTGTCATCAGTTTTCTCGTGCGTTATCTGTCAATCATCATTTTTTTTTCAAAAATTTTGTCAACAACCAATCTTAATATATATAAATCTCGTGTCACAATGTTTGTCCTCAATGGACTCCTAAACTACTGAACCGATTTAGTTCAAACTTCGTGAATATCTGTCATTTGGTCCAACTTAAAAGATAGAATAGTTTTTATCCCACGTGGACGAAGTCGCGGGCATCAGCTAGTATCATATATAAAATTTACTTTATATAATATTATTATGTACCTACTTACGAATGAAATGTTATATCTTTAGCTTTATTTGTATTTCTTCATAGATCAATATATAAATCAATGTATTTCTTGTACCGTTACTACCACGTTACTACACTTTCTAAATGCACAACAAGGCATTTTGATGTAAGTTTACGGTGAAAAAACAATAAGCAAATAATCTGTCCGCACTCTCTGTCACAAGTGCTACTACAGCATGCTGAGAGCGCTCACTCAGCATGCTGTGAACCTAGGGCTCAATATACTCTATGCCTAGGGCCTAGGGCCGGAAAGGATTTTCATACTACCTACTTTGTCTCGACACGAGTGCGGACAGATTATTTTCATTTCCAAAGTCAAACTCGTATTACGTGTCATGTCAATGTCAAATTTTAAAGCTGAAGACTTCTTTTTTTTAATAACACATACGGTCAGTAATGAAGTTCGACCTTAGAGTTTGTATAGGTAAATTAGTTTCTTTATTTTTACTTTTTCTTATAATATCAATTAAAATAATAACTCCTATTTAGTTGTATTAATTATAAAAGAAATCTAAATAAATCCATGATTTTTCCTCATTTTTTATGTATTTATTGTTAAGATATTTATAAAATTTTATATTATCTTTGGTTCTTAGAAATTATTATTTCAAAACGCATACAAAATAAATATATTTTTCCTTATTTTAAAGTACCATTGCCAAATGGATACTGTACAATATTATACTACAATCTAGCTTATGAGCTAATTAGTAATATTATTCTAACTTAAATTTCCTATTATTGATTATTTTCTTAGATCTAAGTTGCAGTCCAATAACTGTCCCTAGTTTTTTCTATTTTACTTAGAGTCCGCTATTTCTATTCTATAAAATAAAAGTAGAAAAAAGTTTCTCAATTCAATTTTTTTTCTGATCTAGTGTTAATTGTCTATGTTACCAACAGTGATTAAATGATATACCTAATGAATGAATGAATGAAATATGATTGAATAGTATCTACCAAATACTTTTTTTTGCTCTATTCATTATTTTTTGTTTTAACTTTAAAATAAGGTGAGTGAAGATTAAAGGTGTTTACAGTACCTAAGTGAAATTATTCAGAGTTACTTGCTACAAACAACATTTAACATAACTCGAAATGCCGATCTAAAGGGTTCTTCTGGTGATTTTCCTCGCTGTGGTGAGATGAAAAATTTTGTGTTATGTATGGGCGCAATTTTTTTTGGGTCTCGTGTCTTCGAATGCTTTGCTATGCTCAAGATTCTATTCTTTGAACCCCCTCGCTGCGCTCAGCGTTCAACACTAGAATCCTTCTCCGCTCAGCATTCAAATTTGACACTCGGCCCAAAAATCCACTTTGCGCCCTTGCATAACAAATAACTATTTCTTTTTTTTTTCATTTTCATTGAAAAGTTACAATTTAAGCACCGAATATTGCATTTGTTAGAGGACGCAATTTTATTTTTGGGACAAATTTGGGGGGTCAATAGAAGCTTAACCTCTGTGGGGTCGCCACCCTTGTCCCTCGGCCGCCATCTTGGAAAAAGGGATGAAAACGCTTTTTTCACGATATCTCGAAAACTATGCGTCTTACAAAACATTGTAAGGACAAGGACTAAGTATAAGGCGCTGTTTCGAACTGATTTTGATAATGACACTTTATTATGTCAGCATTACGAGAGATTCGCTGCTTATTTTTAAATCATTTTGCGTTATAAATCTTCCGTACGGTAAAGTACCATTTAATGGCATTTTTACTTACTTAAAAAAGGAGGTTCCGTATTCAACCCGTATGTTTGTTTGTATGTATGTTTGTCCATGATTATGTGAATTAACAATTTATATTTATTATTTTTCAGCTTTCAGAGGAGGCCGGTAGATGAGCCCTGGCCTACAGAATTGCCTCACCGCAGACAAACGTTTTCAGCACGTGCTAGAAGGTAGAAGAAAACTATTAATAGTTATTTGTTATGCAATTTTTGGGCCGAGTGTCAAAGACACGAGACCCAAAAAAAATTGCGCCCGTACATAATACAAAAATTTTCAACTCACCACAGCGAGGAAAATCACCAGAAGAACACTTCCCATCGGCATTGGGAGTTTTATTAAATTGAAACCACCTTCAATCATCACTCATCTTATTTCAAAGTTAAAACAAAAAAATAATTAATAAAGCAAAAAAAAGGAATAAAGGAGAATTCCGATTTTTGTATGAAAATTGGGCTATACCTTGCGTCTTAACATAACAAAACATTAGAAAGATTCTCAGTATTATGTAACAAAAAGATTAGTAAGATATTAACAGGGAAATTGTAATAATCTGATTTTCTAAGTGGTTAATTTTCTAAGTTTTATAAGTGGCATGGCGGTTCCACACGTTTCGAAACGTTTAATTACTTTTTTTTTATAATACTTTTAAACCCCTTTTCACATTTCACTAACTTAAATATATGCAATATTAAAATTTGAAAGAAGATTATTCATGCATACGTGCTTGAGACGGAGAGTGACGCTAATCTGTTATCTGGCCCATTTTCTAGCATTCTCCTTTTAAAATCACGATTGGAAACATAGTAGACTAACTGACACTGTAGATCAGAAAAAGATTGAGAAACTTTTTTCTACTTTTATTTTGAATTCGTTATGGAAATTACAATGTCTAAGACCCAAAGATTAAAAAAAAATGAACAATAAATACATAAACGACTAGCAAACCCGGCGAACTCTGTTTCGCCACCAGATGGCTTTCCCGCTAAGAATATTTTCCCGCTTTTCTGTTGAATTTTTTCCTGAATTTTCTTTGCTATAAACCTCACGGAGCCCGAGACCTTTCCAACGAATGCAAAACCGTGGAAATCGGTTCGTGCGTTCTGGAGTTATATAGCGTCAGGAAGGAAAATCCGACTTATTTTTATATAGTAGATTTTTATATAGTAGATAAGAAGAAATATGGATTTAATTCGATTTGTTTAGTATAATTAATAAAACTAAACAGAATATAAATTAAAACCTCACTAAAACTATCAAATTATAATATTACTAAAATACTAAAACCTACCTAGGCAAGTATTTGTATCTCTATTTTTTTCCTAAAAAATATGTTTTTTTTTAATCTGAGTTTTTTTATTAAAAAACAATAATTAAAGAAGATAATGTGTAAACTTGTCATGGTTTATAAACGCTGTATGTTTCGAAATAACTAAATAAAAAAACAACAGCTTCGTGAGTGCGGCAACTTTTCCTTGTAGTGCACTGATCTCTATCTTTGGATTAATCGTAGGTACAGTTCCTTTTTTGCGCCGATTTAACGGCGTAGAAGCCGTATTTAAGCGATTTTTAGTGAAGTTTAGTTTAAAAACTATAAAGACGATTACTTTTAAATTTATACGTCATGTATTTTGGGTCTTTAATCTAAAATCGTTGAGAAGCAGAAACACGATTAGATAAAATTTTCTCGATAGAAAGTTCTCCCAAAAGTTGCTCCAAAATCTTAGTTTTTCTTCTTTTTTTCCGAAACTACAATGGATGTAATTGTAATTTTTGTTTTAATGTGTAGGTAATAATAATATCTAAAAACGTTGAGAAACAGATTTTTAATAGCTTGCTTAGTTTTAGAGAAATTAGGTAAAAGGTAGTTTTTCTGTTATATTCTTCCGCGACGCTGCATGTCGCACCCATCAACGTATTCGTGAGAGTGAAAAAGACAAAAATAAATTCAAAAAATCGCCCACCCCCGAACGTCCACAAACTAAATTAACATATTTTGTTGGCAGTGGACCGTCGTTCTGAATGTCATTTTATTTTAGTTCCATAGACCTCACGCTAGGTTACGCAACAATCAGCAACAAAATGGCGAAAATTAAGTGTCTTCATTTTTACGTTGACAGTCAGCAATAGCAGCATAATAGCAGATAGAGATCAGTTTTGTTGTGTGAGTGTGTAGCATGGATGTAACATAAAGGACGTCACGCATAAATTTTTAGGCTCCGCCCTGAAACCGGATTTTTAAGTTGTCAAATCCGTAAAATGGCGCTCATGTAGATATGCGACCAACAGCGGTATGTGCTGTCAGCGGTACCGAAATGTATGTAGCGGGACGCCATATTTGAGAAATTTTTGATTTCAACATACATCACTTAGTTCCCGTCCTCTTAGCGTAGCGTATTTCGTCATTGGAGTGTAGTATGGTGCGCCGAGGAAAAATTGTGTAGTGAAAACTCGAGTATGTCAACTTAGACAGAGTATTGCCGCACTTTCGAAAGCCGCTGGCGGCCTCTTGGAGTTCTATGGTACTTACCTATTTATTAATGAAGCATAGCCACGGTGTCCAATGTCTAGATTTGGCTGCAGCCTGCCTGCCTGCAGGACTGGCGGGCTAGTAGTTTCTTATATCTTAAGAGTACCTACTAATAAAAATATGTACTTATTCTATTCACAGTGGCCCATTGAATCCAGCATATTTTGGTGAACCGACGCCCGAGGCGATCAAAGAAAAGTCCATATCTGAGTAAGTATAATTATAAAATTATATAAGTAAATAGTTCATTTAAAATAAAAACAAATATTTAAGGGGTCTCCCATACAACAAACGTGAAGTATTTGCTCATTTTTGAATTTGGTGAGCAGGGGTGTTTAGCTACTCTAATACTTGCTAATACGAGTACTAATGAGAATGGGTCTTGATAGTACGGAACCCTTAGTGCGCGAGCCCGACTCGCACTTTACCAATTTTTGTATACAGGCGAACCATGGAACGCACCCAGGCGTGGATCCACAACACCGGTACACGGCCCTTCTCGTATCTAGAGAGCCCCAAGAACTTGCCCGTGGCGCCCCCCCCGACCCCAGGCCGTGAACCCAAGAGGCGTGGGGACGCGCAGCCCCCCGTGCCGGAGCCGGACTACCCCCCTACCCCGAACGACCCTCCACCGCGCAAGCTCAAGTCGGCGCTAAAATCTAGTAATATGTAAACCATAAACCTCTAGGCATATTGCACTAAAAAAAATTGAAATGGAACGAAAACCCATAAACCATAAACCTCTATATGCATATTATATGTAAACCATAAACCTCTAGGCATATTATCCTAACAGTCGGGTAAAAAAATAGAAATGGAACGAAATTCATAATTATTGATTACTTCACGTGACGCTTATACATTTTTTTTTAATTTCGATCGAAAGTTTTTTTTTAATTCATAGTATAGGTATTATATGTATATTCGTTGGTATAGGCTTGCGCTTGACTTCAATCGTGTCTGATGAACTGAAGTCTAGGATGGAGCGCGCTTTCCCGGAAACTGCTTATTTACTCTTCTTTTCATAAAGGCACCCAGATTTTACTTGGCTGGGATGGTGTTCCTCATCTTAACAGTTCGTATCAGAAACGTGAAAGAAAAATCACTATTAGCAGCGTCTTGCGGTGATGCATTATTAACAATCTTTAAAATCTCATGGACATGTTACGGGCCACGGCTGATACAGTATAGCTGCTGATAAGTAGGTACGAGTATCTATCAATTCCTGTTTAAAGCACAGCTTCTGCGATTGACAACTTTCTGTGGTGGTGTGGTGGCTACTACTAACTATAAGGTTTTTCAAATACTTAGGTACTTACTGTAAAAATAGATAGGGCGATTTGTGACAAATCTACTAAATAATTGGTAGGTAGGTAAAAGTTGCTTGAATGGTATTAGAAATTAGTGCCTAATGTTGTACTACTGGTTCGATAGCCACTTATTGATTAGGTAGATAAAATAAGAAAATTAGCATTCAAGAGTAACATCCATTATTATTTGTTACGGTGCAGTGGTAAAATAATATCATCAAATCAGAACTAACGCCGCTATCTTGTGATAGTTTGATAGCTCGCTCTGTCGGTAAGATCGCTATTGTATGTTGTGTTGTTTTTGCTTAATATTAACTAAAATTAAACTAAAATTTAAAATTGAGGAGATTTTATTTTCTGGCTGCCTTTGTTCGATTACAACGCCCTCCTAGCAATGTCATTCAAGTGCCAAGAGAGCCTTGTCGGACTGTAGCCTTGTCGCACTGTAATTACCTACTCGTATTCTCGCTGACTACCTACTCGCAGTCACGCTTGTTTTGTTATTGGTGAAGCGACTTTGAAACAATAGCTTCCACAAATAGCTCCCTATACGCCTCTCTAAACTCCTCCCCTTTCTGCCTATACATTTATAAGCTGCTGGAAATGCCCCAGTCCAGTATATCTGGTAGGAAGAAAGGCAATTGATAGTGGATCTAATAAAAAAAACTGATGACGTAGTAAGAAACTTACATAGACTTAGAATAGGACTTAGAATTATATAGAATTAGATCTACAAAAAAATATATTATATAAAAAAATATATACCTATACAAAAATTATAATAATAAAAAAAAACGGAGAATGATATATTATATCCAATTTAGTACATAAGTCAGAGTATTATAATTAAACTTTCTGTGGTGATCTTCGCGATCGCCACAGAAAGTTGTCAATCGTTCAAATGTGAATGACAGTTGTCTGCGCAGAAGTCACGTGGTCAATTTAGCGATCGAATCTATCATTCTCATGCATTTTTTAAATTCGTTCCATTGGAGTGATAGCTTTTTGTGGAGATCCCGAATATGTCATAAATATGCGTACTTTTCATGTAGGTCCTCATCATTACGTAGGTACCTACATTTAAAATGATAAAAAAATACACTATTGTCTTAGGTACCTATAAGTAATTTAATTAGATGGCCGAATGGTGTAGCGGTACCTAGTGAACCTACCGTCTGCGTCGAAGGTCGTGGGTTCGACTCACACTTTTAGTAAATGTTTGTATAATAATATGGAATTACATATTCACTTTTAAAATAAATAGTTAAATAAACTTATAAAATAGTGATTCGATGATTTTATCGTTATCTCTATAAGAGAGGACATTGCGTAATTCTATCAGTGGGTTTTTATTTGTAAGGTTCCTCTACCGTAAAATCCAATTTTCCCAAAGAATTTATGATCTTGTCCGCATTGCATCCAATGCCTATATGTACATACCTTGCCATTGCGTGCTTTTTTTCGTCTATCTATGCATATATCCTCTTGTCGAGGGTTTTGCTACTTTTTAAGAACCCCAATTATAAAAAATAATAAAAAAATAAAAATGAAAAAAATATATATAAAAAGGAAAATACTATAAAAAGAACCTATGTAAATAGGTACCTATAATATAATCACAGATGAATTAATATATTATATGATTAATAGTTATAGATGAATTAATAGTAATGATGTTAAGACGGTTTATGCGTTAGAATCATGCTTGAGCCAAAATTTACGATATCCGAAGGAACATAAAACAGTCATGTGTTCAATCATAGATTACATAATTGAAAGTTGACATCATATTATTTGTCATTTCATAATCTAGGACTTGGCTTAAAAATATTTTAAAATATGTGTACCTATCACTTTCTCATTAGATCGACGCTCTACGCAGATGCAAGATAATCGCCAAATTTCATAACACAAACTTAGAACAAGTAATATTTAAAAAAATAATTACGTTTACGGGTACCTACTTGAGTCCCAAAAAAATACGATTGAATTTTTTCATTCAACAATAGTATAACCAAAAGTGACATTTTTTAGTATTTTTTCGAGATATTAAACGGGTTATTTAATTATGTTACGATAAAATCCGAGATATTTTGTTATTTCTTAAGACTAGTAATTTAATTTAATTAATATTCAAAGTCATTAGCAATTTACTTTTTTAATAGGTAAGTTGTATATTTATTTTACTATCAATTATTTTGTAACACTATTAAGGGCGATGGGTACCATCCGGGCGCGAAAATTCAAATTTTATTTAGTTTTTCGCTCATAGTGGGTTAATTATACATCGAAGGCTAATGGCAATGAGTTTTGCGGACACAACATTTATGCATCTACATGTTTTTAATAAAAACTCTGCTCAACAATACTCATTTACTTAATATTGGTTCCCGATAGCTCGAAATCTAGGAAACTGCAAAAAAATATTTTTCGGGAACCAATATGAGATGAGTGGGAACTTTCGAGCAAAGTTTCTATTAAAAACAAGTAGATGCACAAAAAGTAGGCCCGCAAAATGCATTGCCATAAATCTACAATGTGTAGTTAGTCTAATATTTGCGAAAAACTAAATAAAATTTGAATTTCGCGGGCTGGTAGGGCCGCAACACCTTAATAAACCACCGCGCAAAATAGCGCCAGCGTCACAGAATATCAGAATCATAGATTAGTTACTATATACCTAATCAGAATAGTATCCGTATAATACGCGAAGCACGCCACTTCGCAGTAACGCTCTTAATACGAGTATGTATATTAATTATTAGTACCTACTGATAGCACATGATAATATATTGTTTGGCTTAACAAGCGGTTAATCTGTTACGCAACATTTGTATCTATTTATTGCACGTAACATTATAACGCATGAACCGTGAAATGGTAGTTTTATTAATCCTAGTTTTAAATTTTCCCGCTAAAAGGAAGACCTAATAATTTTGATATTCCCGCCTTCATATTTCACAGAAAAATATATAGGTAAATTATAAAGTTCTTTGGTACCTAGGTATGTGATAAATTCCATACTGTCAATGCACAGAGTAAGTATTGTACATGTATTGTATGATTGTACTTCATTACATTAACAGTCCACTGACCCACGATGTCTCCCATACAAACGTAATAGCGAAGTCATTTGTAATTCGTGCAAATTTCGATCATGTTGTGGTGTTATTCGGGTTCATATAGTAATAATCTATGCTCCTGGCCATTTCTGGTTCCGAAATACTTTTGTTAAACGAAATTGTAAACGAATTTAGTTTTGCTTATTTTTATGTCAAAGAGGACATGCTTTCTGCTTATTTGTTTTGTTTTGTAATAAAAACAACACTATCTCACGTCGCATTAGTTCAGGAGCACAGTTTTTATTGTCCAGATAAAGAAAAACACCAGTTAATAAAGAAAGTTACAAGTTTTCATTCATAATTTTTGGTATTACGGAACTCGACCATAGTTATAAAAATATTGATCATTATTTCGTTTTAAAGAAGTATTTCCGAACCAAATATGGCCAGGAGCATAGATTATATGAATCCGAATAACACCACAACATGTATGCAAGAAATTACAAATGATTTGGTATTTTGAATATAAGTATGGAGAAAACGTAGGTCAGTGCATTCTTAAGTCTCCATGGTCGCCGGACTTTACAAGTGTCATCCTTGGATCCTTGATCCTTGCATGTCGCAGGTCGCAACTCGCAACCATGGTCGAGGCCATAGTCATCATATTATGGTCATGGATGCCATGCGGTCGCGACTCGCAGTCACTTAAGGAGCACACCACGGGTGTGCCCGCGAAATTCAATTTTTTTGTGGTTTTTCGCGATTTTTAAGCTATACATATTTACGGTTTAAGATCTTTATTTTCTCAAAAGAATTACAGTAATTCACTTAAATGAGAAAACTTACTAACAAAGTAATTGTTACACTGAGCATGCACCATTTACTACTTATGTATAAACAACAAAATACTATCATATGAACTATTTAGCTATAATTACACATTCTAAAAAAAGTGGGTAGTTATCAAAATGCGACTTGATGCGACAGAAAACATTATGGACCGGCGAAAAGAACACAGATCACTGGCAAATGGATATGGCTTATTGTATAGACACATTACTACGCACGAAAAATTTCAATTTTTTTTTGAAAGAACATATAGATTTAGCGTCTTTAATATCATTCGGAAGTTTATTGTAAATCTGCGCTCCTTCAAATATTATGTTTTTGATACCATAGTTGGTTCGCGGTTTATGGGATAAGGTAACTGTACACTATTCCGGTATAGTACATTATGCCGTGACATTTTGATTTTCGCCGAAAAATAAGAAAACAATCAGTAAAATCGTAATTTTATAGAATGCTACATAAACTATAGTTTGTGTTCAACCAAAAAAACATGATTTACTTGATAAACAATAGTTCTAAAAACCATACCGAGCTTCTGAACGCATCAAGTCGCTATCTTAGTAGTTTCATACGTTTCTGTTCTTAGTGAGCGTAAGGCAACAGTGTAATTTTCATAAGGATATGATGTGATGCCGGTAAGTTAAATTTATCGAAATTTATGAAATTATTGCTTAGCAGTTATCAATAGTATGTTTTATAGTAAATTCAAGGTGGTATGAAGTATATTTTTAAAGAATTTGTGAATTTTCTCACTACCGTAATTATGTTCACAGTTCTGAGCCCGTGAATCTAATTGCGTGCGTATCACGCAATAAAGAAAAATCCTTTCGAAATGTTTCCGTCTTTTTTTTCTCACCTGGGTTAAATTCATGTATATATTTAATGTAAATAAGTTTAGTAATGACTGCAGATTACTGTGACCTAATTGCAGTATATGAGTTTATATATGTTTACTTCTATAATCGAGTCTGAAATGATTACACTTTATGCCATACTTTCGAATTAATAGACTAGTACGTCAACATAATTACTTGAATATTATTTTCTAAATCATATAATAACCAGTTATATCCATATGTAGCATATAAAAACTACATTAGCTTGTAGTTCACTTTATTTTTTTATTAAAAATATGAAATAGAGACCATTTTTTTGACTACCGCAATAAGGTGCACGTATTTTCTACTTATGACCCTTATTCTGGTATACCCGAAATATAGCATTCGGAGAGAAAATGAAACGTTTTCTGACTTATCTTTGACTAATAAGTAATAAAACTAAGTTTAGGAGGGGGCCATGCAATATCTTTTTAGGGTTCCGTACCCAAAAGGTAAAAACGGGACCCTATTACTAAGACTTCACTGTCCGTCCGTCCGTCCGTCCATACGTCTGTCCGACCGTCCGTCCGTCTGTCACCAGGCTGTATCTCTTGAACCATAATAAGTAGCAGGAGATGATTTGCTCGGCGCAAAGCCCGTTTTTGTACGTGTCTCTTAGTAAAAGTTATTTTGGAGTGTATGTCCTTATCAAGAATTTTTCTAACCAATATTGCGGTATTATAGATGTATGTTTGACGTATATTAAAAAGTTTCGTTTCTTCATATATTTTATTTGTAGGCGTTAAAAAATCGTAGTGGAATAAGTAGGACTTTAATAATTTTATTCTGAGCTCTTTGAATGACGTTTAAATTAGTTTTTGCTGCTGCCCCCCATAACTCAATTAAGTAATCAATGTGCGGTTTCACGAGTGAGTTATAAATAGTATATCTTACTTTTTTTGGAAGACAATGTACGATCCCACGCAAGCATCCCATTAAGGATGAGAGTTTGTTGCGAAGCTTATCTAAATGATGTCTCCATATCATATGGTTATCTAGAATTAGGCCAAGATATTTTTGGTTGTTAGTTTTAAGTAAAGTGTGGTTATTGATCTTTAGTGGCGTATAGTTGGGGATTTTCTTATTTTTTGGGGCAAATATTTTTATGCAAAGATTTTGATATAATCCTTTGATTATATAATCATGTAAAGATGATACTGCCATTCTCGCAAATTGACTGCCATAAACCTCTGAAGTGTAATTAGAAAACAAATTGCAAAAAACCATGAAAATTTTGAATTTCGCGGGCAGAGTCGTTGTTTTGCCACAGATTACTATGGTCCACTTCCAACAAATGTCAATTTAGTACCATGGACGCTCGAGAGAGTCGCTTCAAATCGGCACAAAAATGAACTGTCAAACGTATGGAATCATGAATCATCAAATTTAGGTCCCTCCATGGGAATCATGAATCCAGAGCATGATCCATCACCAAATCACCGACAGCAGAGATGGCCAAGGACCATCTGGAAACTACAGCTGGTTCTCAACATCACAAAGCACAGCACAACACAGTATTCTGCTCTGCTCTTAATTTGTTAGTAGGCATTGATGCGGCTACACCGCTCATTCGGAGCTTGGTACGAGACGTGGCTCTGCAGGGGAACAGCCCCAACAGAGAGGCTTTACGCGAGATGAGTCGACAACGAGCATCTGGAAAGCTTCGTCGAAATCAGCAAGATCAAGACGCCTACGTGAACCAGCAGAGGAAGTCTCCTCGGGGCTTTGATCTTAACTCGCTAGTTTTTGTTAAAAAGCAGGCGCAGTTGACGGGGAAGCTGGATGCGGGCATGCGTGGGCCGTATCGTGTAACCAAGGTTCTGCCACACGGCCGCTACGAGCTGCAGCTTCTGGCTGGTTCCTATGGGAAGACGACGCAGGCAGCGGCGGAGTATATGATCCCATGGCCTGGGGAATGGACCCCCGAGGTGTGCGCTGCTTACTTCGCCGGTGAGTGAGACACCGAGGATGCAGCCTACAGTGGTCGCCGTACCTGTGATCTGTCGACCTGAGTCATGTTCAACGTCTTACCACTGACTCGGTGTTGATACGTGTTGCCTGAGTTATGTTCAACGTCTTACCACTAACTCAGTGTTATTGTGTGTGGCCTTAGTTATGTTATTTATTTATTTATTTAACACTTTATTTGTACACCACAAAATAATTTTACAACTAAGAAGTAAAAATTAACTAGTACAAAAGGCGGCCTTATCGCTAAATAGCGATCTCTTCCAGGCAACCTACAAATAAGGAAAATACAGAGGAACCACGGACTGCAGGTGGTGCAATACTATAACAAATATACTTAAATTCAAATAAGTACATACTACTACATACACTAGATTACACAAATAAAAATAATAAAATAAATATTATAAAAAACTAATATAATATATACTCAATACCCAATAACTATAATATATTACTATATATATAGCTGCTTGTGCTGATTCATTCATTCACTCATTGATCACCTCTCCTGAACAATTTTGTATGAAAAATTTTTTTTTCATGGATGGGGTCGTATAGAAGAAAAAAATTCATTCGGAGGAAAAATACGGAGAGAGCTGATGATTGAGGATATCGAAGACAGATGAAGAGCACAGCCAAGGGTATTGGAGATAGGTGGAGGGTGCTCGACCAAATGTCATTTGAAATGTCATCCAATTGGCAGTGAGCTGAAAAAAAATTCAAAATGGCGGATTCAAAATGGCCGCCATTCGAATTTCGTCGATATCTCGGAAAGTATAAAAGATGGAAGAACGGTTTCTTGACAAGAGTTGATCAGGAAAAAAAGCTCTATTTGATGGCTAGAAAAAAAATCCAAAATGGCGGAAAAAAAAAATCCATAGAAAATGTATGGGGAATGTTGATAAGGGACTAAAAGTTGGAAGGCAAGTAGGGGGAAGACGGCACGCGGGCCACATGTGGCCCGCGCCCTCACGCGACCTACTAGTTAATATATATATAGCTGCTTGTGCTGATTGACTGATTGATCACCTCTCCTGAACAATTTTGTATGGAAATTTTTTTTTTCACTTATCGTTTTGTATAGAAAGGAAAAATTCATGAGGAAGAAAAATATAGCGAGAGCTGATGATTGAGGATTTCGAAGACGGGTGAGGAGCACAGCCAAGGGTATTGCAGATAAGTGGGGGGTGTTCGACCAAATGTCATTTGAAATGTCATCCAACTGCCAGTGAACTGAAAAAAAAATCAAAATGGCGGATTCAAAATGGCCGCCATACGAATTTCGCCGATATCTCGGAAAGTATAAAAGATGGAAGAATGGTTTCTTGACAAGAAGTGATCAGGACCCGAAGGTCTATTTGATGGATAGAAAAAAAATTCAAAATGGCGGAATTTAGTTTTCCATAGAAAATGTATGGGGAATGTTGAAGAGACTAACAGTTGGTAATGATGCAAGGTTGTGATGCGGTTTTTGGAGAGTTACTAGAGAAAAATATAGAGAGAGCTGATGATTGAGGATTTCGGAGACGGGTGAAGAGCACAGCCAGGGTATCGAAGATAGGTGGGGGTGCTCGACCAAATGTAACTCAAAACGTCATCCAATTGGCAGTTGGCTGAAAAAAAAATTCAAGATGGCCGCCATACAAATTTCGTGTTGTTCGATCTCGGAAAGTTTAAAAGATAAGAGAGTGATTTATTTGCAAGTCGTAATTAGAATCTCAAGGTCTACGGGATGAATGAAAAAAATCAAAGTGGTTGAATTTATTTTTCCATGGAAAATGTGAATGCTAAAATAAACAAGGCCTATGAAAAACTATGAAAAGTGTGAGAAGAGATGATGGTCTACGATTTGAATGATGATTGAGGAGCACGGTGATGGATTTAAAGATAGTTAAGGGCTGTTTGAATAAAAAATACACTGAACCTCATCAGTGTATTTTTTATTCAAACAGCCCTTAACTATCTTTAAATCCATGACCGTGCTCCGAGGTAATTCTTTTAGCCCATTGCCAATCGGATTCCAACCCGAAGAAGACAGCCCGCGGGCCACATGTGGCCCGCGCTCCCACGCGCCCTACTAGTTATGTATATATCCCGTTATATTACAAATAAACAAATAATAATACTTAGTCGTCATTAAGTAGCCAGAGTTTCAAAGTAATGCTTCTTGACGGAGTTTTTAAATGTGATCAGTGTTTTTGACTGCCGCACCTCTAAGGGAAGTGCATTCCATAAAATAATTGCCCGCACATTGAAGGACTGCTCATACATCTTAGTTTTATGGGGGGGAATTGTGAGAGTCAATGTACGAGACGGCCTTAGGTCTGAATGCACTCCCAGAAATTTAAATTTCTCCTTCAGATAGGACGGCGTTCTAGGATTATATAATACACAGTACAGAAGAGAGAGAACATGCAGATCCCGGCGACGTCGAATAGGGAGCCAGTTGAGCTTCTGTCGAAATTCAGATATATGGTCATATTTGCGCAGGCAAAATATAAACCGAATCGCAAGATTTTGGAGACGCTCAAGTTTATTAAGCTGGTCTTCAGTGAGATTGAGAAAACTTGCATCCGCATAGTCAAGGATAGAGAGAAGAAGAGTTTGTGCTAACATAACCTTGGTCGGAATTGGAAGGAGTGAACGCAACCGCCGCAGTGAGCTCATAGCTGCAAAAGTTTTCCTGCTGACTTCTTTTAGATGAGTGGACCAAGATAGCTCACGATCCAAATGTATGCCAAGGTCTTTAACGGTGTCATAGTAGGGAATAGCAACCCCATTAAATGTTATAGGAAGGAGATTAGGCCAATCAACTCTTGCAATCATCCCAGGGCTACCAATAATAATGGCTTGAGATTTAGCAGGGTTGACCTTAAGTCCAAACTGACAGCTCCAATCAGAGATAGCAGCTAGGTCCCTGTTGACGGCGAAGATCGCAGAGTTAAGCTCATCAAGAGGAGAAGAGCGATAAATTTGGATATCGTCTGCATACATGTGAAAGAGAGAAGATATATTACGAGTGATAGAGTTAATGAATATAGCGAAAAGTAAAGGAGACAACACGCCACCCTGAGGTACCCCAGCCGTAACATCACACCAAGACGAAAACGATTCATCCACCCGGATGCGCTATCGACGGCCTTTGAGGTAACTCCGAAACCAGTCTACCGCTGATGGAGATATGTTAACTGAACATAGCAGTCTCAGCAAGATGTCATAGTCAACGGTATTAAATGCATTACTAAAGTCAAGCAAGGTGAGCACTGTGAGCTGCTTATTGTCCATCGCCCACCGAAGGTCATCAGTCACCTTTACAAGAGCCGCAACTGTGCTGTGCCCAACGTTCCAACGTTCCTATGTTCCAACGTTCTACCTCTAACTTTGTGCCGATCTGGGTTGACTAAGTCATGTTCTACGTCCTACCACTGACTTAGTTTGGGGGGAGACAACAGAGTCATGTTCAACGTTCTACCACTGACTCTGGTCTTAGCTAATTAAGTTATGTGGCACCGTTCGTGTGTAGCTTAATTAGCAAACGTGTTGCATTCGCATCTTATCATTATGGCGGACGCGTATATTATGAGATGTGAAGCTTTAGCTTGTATTCACTTTCTGTTTCTTACATGCTGTTGTTTCTAATGTTTAGGTGCAGACAATGAGGACGAGGGGTCCGGTGTTGAGGCTGAACCGAGCCAAGACCCAGACATGCTTGCGGACCGCAGCCGTGTACGTCTGGGCTACCGAGGCCTGCAGGCGCTTCTGCCCTGCCTGTCGTCGAGGATCAGCAGGACGTTTTCCCGCCTACGTCTGAGCAAGCTCCATCAATGCCGCTAGCTGATTAAGGGGCATATGAAAGGGAGTCCGAGGACGTTCTCCTGTCAGGAGAGGCCGTGTAGCAGTGTAAAAGAGTGCAAAAGACCAATAAGTGGTTCGGGCTATATATACCCGCGCGTAGGCCCGCTCGGGTTTACTTTTCGTTCGACCATCGAAGTGCTAACAAGTGAAGTGATAATTGTGTGTGTGAAAATTGTGCTAATTTTAGAATTAATTAATTGTGTTTAGTTAAGAATTATTTAAAAAAAAATAGTTTCCTTTGTCAACCGTAAAACTATGGATTTTTTATGAATTATATTTCTAATTAATAAAACAATAATGTACCGAAAATACTTCTATTTATTGACATTCTTAAATCCTTTCCTTAAGTTACACATAATATTCTACAGAAGTTAATCATTTGAATAGAATCCTTGAAAATTATTGTTTTAATGGCTAAGAAATTAGCCATTATAGTGATGGACCCATTTATAGACTACTAGTTAATCACTAATGGTCAAATGACCAATAGTGATGGAAACAATCGGCTACTAGTTTATCATTATTGGTCATCACTGATGGTCAAATGGCCAATAGTGATGGACACATTCATCGGCTACTAGATTATCATTATTGGCCAAATTTATCACTAATGGTCAAATGGCCAAAAGTGATAGACACAATCATAGCCTTCTAGTTTATCACTATGGGTCACATGACAGAACACAAATACTCCAATTGGCTTATGTAACAGTTACCTCAAAAAATCATGTTTTCTGTCCAGAAATACCTTCTTTTGACGATCACTTTTAGTTAATACATCCATACACACATGCGCGTAAAGCTGTGTGTTAGCATTGAATGTACAGTAGGAGTCAAAAACGCATACATAGCGTAAAAGTAACCGCATATTGCCGTGAACAGACTATCAACTTTAAGACAACAGCATTAGGATGTAATATTACACTATGAAGACTGACTTGCAGAGTACATGCAACGCAATTGGTTTGCAAATTCTATACACAATTTTAAAATGTACAGTCCATTTTAAAATTTGAATGCACCTAATGACTGCACAACGTATTTTAAATACATTTAAATTTAAAGGAAGAACTGTAAGTATAAATAAGTGTCAGTCACTCAAATCATACTGATCAAGAAATGTGTGGTCTACGCCCAGCATAGTTCCCAAACTGACCCTAGGGACCCTACGTACCATCTCATCTAGATCTATATCTATAGGATCCACAAGATCATCGCAATTACTCCTTATGTTCAAGGAACTGCAACTCGGACTCAAAAGATCCGGCAACAAGTTTCTATTGGCATTCAATCCTTCATTTGTATTAATATTCTCCTTTTCTTCAACTATAGTCCTCTTCTCATCTTTAAGAGGTTGTATACTAGAACGGAACTGTTTAAATCTGTTTATAATCTTCTCTAATGAACTAGTTTTTGCAACAAGTGCCGTATTCGTTTTGGGCGTTTCTGTTTTTGAATGTGATTCTGGCATTATCGGTGAAATACTGCTATTCGGTAGATCTGCCGCTCTTGCTATTCTCGATACGAGACTTTCTTGTACATCCCTTGATGTTACAGTTGAATTGTGGGATTCTTGCAATTTTCTTGATAGCACTAAAGTATCGTGAGATTCTTGTAAATCTCTTGCTTTTACCGTCTTCTGTGTGTGGTATTCTTGTTTTGATAAAGGGATTTTTGATGGAATATTCTTAAATGATCCTAATTTAAGGGAAGCCACTTCCTTTGCAGGTGTTATTGTTATTTTTGGTATTTTGTGTTTGTTTCCAACAGGAGTGTTAAAGTTGCTATTCAAGCAAGAAATGCCAGACATATCAAGTTGTGGAGGGCTGTCTTCGGCCATAATAGACAGTTTTCTACCCTGTCTTTTCATGCTTGATTTATGTATTCTATCTCTGTTCTCTAACAAATTAGGTGAAGAATAGCTTCGGAACAAATTACTTTCACTTGAAATTATAGAATCATTGAATAAACGTTTCATCTTGGAATGATTGTGATGTTCGTTTTTATTTTTATGCTTTTTCGTGCTGCTTTTCTTTTTCGTTGACAGCAGTATTTCTATTTGCTGCTTTGTGAAACCGGATGAACATTCCGCAATGGTTTCGTTAGCTTTTAATTTAAGGGAAGCCACTTCCTCTGCAGGTGTTATTGTTATTTTTGGTATTTTGTGTTTGTTTCCAACAGGAGTGTTAAAGTTGCTATTCAAGCAAGAAATGCCAGACTTATCAAGTTGTGGAGGGCTGTCTTCGGCCATAATAGACAGTTTTCTACCCTGTCTTTTCATGCTTGATTTATGTATTCTATCTCTGTTCTCTAACAAATTAGGTGAAGAATAGCTTCGGAACAAATTACTTTCGCTTGAAATTATAGAATCATTGAATAAACGTTTCATCTTGGAATGATTGTGATGTTCGTTTTTATTTTTATGCTTTTTCGTGCTGCTTTTCTTTTTCGTTGACAGCAGTCTTTCTATTTGCTGCTTTGTGAAACCGGATGAACATTCCGCAATGGTTTCGTTAGCTTTTATGTTTGATATAACAGAAGTATTGCTCGTGTGACTTCTATCATAAGAGCTTACTCGACAAGACAGCAAAGTTCTTAAGAAGTCATCCCTCGGGGCATGATACGTGTTATAGTTGGAGATTGATCTGGGGGGTGGTCTAGCGAACATCTCCCCCCTTTTTAGTAAGTTAAAGCGACGTTTGGGGATGTTGAGTGGAGTGAACCCGTCGAAAGTGGGGTATTTGTTCTGCTTCATCTTAATGCCGGAGAGATCTGGCATTGGGGGTATCACAAAAACTTCCTCTTCAAAATACTCATCATCTTCTTTAGGCTGTGTGAGCTGGAATGACAAAAAAATATGGTGTAGGTATACTTTGTGCATAAATCAGCTTATGAAGTCGCCTGCTACAGCTTTAGCAGTCTAATTAAATATTAAGACTTATTCTCAACTAGCAGATACCCGCGGCTTCGCATGCGTAAATTTTAGTTTTAACTATTCTACGGGAACCATCCATTTTCCGGAATAAAAAGTATCCTTTGTGTTAATTTACATGAAATCTATCTTCTATCTAAAGTTGAAAACTTAAAAACCAAAAATTTTCAGTAGTTGCCGCGTGAAGGAAAAAAATTTCTCCCGCATGAATATCTGTTTTTCCCTATTATCACGAAAACAATGGATTTTTTTGGGATAAAAAGTAGACTTTGTGTTAATCCAGGATATAATTTATCTCCATTCCAAATTTCAGTCAAATCAGTTCAGTAATTACGGCATGAAGGAATATTTTTCCCGCGTGGATTTCTGTTTTTCACTATTATCATAGAAACCATGGAATGTTCCGGGATGAAAAGTAGGCTTTGTAATAATCCGGGATAAAATCTATCTCCTTTCCGAATTTCAGTCATATCAGTTCAGTAATTACAGGGTAAAATAGTATTTTCCACACGTTAATATCCGTTTTTCAGTTTTCCCGCGGAAACCATGGATTTACCCTAAATAAAAAGTAGCCTTCGTATTAGTCCAGGATATAATCTATCCCTATTTCAAATTTCAGCCAAATCAGTTCAGTAATTACGGCATGAAGGAATATTTTTCCCGCGTGGATTTCTGTTTTTCACTATTATCATAGAAACTATGAAATTTTCCGGGATGAAAAGTAGCCTATATATTAATCCAGGATAAAATCTATCTCCTTTCCGAATTTCGGTGATATCAGGTTAGTAATTAAAGCGTAAAGTAGTATTTTTCGCGCGTGAATATCAGTTTTTCAGTTTTCCCGCGGAGACCATGGACTTTTCCGGGATAAAAAGTAGCCTTCGTATTAGTCCAGGATATAATCTATCTCTGTTCCAAATTTTAGCCAAATCATTTTAGTAATTACGGCGTGAAGGAATATTTTTCGCGCGTGGATATTTGTTTTTCATTTCTATCATAGAAACCATGGATTTTTTTGGGATAAAAAGTAATCTTTGTATTAATTCAGGATAAAATCTATCTCCATGCCAAATTTCAGCCAAAACTGTTCAGTAGTTACGGCGTGCAGTAGTATTTCTTCAGGTTGAATATCTGTTTTTCACTGTTCCCGAAGGAACCATGGGTTTTTTCGGGATAAAAAGCAGCCTATGTGTTAACCCAGTATATAATCTATCTCCATTCCAAATTTCAGCCAAATCGGTATCGTACTTGCGGCGTGATAATTTTTTTCCGCGTGAATTTCGGTTTTTAGCTAATCCCACGGGAACCATGAATTTTTTCGGGATGAAAAGTAGCTTATGTGTTAATTCAAGGTACAATCTATCTCCATTCCAAATTTGAGCCAAATCGGTTCAGTAGTTGCGGCGTGCAGGAGTATTTTAACTTTGAAAAATACCAACTTCGGACCCCGCTTTCACCCCTTTAGAGGGTGAATTTCGAAAAATCCTTTCTTAGTGCTCCCCTAGACCTCATAAGGTATGTGTGTGCCAAATTTGAAGTCTCTAGAGCCAGCGGTTTGGGCTGTGCGTTGATATGTCAGTCAGTCAGTCAGTCAGTCAGTTTCTTCTTTTATATATTTATATAGTATTAAAGTAAACTATAAACACCCCACCAAATTCAAACATGATCAAAAACATCATGTTTTTTGTATGGAAGACCCCTTTAAATATTTGTTTTATTTTAATTGAACTATCTATTTTTAAAGTGAATATAACTACATATACCGGGTCGCCGGGATCTGCATGTTCTTTCTCTTCTGTACTGTATATTATTTAATCCCAGAACTCCTTCCTACCTAAAGGAGAAATTTAAATTTCTTGGGGTGCAAGCTGACCTTAGAAGTTGCCGTTCCCTGACACTTGAAATGCCAGTCCATAAAACAAACATGTATCAAAAGTTTTTCCACGTAAAAGCCATTGTTTTATGGAATGCGCTGCCCCTAGAGATACGACAGTCTAAATCTTTAAAAATATTTAAAAATTAAGTGAAAAGTCATTTTCTTAAGCACAGTGTCTAACGACACCTATTTTATCTTATTTATTTATCTTTTCTATGTCATGTAGTATATAGTTATATTGTATATATTAGTCTATATTTTAATATGTATTTTTATTAATAAATATCATCGTTTTATTTGTGTAGGATTGTTTATGTATTAGTATGTAGTTATTTGGATGTATGTTTTATAATTTCACACCACCTGCAGTCTTGTGTTTCTTCTGTTTTCCTGATCTCAAGGTTGCCTGGTAGAGATCGCTGGCTAGCGATAAGGCCGCCTTTTGGACCAACACCTACTTTAATATGTGTTTTTGTCTTTGTTATATCTGTTGTGTGGTGCAAATAAAGAGTTAAATAAATAAATAAATATACCGTGAAAATTTGAAGAGCAAAAATCAAGCAAAAAATTCACGTTGATTGTTAGAAGCCCCTTAAATATTTGATTTATTCTATTTTTTAGTATTTGTTGTTATGTATAGAGGTAACAGAAATACATCATCTGTGAAAATTTCAAGTCTGTAGCTATCACGGGTCAAGAGATACAGTTTTTACCCTTTGGGTACACAATGCTTAAAACATTACCTTCAACTTCTTTTCGTTATTCTTCAATCTTTTCACCAAGGCTCTGTAACCCAAGCACAGTTCTTCATACTCAGTCTTCCGATCCTCCACGGTCTTGCTGAACTCGTACAGCTCGTCACCAATCGTTACATTGTTCAGGATATAGCACATACTGATTGTGTAGGCTCGGATCAGGTTTGGGAAGCTCAGTCTTCCGTTGTTTTGGATGTTTCTTAGGATTTGTTTCTGGCAGCTATTGACCTGTCGACAAGATAAGTAATTACTTAGGGTAGCCATAGACCATTAAACATATTAAGTAGCACTGGATGGTGCTAGTTATGGGGTGTTCGGGAGGGTTATCTTCACAGTGGTACAAGCTTGAAGACTCAAACACCTAAATAATACTGTTTTAAACTATTCCTTCTTACTATATTAAATTGTCAGTTTAGTGTTAATGTATATGTCACAGCCAAAGCGATTAATCCGGATATTATACATATCATCTGGCCATTATTAATAATGTCAACTCAATTTGGATAAAGTGATAATTGACATAGAATTAATCACATTAACCAGCTATTTTTTATACCATCTTCGAAGACTTGGATAATGTAATAAAACAAGTATGGATAAAGATTATTTACCTGTTTACTAACTTATTTATGACTTTTTTATGTAATTCTATTCACAATGTCACTAGCTTTCGTAAATAACTCAAATTAAAGAGAAGTAATAAGAAAAATTATTATTAAAAATCATAATTTGTTAGGTTATTTCAGACGACATTTAACGTATTTCTTTGCCAGTTTGCTAATATTTTAACAAACAATTTAGGATCCAGGAGCGATCAAAGCGAGCTCGGGACTTGAGGGCACCCCGACTTGGTTGGGATAGGTGACGAAGAGTGGTCACCTTCTGAGTGGTTTTTTTTATGACCACCCAGAAATAGGAGACCCGCGAAGCGGGGCTCCGTCGAACGAGCCTTGAAAAGTGTAAGGGAAAACTAAATTATTAACCTTAAAATTTTAAAACTTAAAAAAATTATTTCACAAAAACTATTACTTTAATTAGTATTTTAAGAATTTTAATTATTTTAAGAATCAACGTAACAACAATTTAGTCAGCCACGGCT